>JAJKFI010000007.1:14229953-14297486 GCA_029204185.1 Lerista edwardsae | reverse complement strand
AATGAATGAATGAATGAATGAATGAATGAATGAATGAATGAATGAATGAATGAATGGGCTCAAAGTTATAGGATTCCTCCAAGCACCAACACACTACAGAAATATATCACATACTTCAACGAACTTCTTTTCCCCCCACTCCACAAGCAACTTACTTAGTTGTGCTGGAATAAATATCTCAGAACCAGCAGGTCACAGGGAAGGAAACACCCAGAGCATGTTCTGAGGATCAGTAAGGCCTCCCCAACCCTCAGAAAGCCTTGAGAGGGTGTAGAAGCATCACTTTCGGATCTTTTCGGAAAACGGGGAAGTGACTATTTTCAGCCTTCTGGAGGCATTCTGAGGGCTGGGAAAGTTGCACATGGCCATCAGAACGTCCTCTGCACAAACCAGAGCACAGCCTGGAGGGTACAGCCCATGCCAGGAAGGTCAGGAGGGCCAGAGTCTCATAGGGGAACAGAGACTTGCTGCGGGCTGGACAGAGGCTCTTCGAGAGCCGCATCTGGCCCCCCGGGCTGAAGTTCGGAGACCCCTGACCTAGATGGACCAGTGGTCTGATTCAGGGTAAGGCAGCTTCTTTTGAATTCCTGAAGCTACCAAAAAGTCTGTTTATCCACACTGTTTCTCCAACAGAATGGGCCAGATTCCCACCCTTTCTAGTGGTTGGCTCCCTCATGGGTGACAACCAGTGGCGTCATGCAGCCGGAATGCTAGGCAGGAGGAATGGGTGAGCGGCGGCCCGCCCGTTGCGTACCGCTCCGTTTTGACGTCTTCCCCGCCCCGCAGAAGAAACCAGCTTTTAAAGGCAATCCCCCTCCCACCCAGCTGACATCCGATTTCTCAACTTTCGTTTGTGTTCTGATTGGTTTCACCTTCACTGAGATTTCTGAAACAGCATGATTGGCAAGTGAGTAGCAGAAGACAAGACAAAGGAGAGCAATTTGCAAGATGGCTCAGCTCCTTACAAGCTAATTCAAATCAGTCAAAATCCAGATCACTAATTGAAAAGAGACATTCTGATCAAGCTTTGCCAACTGAAGTACATTGGCATCATGATCATTTGGGGGGGTGGAGTCTGGAAGGCAGAGAAGTGTGCTTACTTTAGAGATCAGTTTTTGAATGTTATTGTGGCACACTGCTTCAATGAAAAGCCATGCAGTTCACAGAACCAACAGAAATCTTGAAAGTAGGAAAGGGTTTAAACTACTGCGTATAAGAATCTGAACGACACATTTGGGTCCTATGCTGCCATCAACTTAGTAATTAAGCAAATTTGGTGCAAACCAACACTGAAGAGCACAATGTTCCAGGAAACCAGGGAGAAGGTCAGACATCTACAGCCAAAGACACATCCCTGGGGGAATTTCAAAACTGACGCGCAATCAGTCAACTGAGGAGGCCAAGTCAAACACAAAAGCAAAACCAGCTGCTGGCTGGGGAGGGCAGTTTTTGAAGGGATAAGAGCTTGGGCTTGCTCTTAGAGAGACCCCTGCAAAGGGGTCAAGTTCCTGAGGAAGGAGAATCGTTTTCTCAGAGTGCAACCCTAACCTGGAGTTAGGCCGGCACGGGACAGCAAAGTTTGGCCGGCACAAGGGCCACTGCAAAGCACACTTGGACCACTCTCGGAGTTAGGGAGGATGGCGCATGTCTGTGTGCTGGCCTCTCTGACTCTGAGAGTGGTTCAAACATACTTTACAGTGTCCCTTGTGCAGGGTAAACTTTGCTGGCCTAACTGTGCCAGCCTAACTCCAGGTTAGGATTGCACCCTCAGAGAGTTTTTTTTAAAGTCTGGAAAAGGGATCACTGTTATCAATGGTTTATATGCCTGTTGATGACTCCAACGTTAAGCAGCTTGACATTATGAACTCCCCATTAAAAAGTGCCCAGTCACTATTCTGGTTGTCATCCAAGCTAATTTCTTTCACTTTCTCTGTCACACAGATATCAAACCCTCTCCTGCTGAGCTAATAGCTAGTCAATTAACCTCGAGGACTTTGATGGGAACTATGCAGACTTCCTCTGAGAGGTGAAAATGAGAAATTCTGTACTTTCTGACAACTTCACCTGATAAAGGGAAATCCCATCTAACATAATGTTCTCTATATGCCAATTAAGGGTTAGGGTTAAGATTCTGAAGCTGAAACATAACGTTCTCTGATTCATTTTCCAAAAACCCTGCTTCTGGCAGTCTCTTCAAAATAAAATACTGATTAGATCTGTACTACTAAAATTGGGTGGCCTCTTTTGCAACCCACTGCCTACGTAAAATGATGAAAGTTAGGTGGTGGTAATAAGAAGAGCCCTGCTGGATCAGACCTAGAGGCATTTTCATCCCTAGAGGCTGATTTTTTTTTTAAATTTTTCTTATAAATAAAGCATATTCCCACCTTAAATCTTCATGCCCCAAAAGGTGGCAAAAGCAGTTGCAGCATCCCCAAAACTAGACTGGAATTTGGGGGGCTGTCCAGAGATGTATTCTTGCTGCTACAGACTAAAATGGCCACAGTGATATGCAATTTGTTGCTTAGAAAACAGATATGATTCCAAAGCCTTTTCCAAAGTGCTCATTTCTCATTTTACCTTTGTGAATCCACAAGCAGTTTAAGGCCGTAAATGGTTGTCTAGGGTTGCCAGGTCAACATTTTCAGAATTAGAGATGCTCTGAGGTTGTGATATCTGAAACAAGAGATGTCAAATATGTTTAACAAGGTTTTAGGAAATAAGGGGCCATTTTTAAAATTCGTGATTTCATCCCTTTGTATGACCTGTATGTACTGTAGTGTCTTTCCAGACCAGAGCTGTCTATTACAACTCTGGCAGACCTAAAGAATAACAACCTCAAAGTGAGGACAACGATGAATGAAAAATTGTTCACATTCATTCAATTCTTGTTCATTGTCATGGGCTTAGAAACTGGGTACAGAACAACCAGGTACATGGGCATGATAAGGTAATGACAAAATATAAATTATTCTAGAGCTATGAGATCAACGACACAGCCAGTCTGACATGATTGGATACAGGCTAAGAAAATGTCTCATTTATGTATTCATTTAAGTTGCTCAGCAATGTTATGGGAGTTCTATAAGACCTGAATGGAACTGGAAACAGATGAGCAACCTATTCAAAAGCAGCAATATTTTCTTGGACTGACACTGACATGCAAAGTCAGTGTACAGTTCTCTTACAGTCAGGCCAAATCAATCAATCAAACAATCAACAGTATTTATATATCGCTTTTCAAAACAAAGTTCACAAAGTGGTTTACAGCAAATAATAATATAGTTAAATGGCTCCCTTTCCCAAAAGGACTCACAATCTAAAAAAATGCAAAACGTCCCCAGCAACAGCCACTAGAACAAACACTGTGCAGAGGTGAAGAGGGACAGTTACTCTCCCCTTGCTAAATATAAGAGGAACACCAGCTGAAAAAGTGCCTCTTGCCCAGTTAGCAGGGGTTACTAGCAAATGACTAGTAATTATGCTGGCATGTAGGTCTTAATTCCATTAACCGATTACAAACCAACAAGCTGCTACATTGCTTTAATTTACATTATTATATATAAATTTAATATTTACATTATTTTATTCTCACCTCTCAACACCTACATCAATACAGTACATACATACAAAAAGAAAAACAGTCTCGTGTTTAAAAATTTGTAGAGCAGTCAAACCACCATTTTTACCTATGCAATATCCATCCGCGCAATAAGGGCAACTCAGGATCTGTCAGTCCCTCAACTGGGGACAGATCTCAGTTAGCAGCTATCACTCATCCTCCAAGAAATATGCACACCTTTGAATATAGGATTTGCACAGTTGAGGGGAAGGGCTTTGATATAGCATATCACAGTGAACTGGACTGAATGCCAATACAATGGCAAAGTTAAGTTTCAAACCTGCCAGACTTGCTAGTTTAATTTGTTCATAACGGTAAGATCCCGAATCTTCTCCATTTATTGATTTGTGGTGAGGCTATGGAGCTATTTTGCACAGCCTAGCAACACAAATCTTGTGAGCTATATAAAGATGTTGCAGCTGGGATCTAGGAACGTAACCAGGATCATTTTTTGCAAAAGCTGTAGAAGCATGGACTTTGGATCAATATTAGGAGAAATGGCAGAAATCAGCCAGTACGTTCCAGAATTATTGAACGGAAACACAGCACAGCCCATTTAAGAGTTTAGATGCAGCAAGAAAATTTGCAGCATCGATTAACCCTATCCTGCTGTTCTGACAGTTCCTTAGCCTACTCCTACTACCCCTCACCCCACCTGGTGTGGGGTAAAGGTAGAGTCCTGCTTACTTCAGAAGCCAAAAGGACTAACTGTATTATGAAGATAAGTGCATACACTAAAAGCAATAAACGAAAATATTTAAAAGGCAAGGTGGAAAGAACAGAAGATCTACTGTTTAGCCAGAGCAATCTCAGTTTAAACCTCCTACTTTAATGCAGCAGCAGAAACGCTGCATGAAGAGTACCTGTAGAATTGGAACTCGCTATCCACTGCCTTGCCACTGGCACTCCTCCAGGAGGCAACTGGATCAAATACAAGACAAGTCTCCGACTCAGAGCTGCAGCTGGAATGAATAGGATAGCCCACGGGGAAGTAAATGTAGGTGAAAGGGGAAGGAAATATTCCTTGGGTTGTGGTCACGTTCATGTCTCAGATAAGGCGCCAAGTGCGTCCAAGATACGTTGGCACCAGCCCCTACCCTGCCTGGAAGAGCTAAACAACCCAGAGAGCAAAGGTACTAAGTTCAGCCTTGTCTGCTGCTTCAGAGACACAGTGTTATCCAAACCACACAAATCTAAGCCGCTTTACCCTGGAGCTACAAAATAGCTCCCCAGCTAAGGGAAAGTTTTCCGTCCTTGGACAGTGGAGTTTGTTCACATCGCCTTTTGTTCTCTAAGGGCCAAACAGCACGTTACACAGAGATTGCCCAAACTGTTGCATTTTTAAACAAAAAAAGAGCTCTGGCAGGCTGCAGTTTGGAGAACAGCATCAACCCATGCAGGGGGTGGGTGGGTGGGATAAGGTGTCCCTCAAGCCAGTGGTTCCCAAACTGTGGGCCGTGGCTCCCCAGAGAGCCACTGAAACCAACCAGGGCAGTCTTGGAATCTTCAAGAAAAACCCACCACCCTATACAACATATAGGAATGTAGCCCTAATTGAGAGCCACGGACAATGGCCTAGTCGGTCGAGGAAGCGACTAGTCAAAAACTGTTGGGAACCAATGCCTTAGTGCTTTTTCTCTCACAATTGCCCCCCCATCCAAAGAAGCCCAGCCCACTATTTCATAAACAGGAACAGGTGTGGCCTTTTTATCCATGAGGGTTCTGCTTAAAACTATGTAAAATGAAATCCATTCAAATTACTTTAAAAAAAACGAAGATGTCCCTTTAAAGACAAACAAAGTGGTTCTAGTCAGCGTTTTTAAAAAAGTTTATCTTACCATGGCAGCTTAGAACAGATTAGTATCAATTCATCAACTGAATTGAGATAAGATCTCTTCACTTTGCCCTGGCGAAAAAATGAAAAAATGCAAACCGGAAGTGATTAATTACACTTCCCAGGTTCCAGGGCAGGGGAGGAGGTCTTAACTCAGAGCTAATGGATAGTAATCTGTCCAATTGAAAGCCTGCCCAATGCATTATCATGGAAAGAAAAGTTAATTAAAGGAACGTGTTCAAGTTAAACAAAGGGTACCTCTCTTCCCTCCAAGCTGAGTCAAATCAGCGGATGGGAAAACTGGATGAGAAGGCTGTACCTATACTGTACTGTACCTGGCTGTATCCTTACAAATGGAAAGAAGCATACAAAAATCACACACACACACACACACACACACACACACACACCAAACCAGTCCACCAAAATACACTTGAAATCTCAAGTCACAATGGCTCTGTTATGACATGGTCTTCTACATCGAAGTGGGAAGGAGTGTGAAGGGAGGCAGAGGCGGAATAAGGGTGTAGCGGGGAGTGGCGAGAGCAATGGGTGCCGGCAGTAGGCACCACAGCGCAGAAAAACCCGTGCGCTTTTTGTCCCGCCCACTCTCCCTTGCTCTCATATCGCTCCTTAATGGAGCTCTTCTGGGCACAGGGAGGCGTGGCTGGGCGCGGTGACGTCGCCCTGCCCCTGGGTGCGCTCGGAGTCTCGTACTCTGAAGGGAGGGCAATATGAGCATACAGCTGCACAACAGCACCCATTGCCAAAATTATGTTCCTCTCACACAATCGGCTGGTGCCACTGTGACTCTGTCCTCTCATCAATTCCTCTTATTTTTGTGCCACCCAGCACATTTTTTCACAAGCTTCGTGAAAGGCTTCCTCACTTCCTCTGAGGATCTGCCCTAAGGAAGCTAAATGTTCTCACAGTACTATGTCTCAGTGGTTCCTCTTGATCTCTCCAGTACCCTTTTTTTCCTCCCAGGCTGCTTTGGGACTGGTCAACCCGACCCTTCCCCATCAGCATTCTTGAGCAACATGTGCTTTTTTGCCCTTTGTGACCCAAACTGTGAGGTGAAAGGGTAAGGGGGTGCTTAGTTCTGGGAACTAAGATCCTCTGGTATTAAGCATATGTCCGTGTGCCTCACATGGCAAGTTATAGAACAGTGATTGCAAGCTGTGGCGACAGGGCAGGGCAGCCCCTTCGTTCAGGATAGCCCTTGGCACAGCACACTGAACAGTGTGTTCAAGCAGTGAGAGAGCAATTTCAAGAGGAATGGGTACAGAGAAACCAGTGCATCCTGGAAGGCAGAAGCAAGCAACTTCAATAACTGTAGAACAGCGGGTGCCGAACACCAGCCCCTGGGCCAGATCCAGCACCCGCTGTAATCCTTCCCCCAGGTGAAGGCAGCTCACTGTTCTGCCCGGGTCCTCCTTGGAGTGCCACAGATCATTCCCGACCTTCATGCCAACCTGCTGCTTCCAGGGTCTGCTGCCCCAGCAGGCTTTGTGCCCGGATTTCCGGGCATGCACAGCAGGCTGGTGTGCAGGTTGGGGGCAATCTGCAGTGCATCAGGGAGGCACCCAGTGACGTCATTCACTGGCGCCAGCAACCAGAACGCTGCTGGCGCCAGGATCCGGAACACCGCAGGGACGGACGGGTGAGCTGTAGCTCCCCGCCCCCTTGTGGCGCCCGGCAACGCCTCCCTGCGCCCGGAAGAACTCTCTAACAGAGCAATCCAGGTGCAAGGGCGGGCAAAAACAGTGCGCGGAGTCTGCCGCGTGCTGCTTCTCCGTTCCCGCTCTCCCCAGAACTACTGGAACGGGGTACCGCCCCGTTCCGGTAGGATGACGCCTCTGGAGGCACCCGAGCAGAACAGTAAGCTCTGCCCATACCGGGGATGACTTTGCAGGGAAGCAACAGGCCGTGGCTTGGAGACTGCTGCTCTGGCACCTCCTGTCTTCCCACACTTGCAGCTGTTTTACAGTACACAGAAACTTCCCCTGCTGAAAGTAATGACAGAAGATTCTCAAAGGCCAGGTTTGTCTGAAAACATTTCTTCTCCGTTCCAGAGTGAAGACAACTCCGTTTTATAAAGGAATGAATGACATGTAAATGAATAAAAAAGTTTTACTTGGATCTTTTTTTGGTAATCAGCATGATATAATTCAGGACTAAAGAGAAATGTGACGTTTACAAAGAAACAATGTCCTGGTTAAACTGAGAAATCATAGATAAAGTAGCAAAAATGTCAAATACTTGAACAGCGCCACCCTACCTGTGGCGCTAGCTGCGTTGCTAGTGCCGATGTGGGGGCACCAAGTGGCACCCCCGCATTGGCACGATGACTCCCTGGGAGTGCATACACTGCCCCGTCTCTGCACCAGCCAAACCCGGCTGGCACAGACACATTCGCAGGCGGGCAGGAGGGCGGCAGTGGGCACAGCCCAGGGATGGGGTGGGTGTAGTGTTCAGCTGTTAGGCCCAATCCAAGGGCTCGTCCCCATGCCATGAGGCCCCAATTCAGGCCGTGTGGCCTCCTCGGTTCTGCACCCGATTTCGCAGGTGCAGATCCGAGGAGCCCATAGGGGAGGCTGGTCAGAGATGTCATCCGGGCGCGCTAGGAACCGGAACGCCCGGATGATTGGCAGCCCTCCGCCCCTATGGCGGAGGGCAGCCACGCCTCCCTGCGCCTCACTGCGTGTCAAATCGCTCCATTTCAGAGCGATTCGGATGCGAGGGAGGGAGGGAGGGCCCAGGAGCAGCTCGCCTGTCCTCAGGAGAGGCAGCGCGGCCCGGGCCCATCTGCGGAACTGGCAGAACGGCGTACCGGACCGTTCCGCCAGGATGACACCACTGAGGCTGGTGCTTCCCCTCATGCAAAGGTACAAATGTGCCCTTGTGCCGGGGAGGCTCCAGTCTCCCTCAAACCTGCGTTAGATGCAGCGCAGGCCCGCCAGCTCCAATGCAGCTTAGGATCATTTACTTGCTTGCCTGGAGGGTTTATGAACTCACCAAGCCTAACGTGTTGCCCCAACCTGGACAGACTGTGACGGCTGCTTTGTTTCCTTTGCTTGTCACCCAAGTCTCGGATGGACCCAGAGTAGAAAGGCTGGTGCAATACGGAACCTTTAGAAGCAGGACCTATAATACTTACAGGACAGTCCTAGGCATGCCTACTCAGAAGTAAATCTCATTGTGTTCAAGGAGATTTACTCTTAGGAAAGTTAGTACAGTATAGGACTGCAGCCTTAACTCCAATGCAATCAGCTGTTTTAGAACAGATACTTCAAGAAATGAACAACCATGTTCCTTTTATTTTTTAAAAAGTTGCTATTTTTTAATACAAGCTGACTAAGCAAGTCCTTGCTGTTTCAGTTTTGAAATCACAGTATCTCAAACATGGGAATCTGATGAAATGTAGCTACAACTGCAAGGCTGGAAGTTTAAGAACACCTGACAATGTCAAATAAATTGTGTAATTCAACAGCTTATGCAGATTGTTTCCATTCCTTCCCCCACTTTGCTCCTACACAGTCTTGATACGAATGTCAGGTCTCTCAACTCCAAATCATATGGGGATAGCTCCCAAAAAGAATTCCTCTAGCTGTGAGTGCATCCTGGAACCAAGTGCCTTGGAACCAAGTGCCAGGTAGGTGAGTTGAGCAGCTGTGCGAGTTCAGCAGCAGGGTGAGGAAGCCAGGGCCCCAAAACACTGCCCTTCAGCTTCTGCAAGAAGAGGCGTAGCCAATTCCCACATCTAATATTGCTATGCAGGCAGACAGCCAGCAGCAGGGTGGGGGCTATCCAGTGTTTTGCACTGAGTGCCACATGTATGACTATATGCCTCTTGGGCATAAGTCATGGGTGTGTCCTCACTGCAAGGAGCTCCAAGCACTCAGGGAACTGCTCCCTAAAGACTTTAGGGAGCAGAGTCTGCTCCCTAAAGTCCTTGGTTGCGGACTTGGAAAAGCAGAGGCAGGTAGAGAGGGACCATGGTGAGACTTCCGGGGACTTGCAGGCTTCGTCCCACCCTCAGAGGGGCAGCCCCTCGGCTGCTGGGGTAGGAAGTCTCAGGGCTGGAGGATGTCACTCTGGAAAAGAGGGAAACAATCTTCTAGGGGGCCTCTTCTTCAGGTGATGGGACCATATCCAGTCACATTAAGGATACTCCTCGGCGAGAGAGGGATCAGGGACTTCTTGTAGTGGGAGGTTCTATAGTTAGGAATATGGAGAGGGGGGTCTGTGATGGATGTGAGGACTGCATGGTGACATGCCTGCCTGGTGCAAAGGTTGCAGACATCACGTCTCATCTAGATAGGTTGGTAGAGAGTGCTGGGGAGGAGGTAGCAGTGGTGGTGCACGTTGGGAAAATGTAGCCGGGTAGTCCTGGAGGCCAAATTTAGGTTGTTAGGGAGGAAGTTGAAAATCAGGACCCCAAAGGTAGCGTTCTCAGAAGTGCTGCCTGTTCCACACACAGGGCCAGGTGGGCAGGCAGAGATTACAAGTCTCAATGCGTGGATGAGATGGTGGTGTCAGGAGGAGGGGTTTAGATTTATTAGGCACTGTGGAGCGTTTGGGGGCAAGCCAAGCCTGTACAAGAAGGACGGGCTGCACTTGAACCAAAATGGAACCAGACTGCTGGTGCATAATATTGAAAAGGTAGCAGAGCAGCTTTTAAACTAAACCCCAGGGGAAAACCGACAGGAGCCAAGTGGCATCCGGTTCAGGACTCCTCAACCCTAGGGAATAAGGGTGGCGAGGTGACAGAAGAACAAGGTAATGATAGTGTAGGAATTAGAAGTAGAAGCATGATGGGAAGTGATAGTGAGTTCAGCAGAATAAGAGACTGTAGAGCTAAAGGTGGAAGCAAGCAGTCCTTCTTTGGGGACCCCATATACAGGTGCTTTTATACTAATGCTCGGAGTCTTCAAGCAAAGACGGGAGAATTGGAATGTTTAGTGGCTAGGGAGAATATTGACATAGTGGGTATAACAGTAACCTGGTGGAATGCGGAGAACCAGTGGGATACCACAATACCAGGCTATAAACTCTACAGGAGGGACAGGGAGGGGCGCGTTGGAGGTGGGGTGGCCATCTATGTCAAAGAAAGGATAGATTCCAGAAGTGTAGAGGTTGAAGGTGGGTCTGTCTCTATCACAGAAGCATTTGGTACACAGAACTATTAGGTTCAAGGAGTGATGTAACAGTGGGTGGGTGTTATCGCCTCCCAGATCAAAAACCTGAAAGGGACCTTGAGATGAGGAAACTAATTAGGGAGGCATCAAAGACGGGTAGGATTGTGGTCATGGGGGATTTTAATTATCCCCATATTGACTGGGTCAATTCATGTTCCAGTCAAGAAAGGGAGACAGGGTTTCTTGACATGCTAAATGATTGTGATTTGGAGCAACTTGTCATGGAGCCCACCAGAGGACAAGCGACTCTGGATATAATACTGTGTAACACCCAGAACCTGGTTAGGGATGTCAATGTTACAGAACCATTAGGGAACAGTGACCATGCTGCAATCTGTTTCACCATGCATGTTGGGGGTAATATGCCAAATAAATCTGATACAAAAACCCTTGACTTTCAAAGGGCAAATTTCCCACAAATGAGGAAACTATTTAGGATGAAGTCAAAAGGGAAGGTGAAAAAGGTCCAAACACTCGAGAAAGCATGGAGAGTAGTAGAAGCCCAGGGGAAGTGCTTACAAAGAAAGAAGGGCTTAGCTACATGCAAGAGGGTGCCAGCATGGGTAACGGGCAAAGTTAGAGAGGCTGTTAAGGGCAAGGAAGCTTCCTTCTGTAAGTGGAAGTCTTGCCCAAATGAAGAAAATAAAAAGGACCATAAACTCTGGCAAAAGACATGTAAGAAGGTGCTATGGGAGGCCAAGAAAGACTTTGAGGAACGCATGGCTAGCAACATAAAGAGGAATAATTAAAGCTTTTTAAAATATATTAGGAGTAGGAAACCTGCCAGAAAGGCAGTTGACCCGCTGGATGGTGAGGGAGGGAAAGAGGAGATAAAAGGGGATTTGGAGATTGCAGAGAAATTAAATGAATTCTTTGCATCTGTCTTCACGGTAGAAGACCTTGGGCAGTTACCACTGCCTGAACCGGCCCTTTTGACTAGGGAACTAAGTCAGATAGAAGTTAAAAGAGAGGATGTGTTAGATTTAATTGATAAATTAAAGATAAATAAGTCACTGGGCCCAGATGGCATTCACCCAAGAGTTATTAAGGAGCTAAAGAATGAAGTTGCTGATCTCTTGACTATAATAAGCAACTTGTCCCTTAAAACTGCCACAGTACCAGAGGACTGGAGGATAGCAAATGTCACACCAATCTTTAAAGAAGGTAGGAGGGGGGGACCAAGGAAACTATAGGCCGGTCAGCCTCACATCCATTCCAGGTAAGATGGTGGAAAGTCTCATCAAAGACAAAATCCTAAAACATATAGAAGACCAAACCTTGCTGGGGGAGAATCAGCATGGCTTCTGTAAGGGTAAGTCTTGCCTCACAAACCTTTTGGAATTATTCGAAAAGGTCAAAAGTCATGTGGATGTTGGTGAACCAGTAGATATTATACAGTATATCAAGATTTTCAGAAAGCATTTGACACAGTCCCTCACCAAAGGCTGCTGAAAAAACTTCACAGTCAGGGAATAAGAGGTCAGGTCCTCTTGTGGATTGAGAATTGGTTGAAGATCAGGAAGCAGGGAGTGGGGATTAATGGGCAATTTTCACAGTGGAGAGAGGTGAACAGCGGTGTGCCCCAGGGATCTGTCCTGGGACCAGTGCTTTTTAACTTATTCATAAATGACCAGTGCTTTTTAAACTTATTCATAAATGACAGGCATAAGCAGTGAGGTGGCCAGATTTGCAGATGACACTAAACTTTTCTGGGTGGTGAAAAAGGATTGTGAAGGATCCACAACTGGGAGAATGGGCAGATAAAATGGCAGATGCATTTCAATGTAAATAAGTGCGAAGTAATGCATATTGGGGCAAAAAATCAAAAATTCACATATAGATTAATGGGTTCTGAGCTGTCAGTGACAGATCAGGAGAGAGATCTTGGGGTTTTAGTGGACAGCTCGATGAAAATGTCGACCCAGTGTGCAGCGGCAGTGAAGAAGGAAAATTCCATGTTAGGGATAATTAGAAAAGGGATTGAGAATAAAACAGCCAATATTGTATTGCCATTGTACAAGGCAATGGTAAGGCCACACCTAGAGTATTGCGTACAGTTTTGGTCTCCACATCTCAAAAAGGACATAGTGGAATTAGGAAAAGTACAGAAAACAGCAACTAAAATTATTACTGGGCTGGGGCACCTCCCTTACAAGGAAAGGTTACAGCGTTTGGGGCTCTTCAGTCTAGAAAGACGGCGCCTGAGGGGGGACATGATTGAGACATACAAAATTATGCATGGAGTGGATAGAGTAGATAAAGGGAATCTCTTTTCCCTCTCACACAATACCAGAACCAGGGGACATCCTCTAAAACTGAGTGTTAGGAGAGTTAGAACCAAAAAAAAGAAAGTATTTCTTTACCCAGCATGTAATTAGAATGTGAAACTCCTTGCCGCTAGATGTGGTGATGGCCTTGGCCTTGGATGCCTTTAAAAGGGGATTGGATAAATTTATGGAGGAAAACTCCATTACAGGTTACAAGCTATGATGGGTATGTCCAGTCTGAGATTAGCTGGTCGCTCATCATGAGGGCCGGGTAGGAATTTTTTTCTGTCATCCAAATTGGCCATGGATGGGTGCCAGGTTGTTGTTGTTGTTTGTTTGTTTTCGCCTATCCCAGACTGGTGAGGGAGGGATGGGTGTTCAGTAGGTTATATGATTTACATTGTACTTAATAAAGTTAAACCCCAACCTCAGTCTAGTGTCTTCCTTGGGGGTGGTGCAAGGGTAATAGTCTACTTTAAAATGCCAGATGCAGGGGAGTGGCTGAGGGATACAAGTATCTGGTTGTCTCGTGTGCTCCCTGAGGCACCTGGTGGGCCACTGTGAGATACAGGAAGCTGGACTAGATGGGCCTTTGGCCTGATCCAGCAAGGCTTTTTCTTATGTTCTTATGTTCTTACTTCTCATTGGGATGCCAGAGATCATTCACTATTGGGTTGGTTAAGGAGACCTTGCAGCTTCTGAAAGAGCAGAAGAGGGTCGGCATTTTTTGAAGTTGAACGGCAGTAACCCTGGATCTTGGCTCCAGCCGCTGCAGAGTGCCTGGGTTGACTCCACTATCAGCACTGACCTTCGGACTGACAGCAGGAAATGCAATTGTGACTTTGATTTTGTCAAGGGACTCAAACAGGAAAACCCCCATTAGCACTCTTCCCAGGAGGGAAGAGCAGAGGGGAAAAAACACCAAGTGTGGTCCCTACTTCTTCCCTCCTCAACAAAGCAACATCGACAGCAAACAGGTCAACACGGGTCGCTAATGGTCAGAGAAGATGCAGCCTAGCAAGGATGGGAGGTGGAAAGGAGCAGTGATGGGGCAGGTGGATTGGGGCTGGGAGTGTGTGGGATTGGCAGCACTGGATTAGACCACATCCAAACCCTCTTCTCAGGCCTGGTCTGCCTGCAAGGATTAATGTGGTCATGTGCCGGCGATCATGTGCTGGTGCAGTTCTAAATTAATCTGTTGCAGGTGCTGAGGCTTACCCCAGGGTAAGGGGACAAATACCCTCTTACCCTGAGGAGACTTCCAGCAGCAGCCAGTAATCCCCCGCAGGATGCAGTGTAGCCCACACCGGCACCACTGCATCGCTGCACAGTGATTTAGGTTGATAGGATTGGGCTGCAAGTGTAATGACTCCCCTCCGTATGTCCTGCTGGTCATGAGACCACTTTCAGGACAGAGCAAGCATACCAGTGCAGAAAGAACAATGGTGTAAACTGTTGTCATAGTCACATGCCATATGAACAAATGTGTATAATATTTAATACTTCTATATATACAAACGTGGTGTTGTTAGAGACGTGGTGGTGCTACGGATTAAACCGCTGCTGCTGGGCTTTCTGACCGGAAGGTTGGGAGTTCGAGACCATGCGACGGAGTGAGCTCCCGTTGCTTGTCCCTGCTCCTGCCAACCTAGCAGTTTGAAAGCACGTAAAAAATGCAAGAAGATAAATAGGGACCACTTCGGTGGGAAGGTAACAGCGTTCTATGTGCTACGGCGTATAGTCATGCTGGCTACATGACCACGGAAGCTTGTCCTAGGACAAATACCGGCTCTTCGGCTTAGAAAGGAAGATGAGCACCACCCCCTACAGTCGGTCACGACTAGACCATTCGGTCGTGGGGAAATCTTTACCTTACCTTTATATACAGTCAGTCCTCATTATCCACTAGGGTTAGGTTCCTGGAAATTCTCACAGGTAGTGAATTTGAAGATAATGAACCATTGATCCTATGGGTTTAGGGGCAAGGCATACCTTATCTGCCATCGGAATAATCCAGCAGAGACCTTCAGGAAGCCAGCAGAGGGCAAGTGCCAAAAGGGAAGGTGCCAAAATATCTCTGAATGCGGCTGAAACCTTCCAAAGGCTGCAGGGATCTTTGGAATGGCACCTGCAACCAGCACAGACCCCTTAAACCTGGCCAGCGAATGCTTCTACCAGCCATTTTAAGGGGGTGAGTGCTTGTCACAGGTGCCATTCTGAAGGTCCCTGCAGCCTTCGGAAGGTCTCTGCAAGGTGGATAACGATGATAGAGGCACAGACAACGAGGAAAGTAGCAATACTGCCCTTTGCAGGTTAAGTGAATTTGATAGCGAGTTTGCATATAAAGGGGACTGATTGTAAACGTATAAGACAAATTATGACCACAATTTACCCAACGTACAGTTACATTCAACACAGCAATTACATGCTTGACAGATGCACAATCAATGTGAGGGGGGGACACATGTTCCAAGAGACAAAATGACGTGCATACAATTTTCTGAATACTGATTATTTATGTATCAAGTGCAACAAAACACATAGTGGAGCTGGAAAAGGTGCAGAAGAGAGCGACAAAAATGATTACGGGGCTGGGGCACCTCCCTTATGAAGAAAGACTGCAGCGTTTGGGGCTCTTTAGTCTAGAAAAAAGGCGCCTGAGGGGGGACATGATTGAGACATACAAAATTATGCATGGAAGGGATAGAGTCGATAAAGGGATGTTCTTTTCCCTCTCTCAAAACACCAGAACCAGGGGGCATCCGCTAAAACTGAGGGTTGGGAGAGTTAAAACAGATAAAAGGAAGTACTTTTTTACCCAGCGGGTAGTTAATCTGTGGAACTCTTTGCCACAGGAGGTGGTGATGGCATCTGGTCTTGATGCCTTTAAGAGGGGATTTAATTGGACGGATTTCTGGAGGAAAGGTCCATCATGGGCTATAGGCAATGATGGATTGTGCAACCTCCTTACAAAGGTGGTGGGCTACTTCAGAGTACCGGGTGCAAGGGAGTGGCAACAGGATGCAAGCATCTTGTTGTCTCATGCCTCCCTGGGGCACCTGGTGGGCCGCTGTGAGATACAGGAAGCTGGACTAGATGGGCCTTTGGCCTGATCCAGCAGGGCTCTTCTTATGTTCTTATGTAGAATGTGTCACAATTTAAAACTGTTTTGTGTTCTGCATGCGCCTTACATACTTGTAGTCAGCATGTGGGTTCTGGGGTATTTTGATGTGCGTCTGGATTTTGTCAGAATCTTGAGACTGCAGCATTAAATCTAAAAAGCAGTCCCCTTAGATTCCTTAAAAGTAATCTAAGACATTTGTCCCCTTGCCCCAAGCTAAGCTGCTGCTGCCTTCTAACTTGGTTAGGATACAGCACAACTCAGCCTGCCTGCCTGCCTCTTCCAACACAGGTTAGGACTGCGCTCTCAATTTGAGTACAATAGACAGTACCTGTCTCTAATGCAACTTGTCCACAGGCTGTGGTTAGCAGCCTTACACAACTGATATGCAAAGTATCAATTACCTGCACCGAATGATGCAAAGTGGCTTGCCTGCAGAGCCTTTCCATGAGCTAACACAGTGATCTCATTAATGCTCTTGTGCGCTTACTCCCTTGGAACTACATAAGGCACAGGACACAGGAGCGAGAAGGATGGGAGGGAGCACGGATGAAGGCTTGACAAATGGGCAGGAAATTCCCAAAGACTTGTGATAAGCAGGGTGCTTGTTTTTAAAGCCCTGTTGGCAGATGAACCATAGTGTTGCACGGTCCTGTTTTTAGACATGCTGTGCCAGGAAGGAAGCATCACCACACGTTAACCTAAGAGTGGCCTGTTAAGTAATATAGATTGACAATGCAACCCTATGTATGTTTACTCAGAAGTAAGTCACTACATTCAATGGGGCTTACTCCCTTGGAACTGTGTTTAGGACTGCAGCCTGAAGGCGGTAACATTTCTATCTTAAGAGGTCTAGTCTGGATCTTCACCTTTTCCCAGTGTTGTAGCCATAATAAAAGAAGGATTCACTACACCAGTGGTTCTCAAGCTTTTTAGCACAGGGACCCACTTTTTAGAATGACAATGTGTTCAGGGGCCCCCAGAAGTGATGTAATGACTGGATACGCTGTCATTGTAATGTCAAAGCTTGCTGCTTTCCTGAGAATGCAGCAATAAGTTGGGTTATTTCTCAGCCATTTTCCAATAGCAAAGTGAATCCGAAAGGAAAAAAAGCCTCTTTACAAAAAAATGTCAAACAGGCCAGCAGACACCCAAATGAGTAATAGTGAAAAGAGCAAGAGGAAGCATTATATTGATGCAATTATTCCAAAATCCAGAAAAACCTGAAATCCACACACCTTCCCATTCCAAGAGTCCAGATAAGGGATAATCAGCCTGTAATATGTGCTAAGAACTGCAATGGACAAATATCACAGAATTATTGCACAGAGGTTTTTAATCTAAATTGTAACATGCAGTGGTGGTATTGGAAAATGGTGGAAAATTGGTGGTATTTAGGAACAAATGAGAAGCATGCTAAATATGTGGTCTGGAGGAAGCAGGAAGTGTGGTCTGGAGGTTGAGCTGTTGCCGTGCCTGAAGATGCTAAGCAGGATCAGCCTTGAATTGGCTTTGGATGGGAGACCAAAAGTTGCTGATCGAGCTCATGGAGGAATGGGAGGAGTGCGGAGGAGTCAGCTGACAAAATGGCCAAGGTGTGCTCTGTGGTAGACCGTGAAGCTCTGAAGGTGTAAGAGTGCAGCCAGGATGATGACCACACATTGGAAAGGGGAACATCTGAAGAAATTGAGAGTTCTGTGAATTGTACATAGAACAATAGTAAAAACCCCAATTGAAAAAAGGGCTTTATGAACAGTCTGCCAATGTAAACAGCCTTGTTTCCTGTGAAATCTGGAGAAAGGCAGTATAAAAATACATTAAATAAATAATATTTATTTGCTGTCTCCTGTTTCTAGTACAGTATATTACAACACAGATTATATGTGCTGATCAGGCATATGAAGAATTCTCATGCAGATCAGTACTGTAGGTCAGACTAGATGGGTGTCTTCCAGATCCATACCCATCATTCCAAAACTAAGCATAGCCAAATTCAGTCCACAGATGACAACCTCAGTGAAGAGATGCATGAAGAAAAAGACTATTCCTGCCGCTGTAGTTCATCAGGGAATTGTGATAGTGAGTGCAGGGGAGGTATTAAAATAAAAAGAATAGTTTACACTGGAAAGGAGAAGATAGCTAGAAAATGTGCAGGAATGCATGCCGATATCTATGCATCAGGGAATGTGCGTACCACTAACTCCCTCTGTGGCATGAAGTCAGATATGTAGATGAACTTTCTGCAGACTTTGCCCTGCCAAGTTGCGTTCCCTTCTTCTCACAACATCTGACATCACTACAAACGGTCTGCTGGAACCCGGTCCTGTAAAGTCAGACAGAGCCCCCTTGGTTCCAAGCCAGCCAGTGACATGGCTGTTCTCAGGACACACACCCACCAGCTGAGAAGCAAGAGCCTTGAATTTCTCCAGAGGGCTTCCAGTGCTCGGAATGCCCCTTGGTTTCTCTCTTGCCCTTACTGAAATCTGGTGCTACCTAAGACTTCACAAGTCGGCAAACACCCAAAGCCTTTAGTTCTCTGTCTTTATGGATAATATTGTTGATTCATTCTACTAACATGGAAACTGGATTTAAATACACTGCACAGTCTGCTCTGACAAAAAGTAAAATGTGCAATATTCTGTGCCAAGTTCCTCTTTGTTTCATGCAGCGCACCTTGGCCCACTTGGGAGTATGTTTTGAACGACGGTGTCACACATCATCATCATCCCTATGTGACTACCATGTGATGGTGACACAGAGAGTCACAGAAGGAAGAAGGAGCTGCATTCTCCCTCTGGTTAGATGGGATAATAAAGGCCTGAGAAGGCCTCTTACAGCGTAATCCTAACCTACAACCAGATGTCCTATGCTGTATCCAATGCAGTTTAGAAGGCAGCTGGAGGTCACCTTGGGGTAAGGGATATATTTCCCCTTATGCCAGGTAAAGCCCCAGCCGTCTCGGTGGGCATCTCAGATCTATGCCACTTACCTGGCACCAGTCCGAGAAGCCCAGTGTTATGCAGGCCAGCCTGGAGTGGGGTTAGAATATAGCGGAGACCTGCTCTGCCAATCCCTCCCCCTCTCAGGCCAGTTCCATCCTCCCCTACCTAGGAATGTCCCCTCCCCACCTCCAAAACTCCCTCCTGCTATCCTCTCCCAGCTCCCAGGCTGCCCTGCACAGTCCTACCTGTGTCAGAGCACAATCCTAACCCGGAGTTAGGCTGGCACAGTTAGGCCAGCAAAGTTTGGCCTGCACAAGGGCCACTGTAAAGCCCATTCAAACCACTCTCGGAGTCAGGGAGGATGGGGCACGTCTGTGTGCTGGCCTCTCTGACTCCTAGAGTGGTCCAAACATACTTGACGGTGGCCCTTGTGCTGGCCAAACTTTGCTGGCCTAACTGTTCCGGCCCAACTCCAGGTTAGGATTGCGCTCCCAGGGCGCAATCCTAACCCACTTTCCAGCACTGACATAGCTGTGCCATTGGAGCATGTGCTGCATCCTGCAATGGAGTAGTTGTCACGGAGGCCTCCTCAAGGTAAGTAAAGGGAATGTTTATTCCCTGACCTTGGAGCTGCACTGCCCTGACCCTGGTGCTGAAGTTCCTGTGCCCTCAGCCAGCGCTGCAGCTGGATATGGGGCCAGCAGGCCAGCACAAATCTTTAGTTAAGCACATCCAAGCTTTACGGCACATTTAATTTGCAACACTCAGCGCTGGCACAGGGAGGCCTGCACCAGCACAATGGGCAGGGGATGAAAGGCAGAGGAGGCAGCACAATTCAAGGGGATGAAAGGCAGAGGAGGCTGAATTATCAATAAAAAGATTGAATAAGCAGCTTGAGCTGAACTATTTTATTTGCCTTATTTCTATCCTGCTTAGGGGTACAGCTAAAGAAGTGTAGAGGGGTGCAATTGCACTGGGCAACAAGCTTTAGGGGCGCAACAAGCTGAGCTTGTCACTAAAGGCCAAAATGGTGAAAACCTTGGTATGTATGAATAATACAATCGTGTTATATACCACTCAATGAGGAATTCCATGCAGAATGCAATGAGACAAATTGGAGTGCAATATCTTCATTCTATCAAAAGCTATGGCCAAAAAAAAAAAAAACAACCAAAGAAAGAGACGAAACTACAATGGTGATGTCACTTCCTGTTGTGATGTCATTTCTGGGGCATCATTTTGCCCTCTACACTGGGCTACACCTTCATTAGTTACCCCAGTGATCCTGCATTTCTTCCCCTAAGGAGATGCCAATACTATGGAAAATGATCCTGAAAATTTATCAAAGGACACCAGGCAATATAGAGTGCTAAGCATCCATTCATACTCAGCTGTGGGAAGAAATGTTATAGTTCAGATTTACTGTATACTATGTATACAGGCTCACTGGACTCCAGCCCTCAAAAATACATACATTTGTATGGACAACAAATGCAACATTTCCCAGATCTTGCTCTCCTCTCCATCTTCCCAGGAATGCCCAGCTATAGCATCCTTGCCTTGAAAAATAGTTTTAGACTAGCCTGCCCATGTATGCCACCTTGGGCATTTGCTTTGGCATAGGAAAGGCCCACTATAAATTCTTCAAATAAATCCATTTTCAGGAAGGCTACTTTGCTTCTCCCACTAACTGCTCAATTATACTGAACAATTCTTAAGAAAAATAGTCTCATAGTGATGATGGAGCCTGCATTTTCCCTTGCAGGGTTTAGCTTGGAAATCACTTAGCCTGTATTTGTAAAAACCTCTCATACCACATTCTTAGGCAATTTCAGTCATATGTTTTCTTTTCTTGCCTTTAAGAACTCTAGAAGGACAGCACAACAGCTGTAGCTTCCCCACCATGGAACAACCACAATGGCTAAAGATGTAACTGTTGCTGCCATATCAGCAGCAATTTCTTCATCCTTATTTATCAGGAGTGGCTTTGGATGTGACAAAAATGACAGGCATTTTAATAAAAATTGGTTTATTAATTCAGATGATTGAACACCCAGGTGGACCCTAGAATACATAGAATCATAGAGTTGGAAGGTACCTATAAGGTCATCTAGTCCAACCCCCTGCCTGTAGCAGGAAATCCTCCTAGAGCATCTCCAGCAGGTGCCTGTCAAGCCTCTGCTTGAAGGTCTCCAGTGAGGGAGAATCTACCACCTCCCTCGGCAATCTGTCAAACCCACTGTCAAACCGCCCTTATCGTCAAGAAATTCTTCCTGAAGTCTGACTGGACTCTCCTCTCTTGCAGTTTGTACCCATTGGACCTAGTTCTACTGTCAAAGGCAGATGAGAACAAATTTGTCCCTTCTTCCGTATGACAGCCCTTCAGATGTATGAAGAGTATCTAAAGAGTATTTAAAGAGAATATGAACATACTACAGGAGAACAAGAGATGCTCTGATCTCCTCCAACTCATGTTATCAAGAAGCTCCAATCAGATCTGATCTGATCAACTCCTGTATCCAACTCCTGTATCCAACTCCTGTATCCAACTCATCCAATCAGATTAAGATCTGATCTCCAACTCATGTATCAAGAAGCTCCAATGAAGGGGAACCCAAGAGATACAAACTCTGCAAACAAAACCAATATGGACAGAAGGAACAACAGACTAGCAACCAAACTAGATTCCACTGAACGTAGGAAGACACGGAAGCTGGGAATTCCAGAAAGCAAGACTGGTTCAAAGAAAGGTGCGTGTCCTGTAGTACATAACCACAAATGAAGGCTGGTGTTGTAGGGAGACAGGTAGAGAAGAACCCCAGTCTGAAACCCCAGAGACTGTGCAGACGACACTAAGAGCACAATCCTAACCTGGAGTTAGGACAACACAGTTAGGCTAGCAAAATTTAGCTGGCACAAAGGACACTGTTAAGTATGTGTAGACTACTCTTGCAGTCAGGGAGGCCAGCACCCACATATGTGCCATCGCCCCTGACTCTGAGAGTGGTACAAACATGCTTTACGGTGGCCCTTGTGCCGGCCAAACTTTGCTGGCCTAACTGTGCCAGCCTAACTCCAGGTTAGGATTGTACTCTAAGCAAGATAGGCTAGCAATCTGACTCTGTGTAAGGCAGCCTTTTCATTTCTCTCTTTCCTAGTCTTTCATGCATACTTTCTGAGCTAGATAAAACTGGCAGTAAAATTGTAGATGGGGCTGGTGGCCTAGAAATGACTGCCACATCCTCTTTAGGCTAGAGTGCAGGTCCCACAAATGTCCTGAACAGTGCAGATACATCAACATGCTCACCACGCTGAAGATGTGACTAAATCCACAAGCCTGTAGCCAATAAAAGGGAGTCCCAGAAAAGAGAGGACAAGGGAGATGAGCAAGCTGGGTGCAAGAAGGGGGGAATAATTGGAAGGCAAGCACAGATGTTGCCTTATCTTGTTGAAGAAGTTTATCTTGTTGTCTCATGTGCTCCCTGAGGCATCTGGTGGGCAACTGTGAGATACAGGAAGCTGGACTGAATGGGCCCTTGGCCTGATCCTGTGAGACTGTTCCTCTGTTCCTGTGAGTACATGTCTGAAGAGGAGCTTCTGGTTCTGGTGGCTGTCAAAGAGAAATGCTGTGGAGAATCTTGACTGGCCACCAGTGAGTTTACCTCAGAATTTACCTTTCACACTCTACTGCTCTACTGCCATGTTGAGGTGTAAGGGAGTATGCCAGGTGCAAGGGAGTGACAACACAATGCAGGCATCGTGTTGTCCTATGTGCTCTCCCAGGCATCTGGTGGGCCACTGTGAGATACAGGAAGCTGGATTGATTGGGCCCTTGGCCTGATCCAGCAGGGCTCTTCTTATGTTCTTAAGTTAATGCCTGAATAGTTTTCAGACTGAAATGGGGATGGGTTTGAACTTGCATCTTGGCGTTGCTTAGCAATCACAATGCATGTCCGCACAGTTGGGGGAAGCACTGGCTACATTCAGGAGCAGCAAGTAAGGAGGTGACTAGGAGGGAAAGTTTGGGGCAATTCAGGCCTTTGCCGAGAATTCATTAGGGGCACAATCCTAACCAATTTTTCAGCACTGGAAACATTCCCTTACCTTGAGGAGGCCTTTGTGACTACTATTCCACTGTAGGATGCAGCACATGCCCCATTGGCACAGCGATGTCAGTGCTGGAAAGTTGGTTAGGACTGTGTCCTAGGTTACCTTCGGCAAACCACTCCCTCTCAGCCCCCATCTGTGATATGCAGATGATAATTCATAAGCAGCATACAAGGTTGTGGCAAAGATAACATACATGGGAAGTGCTGGGAAGACTCTATTATTATTACTACAGGTAAAGTGGATGTTCTTATTTGGAATAGGGATGCCTACAGTTAACGTGAAGCACAATCCTGTGTATTTGGTGTACAGAAATTGATAGGAGTGACATATAGCAAGAAACACTGAAGCTATATAAGAGCATGGGTGAAGATGCCACATGTGGAATAGGCAGAAGTTTGTGGCATGCCTGGACAGGAGCAGGAGGGTCCACAGGGATGGTGGCTATGGCATTGAGTTGAGCTTGTTGCCTGCTCCTCCTGCAGAATGCTGCTGCCTATTCCCCAGCACAACGGATAAGAGGCAAAACCACTTTATGTACATGCTGGGGAGGCACTGTCCAATAGTAAGGACTTGACATGGTACACTTGCCCAAAAGATCTGTCTTCATGGAATGTATCACAGAAGAAGAGGCCAGAGGGATCAGGCCAAAGGTCTATCTAGTCCACCATCCTGTTTCCCACAATAGCCAACCAGATACTTCCCAGAAGCCTCTGGGAAGCCCATAAATATAGCAAAAAGGCCAAAGCCCTCTCCTGCTGCTATTCCCCCAGCCAGCATCTGATATTTGGCGATATCCTATCACTGTAGGTTCCACATTGCCATTATTATATATTGGGTTCCATGCTATAGAAAGGCAGGTGCAGCTTGAATGTTTATTGCAACAGGCAACAGTCTGAACTGAAGGGCAACAGCCCAACCCCTGTATAATATTAACTCCACCCCCAGTTTTCCCACTCTTCAGGATTCATATAGCTCAGGGCTCCTGATTGGAGGAGTAATTAGCTCAACCCCTCCAGCAGTCTTGCTCATCCTCCTGCATACATAACAGCCAACATGACTGATCACCATTGATAGGCCTACCTTCCACACATTTCTCTAAACCCCTTTTACTAGCCATTGCCTAGGGAAGACCAGACTTCCAGCTAGGACCTGCAAGCTGACTCCTTGTGAGCATCTGTCCTCCCCCATCTTCCATATTACCTTGCCTCTCCACTTAAATATTAATCTCTACTGCACCACTAGTGAGCAAAGTACATTATAATGTCTCTCTTGATAAGAATGGGGAGATGGAGAGATAGAGGCTTGAACTGGCTCAGTGAGTTCATGACTGAGGGGGAATTGGAACAGCAATTTCCCAGGCGGAAGTGAAACCATAGTGTGCTGCAGTCCAGCTGGTTCCAGGTTTTGGTGGGCCCTGGGCAAAAGGGCCCACTTCGTGCTGTCGGAAGTGGAAGTGACTTTCTAAGACTGTGAGCAAAGCTTTCTAAAATTGTGCAGACAAGCAGCGGACCATGGAGAGTTATGTTTGCACATTCTGAAGTGTAAAGGTGTTCAATTGAGATTGCAATTAGCAGGTAGTACTATAAATATATGCCACTTGACATATACACACCTTTCATTTTGACTGAAAGCCATGGGGGAATGGCTATCGTGCCACAAGGTGAAGAAATGATGCCGTTGGGGGAAGAGAACGATTTCCTGCCAAACCTGATTTTCACCTTCCTCTCTCAGTGGAATGGGAAAAAGGTACAGACATCAGCTCTGCAGCCCAATCAGTCAATCAGCAGTATTTATGTACCACTTTTCAACACAAAGTGGTTTACAGGCAAATAAATAATGTTAAATGGCTCTCTATCCCAAAAGGGCTCAAAATTAAAAAGAATGCAGACCACCACCAGCAACAGCCACTAGAAAAGACACTGTGCAGGGGCGAATAGGGACAATTACTCCCCCCTCCTAAATATAAGAGGGGCAGTTATATTTTTATATACTTGCCCAGTTAGCAAGTTATATTTTTAACTCTTGCCCAGTTAGCAGGGGTTACTCACCCCATGAGAGCTTACTCAGAAGTCACACTATGACAAACAGAGCCAATTCCCCAGAAAAGCATGCATTTTAGTTTAAGGCACCAATTGAAATTTGCTATGGTAACCACAGAACAGGCAATTCAGAATGAATGAAAGACACTTGCTCGGTGCTCCTAAGTCACTAGTGCCATTGTTCTAGACATGACTGAACAGGTGTGGAAATCACCATCCTTTTTATTTCTCACACACACACCCCTAGTATGCACACAAATACGGTGGCACTACAGTGTGTGCGCCCACATATTCTCTTGAAGCCATTTTGGAGAAGCGCTGGAAGGATCGACTAGATGACCTCTGGGATTATTTCCAACTCTAACATTCTAGGATTCTGCGACGCTCCGTTCGACAGCTCAGACCGGGAGGTCAGCAATTCTTTACCTGTGCTTTTAGAACAGGGCGAGACCAGGGAAAAAGCACAAACAGAGATGCTTTCCGACCGCAGAACGCCCCTTATCCACCGGCACTGTTACACGTGTATGGCGCCTTAGTACCGACAGGTGGTTTTCGGCGCCGGCACCTCCACTCTCCGACTGCTACCAGTTGCAAACTCAAAGTAGGGAGCCCACAGAATGCGGGACAGACCCTCCGCGAGGGGAATACGAGCTCCTGACTGGACGATACCAAATTCGCAGGTTGCCCGGCGAGATCGTATGTAAAGAAAAGAAGTTACCCGTCAGCAACACCAGCTCCAGGCAGGCACGCCAGCAGCAGCCCCGGAAGGGGAGGCGTCTTGCTCACTAGGGCAACTCCACAGACCCAACTCTGCCAGAGAGGGGGCGATCGGCACTGGCGGCGAGCTCCGTAGCCCCTGGAAGGCCGCAGCAACCGGGGCAAGGTTAGGTCAGCCCGGAATGCTGAAGCGCAGCCCCGCGTTATTTACTTCTGGGGAAAGCGGCTCTGCACAAGTTACAGTGATGTAATGTGAGCAGCAGCAGCCGCCTCGGAGTCACATGCCTGAACTTTCCCCAACTCCACCTCCTACTGTTCCCTCCTCCCCCATCCCTTCTCTCTCCAACACCCCCCCCCTTTTCCCACATCCTGGCAGCGTGGCGTGCATGACAACCTAAACAGAAGCCCTGTCTCCCAATTGGCTTGCTTGGTGGAAGGATGGATGAACCTCTCTTTGCGGCAGTGTGATTGTGCGGCGCGGTGCTTATTTTTCCGATTCGGTGTAGCAGAATCCCGTGCAACACAAAGGCTTGCTGCAGAGTAATAATAATAAAAAAACCGTATTCAGAAACTGGATCCTGTTGTCTTTCCTCCAAGATTATGGAGGTCAGGGATACTGATTCAAACAGGTTGATCCACAAACCACTTAAACTGGCATATTTACAGATGATGCCATTTGCCCCTTTGATCTCACTAGTCCAAAGCCCAATTCCCCAAACTCCTTTTCCCTACCGGTGTTGTAAAGCAGGCTACAAATTGCACAATTCATCAGACCTGCTGGCTGTGTGCAGATTGCACCTCTGCTGTAGCTTGTCTGTGTGGTCTTTGGCAGGTTGCTGTTGACCTCATTTGTTAGTTTCCATTTCTCATTTTTCAAATGGGAATATATGACTGCCTGATTGTGAGGACAAAGGACAGTGACCTTGATTATTTTTTATAGAATGGTGGAATAGAAATTCTAAAAATAAATTAAATGACATAAGCAATATTTATGTGAAAGTCTTACCTTCTTCATGAACCCATTAGATGGCCAGAGGGAAGCCACATCAACTCATGAGCTCCCATCTGCAATGTAAGGGCATACCTTACAGGGCTGTTGTAAGAATTATTGAGGGCTCAGTCCTAACCTGGAGTTAGGCCAGCAAAGTTTGGCTGGCACAAGGAACACTGTAATGTATGTTTGGACCACTCTCGGAGCCAGAGAGGCCAGCACACAGACATGCACCATCCTTCCTGACTCTGAGACTGGTCCAAACGGGCTTTACAGTGGCCCTTGTGTCGGCCAAACTTTGCTGGCCTAACTGTGCCAGCCTAATTCCAGGTTAGGATTGTGCTCTGAGATATGTATGTAAATTACTTGCACAATACAAAGATGCTGAATAACTCTACTGTAAAGCACTTTGCTTTTCTTATGTTTAAAGTGCTATCTAAAATATGCTAGTACTGACAGCAGTAACTGAAAGCAACAGAACATCACAGTATACGTCAGGCACAGTTTATGAGTCTTCTAGTTGCCCATCTAGAAAAAAAGGCCCTTAAGCTTTGCCATTGAATTTGCTTGTCCACATTCTAAGGCAGAGAACTCTCTATTTCATTTTGACAAGTTCTTCTTGATGGTTCCATACATACTCTTGCAGTCAGCATATCAGTGTGTATCTGTGACGCAAACATAGTGGCAAGAGGCTGTTCTTCCTGCACTGGCCTTAATTACTCCTAGGAAATGGCATTGCATTTCTACTTCCCAGATCATCCTTATAGCAGGTTCACAGCACACTCCTATGCATGTCTACTTAAGAGGAAGCCCCGACGACTCCAACAGAACATTTCTATATAAGTGTGTACTGGACTGCAGACCTCACCTCACTGCGGGGATCGCCTGCCCCAGGCTCCGAGGAGGCTGCTGTCAGGCTGCAGCACCCCACTTCACCCTGATGACAGGGGGTGTGGCCACATCAGTGTAGGAGGCATGGCCATGTCAGTGTCAGGGGTGTGGCCACATCAGCATCGGGGGCATGGCTATGGGCACCCCCAATCTCAAATTCAAGTCGGCGCCACTGGCTCCAGGGATTGTGAAGGATCTCTCCAAACTGGGGGAATGGGCAGCAAAATGGCAGATGTTTCAGTGTAGACAAGTGTAAAGTGATGCACATTGGGGGCAAAAAATCAAAACTTATAGGCTAAAGGGTTCTGAGCTGTCTGTGACAGATCAGGAGAGAGATCCTGAGGAGATCTTGAATGGACAACTCAAAGGTGATGACCTAGTGTGTGGCAGCAGTGAAGAAGACCAATTCCATGCTAGGGGTAATTTTAAAAGGGGTTGAGAATAAAACAGCCAATATTATTATGCCATTGTACAAATTGATGGTAAGGCCACATCTGGAGTACTGCGTACAGTTCTGGTCACCACATCTCAAAAAGGACATCGTGGAACTATGGGGGGGGGACATGAATGAGAAGTATAAAATTACACAAGGGATGGATAGAGTGGATAGAGGGATACTCTTTTCCCTCTTACACAACAGCAGAACCAGAGGGCATCCACTAAAATTGAGTGTTGGGAGAATTAGAATGGATAAAAGGAAATACTTTTTTACCCAGCAGGTAATCTGTGGAACTCCTCGCCACAGGAAGTGGTGATGGCATCTGGCCTAGGTGCCTTTAAAAGGGGATTAGACAGATTTCTGGAGGAAAAGTGCATCATTAGCTACAGGCTCCACCCATTAGAAGTAGGCTACCTCAGAATGCCAGGTGCACAGGAGTCGTAACAGGATGCAGGCATCTTGTTGTCTTTTGTGCTCTCTGAGGCATCTGGTGGGCCACTGTGAGATACAGGAGGCTGGACTAGATGGGCCCTTGGCCTAATCCGGCAGGGCTCTTCTATGTTCTTTGAATTTGGGGGTAATCATGTTTATATTCCTCTGGATTATCCATCTGGTCCCTATCTCCTTGGAATAGCTGGAATTTGGCTGCAAATAACCACTTCTCATGAATAAACTACAGGATACAAATGTGATTTAAAAAAAATAGAAGAATGCTACGCCACAAGGGCACCACCTGCAGTGAGAGAAACTTTGAGCAATTTTGCCCAGTTCTTCTAGTGCAGAGGCGTAACTAGACAAAAAAGGGCAAGGAAATATATGCAGTGCTCCTGGGCAATGGGAGGGGCAAGGCCAGCTCTAGGAGTGACAGGGCCCAATTCAAGGCATTCCTGTGGGGCCCCCACTCACCAAGAAAAGTGCTTGCGATGCCGCATGCAGCAACTAGAAATAGTTGGTGGTGACATGATGACATCACTGCCAACTGCTCTCAGGAGGCCCATTTTGGGCTGTTAGGAGGCAGGGCCAGGTGAGAGGGCCCAGATTCAAGCTGCTCTGCTCACCCCACTGACATACAGCCCATAAGATCCCAGCTGCAGCAGTAGGCGGTCTGCTTGCTGTGCTGGTGTGCCCCCCCCAAATTGCGGGGCCCGATGTGACGACATTGGTCACATTGGCTTAATGTGGGGAGGAGCTTAATCTGGCTTAATCTGGGGAGGAGCCTCCAAGCAACCCAGAAGAGGCAGCAGGGACCTCAGAAAACTGCCTGGAGAGCACTCCAAATTCAGCTGTTTTGCTGTGCAACAGCAGGGGAAGCTATGGGGGGGGGTTTCTTTAAACATTTTTAAAGTGGGTCTGCAGGAAAATTGCGTCCCCCCTTGGTGTAGTGCCCTGGGGCAGGTGCCCCTCAGGCTCCACCCTTGTTACATCCCTGTTCTAGTGCAATGGCTCTTCTAATCCCTCCTGATCTTTCATGTTTCAGCCCAATCCACTTTGTACCACCACCTTATCCCTAGCTGTCCACGTGTTGGAACACTGTAGAAAATCTCCTTATCTTTTGCTGAATGGCATTGCATAGCCGAGCCTGACCCAGGCTCTATGGGCACAAGCCTATGCATGTCTACTCAAAAGTAAGTCCTATTGTGTTCAATAGAGTTTATTCCCAGGAAAGTGTGGCTAGCATTGCATAGGATTGCATAGGATGACAGCCACCTATTGAGGAGGGCAATGGAATAATAATAATAATAATAATAATAATAATAATAATAATAATAATAATGGAATAACAACAGCTCTACAAGCTTCACGCTAGTTTCACGCTTGACTCTAAAAATAAATAAAAAAATCATTTCGTAATTGCCCATTTCTCCAAATCTCGCAGAATTCCCGTTGCTGAACAATCTCTGAAAAAAATCAAGCTCGGGAAGTTTGGGGAAATTGCTCCAGAACTAATGGCAAGGCGAGCGCCAACAGCTTCCGTGGCTGGAACTGGGCATGCTCGGCTGCCTTGAGCATGCTCATTGTTCTCAAGGAAGAAATGTCGAATAGGGAACATCGATAGTTTTGAGTGAAAGCCATGGAGGGTGCAAGGAAACGCCGGAGCGGCGCAATCGGTCCTTTGCCACTGCTGCTGGGTCTGTCCCTCGGGGTCGCCTTGCCGCTCGCCCAGGCCCGGAATCTCCGCTTCGTCGTCTTGGTGAGGAGACAGCAATGTGGGGCGCAGAATAGTGGCAAGAGGGCTGCAGGGTGGGGCCATTCCTTGGTTTGGGGGGTCACGGTGCGCAATGATTCCCATCGGAAACTGCAGCTCTCCTGCAAAGGCAATCGGGAGCCTGCGACGACCCAAGAAGCAGCAGTTCGGGCTCACTGATGCCTGGAACCCTGACGGTCGGGGCGTCCACATATTCCTTGCAAATAACAGAACGGCTTCCTTCCAGTCCCCCCCACCCCCGTGCCGTGACAACTGCTGCCAGGGAGCCCTCCTCGCCGCCGCCCGAGTGTCACTGGAAGGGAGCAACGCAGCGTCTCCGGCGATGTCTGCTCCCAGCAAGTTTGGGAAGCAGCAAAATCCGCGCGGATGTAGAACGTGTATCTGTCGACCCTTTTTGTGATGGTAAACTCTTCTGACTTTTCAGCTCTATCGCCATGGAGATCGCTCCCCCGTGAAAGCCTATCCCCGAGATCCCTATCAGGAAAGCGCCTGGCCACAGGGATTTGGGCAGCTTTCTCAGGTGGGTATCTTAGGAAGAAGCAAGCTGGGTGAGCTTAAACAGGATTCTGCTTCTTGCACCTTTTGGAAACAGAAACGTTCAAGACTGTGGCCCTTGAGTAAAACATTGTGTTGAAGCAAGCCAGGCAGCCGTCGTTTTAAAGAGAGAATAACAGCCCAATCCCATGCAGGTCTACTCAGAAGCAATTCCCATATTTTCAATGGGACCTACTCTGAGGAAAGAGTGCACAGGATTGTAGCCTAATTATCTCTCTGCACTAGTTTGAGGTCTTATCTTTTTGCTTTTGGAGGGCTCTTTTTATTATCCCAAGAAGCAGTAATGCCCTTTCAAGATAAGGTGGTGGTTGTGTTTTAAATGATAACTGCTTGTTGCGCTTAAAGGTTATTGTATTAGAAAAGCATGATGTGCACATCATTAAAAAACATAGGAGAAGGAAGTGGCAAAGTAACAGTTCCATCTGGTTGTGTAATGTTCCCTGAACCAGCAGCGTTCAGGCTTAAGGGGTGTTTTCATTTTCAACTCTGTGCTGTCCTGCAAGCCTGCAATAAAACCTGCTTGATTGCTTATTCATTACTGTTGTTTTGTGTAGGAAGGGATGCGGCAACACTGGGATCTGGGCCAAGCGCTTCGAAGGCGTTACGATGGATTCCTGAATGCCTCATACAACAGACAAGAGGTTAGTGCAGCATCCCTAATTTCTATTGATTCAGCCATTTCTTGCTCTCCCTGCTCCATATCTATTCCCAAGTGATTTTTCCCCCTTTTAAGAGCTGTAGTATATAAGCATCTCTACTAGTTGAGCTGCAGTGGGCTTCTTTCCTATATGTAAAGGTAAAGGTTTCCCCACGACCGAATGGTCTAGACATGACCAACTGTAGGGGGTGATGCTCATCTCCGTTTCTAAGCTGAAGAGCCAGCGTTTGTCTGAGGACAAGTTTCCATGGGCATGTGGCCAGCATGACTATATGCCCTTATCTTCCCACCGAAGTGGCACCTATTTATCTACTCGCATTTTTACGTGCTTTCGAACTGCTAGGTTGGCAGGAGCTGGGATAAGCGATGGGAGCTCACTCAGTCATGCGGTATTGAACTTCCAACCTTCCTGTCAGCAAGTTCAGCAACAGCAGTTTAACCCGTAGCGCCACCAAGTCCCTTCCTATATGTACTATTTGCCAAATATTTATTTGAGTTGCAATAGCAGGGGAACAATAAACAGTCACTGATTAGGGGCAAGAGAATAAAATATATGAGACTCGAGGGATGAAAATGATAGTATCTGGATTTGAGTGACTATTGGTGACAGGAGACCACTGCAAACAGACAAGGGAGAGGAGAGAAGAGCTGAACTTGGAGACAATTAATTAGGTCTGCAAACTTGTACACAGTAGATTAGCTTATTTTCACCTACTGTGCTAGTGCCTGAAGAAAAACAAAAGGGACTGTACGCATTTGGGCATGTCTTTCTAACTGTCCCTTGGGAAAAACAATGAAGAGCTCTCAGGTGAGGTTGCGTGTAGTTTTCCATTGACCCTTTTTCTCAGTGATGCAAACAGATAGCAGAAGTCAAGCTGAACTGATCTAGGCAGTAGATAACATTATTAGCACAGTGCCCTTCTCAGATACTGAGTTGCACTTCAGCTGTATAGCAGAGATTTTTGGCAATGATAAGGTTCTCCTCAAAAACCCGGCCAGCTAGATAGTTAGCATCCTGAAGGTTCTGCTTTAGCTCAAGCTCAGTGCTAGTTGGTAAACTAAAAGCACAACCCTGTGCATATCTATTCAGAAGTAAATTCCATTGAGTTCAATGAGAATTTCTCACAGGTAAGTGTGTATAGGACTGTGGCCCAGGTCTGCAGGCACTCATATGATCAGTATTATAAAAGGATACTGTGAAAATGGGGATGCAATCCTAACCTTAGGCCAAAACAAGTCACTTGTGCCAATCCAGGAGTGTTGCAAACGTGCCGTAAAGCACGTTTGCCCCACTCTTGGAGTCGGAGCCGGTGCACGGACTTACACCATCCTCCCTGACTCTGAGTGTTGTCCAATCTGTAGCAAAGACATGGTCAACTCATGGTGGAATTCGAGGAGGGAGGGGAAGGATCTGTCTTTTGCTACAATTTATTTATTTTGAAGAATTTATACCCTGCCTTTCCCATGCCGAAGCAAATGCCCAAGGCAGCTTATATGGGCAGGCTAGCCTAAACCACCATTTTTTCAGTGGGTTTTTTACAAATATACAGTATTCTGCAATTCTCCGAATTCTCAGTCCCAGATGTAGCCTTCACAGTGTGGTTCTCTCCTCTGGCTGTGTGACCGCGAGCTTCAGCAGGTGATTGTAAGTCCAGCCTGGACAGGTCGTCAAGGTCATACTCCATTCTTTGCTGGCTGGCTTTCTCACAACATTCCGGTACTGGCTAATCAGCTCCACAGTGCGCAGCTTATCACAGCCTGGTGTTCTGTCTCCCATCCAAAAGTAGACCACGGGTTCTCCTGCTTAGCTTCAGGCAGTACCAGCAGCTCAACCATTAGTCCACACCTCCATAGTTCACACAATGGGTGAAGCACCTAATAATAGATCAAGAATGAAAACTATCTCAAGCCAGCTGCAGCTCACCCCCATACCGTTGTGTGCTTGCCCAGCCCAGGGTGGGAGCCCAGCTTCCTTTATATCTGTTAGTCATGCCTCATTGGGTAATACCTTGCCAGTCTGGATATGCTGCCTATAACCTTTACATAATACTAAGGAAATGGGAAGGTGATCCGCTGGCCAGTTTCCATCCTCCCCCCCCCTTTAAAATGGTTGCAAACTTAACTGATTGAAAGCACCAATAACATAATAGCAGCAGCTGAGTTGGGGGTGGGGACAACTAAACTTGCAGATTGTTAAACACTTAACCAATTGCATTGGGATTAACGAAAAACACACCATTGTATATGGATTAAAGGTTTTGTGCTAAGAAATGTTCAGGGGTTAATATATTCTGACCAGAGTGGACCTCCTGGTGGGCAAGGTCTCATGCCGAACACTGCCCTTGTTTACCTAGTGATGTCCTGTCTCTGCCTCCCCACACCAGGAAGTGAGAGAGGAAGAGGAGCAGTGGTGGCAGATGGAGGTGGGCACCTCTCTGCAAATCTGCTGCCTGAGGCAACTGTCTCAGTCCACTTCATGGATGGGCCTATCTTTGAAAACAAGACTGTCAAAGCAATGGGAAAGGGACTCCCCCACACACACTGCCAGGCGCAATTGCTTCCACAGTGTAGGAGTACATGCTGTCCTTGTTTTCTCACCTTCCTGACTTACAGAGATGCACGGTTAGAGCTCAAGTTGTTTATTTGTACTAGTGAAGACGTCAAGTGGAAGATCCTGTTTCTAGGTTGCTCCTTCCTCCATTCTTCTCTGCAGGCATTGTTTTATCATTGATAATTATTTGCTAATGGTTTGCCTGACAGGGATGCTCAAGCCAAACTCCATGGCAAAACTTGTACCTAAGAATTGGAATTCACTTCTTGCCAACTGATCGTCACAGTCTATGCATGCAAAGTGCTTCTGTCTGTGCCAACTCCCTTCTTAGCCACATGGTTTATAAGGGAGTCTGCTATGAGCTGTCCCTTTAATGAGCCTGGAACGTCTTTAGGGAGAAAGTGCCTTCATTTTCCTGGCCAGCGGCAATAGCAGTCAGCTCAAGGCTTGGCCAGGATAGCTGTTGTTGATCGGTATTCTTGGAGAGAATGGCAGAGACCTGTCACCACTAGAGGCGTTTGTTCCTGGTGAGCAGTAGGTAGAGTCTCATGCCAGATGCTGCTTACCAAATGGGGAGTAAGACAGGATTACAGCCCAAGTCTTACTGAACACAGGGGGCTTAAAGGTAAAGGTTTCCCCACGACCGAATGGTCTCGTCGTGACTGACTCTAGGGGGCAGTGCTCATCTCCATTTCTAAGCCAAAGAGCCGGTGTTTGTCCTAGGACAAGCTTCCGTGGTCATGTGGCCAGCATGACTATACACTGAAGCGCACGGAACGCCATTATCTTCCCACCGAAGTAGTACCTATTTATCTACTTGCATTTTTGGGTGCTTTCGAACTGCTAGGTTGGCAGGAGCTGGGACAAGCAACGGGAGCTCACTCTGTCGCATGGTCTTGAACTGCCAACCTTCCGGTCAGCAAGTTCAGCAACAGCGGTTTAACACCACCATGTCCCACAGTGGGCTTACTTCTGAGTAAAATAAATCACACTGTTTTCCAACACATAATCCACAGCTATTTTGTGTTCTGATGGGCAGCCCAATCCTGTGCTGCTCAGGCACCGGAGGCACAGCGGTAGCCAAAGAAATACCACTGCATCCCACAGGCACCAGAGGCACCTCAGGAGAAGCAGACATTCATCACATTCCCCCCAGGGTAGGGGCACAGGGCAACCTATGGGTCTCCTCAGGTTTGCATCAGCTATTCCGCCAGCACAGACTCGAGGGCCTCCATGTTGGGTGGTCCCACCCACGGCTCCGCTACTTCCACTCCCCAGTTCCACCTTCCTCACCTGCCCAGAAAACATGCAGCACTAGCGGTGGTGACACTTACCACCTGCTGGCTCTTCATCAGCTCCTCCGGGCACCGAGGACTGCCGCTGGACCAGCACCAGCGGTAAGTCTTTATCATGACACTGGCACCGCCAATGCTAGCATTGATATGATTGGGCCCTTCGTTACAATGCAGTATCCATTGCTTTCCTAATCACACGCATATCTTAGCCACGACATGGCTGGTGTAAGTCCATGGAGAGGAAGGGGACGGAGCAGGCTGGGAAGCTAGTGGAAGTATGCCAGTGGAAGTGGCTGCTGACGGATCCACGCTGCCCTCCCCCTAACTGCCCCTTAGTGCCCCATCCCTGCCCCTAACCTTCCTCACCCACAACAAGCATGTTGTGGGTGAGGAAGGTTAGGGGCAGGGATGGGGCAGTTAGGGGGAGGGCAGCGTGGATCCATCAGCAGCAACTTCCACTGACCTGGTGCTTCTTCTTTGTCCCTTTCTCAAATCCCCATTCTGTTTCTCTGATTTCTGAAGCGTCCCAGGTACTGAGAACAGCCATACGTACCAAACTGCTTTTTACACAGACTCTCCCGTTTATTTGTGAGTCTGTCTATGCAGGGGACGTGGTGGCACTGCGTTAAACTGCTGCTGCTGGGCTTTCTGACTGGGAGGTTGGGAGTTCAAGACCATGCAATGGAGTGAGCTCCCATTGCTTGTCCCAGCTCCTGCCAACCTAGCAGTTCGAAAGCACATCAAAAATGTGAGTAGATAAATAGGGACCACTTCAGTGGGAAGGTAACAGTGTTCCGTGCACTACAGCGTATAGTCATGCTGGCCACATGACCACGGAAGCTTGTACTCTGACAAACGCCAACTCTACAGGCTTCGAAATGGAGATGAGCACTGCCCCCTACAGTTGGTCACGACTAGACCATTCGGTCGTGGGGAAACCTTTACCTATGTACCTATTTTGCCCAGCGTGTGTCTAAACTGAATCAGTAGGACAGGACCGAATAACTCCTAGCTCTAATGCAACATGTTCTTTGTGGCTGTGCCCTGACAGATATTCATCCGGAGTACGGATTTTGACCGGACGCTGATGAGTGCCGAGGCCAATCTGGCAGGACTGTATCCTCCAGGAGGGCGGCAGGTGTTCCATCCCAATGTTTCCTGGCAACCCATCCCTGTCCATACAGTACCTGACACTGTGGAGCGGGTGAGTCTCTTCCAGAGAGAAATTCTGATGGATAGAATCTTGTGTCCTGGTTGTATCAGATAGTGCCTTTTCATCCACCATCTACGTCTTTGATTCCTAGAGATTCCTCTGTTGGCGGTGGGGGAATATACAATGTTCCATGTGTCTGGATAAAACCACCTTACTTAGAAGTAGCTTTCAGTCTACTTGGGACAAATAGGCTATTAAAAAGGCAATGCTAGCAGTTAGTTGTACTTATAAGGAGAGCTTGGTTGTTCAAATAATAAGAACATAAGAAAAGCTCCTACCTAGAGTTTGTACAGAGATTACTGCCTGGTTTTCAAACTTTCCCTCTTCAGGGAAGCCTTTCAGAACATTTACATAAAATCATAATAAGAGCCCCGCTGGATCAGGCCATAGGCCCATCTAGTCCAGCTTCCTGTATCTCACTGTGGCCCACCAGATGCCTCAGGGAGCACAGGAGACAACAAGATGCCTGCATCCTTTTGCCACTCCCCTGCATCTGGCATTCTGAGGTAGCCTACAAATAGGCTAATAAAACGGCAATGCTAGCAGTTAGTTGTACTTCTGAGGAGGGCTTGGGGCTCAAATAATAAGAACATAAGAAAAGCATGGTGTCTGGCCAATCTGTCTGGCCAATCCAGAAATCTGTCCAATCCCTTTTTAAAGGCTCCTAGGCCAGACACCATCACCATCTCCTTTGGCAAGGAGTTCCACAGATTAATTACTCCCTGGCTAAAACCGAATTTCCTTTTATCTGTTTTCACTCTTCTAACACTCAATTTCAGTGAATGTCCCCTGGTTCTGGTGTTGTGAGAGAAGGAAAATAACATTATCCATCCCCTGTGTAATTTTGTATGTCTCAGTCATGTCCTCCCTTAGGCGCCTTTTCTAGACTGAAGAGCCCCAAACACTGCATAATCCTGTTAGCCAACTCATCTATTTCTCCTCTGTCCAGCTCTTGAAGTTTCCATTATTTCACTGTCCCCGTTATGAACAGCTACAGAATGAGACCCGGCAGTCAGCAGAATTCGTGAACAAAACCAACCAGAATATGGTAAGCTAGGTTTGGCCAGGCTTTCTATAACTTCATCTGAGATGGATCTTTCTTCATACAAGCATTCCATCTTCCACAAGACAGAAGAGCTGATTTTTTGACCTTTTCCCATGCAGGAATTCCTGGAGATGGTGGCAAATAAGACCGGCATCCCAGAGGTGTCCCTTGAATCTGTCTGGAGTGTGTATGACACACTTTTCTGTGAGGTGAGTGAGTTGCCCTTCATTGGCCATTTGCTCCCCAAACTGTTAAAAGATTTTTACCGACTTTATGTCTTAAACTGCCTATACTTTAGCTCTGTCATAGTTAAGCATCTCCCCTGCTGAATATTATTACACCCTGCTGAAGAGTGTTCTTAGGTTTGTCTAGGGTGGCTGAAACTCTTAATATAATGTCATAATATTCACAAATTCACAAATATGGAATTCCCTCCCAGAAGAATTAAGAACTACACATTCCCTCACGGCCTTTCGGAGAGGGCTCAAATCATACCTATTTTGTCTGTCCTTCGGTAGGTTGTTGGCCGTCTGCCCTCTGTCCCTCGGGTATAGTGTGATAGTTTGTTCACTCCTCTGGTCAATTGTTTTCTCCCCGCCCTCCAGACGGCCTGATACGGAGAATTGGGTCTAGCTTCATTCTTGTCCACTCTTGGTGTTCCCGGCATGGGAAAGGCGGGGTATACATTCTTCAAATAAATAAATAAATAAATAAATAAATAAATAAATAAATAAATAAATAAATAATGGTAGACGTTTCCACTGAACAAGGTAAAGAGGCAGATGATCTACTTCCTGCTCACTGCAATCAATCAATCAATCAATCAATCAATCAATCAACCAACCAACCAACCAACCAACCAACAGGTACTTATATACTGCTTTTCAACACGAAGTTCACAAAGCGGTTTACAGGCAAATAGTAATAATAATAAAATTAAATGGCTCCCTGTCCCAAAGGGCTCACAATCTTAAAAAAAAAAAATGGCAAACCACCAGCAACAGCCACTAGAAAGACTGCGCAGGGGTGAAAAGGGACAATTACTCTCCCTCTGCTAAGCATAAGAGAAACACCACTTGGAAAAGTGCCTCTTGCCCAGTTAGCAGGGGTCGATGTTCAGGGGACTTCCAACAGGCAGAAAGCTGATCAGTGCAGATTGCATCTGTGGCAGGCTGGAAGGAGGCAGCAGCAGTGGTGGATAAGGGAAGGGCACTCCTAATCGCCAGCCCCGTCCCCCTGCAATCCACCATTCATGTAACCCGCATGGATGGGCCACCCCTGCTAGGAACTTTTTGTGAGGGTCTAAAATGCTTGCTTATGCATCACCAGTTTAGAATGCCAGCAGATTGCTGCTTTAAGAAATCATCAGCCACAATTCCTAGCCAATAACAGGCGGCGGAGAAAAGAGAAGCATTTCATCCCCAGGCCTTGCAAGACAAGGAAGTGTCAGTTATGTTGGACTTCAAACTTCCCCCTTGATTTTCCGTCAGCTGACCCGAGGAAGAATTCTTGCCAAGTAGAACTAGCTTGTCTGTTGCTGAGTTAACAAAACTGTGCTGCCTGCTCAAACCAGTCGGTGGTGTCAGTAATCTTAGCCACAACAGCCTGTTAAATTAGCAAGAAAATAATAAGTTCCCAGAACTTGTGAAGCCATGCCCTGTAGCCACGATTTTCAACCAGTGTACACAGCGGTGTTATGCTGCCGGAACGCTGGGCGGGACATCCGGGTGATCGACAGCCCGCCCGTCGCGTTCCTCAGCGTTACGCCATTTGCGTAACGTACACAAGCGGCGTAATTGGTTACGCAAACGGCATAACGCTGAGGAACACGACAGGCGGGCTGTCGATCACCCGGATGTCCTGCCCAGCGTTCCAGCAGCATAACACAGCTGAGTGTACCACAGCACATTGATGTGCTGCAAGTGTGCTGCCGGAGTTTGGGGGTGGGTAATTTGTTAATAGGGCCATTGGGGGATGAGAGCCTCCCACCAGCAACATGGTGTGCCTTGTTAATTGTTTTAAAAAAAAACAAACCTGATGGTATGCCTTGACAATTTTAAAACCATGTTGGTCTGCTGTGAAATTTTAAAAGGTGAATACTTCTGCCCTAGAGACATCCCTCCCCAATAGCATTGATTATCTTCTAATGGAAACGTTGCCTTGAAATGTGATAAGGTTAAAATAAAGGGGGACAGACTTCCTTCTGACTGGTGTGCCAAGAGGCTTTCCATGCTCAGTCAAGAAGTCGGTGTGAGTCAGGACCAGCCTTAAGCCAATGTGTGACCAATATTAAATTAGCCCTTTGGGGGCCCCTGCACCAGCACAGCTAACATATTGCCTGGTGCTGCAACCGGAATCTCTATGGGCTGTAGGTCAGTGGGGGAAGCACAACATCTTTTCCTTGGGCCCTCCGACCTGCCCCTATCTCCGAATGGCCCAAAATGGCCCTCCTGGAGGCAGTGGCTAAGGATGTCATCATGTCACTGCCAACTATTTCCAAGTGCTGCACTTGCACGATAAGCGATCTTCTTGGTGAGTGGGGGCACTAGGGAACGGTGGGGGCCCCACGGGAATGCCCCACCTTGGGCCCTGCCTTTTCTAGAGCTGGCCCAGGTGTGAGTCCTTAAGTTACAATTTTCATCATAGGTGTGACTTCAGGTTTAGGATCAGATTGCCAACATCTTGGTCTGCAGACATTTGGGCCTGAATAGACCTTGATTCAAAAACAAGTTGAAATGTTGTCCTTGGCCAAGAACATTATAATTAATTAATTAATTAATTAATTAATTAATTAATATCCCGCTTTTCTGCCCATGGGCACCCAAGGGGGCTCATAACATTAAAATACAATAAAAACACAATTTAACAATTAAAACAATAATTAAAAACAATATTAAAATAATTATAATTTAAAACAACAAGCCCTGTGGATCCTAAAATCCGGGTGGTAAAAACCAGAAAGGATTGTGAAGAGCTCCAGAATGATCTCTCCAAGTTGGAGGAATGGGCAGCCAAATGGCAGATGCGTTTTAACATAGACAAATGTAAAGTGATGCACGTTGGGGCCAAAAACCAAAACTTTACCTATAGGCTAATGGGTTCTGAGCTGTCTGTGACAGCTCAGGAGAGATGTCTTGGGGTGCTGGTGGACAATTCAATGAAGGTATCGACCCAGTGTGCGTCAGCAATTAAGAAGGCCAATTCCATGCTTGGGGTAATTAAAAAAGGGGTTGAGAATAAAACAGCCAATATTATCATGCCATTGTACAAATCGATGGTAAGGCCACACCTGGAATATTGTGTCCAGTTCTGGTCGCCGCATCTTAAAAAGGACATAGTGGAGTTGGAAAAGGTGCAGAAGAGAGCAACAAAAATGATTACGGGGCTGGGGCACCTCCCTTATGAAGAAAGACTGCAGCGTTTGGGGCTCTTCAGTCTAGAAAAAAGGCGCCTGAGGGGGGACATGATTGAGACATACAAAATTATGCATGGAAGGGATAGAGTCGATAGAGGGATGTTCTTTTCCCTCTCTCAAAACACCAGAACCAGGGGGCATCTGCTAAAACTGAGGGTTGGGAGAGTTAAAACAGATAAAAGGAAGTACTTTTTTACCCAGCGGGTAGTTAATCTGTGGAACTCCTTGCCATAGGAGGTGGTGATGGCATCTGGTCTTGATGCCTTCAAGAGGGGATTGGACAGATATCTGGAGGAAAGGTCCATCGTGGGCTATAGGCAATGATGGATTGTGCAACCTCCTTACAAAGGTGATGGGCTACTGGTACCGGGTGCAAGGGAGTGGCAACAGGATGCAAGCATCTTGTAGTCTCATGCCTTCCTGGGGCACCTGGTGGGCCGCTGTGAGATACAGGAAGCTGGACTAGATGGGCCTTTGGCCTGATCCAGCAGGGCTCTTCTTATGTTCTTATGTAAAATATAAAAAGAGTATAAAAGGTATAAAAAAACCAGCCAGCCAGTCAACAATTAAAAGCTTGTTGAAATAGGAAGGTCTTCAATCCCTGCCGAAATATTACCAAAGAGGGAGCAGTTCTCAATTCTAAGGGGAGGGTATTCCAAAGTTGGGGGGCCACCACCGAGAAGGCCCTATTCCTGGCCGCCATCCCTCTCACCTCTCCTAGTGGCGGCACAGTCAAAAGGGTGCCCCCCCCCGATGATCTAAGAGTACAGGCAGGATTATATGGAAGGAGGTGGTCCCTCAAATACCCCGGACCCAAGCCGTAAAGGGCTTTAAAGGTCAAAACTAGCACTTTGAATCAGCCCGGAACGGAACGGAACCGGCAGCCAGTGTAGCCGCCGAAGCAACGGCTCGACAGAGTCAAACCCATGTGCCCCAGCAACCCCCCCCCCCAAGCAGCCGCGTTCTGTACTAGTTGTAATTTCCGGACCGTCTTCAAAGGCAGCCCCACGTAGAGCGCATTGCAATAATCTAATCTGGATGTCACTTCCTTCTGGATAAGAAACTTCCTTCTACTGAGTCAGGCCTTTAGTTCATCTAGCTCAGTAGTGTTGATATTGACTGACAGCTGCTCGCCAGAGTTTCATACAAACATTGTTCTGTACACTGCATGGAGTTGTCAGGGATTGAACTAGGGTCCTTCTGCATGAAAAACAGAGTCTTCCATTCAATTATGGTCCCTCCTTGTAATTCCAATTAGTCCCTCCAATTAGTAATTGTGTCATCTGGCATATTGTTGGGATAGCAAATTCATAGCTCACAGAACTTGGAATGAGGGTTCCCAGTTGCCTGCAATACATTATTTACCTACGATGCAATGTATTTTTCACTCTAAAGGGCATTAATGATATGGAATCAAATTATTCTGTTTTTTCATGAATTCCTATCACAGGCACTGGGTATAGCTGTTGTGGTGCTGGTTGAAGATTCGAAGCTTACTGAGCAAAGATTCAGGGCACAATCCTAACCTGGAGTTAGGTTGGCACAGTTAGCCCAGCAAAATTTGGCCGGCACAAGGACCACAGTAAAATATATTTGGACCACTCTCTGAGTCAGAGAGGCCAGTACGCAGATGTGCACTATCATCCCTGACTCTGAGAGTGGTCCAAACATGCTTTACTGTGGCCTTTGTGCCAGCCAAACTATGTTGGCCTAACTCCAGGTTAGGATTGCACCCCCACTCTGGGCAATATGGCAGGCTCCTGACAGATTCTGGACATTCTCCTCAATATGTATACATAGTCCTTCTCCCAGGCTGTGCCTGAGCAATTCTTCCCTTGTATTTTTCCAGAATACGCACAAAATGCCACTTCCAGAGTGGGTCACTCCTAGTGCGATGACTCAGCTGAAAGAGCTGAAAGATTTTGGCTTTGAGTTCCTTTTTGGGATCCACAAGCGGGTCGAGAAAGCTCGTCTGCAGGGTGGTAAGTGAAGAAGAAAGCAAAGCATCTTGGGGAGTAGCAAGGGGGAAACCACTGATCAACCAAGAACTAGGATCTAATATTTTGTTCTCTTCCTTCAGGGCTCCTTTTGTCTGAAATAAGGAAAAACCTTAACGTCGCTGCAAATGCCTCAGCACCACAACACCTTAAAATGGTGGTATACTCAGCCGTAAGTCTGCATCTGGGATCTGTGCTCCTTGTTCCATTCCTGGACTTACCCTTCCCTTTCCTGTCTTATCTCTGCACATTCCCCAGAAGATAACCAGCCCTTGTAAACAAAAACCAGCCACATCACCTGGCATCGTTTCTTTCTTCTATGAAAGGACAACAATCCAAATCAGCACTTTTATCCCCTTTCGAGTAGACTTTACACTCAAATGCTAACCACAGACTGCAGGCACACACATGTTCCACACTGGCAGATGTTGCATGCAGGTAACTGACAGCGCAAGCCTATGCATGCCTGCTCAGAAGTATGTTCCATTGAATTCAATGGGACTTGCTCCCAGGTAAGTGTGCACAGGATTGAGCCTTTTGTTCTGTCAAATAGTATACAGTTGGATCACAGGAAACAAGGAGTGATAGTTTCCAGTTCCAGTTGTTTCAGCTCATATCTCCTTTTTGCTGATGAAATGATGTACCAATTCCTCCATCATGGCTCTAGAACCCTTGTTCTTTCTACCAGCAGCTCCTTTCTTCTGGAATATGGTTCCAGATTCCCCTGCCACCCATGTGACAGGGGCCAATTGACATTTTCTTCCTCTTCCCTAGCACGATACCACTCTTGTGGCATTGCAGATGGCACTGAATGTTTACAACGGAAGGCAACCGCCGTATGCATCTTGTCACATATTTGAGCTACACCAAGAGGATGATGGGTAAGCCCTTTAGAGCAGAGGTTCCCAGATGCTCCAGGACAGCTTGGGACCCCTTAAGTGGAGGGGAGGGAGGGCAGCTCCCTCAATTGCGCAGGCGCTAGAGAAAAGGGGCTTTTGTTCAGACCTACCAGGGGTTGTGCCGGCATATTGGAGGGTGCAAGGAACCCATGGACCCTTCTGCAGCCCCCCCCCCCGCACCTTAGAAATACTTCAGGTTGCCAATTCAACTCACTTCTGATTTCTGGCTGAAAACCAGAAGTGTGTCACAATTGTGACTTGAAGTATTTCTAAGGTGCAGGGATGCCTGCAGAGGGGTCTGGGGGCTCCCTGCACCCTCTAGAGACTGAAAAAGGGGGGCTTAAGGGGGCTGGAGCCAGGCTGGGGCGTTATGGTGCCCCAGTTTGAAAACCTCAGCCTTTAGAATATTGGTCCAAGGATGCCTCTTCATGAGCATTTACTTGAATGCAGTTGACCCCTCTGTGTGTGGTGTAGTGTTGAGAGTGCTGGACTAGGAGACATTGGTTCAGTTCAGCCTTTCAGCAATAAAGTAGGCTGTGAAATGAGATAAGTGCAAAGGTTGTGTTCTTGAGATGAAAGGGCCTCTCCCAGATCAGCCTCAATGCTGCGGCTACACTAAAGCAGGTCCAGGAAGTGGCTGTGCGCGGCCAGTACCATCCGCATGCAGCTGCTTCCCAGAGCGACACAGCTGACGGGTGCTGCTAGCCCTCAGAGTGGTGGCTCCTCCAGGGGCAGGGGCACCTGTCAGCCACGCCGAGGCTGATCCAGGAATTGGCTGTGCGCTCAGTGGTGGCAGACGGGCGGGCAGACGGCGTCACTGCCCGCCCACCACCCCAGGCCAGCACCCGGGGCATTTGCACCACTTGCCCCCCCCCAGGTCCACCACTGTGCATTCAGTAAATCCATATCTAATAAATCCCGTTTTACCTTCAAATGGTAAAAAGGGGAAGTGTCCCTTTGGCTCACCGAGGTATATAATCCAGCATTGTTAACGTACTTGCAATGCAATCCTCTACATCAGTGGTTCTCAGGGGGCCATGGAACTCTGGGGAGCTGGGAGACCCTCACAAAAAAACCCCACTGCAACGTATAAGATTGTAGCCCTAATGGGGAGACACAGCCAGTGGCCCAGTAGGTCAAGGGAGCCGCCAGTTGAGAAAGTTTGGGAACCATCACTATACCTGTTTACTCAGAAGTGCATCTCCCTGTGTTTAGTGGGGCTTGTACAGCATTGCCGCCTTAAGACAGTTCCAAGGGTGGAGAGTGGTTGTATGATGGCTTCGTAGGGAACACAATGGAAGCTGGCAGGCGCATTGTTAACAGTTCTCGTTCCTCTCACACTCCTGCTTCTCACTCCTGTTTTGCTTAGTAACTTCTCAGTGGGTATGTTCTTTCGGAATGAGAGCGGGGCAGAGCCTTACCCACTGCAGCTGCCTGACTGCGAACAGCACTGCCCCCTCCTGAAATTCCTGCAGCTGACCGAGCCCGTTATTCCCCAGGACTGGGAAAAGGAATGTCAGATCGCAAGTGTCATGAAAGACACAGGTGAGTGGACGTTGCTCTTGCAGCTGAACCAGAGCAGGGCACATGAGTTCGGCCATCACATTCAGATGCTGAGTCGTTTCACTCCTTTTTTTGCAGAAATTGTGGTGGTTTTGGCCATCTGCGCAGCCATCCTCTTCCTGCTTACCGCCCTGCTCCTGGCGGTCCTGTTCCGTATGAAGTCCCAGCCTCTTGGCTACCGGCACGTTTCCAATGAAGGAGAGGAACAACCTTGACAATTGCTCCAGCCCCTCCTGAGGCAGCAGTGCTGATTCGAGCCAAGAGGGGCTTCTGCCTGTGATTTGAGTGTCTTGTCGGTGTGTCTCAGCGGCTGCTTCCAAGCCAACAGCCCTAGCCAAAGCTGGGAGCTGTTGTTGCGACCTGTTGATTGGATAATGCCGTTAAATACTGGGAGTGAACTACCAGGATGGTTTTTTGGGTTGCCATTTGGCTGTGGGTGACCAGTTCCATCAAGAACACAGACTTTTGTCCTTTGAACCCAATAAGCTGCGTGCAGAGCTTTGAAGGGGTACGTTTTCCACTAGAACCTGCTGCTTTCTTCCTAACTGTGGGGAAAGGGGTCTGATGCTAAACCAGCAATGACTGGCTTCTCCAGCTGAGTCAGTAACTGGGAATCAAACCACTGCCTACTTTTGTTCTACAAGGGATTACTTTATAATCTGTTTTAAGTACTTTGGCTTAGCCATTAGATCCTTGTGCAAGGAGATGGGACTGGACCAAAGGATACTCCCTCTGCCTAATCTGTAACATACACAGAAGAAATAGGGTCCTTGGCCACATGCAGCCCACTTCCCATTTTGTCAACGGCTACATAAATTGGATGAGATTGGAAAGTAGCATGTTTCCTCCCTATGTTGAAGGGACAATGAAGTGGAGCCCCCCCCCCCACATGAAGGCTTTGATGTGGAATTAGGATGAGCCTCAGCTGAGATCCATATAGTGAAAAGAAACCAAGACTACGTGTTTTCTGGAGAAAGACTCTGTTCTTTGTTTGCAAAGTGTGCTGGCAAAAGAGATACAAGCAGTGCTTGATTTATGAACAGATGCCAAATGCTCATTCCTGTATAGAAATCAAGCCATGAATGCTGTAACCCTCTATTCATATTTTGGAGGGAAGAGAAGCATAAGTGGTAGCTGTTTGGACGTGGAGGAAACATATTCTGCATATGCTAAGAGGCATTAATTGAACTGAGGCCCAGTATTGAAGTCCGATTCCCTGCAGACAGGATTCAGTTTTCTCTATAGTTTGGTGAGGGTCTGGCTTGTTTGCACACATGAAATGCATGTCCTGTCTGCTGGGGCTGAGTGATTTGAATTCATAGTTTTAGAGTGGTACAGGCCCACTACTAAGATAATTGTGCTCTCTCTTCTTCTCTACCCAAACCTCCACCATAGGCAGGCTTTCATTCATTGTCCTCAGCCTGGACGACAGTTGTAGCAGGGCTCAGCCCAAGACTCTATTTTCAACACTAGGGGCTGAAGCCGGAGAATGCAGCTACTTCTTTCTCTCCTCGAAAGAAGTTGGCACCAGAATTTCTGCCCACTTCTCTTTTCCCAGCCACAGCCCAAGAGTTCTTGTACTGCTCAGTAAGCACTTGCATTGTCTGTTCTTCTCTCTGGCTAGTAAAGAGAGGGAAACAGGCAGGAGCTGTGGCTGTGGACTGGGAGACAAACCTGCCCTAGTGAGAGGGGCATGATTAGGGGTGGGGGGGGGAAAGAGCAAGTAGACTTAAAAATGGTGCTTGCCTACATTCAACCCTCTTTCCAATCCAACCCTTCCTATCCAGTGAACTGTGGGGAGGTGACAGCCTTAATGTTTTTTTTCTTTCTCACATGCACCCTCTTGGAAGCTTCATGACTACAAATGCAATACAATATTGTATCCAATCCTATGGGCATGTAGCGCTAGCACTGCTGCTCAGCACTGGCTCCAGGTGCCGTAAAGCACATTTACGGTATCCGGTGAAGAGGGAGCGCTGGCGCTGAACTTCAGCACCAGAACAACAGACCAGAGCCCCCGCAGCGCCATTCACCAGTAAGCATCTTTTGGGGTGGGGGGAGTTGGGTATGGGCAGAGGAGGGGGAGGATCGGGCCTGCACGGGGGGGCAGGGACAGCAACAGCCTCTGTCGCCAAATCCTAACCCCCCCCACACAAGCTACAGGTCTCCTCAGCTCTGTTCCTATCAAACACAAGTGCAGAGCCCAGGAGACGCATTGGCGCCACAGCAGTGTTACTCAGTAAGGAAGGAAACGCTCCCTTACTCCAAGGACACCCTAGCGGTGGCTTCAGGATGCAGCAGTCACCATTTTGGTACAGCTGCTTCTCTGGGAACCACCGAGTTTAGGATTGGACTGATAGACATCTGCCCCTCACTACGTTAGCCACCTCCCTAAATCTCCTAGTTCTTAATCTCTTACACAGGTTCTACTTTCTGTGCTGTGGTTTTTCACTGATGATGAAAGGCTTTAGGATGTCTGGGTCATTGCCCAGTATTCTATACTCATTAATTTCCTCCATCAGCCACAAATTATATAGTACAGTTCTGCCAGAAAGTGAGCACACTCAACTTTGTGGCTGTCCTAATCTATATTATTCCCCTTACTGCTTCATCCGATTACATGACTCTTGCAGGGCAGGAATCAAGCACAGAGCCGAGCAGGTCCAGAAGAATAGCTGCAATAAATAGAATGATAATTTGCTGGGACTAGGTAGTGAATCAAGAGGGGGAATCTTTAAAAGAGATTGTTTTGGTACGCACAAAGAAAATATGTCTCTGAGACTTATACTCTGTGTATCTGAATGATGTTTCTGTAATTCACTTTGATCATTTTCTTAGCCTTTTTCATTAAAATTGAGATGGGACTGGACTCCTGTTCCTTCTTAGTACAGGTTTCTCAGCTGGAGCACAAGAGAGCTACATTCACCTTCTTGTAGCAAAGTTGATGCTAATGAGGATCCAAGTGAAGGAACGTTTTCCCTAGTGAACAGGTCAAGCTGTAATCAGTTGTTTATTTTTGTTGTTGTGTATAAACTGATGTATGTGGAGGAGCAAAGCATATAGAGGGTTTTATCTACTGTTCACATAAATGAAACTGCCACAAATATTTATATCCGGTCTGAAGCTGAACATCTTACAATTGCTTTTTTTTTAAGCATAAAGATGCAGCAGTAGAATCAGAAGGAAGGAGAGACTGAGAAATCAAATTTGAAGTTGTACTCATTCTACGTTCTTGATTTTCAATCCCTGCTCCATGACTTTCCTACTGCCCCTCCCCAAATATTCTTCATCTTTCCCTTCTTTCAATTCCATCAGCTCTTGGAAAAGGGGGGGGGGGTTAAGTTCTGAAAAGCCTAACTCTGGAAAATAGAATTATGCAATTAACAAGTTCTCATAATTTATTCTAATCACAGAACCTAAATTTATTTTGCAGAAAGTGGTTTGAGATCTTCATATATGCTCCTTCTACTTTGCTAGGTATGTGTTCTTCTGGTTGGCTTACTTCCTGGTTCCTTTTTCCCCTCTCAAAGAGTTAACCTCCACAGATCAGCCTCTCTGCTATGACAATATTATACTATACAAAACTTTATTTAAAGTCTCAATATTAGGAACATTACTTGAACAAATGAGAAAATCCAACTAGCAGCAACCACATAATGCATCTAACCCTCTGCCGTAGCTAGCCTCTTCAAGAAGATGCTGTACTTCTGTTCCCCAGACCGCAGGCTGTTTTATAACACCAACTAAGATCAAGCAAATGCAAATGCCTTTAGGTTAACAGTAGCCTCAAGCCATGCCTTTTTGAGGAAGGGGTAGTGAGAAATAACCCCAATGTTCCTCTTTGGGAGGGGGAAGTATCATATTTGGGGCCCTAAGCTGAGAGGAGAAGCACAGGGTACTCCAATATACTGGAGGCAAGAGAGACAGTTCTGAGAACACAGACTAAACTGTCAACATGCCTCAGTTCACTGGACTGAACTGTGTCCAAACCATTAAAAACCAGCAACTGTGCACCAATGCACTGCCCCTTTGGCCCTATTAAATGCATATGAACATTAAACATGCAGCCATTCCTTGTCCTTGGGTTATGGATGCCTTGTCTGACAACATATCATCATCCATTATCCAGAGTAGTTGGATTAGGGTAAAGGTTTGTTCCCTGAAGCCACTATTGCCCACTGCACCACCATGCCAGCTCAGGCTTTGCTATAACCAACACTACAGATGCTTGCTGGATCAGTCCTCTACATCCGATCCTTTCCTCCTCTTCTCCTGCAATTTGTACTCTTTGCTCTTTGTTTTAGGGCCATCTAATTCCAGGTTGAGCAGTTTTGTTTTCAGTTTGCTTGTTCCCGCTTTGGATTGTCTCTGCCTCTGCCCTCCTTGCCGAGATAAGCTCTTGCAGCCAATTCCCTGCTCCGTCATAGCTTGCATGAGACGCTCCTGCTTCTTGGTTATCATCTCTTCCCGGCTCCAGATCAGAATATTAAAGCCTACCAAGAAAAGTATCACACTTTGTGAATTCTTTTTTTGACTGTAGTACAGTATCTACAGTAAAAGAAAAGGAAGGAAAAGAACATCCCTCTATCTAGCCCCTGCATAATTTTGTACATCTCAATCATGTAACCCTCAGGTGTCTTTTTTCTAGACTGAAGAGCCTCAAACGCTGTAGCCTTTCCTTTTAAAGGAGGTGTCCCAGCCCAGTAAACATGTTGGTTGCTTTCTTCTGCACCTTTTCTAATTCCACTGTGTCTTTTTTGAGATATGGCAACCAGAACTGTATGCAATATTCCAGATGTGGACATAACATCAATTTGGTCAATGCCATAATAATGTCCATTTTATTTTAGTTTCCCCCCCTTTTAAATTATCCTGAGCGTGGAATTGGCCTTATTCACTACTACTACACACTGGGTGAACAGTTTTATCAAGCTGTCCACTAGTACCCTAAGATCTCTCTCCTGATCCATCACAGAACCCATTAGCCTATATTTTGAAGTTTTGATTTTTTGCCCCACAGTGCATTACCTACACTTACTTACCTACTCTAGTGCTCTAGGTTAAGGGGGATTCATCACCTCTCATTCTTGCATTTTTATCTCCTCTTTATACGTGAACATGTGAATGATGATTCTGTTATACCTGGCTTCATCCTTGCTACCCCACCAATGCAAGTAAAGAGGGACAGAAATGTGTATCAATTTCTGATACAATTACTGAACAACTCTTGCTCCAGAAAAATTATATCTTCCCTTTCTTTGGTTAAAGAATCTTTCCATGGGTCTCCCAACATTTCCCACTCACATCCAAAGAAGTCTGGTTGTTCATGTCCTTCTACTTGCTCCAGAGTGGGAGCTACAGTTGTTGCCAGATAAGAAGGGAGGAAACAATTGTCAGCTATACTCCACAGTGCTGGACTAGAAAACAGTAGCCTTAATCCAAAGTTGGAAATTTGGCGGAGAGCTAGTCTGCCAATATAAGGCGATATAAATAAGGACCCAAATTCTAACCTATTTATCTTGAATGGGAGCAACATTAACCTACTATAACAAAAAATGTAAGCTTAAAGCAACTTACCCATTCCAGAGGCCAGTGTGTCTCCCATGGGGTTAAATTTATTGAGCTGAAAATGTAAACACAATAACATATTGTAACCTTGTCAGTTGCTCACTTAACACCATCAATCAAATCAAGAACCAGAACATTCTGGACAGAGCAACAGAGAAAAGGCCGATATTGAGTTCTGCACAAATCAGCACAGCTTTCAATGACAAGCAGTTGACCCACCTCCCTAACTATGCTTCCTAGCTTAGCAGCCTGTCTATCATGAGGTATACAGTATATAATGACAAGAGGAAAGGGATATTTCTATTGAATCAGGAATCTCACTGGAAACTTCAGTGTGTACCATTTATCTGGTGTGAACACAGCAGCCCTTGGCAGCCCATCAAACATTTCTTCCACCCTAAGAGAAGAGATGGTCCTGGCCCTTAAAACTGCAGTCAGGCAGATAATCAAAATTGATCTACGTTCTGATTCCATGTGCGAGCATCCTTCACAGAAACACACATTGATGTCTCTTTTCAAGTATTTTTTCCTCACAGTCCACATACACATGAACCTTACTTGACAGGACCATTCAATTTGGATGTGCACAACAATCTCCCCATTTCTGACATTTAGAATGTTTCCAGTCAAGGGCCCACAAAGGTATGCAGGATAAAGCCTGGAGCTGATGACCAACATCATATAGAGGTGTGCCTGGCAAGAACAGCACCTCTGAATAAACAGGTGGGAATGCCTGGAAAAATGGAGAGAAATAAAAAGACCACTAGAACATCACTACCACTAGTGACCATAGTTTTGTATTCTTGGAAACAACTAACTTAGAACTAGCATAAAGCAAGAAATGTGTCCCTTTCCTCAAGTTCTCTGAACAGTACATGAAGTAGAAAAGTACCTCGCCTCATACTGGACAAGGCAGACAAACTCTGCTTGCTACCTAATCAACAATGAAAACCCAAGGGGAAGGAGGACGCGTGTATCTCATGCTATCTCATGCCGGGCTTCAGTAACATTTGGAAGTAACATCTAACTTCCAGAAGGGATCCACGTTTCTGTGCCTTCAAGAAGAGATAATGACAGCACTGAAGCCTTCCCTTTCCCAAGGAAATCCCAGCTATGAGTATCTCCATCTAGATAGAGCCCTTAGAAAAGTAATCCGGAAAGCAAGATTGGCAGGCTAGGCTCAAGGGGAACTCCATATTGGACGTACTTATCACAAGCAAAGCAGCCAATCAATAATGCCATGCTAGAAAGTAGAGATGCAGTTGTTTCCCTGTTCTCCCACCCTCAGGTTTGGGACCCCAGAAGAAATTGTGGGCACAGTAGCAATTTGGAATTCAGCCCTTTTATACTCACTGCGACAATGCCAGATGCATTTGGATCATGTAGCTGGCACACCATCTCTCCACAGTTTCCATCAAATATATCAACAGTTCGCAGCTCATCCAAAGTATACCCTGGGAAGTGTGGGTCTGGATATCGACCAGCCACAATGAGGTCATAACGAGGATGCCATGTCGCCTACATATAGATCAGGTGATTAAGCAAAATCAGTGCTGAAGTGAATCAGAACCAGACCTACAAAAGTAGGAATTATCTCAAGTACCAGTACCCCATTGGCCTTGGGTTCTGCTTCTACCATTCTCATAAGATCAAAAAAGCTGTAGTCATATTTGCCTTTCTAAATGCCAGAATATAGTTACAGAATTTCCCTAGGCTCATAGTAGCACTGCTACTTAGCACTTGCCTACAAACCCTGGAAGCAGTGACAGACTTTATTTTCCTGGGCTCCAAGATCACCATAGATGGTGACTGCAGCCATGAAATTAAAAGACGTTTACTTCTTGGGAGGAAAGCTATGGTGAACCTAGACAACTTAATAAAAAGCCAAGACATCACCCTGCCAACAAAGGTTTGCATAGTCAAAACTATGGTTTTCCCAGTAGCAATGTATGGCTGTGAGAGCTGGACCGTACGAAAGGCAGGGCGCCAAAGAATAGATGCTTTTGAATTATGGTGTTGGAGAAGACTCTTGAGAGTCCCCTGGACTGCAAGGAGATCCAATCGGTCAATCCTCCAGGAAGTCAAGCCTGATTGCTCCCTGGAAGGACAAATCCTGAGGCTGAAGCTCAAATACTTTGCCACCTCATGAGAAGAGAGGACTCTTTAGAAAAGACCCTCATGCTGGGAAAGGTTGAAGGCAAAAGGAGAAGGGGGCGGCAGAGGATGAGATGATTAGATAATGTCACCGAAGCGATGAACATGAAATTGGGCGAACTCCGGAAGCTAGTGGAGCACAGGGGCCTGGCGTGCTGTGGTCCATGGGGTCGCGAAGAGTCGGACACAACTTAGCGACTGAACAACAACAACCACCCTACAGGTTGGGCCAGTGCTTAAGCCCAGATATTCTGGTTGCAATTAGGTGTCTGCCTCTGGTTTTTGTCCACTCTTGCCTGTGTTGCACCACAGATGGCCCAACTAGACACTAGCCTGAAGCTGTCAAATATAACTTCCCATCAATGATGAAATGAACTGTTGCAATCCAGAGCCTTCCCTCAGATCTACATCAGCAGCCATCCCTGTCTAGCTACTGGATTTACAATACATTTCTATGCAGGAGCTGCAGGATGTTGTTATTCTTAACTTGCTACCATCAAGTAGCAGCCAGCATTTCTATTTCTTCACCTTAATAGGTGTGAGGTGCTGGAATTGCCGATGGGGATGTGGAATCAAATGCTGTGGTTTTGACCAATCAGAAGAAGTATAAACCCGGATTTCACTATGCTGGTCAGTAGTCAGGAGCTTAGCACCATCTGTTGGGCTGAAATAAGCTGAAGGGAAAACCAATATAACAAGAATCTATGTAAAAATTATGATGCTGTGATAATTAAAACCTGAATTATCAAGTAAATTATAGTGTTTAAATTCTTCCAAATAAAGAATAGCTAAGTATGTCCTATACATTCCAGTTTCAGATCATCATATTCCTATGTTTAGCCCACTCAAAGCATTATAACATTAGTATAATTGATAAGCAAAGATAATAAATGAATTCCCTGAATGACACAATTCATGAACAATTCATGAAAACAAAATGCACCAAGAACTTAATAATAAATTCCCACTGAAAAATCAACACAATAGACATTAATACAGTACATCTAAATTCAATTTCTTCAGACTCAGTCCAGAAAAATTCACAATAGTGGTTTCACTTTTGGCTTAATATTTACAAACTTGAAGTGTGTATCATGTGAAAAAATTCAAGAGAGATGCAACAACTAACAGTTCAGATTTCAGTTGAAAAGCGGTATATAAATACTAGTGATTGATTGATAGTGATTGATTTCTTCTCCCTATACCAAAGTCTCAGTACAACATATCTTTATTTTATTTTTCACACACACACACACACACACACACACACACACACACCATGAGATAGACCTATCTCCAATACTGCCATATACAAAGTTGCCCAGTGAACCTGAAGAAAAGCTGGCATAGTGGATACAATAAAGACACGGGGCACTAACAGCACAATCTTATGCATGTCTAGTCAGAAGTAAGTCCCACTGTGTTTAGTAGGGTTTACTTCAAGGAGAGTATGTTTAGGTTTCCAGCCTAAGAGATGTGAAAAGCTGAGAGAGAGAGAGCAAGATTGCAAAAACTTACTGTTTTACCTGCGTTAACTGGTTTATCATGGGGAAGTTCATGAAGATAACTTGACTTGTCTTTGATATTTCTCAGATCCCAGATTTTTACTGTCTGGTCCACTGAGGCTGTAGCCAGGAGCCAATCACAACGAGAATTAAATTCCACATGAGTGACTTTCTTTTTGTGCAATTTCAGGTTCCATATCTGCAGTGAATATAATAGAATGCAAAATACTTAAAAGCAATAAGGTAGGAGCTTCACGCCATGAAAATGTTTGGTCTACAAAACATAGGGTGCAATTCTATACTTCAGAAATGCCTTTTAAGTGGCACAGGATATGGTATAATACTAGAATGACAGCATAATGACAGCCCCATCACTGTAGTTATAGTTCCACTGATAGATGTGCTACTGGCACAATGCCATGCTAATGTACCTCTAAAACCAGAGCATCTGTAGCTAGCACAAACGCCCAGATAGACTGGAAAAATGGAAGAGGTGCATCCGGGAGAAGTTGATACATACCATATCTTAAACCTCCTCTGGATAACAGACACACTCCAATTGTCATCAAAATTATAGTGATAGATTTGCCGCTAGCACAATGCCATGCTAAAGTACCTTTGACCCCAGAGTACCTGTAGCTAGCACAAACTTCCAGATGGGATGGAAGCTGCCACTCCATGATTGGTGGCATTTTCATGGACACTAGCAATGTTACTGGGAGGACTTGCCTGGCTATGCCAAAGCCAATGTAAATGTCTCTAAACAAGGCAGTCTGTAAAAGCACCAAGGAAGGAGGCACAAACCTTTTCACCCTGAATCCCAAGCAGGACCACATTGCCCACATTATCACCAGTCACTACCGTCCGGCAAGTTGCAGACACGTCAACACTGCAGTACCAGAAACTAAACAAAAGAAGAAAGGTGCACAAAACTCAGAACTGTCACCTCCTGGTCCTAAAAGGAGTACAAAATAACATCCACAATTACAGCATTTAATTCACAAGGGAACTCATGACTGGCCCCAAGGAACAGGCCAATACAGATTAGTTTGGGGTTGTTTACCAAAAGCAAGTAACAAACCAAACCATCTACAAGAATCTTATTCTAATGTGAGTGGCCGCAGTTTAAGTGCCTAGAGACACAGCTCTGAACAGCCTGGAGACACAGCTCTTAAAGCATTCAGATTATGAATATAATTGACTTACAGTGAAAGTAAACATTAAAGTTAAGCCTGACTGTGCATAATATCTGGTATTTTCCAATTAAGGTGCTTTTTAGAAAGAAATATCCAGTGCAAGTGGCATGGCATTAAAGGAAAATGAATCTCATTCTGACTAGATACATTAAATCAAAATACAAACCTTTTCACAAGAATTAAAATGTTCTCCCACATGACACAAGTATTGTGTCTACATGAGGACAGCCCTGCATATCTCTATTGTGCTTGTGATATATGAATTGAAAAAGTTAAGTATCAGATTCTTGATGCAAAGACTAGGAGCAAAATAAAACACTCAGGCAATATTCTGATAGATGTTTCTCAACACACATTTCCCAACATCAGTGACAGAAAAAATAACATCATATGATATGCCCAAGAAGGGATCCAAAAAAACACACCCCACAATCATTTTGTGTGAAGCCACAATGAAAATGCAAGGTAAGGGAACAAACATTCCCATATCTTGAGAAAGTCTCCATGACTTCTCCTTCACTGCAGGATGCACTGCATGCTAGATAACTGGATAGGATATGGTCTGTGTTTCGTAAATTCTACATGCTTTTAATCTTTTTTTTTAAACTACATAAGCTGCCTTAAGGGTCAATTTCTGGGACTAAAAGGTGAGGTATAATTTTTATAAAAAATCAAAAAATATAGTGATTCAGGGAACAGAAAGTCCAGGTTTAGAATGAAGATAGCCAACAGGACAGGGGGGGAAAGCCATCTACGATTCCTGTGTTTGCACTGCCTTCTAACAGTAGGAGATCAGAAGTGTAAAAAACTGGATTGCATCTTACGCCCAGTTGTTGGTACTGGTGAAGACCCGGATTGTATTCCCATTAAAATCTTGCAAGGTTGTAGTTCCAGCAACTGAAGATGTGTACAATTCACTAGGATTAAAAGGGTTAAACTTCATTCCTGTGATGGACCCTCCAGCTCCCATCTACAATAAAGGGGATGAATAAAAGAGAAAACTATTCAGTGAGGATGAAAAGGAAAAGGCCCCTGATGAGCTCATCAACAACAGTACCCAAAAAAACTTCCCAAAAGGCATCCTAATTGTGTAATGCCGAATAAATTGAACAAATATACTCAAGGGGGAAGTTTCCAGCTCCTTCATACAAGAACACTCTTAGGGCACAATCCTATTGAACTTTCCAGCACCGAGGCAATCACAATGCAGCTCCAAGGTGAGGGAACAAACATTCCCTTACCTTGAGGAGGCCTCCATGACTACTACTCCACTGCAGAATGCAGCACATTCCCCATTGGCACAGCTGCATCAGTGCTGGAAAGTTGGATAGGATTGGGCCCTTAGTAAGTAGCTGCCAAATTTGAGAGTGATCCTACAAAGCCCCAGGCACTATGGGACAGTTTGGTCCAACATTACCTAAAGAACTGTTGAATTATCCATTCAGCCTCTTCATAAATCCTAGCTCCTCTATGAATGGCTAAAAATATTAAAGATTTTACTAACTGCTTGAGGAAGCACTGAGATAGTTTATGGTGCATTTTATGAACATTTATACATATTTGATATGCATTTGTATTGCACTTATAGAAGTGCAATGATGAGGAAAAAGCTAAAGATGATATACAACAAGTTTGGAGGCAAGTCATGTTCCAAAGTGAGGTGGGCACAAAATGGAGGGTCAGCTGGGAGCCACCTTAACTATTAGCCTCTTTGAGGAGGATAAAATGCAAGATGATAACAGGAAAGCTGCTCTGTGCAAACGACAGAAAGAACTGGTGTCATCATAGCTGCTATTTCTCCCCTTTCTCCTTAAAAAAAAAAAAATGAAATAGAAAATGAAAGTTCAGTATCATGTTTCTGTCTAGGCCAACAGTTCCCAAAGTCCTATTCAGACTTTGGGACTACCGTAAGTTGCTGCAGGGGTGCGGCTGCCCCAATGGTGCTGCAGCAATCAAGGCGCCACGGGCACACGGGCTTGTCCCCTTACCTGGGTAGTAAGGAGGGCTCCTGCAGGATTGGGAGGCTTGCAGCCCCTTCCGCAGGTCTCCCTGATGCAGCGAAAAGCCCCAATTTGAGCTCAGAAGCTAAAAATAGCACGAGATATTCTCCAAGTTAGAAATGTTGAAGAATTCAAAATTCTTCTCTTCATTGTCTTGGAGATCCAGAAAAGTCATGTACAGAACTTCAGTCCCTAGATTAACATGTGTAATTTACCAAGAGGCTTTTCTCTCACAGGACCAACAAAAATATAATTTCAACTGCAAGTACTTTCTCCCTTTTGTTCAGTGACGTGCTTCCTCACTGGACACTGCATGAAGGTGAAGTGGTGGAGAGATCTACTTTCTAAAATAAACGTCTTTTCCAGATAGTTATTTCACACATTTTCCAGTTCAAAGTAAAAGTTGTCCATCTCAACCCACTACCTAATCCTTCTCCTTACAGAGGAAACAGGGAAACCTCTAAACAGATTTCTCAAGAGCACCTAAGTTCTAACATGCAGGCCGCCATACTAATCCCTTCTGAGCACCACACATTATCTTGCGAACGCACAACATGCACTAATCCTGCACTCCATCATTTTAACAACTTACCCCTTTTACAAAGCAGGTTTTATTAAGAACTTCATAGTCCCACAAGATGATGTCTCCTCCTTTTGAGCCCACAGCAACCGTGCTGGGGTGCTCTGGGTGCCATTCCAAACACGTAATTCTCCTATCAAAAGGACTCGCTGTTCGAAACAGGCGGTATGAATTGAGAGAACGGAGAAAGGGCAGCTGGAGACACTGTTGTAAAGACAATGACAAACTGGGATTCAAGTCTTGTAGGTTTACATACACTAAGGCTGCAATCCTATACACACTTACTTATGAGTAAGTTCCACTGAAATAAATGTGACTTACTTCTGAATGGACAGTCATAAGATTGACTCATCTTTCATCTTCCACCATAATCTTTTTAAACTGAAAGCAATCTCTAGACGCTGCAAGTTTTAGCAGTAACATGGAGAACTGCTGTTCAATATTTCGCTTTTCAGCTATTTTGTCCACTCAGAATTATTCCGCCTCCAATTACAGGCATCCCTTCCCCCACCCCCTTATCCGGGGGACCTGTGGTTCTCCACAGACCCTCATTACCTTCCATTTTTTTTTATTAACAAGCAGTCATGTTTTTTGCTTTTACAGAGCTTAGAACAGTAACACATAAAGCAGGAAGGCAGCTTGCATGCTAGGGGGACACAATCAGAATGTTAACAGGAAGCTTATAGCAAGAAATAACAAGCTTGTAAGAGCAAGAAGTATGCCTGCTTGTTAAAGAAGAAAATGGGCGGGGAACATTGCATCTATAGGTTTCCCTTATGCAGATACGTGGGGGAGGGGAATGGGACACTTGCAGTTTTCTGACTATGGAGTAAAAGGATATGTGCTTCTTTTAGTTTGGAAAGAAAACTGGAGAAGAGATATGTACATGAAACCGCATGTGTTATATAGTTTGACCCTGTAGAAACCAAACTACAATTCATGCCTGAAGTGTACAGGAACAGACGTAATTCCAAGTTTTTTTCCCCCATAAGGTATATGTTTTATATAATAATGTGTTAATTCATAAGGTAATTAAAATGTAATTGACTCATCTCCTGTTTATATGGCAAGAAAAATGAAATTTAGAGGAAGGCTTGGGGAATCAGTTTTGGAGATTCTATTCCTATGACAAGGAAAGGCACCGGAAGATGTAATGATAACAGAACATAACAATGAGGCACTTTTCTGTGAAGTGATACACAGACAAGATGGCACAATTGACAAATGAGCAAAGAAATAACATTATGCTAATTCAGAGTGAAAAGCACTTTAATTATGGTGAAATAGGATCATAGAAAGCTGCTCTATTCTGAATCAAACTGTTGCAGCTCAGAGCTCAGGCAATCAAGAAGTTTGGTGATGGCACACAATATCATACGGAGCATATGGAAATAGCACCACAACACAGTTGTGTCACCATGCAGTAGCAGAAGGGGTACATGCAATGGTGTAGATCCTTTACAAGGAATACTGTCACTGCAGACTATCAGGGGCTCTCCAGCATTTCTGACAGGAATTTTTCTCTATCCTAACTGGAGATGCAAGGGACTGAACCCAGGACCTTCTGCATGCAAAGCAAGTACTCAGCCACTGAGCCACAGTCCTTCTCTGCCAAAGAAAATAAGAACTCACTGTTTTACAGAGTCAGGTGGATGCAAAAGGAAAAGTCTAAGGGGCTTCATTATGCATAATATGGAGGAGGGAAACACAAGCATATATCAAATTCCCAACATACCTGTCAGTAGTAAAATGACCTTTATCTGTTCATCCCATACATGTGATACCAGACAAAAAAAAATTAATGTTCAAAGAAGACTGAAAGGAGTTCAGGTGTACACCCAGATGGCAAATATAAACACTCACCTTCTTGAGCTGTGCCCTGATAGAGCCACCCAGCATGTTCTGGTAGACATAATGGACAATGTTCTTCTGGATTCCTTTCTGATAGAAGAACATTCCTGAATTTCTGATCATGGAACTACCAAAAGCTTGCCCTGTCACACAACAGAAAAAGAAACTTAATTGTCTGCTCAAATGCTCCCTTTGAATGTGTTTGCGCTGCTTAGTGTCTGCTTCAGCTGAAGCAACAGGCATATCAGCACTTATATTGTTCATGTAACTGCCGTTTGAAAATGGAAACAAATTGATTTTTTTATTTAGATGCATAACAGGTTATTCCAGTTATATTTTGCAGTGAACCCCACAAATGGACCCCACCAAAAATCAAATTTATTTGATAATTGGAGACAGTTATCCAATTCAATTCAGGGGTCATGTTATATTTTTATTTATTTTGACTTTTTTATTCTATATGTACTTTGCTTTTCTCCCCAAGGGGCAGCCAAGGTGACCAACAACGAATTAAAGTATAACAGAATATACAAATGATAAAATACACATAAAACTATAAAATACACAAATTATGAAACTACATTAAAAACCAGTCAGCAGCAAACAGCATAAAACAATCACAAGACATTCAACAGATTTCTAAAAAAAAGTGTGTGCAACCATTCTACTCAAAGTTTTATGGGTTATCAAAAGCTTTTCAAAATAAAAGGGTCTTCAGGCCTCACCGGAAGGTTAGTAGTGAGGGGGCTCAGCTCAAAGGGGAGGGAATTACCCCAACTGCCTCCAAGCAGCGCTCCAGGACCATGACAGCTACCCTGGTATCTTGTGGAAAGGGGAGACAGAGCTGAGTGTCATCAGCGTACTGATGGCACCTAACTCCAAATCTCTGGATGACCTCTCCCAGCAGTTTCATATACATATTAAATACCAATTATACCCAAACATTTTTTGCTCATCAGAAAGTTAATCAACATTCATTACTTTATAGAGAAATGCACCAAGTGGACTATGACATTGTTCTAAAACAATGGTTCCCAACCTGGGGGTCAGGACCCCCAAGAGGGTCGCAAACCAGTTTTTAGGGGGTCGAAAAGAGCTTGAGGCAGCCATCTTGGCACCACCATCATGGAAGCTTCGTTTTGGCTAGGGGAGAGACTTCCCCATTAAATGTCACTCAAAACTCAAATGTCACTTGGGTTCAAAGCATTCGGAACATTCTAAAAAGGATATGGAGTTACTTCAAAAAGTGTGATTTATTAAAAACAATGACTTTACTTCCTGCTTAATGACCACTTCTGGTCCTAGGTCTTAGGGGAGTCCTAACAGATTGTCATACCTAAAAATGTGGGTCCCAATACAAAAAAGTTTGGGAAACACTGTTCTAAAAGGACGAAGTGCTGGAGTCATGTTTTCACCAAAAAATTACTTCTTGAAATTAAACAGAAATAGTGTAGTTTCATATTTGGAAGGCAATCACACACCAACCACACTCCAAAGTCCTAGTGCTCCAATTCAATTGTAGATGGATGTAGAATGGGTATTTTATACATTGTATGTGATACAGTGTAGATTCCACTGACCAGATTCACTTCAAAGCACATCCAAAATGGCACCAGATTATGAAAAAGCCCTAGTGCAATTTAACCCAAACTGCTTAAAATTCTGTCCCATCTCCTAAAATTACTTTATTTTACAAGCCTTCAACTCACTGACAGACAGCTCTTCAACAAGCAAGTAGGCAGAATCCACACTACTGCATTCATACAGTCCACTGCTGTGAGGATCAGAGTTTGTGAACTTGCCCAACACTATGATTAGAAAAAGTTTCAATGCAACATCTCTAAAGGCTGTCAAAAACCAGTGAGTCAGAAAAGAAAGAATTGCTGTGGCCAGATATGCCCATATGTTCCCAGTCACACAGCACAATCCTAACCTGCAGGTAGGCTGGCACAGATAGGGCACCAAAGTTTGGCTGGCACAAGGGCCACCATAAAGTAGGTTTGGACAACTCTCGGAGTCAGAGAGGCCAGTATACGGATATGGGCTATCCTCCCTGATTCCAAGAGTGGTCCAAACGCGCTTTACGGTGTCCCTTGTGATGGCCTAACTTTGCTGGCCTAAGTGTGCCAGCCTAACTCCAGGTTAGGATTGCACCCACGGTATAGTTCCCATGGTCAGGTAAGGCAGTTTTGGGGGCTGTAATGCTAAAATGCTGCTGCTGAAACATTTCTCTGGATAAGGACATTTCTCTGGATCAAGATGCTCTCTTTGAAACTTCAGGCTTCTCCTAGAACGCCACCCCACCGTTTGGGCCAGGTCATCTCAATTGCACTACTCCCTGATTTGGCACACAGCCTCAGCTTGGCTACCTTCATAAAGAGACACACAAATGGTGCATCCAACATGCATACAATAAAATTGTATGGTTGATTTCCAGATTCAGTGACAGAAAACAATCATATGATTATATACTACAAATGCTGGACATAAATGCACGCAGAATCTGACAGTTTTATCCCATGATGAATGTATGGAAGGGGCACAAGTCCTTTCTGTGGCAGAGAGACATATGGCACTCTCTACTATTAGCAAAGCTGGAGGCTCTACATATACTGTATTTATCGCCAGCTTTGATAATGTGACATGATCATGTTCATTTGCCCGGCTGAAACAGAAAGTTCCAGATTTGTTCAGTAATTTATACATAAAAAAGCGGAGCTGCTGGCAGCTCATTTTCAACAACAGACCTGCTGACTCTTCATGGAAAAGTGAAAGACACGGTTGTTCAGAGAGAATTCTGCTGAGCAACTCAACCTGGATTTTTTTGTTGTTTTGTCTTTGAACATCACTGGTTCCATGTGGTTGCTGCTGTCTCAATCACCAGGACCACGTATGCAGAATCTGTTAGGCCTACGCACACCACATCTAATCGCTCTCAAAACAATGGGACATACTGTAACATCCCACAATCTCTTGAAATCAGATGGGAAAGACGCAAATAAATAAATTCATTTTCCCAAAGAATGAAAAATAATGTCTTAATTACCACAAGACCTTTGTAGTTTTTACTACTACAGACTCCCCTTCAGGGTAGCCAAATGTCAATGTTACCTATCTATATCTGCAGAGATGAGTTGGTAGCTTCATGGAGATTGTGGGGCTCAGATGCCAAGAGACATACATCTCTTCATTCAAAGGTGGGGAGAAAGCAATAAAGGGGCTTTAAAGGAAACGGGGGGCTGGGGCTTGGCATTAGCTGGCTCCAAGGCGGAAAGGCAAGAGAGCCAAGATTGCTTTTCTAAAGGGAAAAGGAGTGTTCTTTGAAAGGTGGCTCATTGAGTGCTGGAGCTGCAGTTTGCAGTGGCACTTGAGGGAAGATGGGGAGGAAGAACAGTTGGTAAAGGGAGAGAGAGCTGTCTTTGTGTCTATGCAGTCATCATGTTTTTGGGTAGGGGAAGGAATGGAGGTGCTTACTTCAGCAACAATAACAATTCAGCAGCAAGGGTAGCACACAGGCTAACAGAATGGGACAAATAGGCCAACACAAGAGATCTGTGACCCACTTACAGAGGAGTCTATGGCTTTCTTTCAACAGTTATAGTGAGAGCCCAGAGATTGGCTTCTTTTACATATGGTTTCTCCTTAGCTAATCTAGCAATGGTAGACTGAAATAACTGGATGATAACAACACTCTTCAGGTACAGTTGCTCTTATCTGTGGAAGGACAAGCTCATCCTTTTTAATGAATGAAGTGCTTTATCATCCGTGAGGGGTTACCCCTTGTTTACAACTACTATTTCAGGCTAAAGAAAATTCCAGTCCCACACATTCACATCATGGTGCTAATCCTGGCTTTCTTCCCCCCTCATATGAAGAAATCTTTACCTCCCTTCCTAATCCCTCAGCCCCTCTGGGTAGGCAGATAATTTTGCATAAAACATTAATATCTCTCCTTCCATCCTTCTGGCCTCCCTTTTCTAAGGCCTTTCCGCATCTCCTCATAACAATATAACCCTTGAGAACAGTGATTTCTTTTATTCCTCTTCCCTATTATTGTACATTATTCCCCCAAATTGATACTGTGCATGATATTTGTGTCGCTAATCTTTAGCAAAAATCAACACCCATTGGTTGTGCCACATGTTAATGACTCGAGGTGCATGTATGTTAAGAGTGCATGCACACATGTGAACTTGAGCACAGGCAGTAACAATAATAAAAAAGCCATTTGTTCTTAAGAATATTTATATATACTGCTTTTCACCCAAAAATAGTTCACGAATTTATAAATCACGCATACTGGTAGTCTCTCCCTTTCACTCTGTTGGTACTCTTTTAGTATGCAATTGGTACGTCAATCCCAGAGTGTTTACAGAGTGGCCAAATACTACCAAAACTAGTCAAATATAAGAGCAGCATTTATATACTGATGCAATTGAAAACATTAAGAAGATTTGAGGACATTACCAGTTTTCTCTAGATGCTTGGGGGCTGTTCGCACAAGTAATTTCTTTGCTTGTGGCTCATTCTCCTGTTCTCGTTTCCTTTTACGAATTGCCTCTTTTTCTGATGGATGTTCAGATGTTCTCAAATGCTTCTTGTCCTTAGATGGTTTCTTAGGGGCCATTCTGTCTAACAACTGAAAATAACCAATATATGAGGAGGGGGAAAACCCATCATCAGGGCCTGCCAAACAATAAGGCTGAATTGCCTCATCTTGCCTCATCTCATGGTTACCACCTGTCCACTAGCTCACTGAGGGAGCAATTCTAACCAGCTTTCCAGCACTGAGGGAAGGGCAATGAAGCTCTGAGGTAAGAGAACAAACATTCCCTTACCTTACGGATGCCTCCATCATTACTGCTCCACTGCAGGATGCAGCACATGCCCCATTGACACAGCTATGTCAGTGCCAGAAAGTGGGTTAGGCTTGCCCCCTGAGAGTGAGTGGGAAGAGGATTGGGGCAGCAACAGCCCACCTCTAGTATCTCTGGTGGAGGAAGAAAAAAGCCACCATTACTACCACTGCTTTGTCAACTCTGCTGTTTAAGAAAGTTGCTGACCAAGGAGAGATGGGTGCAAGGTGTAGTGGAGGGCAGCAATCTGGACCCTGGTCTCTTGTGTGCCACAATTTTTGAAATAAACAGGATGAGCAAAGCATGATTGCTTTATTTCAAACAGGATGGCATAGAGGAAAGTGACAAAGTAAGAGCTCAGAATTACAGGGTGATTCACTGCATCTCAAGCCCCCCCCTTTTGCTTTCATAATCAGCTGAACAAAGGTGTTAAGTGGGGGTAGCATTTCCTCTAGGGTTGCTCTTTCTTTTTGTCACTGAACTTCCTGTTTTTCATAAGGCAGCATAAAGCAAACAAAAATTCATTAAAAAATTTAATTTTAAAATTAAAATTTTAAAAATGAAAATTAACATCACATGTAACATGATTCCTTGCAAGTTTTGAATTTCACCCTTAGCACAAGTTCTTCCCAGTGCTTCTCCAATTCTGTGTCTTCGTTAGGGGATAAGAACTAAACCCAGTTTGCAAACTTGTTCATAACATCCTCTCCTCAGCCTCACATTTTACATGTATCAGCTGGGGAAATAACCTAAAGGAATCTCAACATATATGCTGGAGAGGGAGGAGCAATTAGAACTGTACTATCCTCACAAAATGTATCAAGGAATATGCCCAATTCTGCACATGTCTACTTAGGAGTAAAATCATATTAAAGTCAACAGGACTTACTTCCAGGTAAGCATGCTAAAGATTGCAGCCTGAGAGCACAATCCTAACCAACTTTCCAGCATGGGGTAAGGGCAATGCAGCTGAGGTAAAGGAACAAAATGTTCCCTTACCTTGAGGAGGCCTCCATGACTGCCCCCCCACCTGCAGGAGTCAGCATATGCCCCATTGGCACAGCTACGTCAGTTGGTTAGGATTGCACCCTAAGTCCCATTACAGTTAGGGGGACTTATTTCCCCATAGTAAGGCCACCTAACTGACTTCCCAATAGTCAGGCACAGGGTTATGCAACAGGGTTGGGTTTTCATGCCCGAGGGCTTAGAAAGGCAATTGTGTGTCTGTGATGTATTCATGGTCTAACAGGCGATCAGACACATGGAAGAAGAAGCCATGTCCCCACACAAATGCCTCAGTTTGTGTTTAAAAGAACACCAAGCGGAATGGGGCACGGACGTGGCTTTAATTTAAGCCAGGTGTCGCGCGACTTAGGCGACGCTTCTGGCGCGGCTCAGCGAGTGCCCCGTGAGGCCGCCTTGTGGGCCGGGGGTTTGCTATAACTGAAGTGCGGATAGAAAAGCGGGCGGCCCTTTAACAGGCACGGGAGGGAGACCAGGAGGGAGACGAGCGAGCGGGGCGAAAGCCGAGGAGGCGAGGGAGAGAGAAGCGGCGGGGGGGGCGCCCCTCACCTGGATTCCCGCGGCACTGCTCGCTCGCTCCCCCTCCCCCCCCCCGCGGCGCGGCTGCCGGCCAGGCCCAGACCCTCCCGCGAGGCGGTCTGACTGACTGATTGACTGAGAAAAGGCGCGGGAAGGAGGCTCCTCCTCGTCAGTTTCATAAGCGAGGCCGCCCCGGGGGCGGAGAGAGCGCAGAGCCGGAGCAAGCCAGCCAGCGCCTGCCGCGGGAAACTCCAGCCGGGTTCCAGCGCGGCCTTGTGGGCTCCGTGGCGCGCTCCGCAGTCACTGGGCTGCTGGCGTCTGTGGAATGGCGGTGGAGGAGGCGCGGGGAAGAACACCTGGCCTGGGGGAAGGATCGCTCGCCCTGAGCCCCGGGGGATTCGGTCCCCCCCCCCGAACCTGTTTTAATCCCAGTTATAGGAAAAGGCGCAGCGCTTTTGTGACAATACGTTGCCGGAACGTGGGAGGGAGAGTGTTTCTGGGCATGTACAGAATGCACTAGCGTCCGCATAAGGGAGCAGCTCCCTCCCTCTCTCCCGCGCATCTTGAATGAGGTCCAGGGCGTGCTTCAAGCCCAGCAACTTTCAGAAACGGACCCTGGAAGTAAGGGTGGGGGGAGAGAGGGGGGCAGTGGCGTCTCTATAGTGTTGTGTATTTGTGTAAATAGTAGCAGAGTTGGGGGCTTGGAGACC
>JAJKFI010000007.1:14151339-14229943 GCA_029204185.1 Lerista edwardsae | reverse complement strand
ATGCCAGTTTCAGCCAGTTCAGGACTGTGAGATGTGAAACTGCAACATATAGGGAGGGCAGAGCTCTACGTTTTGCAAGGAGCCTTACCCTGTCATGTAAATCCCTCCTCTCCCTTGCTGCAGTAGCCAGTAAGCATAGCCAAGATGTTGCTTTTCCCTGTAAGGATTGGCTAAAACGGTGCAGGAAAGGAGTGATTTCCACTGCAGGGTAAGGCTCCTTACCTTGCAAAACTTAGAGCTCTGCCCTCCCTGTAGAGATGCCACTGGAGAGGGGACACCGTAAAGTATGTTCGGACCACTCTCGGAGTCAGAGGTCAGCACACAGATGTGCACCATCCTCCCTGACTCCGCCAGTGGTCCAAATGTGCTTTACGGTGGCCCTTGTGGTGGTCAAACTTTGCTGTCCTAACTGTGCCGGCCTAACTCCAGGTTAGGATTGTGCCCTCGAGCCATAGATGGTCAATGTCTTCTTTGGGCTCTATTTGTGACGTGGTTACTATTTACTCATAGATGGCGTGGGGTTGTCTGGTTAAAAATGCTACATTTTGATGTTTCAGAATTTTTCCAGAAATGAAAATAGATTACTTCTCTAATTAGCAATAATACCGTGGCTGCCAGTTGCAGACCCATCCAGCGGGCTGCCCAGGGACAGAGGAGGTGGGCTGTTTCCTCCGCTGTTTCGCCACCCCTGTGCGCCACGCCACTTTGCCCCCACGCCAGGCTCCATTTCGGAGCCATACAATAGCAGGGGTTGGATGAAGGGCCAAAAACCAATCTCTGAGAGATGAGCCACCTCGTGGCCACTCTCCTCCCGCCCCAGGAGCACTGCACCCAGGGCCTTTGCCCCCCCAACACACAATGGTAGGCCCGCGACTGGTGGCTGCATCTGCTGACACAATATCACTTATATCACCTACCTAGTACTGTACACTGTAAAGCATTTAAAATTAATAAAAATAAGAACTTAGAACTTAAAAAAAAAAACCCTACCATTTTCAAACACAGATTGACATCACTGTAGTAATAAACCTAAAGCTTATTTTAAAGAAAATTCAATTATCTGTGTTGAAATGCTTCCCTGTTCAGAAAGCTGCCTGCACCACAAGAGTGGGAAGAGGGGTCATGTGAGGGAGAAAGTCTTACATTCTTCCTGATACGTCTCACTTTTATTGAGGCATGCTAATTTATAATGGAGAACCCTTAAAATATATTCTTTGTTTTAATTGTAGTGTTTAAAATGCATACAACAATTTAAAAGGGAGGAAAAATCAAGCAAAACAATGTTCCTAAATATAACAAAGGCACATTGAAACATGTACTTCAGTTTTATGTTAGAAAAAAAAAGCAAAATTTTATTTACAGAGGATAACATTCCAATGCCCATCTGACTTTTATCAAATAAAGAACAGGGGAAGTAATATCAAGTGCTTCTTTTGCCAACAGCAAATGCCAACAGCATGTTTTCAAATGTGCAAATACGTAGTACTTACTGCTGTCCAAATTACATACCCTCCTACACACCATTTCTGGTCTGTCTATAAGTGCTACAGTTATCCAAACTCTTGTTACATATTAGCAAGTGACCATGAGGGTGTTTGCTTCAGATGAGTGGTGGTGATTGCTTTACTGTGAAAGGGTTTGACATTTCCCTTTTTGCTTCCTGTGTGGAAAGATGCGCAATGTAGGTCTGGAGGATGACACACAAATAACTCAATGAATTTTGAAAAAAAGATGAGACAAAATCCACAAACTAGTGTGACATACTTATGGGGTGATGTTCACATTCTTTCTTCCTTTTTTGGAGGGCTACATGAGCACTCTCATCCTTTAGTGCTAACAGGGGAGTGCTCTGTCCTTAAAGAAGAAGAAGTTGTTTTTAATGGGACAGGCAGGGGAAGGAGTGAAAGACTTGTGTCAATCCTTTCCAGTCACAAATTCATGTTGCACTTGCTAACACAGTTGGATGTACTACTGTGGGGGGTGCATTTTCACAATGACGAACAGGTGTGCCCCAATATCACTGATTCAGTATCCATGGTTTCAGTTATCCATTGAAACTGGGACTCCTATTAAAAAGATAGGAGAATACTAAACAAATGTCTTTTTACCTTGTTGCAGCAAAACCACTGATGTTCCCCTATCATTAAAAAGGCATCCCCCGTATCTACAGTTTCCATGGTGAGGTCTAGAAAGGAAACCCAGCAGATACTGGTGCATGCCTATATTTTAATTTGAGTGCTATGAATACAGAGTGGCCCCCACAACAGTTGTGCTTTCTCCAAGAAGGAGATCTGGATTCTCTACAAAAACAATTAGCAGGAAATGCCCTAATGCAGTGTTATTCAAACCATGAGTTGGGACCTACTTGGTCCTGAGTCGGGACCTGATGTTGGGTGGGTTGTGGAAAGCTGGGAACAGCCAGCTTTCACAATTGGAAATGTCACAGTTTCACAATTGCAGACCTTACTCTTGTTATATTCCTTTTGTGAGTGCTGACAGTTTGACTTTTCAAGTGATGGATTTTTATTTTGTTTTTAGTTCAGTGCTTTTACATCATATTTTGTCCTAGTCTTGCTTTCTGTCAGGGATGTTTCATGGTTGTACAATTGCTGCAGTCCAAGAATGCCAATTTGCATTTCAGGAGTGTCATTTTATTATGTTACAATGACAGCACTTCCTGCTTGATGATATCACTTCCTGCCACAACATCACTTCCAGATTAATGACATTACTTCTGGTGGGTCTCCACACAAGTGCCATTCTGAAAAGTGGGTCCCGATCTAAAAAGTTTGAATACCACTGCCCTAATGATTTGAGCCTAGAACAGCAAGTATATCAATCTAACCTTTACTAATGTGCTGTCAGGACATACAGGCAGTCCTCATTATCCACTAAGGTTAGGTTCCTGGAAACTCTTGCAGATTGTGAATTTGCAGAAAATGAACAACTGATCCTATGGAATCCATGGGGTTAGGAGTACCTTATGCAAGGAGTATCTTATCTGCCACCAGAAGAATCTAGCAGACCCTGTCAGGGAGCCAGAAGGGTGCAGCAAGATATTCCAAAAGATCTCTGAATACTGCAGACATCCTCCAGAGGCTGCAGGGATTTTTAAATATTTTAAGGGGTACACACTGGTCACAAGTGCCATTCTGAAGGACCCTATAGCCTTCTGAAGGTCTCTGCAGAAGATAATGAAGACAGAGGTGCAGATAATGAGGTAGGTAGCAGTTCTGCCTCTTGCAGAATTCACAGCAAATTTGCATATAAAGAGGATTGACTGTAACTGTATTGAGAACTTCTACTGGTTTTGTTGGAGGGGGGGGAATCACCCTGCAAAGAGACTCCCTAGTGCTCTATCTCTTTAAGCAAAGAGATAGAATCCTGCCCGATTGATGTTTCATTCCCCGGCGTCTGTTCTCCTTCCCTGTTAAAGTAAGCAAAACCTTCCCAGCCCAGGGACCTCCTGCTATAGCTTACCAAAAAGAAAGTCGACCTAAAAGCATATCAGCTGGATTTTGATGTTGCAGAAAGAGAAATACATTTTACTAATGTATAGGGCATTAATGAAATGGACACAAGAGCAATACACTTCCATGGAGACCACAGAATTTGTATAATTTGTACATCTGGGCTTGATCAGTTATACAGTTGAACATGCAAATGTGGAAATGGCAACAACAAATAAAAACATTGGCAACGTGCTATTGGCAATTTTGGTGATGTGGGACATCTGATTGGTGGTCCTTCTTTGCTGCTGCTTCCCCTCCCCTTCAGTGTGACCCCAACCAAGGGTCAGGGAAGGGAAGGGAAGGTGATCACGAAGGGAAGTCAGATACAAACATGGGTACATTTAGCAGTAACAATGGTACCAATATTAAGACAAGATTACAATAGGGTTGGCACATTTAAACAGGAAGGAGGTATTTACACAAAAGCAGAAAGGAGACATTTAAACCAGAATACTATTTACAAATTTAGCCACAAGTACTTGACACAGTCATCAGTGTGGTAAGTACTTACACAGAAAGATGCAAACCTTAAGAGTTGGAATCTTCCCCTCCCCGCCTTCTTCCTGACCCAATCATCTTGATGAAGCCCATTCTAGGGTGGCAGGAAGAGAGTCTGCATTTGAATAGCCCTTACCAAATCCTGGAGTACAGTAGTGGTAATAGGATTGACAATAGATACAGAAGACAAAGGCAGGTACAGTCTTTAAACCTTCCCTGCAACATTTCACCACTTTCCCCCTCCCTTTTCTCTTTCTGCTGAGAAAGCACTATTTCTTTAACAGACATCTATCCAGCAAAAATCTTGTTCCTTTTAAAACTGCTCCATGCCTTTCCTAAACACACATTGTTTCTTTTACAAAATCACTTTAATGCTCCAGCCCTTTTCTGTTGCTGCTTTAAACTTTGGTGGGGAGACCTTTTGGCTTAACCCAAAAAGACTCTCCAGGTAAATTTAGTTCCTGGGCAGATTAGAATCTAAATTGAGAGATTCAGGCAGAACTTGCCCTTGCCATGCCCTTTGTCAGACACTCAGATTTACATCAAAACAAAACAACCCTGAGGGAAGGGAGACTTCAGATGTCCCTGGCACCAATTAATGGCTGTGGAGTCAGCAGTCTTGCCTCATCTCCTGAGAATCACCTGTGTGACCTCCTCTTTGCAGGATAGCAGCTCATAACTCCCAGGATGAAATCCAAAATGGAGTTAGACCTGTACACATGTGAGGGAAGGAGAGGGTGTTCTCAACTCTGCTCCCCCCTTGATGGGGTCCATACCTGTTCCCATCACATCCTGGTCTTACCCCTTCACATGTCCTGCATTAGGTTTATCTGGTTATACCTCCATCTGACCGTCATGAGCATAGCAATCACAAGTATTACTTACAGGCCAAAATAACCACAATGGGGTACAGAGCCACGTTAAGAAGGCTCTCAGCAGTTGGACTTTAGCCAAGACATGTTTTCCCACCAAGAGTTGCTGCTGGCTGCTTTTACTGTTGCCAAACCTTTACTGTTTGCTGGTTACTGTGCTACACTACAAGGCTGGTGTTCTTGCTTAAAGGTTTTCAGCTTCAGAAGCTCATACAGTCCATTAAATAAGACAGGTTCCAAAAATAGACACTTGACTTGTCCCACATCAGTTTCATGCTGGTTTTATTGTCATGGCTTCAGGAAAAGTATCCTGGGATATGTACAGAAAATTCTCTGTTCAGGTTCCGTGGCTCCTCTGAAGGAATTCCTCTTAGGGTTTGCTGCAGGGAGGAGGAAAGGGTGGGGTGGGAATGACGATTCAGCCAGTTTATGCCTGTGGTGTCAATATGCCTTTGAGATAAAAGTAGCTCCAAGGGACTGAATCCAAAACACTGCATGGGCCTGCTAGATAAAACATCTGAAGATAAAGCACATTACTCCTATTCTAGTATCTCAAAAAAGAACTCTACCTCATTGTAAAACACTGGGCATACCATGTAGAAAAAGCCCAGTTGAATTTCTTTCTCTCTCTCTCTCTCTCTCTCTCTCTCTCTCTCTCTCTCTCTCTCTCACACACACACACACACACACACACACACACACCTACCTGTATACACCCCTCTGTATCTAGGGCAGTTTGGGAGCAGGCTGGAACCTCCATGGGGCAAGGGCACATTCGTTTCCTTGCCCCAGGGTAGGCGCCAAGCCACCCCTATGGGGCTGCTAAAATCTGCACCTGCTGTACAGCAGGCACAAGTCCAAGCACACTGCGTGGCCCAAATTTGTAGTCAAGAGCTGGCAGTCAGGCACCCAGTTGTTCACCTTCCCTGTAAAATCTACATGCAAATGTTTATACTTCAATGGGTGTTTTTGCAAGGAAAATATCACGTTATGCCGGCCAGCCTGCCTGTTCCAACGCAGGTTAGGAGCAGGCTGGAGCCTCCATGGGACAAGGGCAGTGATGTCATGCAGGGGGTACGCGGGGGTACGTGAGTACCGGTTCCTAGGATTACAATTGGCCCCGCCCATTCGCCCGCCCACTCGTTGACTCTGCCCCCTGCAATGTTTGAATTTCCTGCATGTTTGAGTTGCCTGCACGTTCTCAGAGCCAGGCAGGCAGGCAGGCAGGCACTGAGTGGAGCCTTGCCTTGCCACTGAAAAATGAGCTGCTCTGGGGTTTTGGAACTGTTGGGTCACTTTAACATGATGCCAGGCCTCCTTAACGTGTTCTGGGGGTGCTGTGGAATACTGTTGCAACTGTTGGGTCAGTTTAAAATTGTCTGAGGCCTCAAAAACAGCTTTTTTCATGTCACTTCTTGCCACGACCTCACTTCTGGCTTATGACGTCACTTCCGGTGGGCGGGTCCCGACATGTGCCAATCAAAAGTGAGTACCTGTTGTTAAATCATTTAGATGACACCACTGGACAAGGGCACTTTCACCCCCTTATCCCAGGGTAGGCGTCAGCCACCCCTATGGGGCTGTTCAGATCTGCACCTGCTGTATAGCAGGTGCAAGTCCAAGGGTGCCAAATGGCCTGAATTGGGGCTGTGCGGGCAAAGGACAGTGATTTCTAAACATGTTGAAATATGATGTTATCTATATATTATGTAGGAACCAGTCTTTGAAATGTATCTTTGTCTTACTGGATTTCTTTTAGCAACATTTTCCAGGGTTCTTTTTTCCATATCATATATTTATTTATTTATAGATAGATTTTGTCTATCTATACCACTGAGGTTGGGTTTTCTCATTAATCTTACCAATAACATGAACTAGTACAAAGCGTGCACAGCATATAATATAAAGATTTACATGGGAATAAATTAAATGCTTACCAAATTAAACTGTGAGCCCCTAGCACTGTGGTCCAAAAACAAACAATACTATTATTTAGCTAGCAGAATTATATGCCCCAAATGCAGGGTTAGGATTATATTGTGAAAATTTACTATTTGGGGGAGGAAAAAACAAAACATTTTTTTTAATTGTCAACCATCAGTCACCCCACGGGATATGTGGCAGCTGCCAGGGTCTCCTCACATTTGTCCCTTTCACCTGGGAAAGCCCTGGCCCCCACAGTGGGACTCCTCAAGTTTTCCCCAGCTGTGCTGGCAGAGAATCGAGCAGCCCTTTGTTGGGCTTCCCAGCCTGAGGCAGGACATAGGAACCAGCAGTGGAAGCCACTGCCAGGTCCCTCCACCACCCCGCATGGGCCTGATCCTCCCCTCACAGTTCCGCCCTCTCCCTGCCATGAATCTACTTAGTGGTCGCCAACACTGCTGGAGCGCTAGCAGCCCTTCCTTGCAGTGTTGAGGCTGGCGCTCACTAGCGCTGGCCCAGTGCCAGCACTCCCTCCTTTCTGTATGCAATGAACATGCTTTACGGCACATTTGCGACACTTTTAGCCAGCAGCAGGGGCGCCGACTTGACGTCAACATTGGGGGTGCCCATGGCCATGCCCCTGACATCGACGTAGCCATGCCCCTGGCGTTGACGTGACCATATCCCCTGACGTGGCCACGCCCCCTGTCATTGCCCCGGCCTCGGAAGTGGCTGCTCGCGGCACCCCTTCCGAGGCTGGGGAGGGCGATCGGCCTTAATCCGTTGCATTTGGCTGGACCAACAGGAACTAAATTGATCCTTATGTCTTTTCATGTAACTATCATTTACAAATGCATTCTGAATTAATATGGGCATGGAAACCTAAACTTGGCATATGTTGTATTTGAGGGGTGCAGGATGAGTAATTGGGACAATATTTCCCACTTTTTAGTTGCCAATGTTGGCAGGTTTGTATGTAACAGATAAAACTACCAGAACTGCCTATTGCACTTCACTCAACATTTCACTCAACAATATTTGGTACTAAAAATATACTTGCAATTTGCTTCTGTTCAAGTTATTTGCTAAGCAGTAATTCTACAACATCTGTTTCAGTACTTGGATCAAATATTACAGCGTTCAACTATATATACTGTAACTGGGGGGAAAATCCCAAACATCACTACACCAACAATTGTGCCAATCACTTTAAAACTGCTGTGTCAATTATGTTTCATTGCATATACGTAGGCATGGGGTTTTTTGGTGATATTTTTTCCAAAATTTCTTGATTAAAATAGAAAATTGCAGTGTTATGTTATTTTTATCCAAATTTTTATTGCAAGTTGCACAAATAGTGCAATAAATAAGGGTGAATTGCCCTACAAAGGCAAACAATCACTGGCATACACACCCCAGCCCAAAATAGCCTGCTCAAAAAAAGCTGCACTCTGATTGCTGCTTGGAGCGTCAAGAAACTGCTGCTTACTACTTCCACATTCCATTAAAGTTGCCCCAGCTTGCACTGTGAACTATGAACATGTGTGTTCATGCAAGTTTGAGCAAGCTTCCTCCTGTTTCTGCCACTCCTCTTCCTGATCCCTTTCTGAAAACTATCTGTGGATTCCTCTACTGTGTCAAAAATAAACAAAATAGGTGTTATTTTTGTGAAATTGATCTAAATTTGTGTCAAACTCTGTCAAAATAAGCAAAAGTGGTGTTTTTCACATTTTATCCTACATTTCGCCGTTATGCAGCGTTTTCAGTGGAAATTCTCATTATTTAGCGTTCTGTGTTGATCACCGAAAATAACCATCCCTACATATACAGTACTGGCCAAATATGGAAAGCAGTGATATCTAATCATTCACCAGGTATTTCTGTCTCTGTTCCCATATGTGACTTTAAGTGGTTTGTTAAAAATACATCAATTTATTATATCCTACAACATTTGTATAAGTCATTTTTGTTCAGTCACTCGTGTCCAACTCCTTGCGACCCCATGGGCCACAGCACGCCAGGCCTCCCTGTCCTCCACTAGCTTCCAGAGTTCACGCAATTTCATGCTCATTGCATCTATCACAATCTAACCATCTCATCCCCTGCTGCCCCCTCCTCCTTTTGCCTTCGATTTTTCCCAGCATGAGGGTCTTTCTAAAGAGTCCTCTCTTCTCATGAGGTGGCCAAAGTATCTGAGCTTCAGTATTTGTCCTTTTAGGGACCAATTTAAGATTTTACAGGACCCTAATAATAATGTCTGATTAGCAGTAGTCTTTTCTATGCTCTGTCTGCAGAAACATTGTTGAAATTCAAAGGGCTTTCCAGCACAAAGCCTGTATTACAAAAGCAAAATGTTAGACACATGATTTTACTGTTAGGAAGGAAAGATCATTATATCATTAGACAGTATCTTTAGATCATTGACCTGGCAAATGAGAAAGGAAGACAAAAATCAAGTTCAAGTACAATAAACAACCAACAAATATTACAGCTGACATGTTTTAATCTATGATCGATGCTGCAATTGATTAAATGACCTAACTAATCAATTCATTATTTCAGCTCTATTTCTTTGTGTTTTATTTGAAGCAAATTCATCTTCCCACAGACCTCATGTGCCTACATTTAACAAGTATAAATTGCTTGCAGTTCACAAACAATGTATTCTGGAATAGTCACAGTGAAGTTTACGGGCATACTCTGAATTATGTGGCTTACTGCAGCAATTATCTTTAAAGACCTCTGGATTCAACCCATAACAAACTATCATTCGTCAGCAAAAAGGTGTCCAAAAATGTGAACATGCCCTTCACAATCTTTTCATAAACCCTAAGACACTAATTATTTCATTACTTTGAACAGGGGAGTAGCTAAAGAAGTGCAGGAGGGTGCAATTGCATCGGGCAACAAGCTTTAGGGGGCAACAAGCTGAGCTTGACACCAGTGACCAAAATTGTGAAAATCAATCAATCAATCACTAGTATTTATATACCGCTTTTCAACACAAAGTTCACAAAGCAGTTTACAGGCAAAAAACAACATTAAAGTTAAATGGCTCCCTGTCCCAAAAGGGCTCACAATCTAAAAGAATGGAGAACACCACCAGCAACAGCCACAAGAAAGACACTGTGCTGGGGTGAGTATGAATAGTATACCATTATATACCATAATAATATATATGCTATATACTCTGCAATGCAGAATTTCATGCATAATGCAGTGAAACAAATTGGAGAGTAATATTTTCATTCTATCAAAAGTTATGGTAACAAGAAAATGAAAATACAACTGTGATGTCACTTCCTGTTGTGACATCACTTTGGGGGCATCATTTTGCTTACTGCACCAGGCTACACTTTCATTAGCTACGCCAGTGACTTTGAGAAGACTGTCTAAATCAGGGGTAGCCAAACGTTTCAGTTGGAGTCTAATTCAGTTTGATAGGATTTATTTCTAAGTACTGTAGATATGCATGGCAGGCCCGTAATGAGGATGCTGCAGTTTGCATCAGAGTGGCCAGTGGAAGGAGTGGCAGATTGTGGGTGCCCTTTACCCCATGTCTGCCTCTGCCTCCTCCAGCCTACTGCAGATGTGAGCTGCATTGATCCACTTTCCAGTCACTGTGAGTGAGAATCAGGCCATCCCCTTCCCTCACCATACTCCATCCTTGGACAGAGTTTAAAGGGACACATAACCTCACCTTTAAAAAAAAAAACCCTGTAACTTCACCCTACTCCTTCCAGCACTGCTAGAACAAGAAGGGTGGGAAGAACAACTGCCACCTTCAGTGGTGTAGCTAGATGGGTGCAGGGGATAGCAATGCCACCAGGCAGCAGGCTACCTGGGGGCAACAGTATGGCTGCCCACCCATGGAATTCACACACACACACACACACACACACTTGCTGCTTGTTATAAGCAGCAGCCAGAAACTACAATTGCCACTTGCGCCAAAAGTGCCGGGAAAAACTCTGCAAGCGGGGCAGTGGGGATTGCAGTCTCTGGCCACTTGCTCCCCTTGCTCCAGGAGCTTGGGGGTTACTGGGAGTCTTGGAGGGCAAGCTGGAGGGGACTGGGAGAGGGGCAGGTAGTGGAGCTAAGGCCAGCAGTGGCAAGAGAGTGTTTTTGCTGCCACCACTTGCAAAAAGTCCAGGGGTGTTTCTTTAAGGAGGTGGAGGTGGCAGCAGTAAGCACAGTCTATTGCTGCTCCCACCTCTTGCTCGAGAGGCTTGGGGGTGATTGGGGGCTTGGGGGAAACAGGAGGGGGCCTGGGAAGAAATGGTGGAGCAAAAGGCAGCAGCGGCAAGAGACTGTGTTTGCCAACACCTGCAAAAGGTCCAGGTGTTGTTGTTTTTTTGTTGTTGTTCTATAAAGAGGCGGTGGTGGTGAACACAGCCATTCATCACCTCTTGCTCTGAGGGCTTGTGGGTGACAGGGGTCTTGAGGAACAGCAAGATGGGCAAGCTGCTGGAGGGAGGAGGTAGATTCCCCCCATTTTTCACCTTTTTGAAAAGCCCAGGTGTGATGTCACTTCCTGTTGTGATGTCACTTCCAGGGTATCATTTTGCCATCAGCACCGGGCTACACTGTCATTAGCTATGTCAGTGGCCAACTCCAGATCACCACTCCCTACCTACTTTATACTCATGGCAAGAATAGACTGGGACAGGAAATTCAAAGTTGCTACCACCTTCCCTTTAGTTTACCTACAGGGAGGTGGCATGTAGTCTCCCTCCTCCACACTGCTTTGGTTTGATATGAATGGAACTGGTGCAGGCTGGGAATCCAGGCTGTGGCACTTGTGTTCATATCAAACAGAAGCAGGGTGGAGCTGGGAAAGCTGCACACTGCGACCCTGGTGAGTAAAGGTGGGCGCATTTGTTCACACATGTGTCCACCCTCCCTCCATATTCATGGGGGTGCATGCATGCAGAGGTAGCATTTGGGGGGACTGAGACAGTGCAGATGCTCAGGTCCTGAGAGATCAGCTCTGTAGACATGCATAGGTTTGCACTGTTAGGGATGCAAACATATAGGAATCAATGTCCACTAAGCAGGGATGTATTTGAGGGCACAATCCTAACCTACAGTTAGGCTGGCACAGTCAGGGCCGCCAAGTTTGGGCAGCACAAAGGGCACCAAAAAGCGTGTTTTGACCACTCTCAGAGTCAGGGAGGATGGTGCAGGTCTGTGCGGTGGTCTCTCTGACGCTGAGAGCATTCCAAACATACTTTATAGTGTCTCTTGTGCAGGCCAAACTTTGCTGGCCTAACTGTGCCGGCCTAACTCCAGGTTAGGATTGCACCCTCAGTTACTGAGCCCGAGTCGTGATTTGAGTTACGAGTCGCTGACCCCAACCCAATTCACAAGTCATAGCACACACACGTTGCAACCTGACCTGAGCGACTTATAGTCATTTTGACTCAAGTTTCAAGTCATTAGAAGAAAGGAATCTCGTGCTTGTTGTTGTTCAGTTGCTAAGTCGTGTCCGACTCTTCGCGACCCCATGGACCACAGCACGCCAGGCCTCCCTGTCCTCCAATAGCTTCCTGAGTTCGCCCAATTTCATGCTCATTGCTTCGGTGACACTATCTAACCATCTCATCCTCTGCCACCCCCTTCTCCAATCTTACCCAGCATGAGGGTCTTTTCTAAAGAGTCCTCTCTCCTCACGAGGTGGCCAAAGTACTTGAGCTTCAGCTTCAGGATTTGTCCTTCCAGGGAGCAATCAGGCTTGACTTCCTGGAGGATTGACCGATTGGATCTCCTTGCAGTCCAGGGGACTCCCAAGAGTCTTCTCCAACACCATAATTCAAAAGCATCTATTCTTCAGCGCTCTGCCTTTCTTATGGTCCAGCTCCCACAGCCATACATTGCTACTGGGAAAACCATCGCTTTGACTATGCGAACCTTTGTTGGCAGGGTGATGTCTCGGCTTTTGATTAAGTTGTCTAGGTTCGCCATAGCTTTTCTCCCAAGAAGTAAACGTCTTTTAATTTCATGGCTGCAGTCACCATCTGCTGTGATCTTGGAGCCCAGGAAAATAAAGTCTGTCACTGCTTCCATTTCTTCCCCTTCTATTTGCCAGGAAGTGATGGGAGTGGTGGCCATGATCTTAGTTTTTTTAATGTTGAGCTTCAAGCCAATTTTGGCACTCTCCTCTTTCACCCTCATCAGAAGGTTCTTTAGGTCTTCCTCACTTTCTGCCAGTAGAGTGGTATCATCTGCATATCTGAGGTTGTTGATATTTCTCCCAGCAATCTTGATTCCAGCTTGTGAATCATCCAGCCCTGCCTTCCTCACGATGTACTCTGCACATAAGTTAAATAAAGAGGGTGACAGTATACAGCCTTGTCGTACTCCTTTCCCAATTTGAAACCAGTCGGTTGTTCCATGTCCAGTTCTAACTGTTGCTTCCTGACCTGCATACAGGTTTCTCAGAAGGCAGATCAGGTGGTCTGGTACTCCCATCTCTTCAAGAACTTGCCACAGTTTGTTGTGATCCACACAATCAAAGGCTTTAGTATAGTCAATGAAGCAGAGCTAGATGTTTTTCTGGAACTCTCTGGCTTTGATCCAGCAAATGTTGGCAATTTGGTCTCTAGTTCCTCTGCCTCTTCGGAAACCAGCTTGTACATCTGGTAGCTCTCGATTCACATACTGCTGAAGCCTAGCTTGTAGGATTTTGAGCATCACCTTGCTAGCATGTGAAATGAGTGCAATGGTGCGGTAGTTTGAACAATCTTTGGCATTGCCCTTCTTTGGGATTGGAATGTAAACTGATCTTTTCCAGTCTTGTGGCCACTGTTGGGTTTTCCAAATTTGCTGGCATATGGAGTGCAGCACTTTGACAGCATCATCTTTTAAGATTTTGAGTAATTCCACTGGAATGCCGTCAGCTCCACTAGCTTTGTTGTTAGTGATGCTTTCTAAAGCCCACTTGACTTCACACTCCAGGATGTCAGGTTCGAGCTCATTGACAGCACCATTGTGGTTATCAGGAACATTGAGATCGGCCTTATAGAGTTCCTCTGTGTATTCTTGCTACCTCTTCTTAATCTCATCTGCTTCTGTGAGGTCCTTGCCGTTCTTGTCCTTTATTGTGCCTACCTTTGCACAGAATTGTCCTTTGACATCTCCAATTTTCTTGAAAAGATCTCTAGTCTTTCCCATTCTATTGTTTTCCTCTATTTCTTTGCATTGCTCATTGAGGAAGGCCTTCCTATCTCTCCTTGCTGTTCTCTGGAAATCTGCATTCAGTTGGGTATATCTTTCCCTTTCTCCCTTGCTTTTGGCTTCCCTTCTTTCCTCAGCTATTTGTAAAGTCTCGTCAGACAGCCACTTTGCCTTCTTGCATTTCTTTCTCTTTGGGATGGTTCTAGTTGCTGCCTCCTGTACAATGTTACAGATCTCCGTCCAAAGTTCTTCAGGCACTCTGTCTACCAAATCTAAGCCCCTAAATCTATTTGTCACCTCCACTGTATATTCGTATGGGATCTGATTTAGGTCATACGTGGAGGGCCTAGTGGTTTTCCCTACTTTTTTAAGTTTAAGCTCGTGCAGCCCCCCCACAAAAAACCTTAAGTCTTCCTCCTCCTCTCTACCCCCCAGCCGCTGTCTCCTAGAACCTACCTACCTTCTCCCACCACGTCTTCTGCTGCAGACCTTCTGAATACTTCTGGATCAGCCTCTGGATCAGCTTCTGGATCAGCCACGGGGTCCTTGGTGTGATGTGGAAATGGCAAAAAAGTAAGCTAAGCAAGCATGCACACACACGAACCAGAGTCGCAAGCACACAGAAAAGTGAGTTGGGACTCATCTTTTCAAATCATGCCTCTTTTTTGAGTCACTGACCCTGAGTCATGAATTGGGTCTGAGTCAGTGATGTCCATGACTTGCATCAACACAAGTCAAAAAAACCCCACTGTTTTCATGACTCGAGTCATCATGACTCGAGTGCCCATCCCTACCACTCAGCATAGGAATATGCTTTCAGGATCAGGACTTAACTTACAACCCTTTGCACACAAAATCTATTTGGTTGTTCCTCCAAGCTTTCTTCCTATCAGCAGCCTAAGAGCGCAATCCTAACCTGGAGTTAGGCCAACATAGTTAGGTCAGCAAAGTTTGGCCAGCACAAAGACCACTGTAAAGTGCATTTGGACCACTCTCGGAGTCAGGTAGGATGGGGAATATCTGTGTGCTGGCTTCTCTGACTCTGAGAGTGGTCCAAACATACTTTATGGTGTCTCTTGTGCCTGCCCAACTTTGCAGGCCTAACTCCAGGTTAGGACTGCATCCTAATTGAGAGAGAAAAATCTTAGTTGTTATTTGGAGTCAGACTTCTTCACAGATCTGTACCACAAATCCCCCAAAGATCTACCAGCAAATTCCACTCGACCTTCTGCCTACCACTAGCATCAAAAAATCTATCAAGACCATGAAAGGAATGTGAAAACTCACTGAAAATAACAGTCGTATCTCTATTATGAGCGTGTATTGTTTCAGTCCCTTATACTCCCGTGGTACCATCAATTAAACTATGGAGCACAGCAGGTCCAGGAATCTGCATGGGTGTGATCAACTTGAATAGAATGGATTGTTTCCAGAGCATAAATTCTGGTCTCAAAGAATCCGAAAAATGTCAGCTTTTATATACAAAAAGAGCACGTTCCTAGCCCTCTTGGGTGCCTAAGAAAAAAGTCAAAACATATAGGCAGGTTCTGCACACACTACTAGACCAATATGAACAAGGCTTTTAGTGGTCAGGCTACAATGCTTCTTGCTCCAGTTAAGTAAGGCTTGCTAACTGAGCAGAAGAAAACCAGCCTAGCCTGCTTTTATGCCTTTAACAGTGGCTTCATCTGCAAAAGCTAGCAGGTGGAACTTTCACAGTGTGTAGATAAGCAACCACTTGCTAATGTCTGCCCAGCAAACTGATCTTAAAGACGCATCTATATGGATAATTTATTCCTGTAACGGGAGCAGGGACTGATCTATGGGAGCATGCACTCTTTAAGCATTGAGTTCCATGTTTTGAACTTTGAATTGTCTGAAGGCCTGTGTTATAGTTCAGTGGCTGAGTTGAGCAGGTCATCCTGGCCTTTAACAGAACCTGGGAGGGAAACTACCTAGGAAACATACATAAACCACTCAGAACTCCTTGAAGGAAAAGCAGCATACAATGAAACAACTTCTAAGTTTTAATTCTATAATTTTCATTTTGCAGAGGGAATGTGATGTCCTAATAATGTTCCCTAGGGCAAGGCTGAGATTAAAACTTTTAAATATAGTTCAATAGTTTTGCATGTTGCAATAGATATGCATGTTTCAGGACAGAGGCCTAAAGATTCAGTGGGTGAGAAATACCATGATTGCCAGCAATTTGCTAGGTTTTACATCAAGCTTTACCTGTGTTTAGCCTCGAAACACATTGAACCAATAAGGCTAAGAGAGGGAATTCTGATCCTTAGGTTTAATTTTTAGGCTGTGTGCATACTTACTTGGAAATAAGCTCTACTGATTTCAGCAGGACTTACTTCTAAGTAAACATGCAGAGGACTGGGCTGCATATGTATAACTGCATTGTACATAATGAAAACCTACCATTTGTACTGCAGAATATGTGCGTCATACACATGGATGCTACAAGGAACTCTGTCGGTAGTGGCTTCCTGCCCCCTGAACTAGTATGGGAAATTATGAGTGTTCCTGACACAGAGTGCCTTTCCCTTGCCACTAACTAACCACTAGTCGTCACCCATCAGGGACTAGGAAAAATTAATATAGGGTGTGCCCTGCATTTAAGTGCCAGAACTCATTTCGATGTGGCAATATTCTTTCACTGAAAATATCTGAGATACGTGTGTGATATTATCACACTGCTCGAGATGGGAAGGTGTCTGGGTTTTGGATTTGTTTGGATTTCTGAATAATTGCATAAATATAACTTGAAATACTTCCTCTTGCTCTTTTCACCGTGACCCACTTGGGTGTCTCTTTGACATTTTTCAACAATGGCACACATCATAGAGCAGAGAATAGAACTTACAGCCTGTACGTGGGAATAAGCGCAAGACCTTCTAGTGTTCATATTACAGAAAGAAAAAAGTCTTGGATCAAAGTCTCTCTCTCTCTCTGTGTGTGTATCTGTGTATAAAATCTTCCATACCCAAATTGGTTCCCAAACTGTGGATCATGAGCCAATTTCAGGTGGGTTGTGAAGCACCTAGGGCAGCCATATTGAAAATATGGGAAGATAGGATGCTGGAAAGGGAGAGGGCTCTGTGGTTGTTTTGCTTGTGTCAAGGTTGTAAATAGGCTTTTTTCTTTCTTATTCACTTATTCACTTATTCATCGGAAAATGACTGAGAAATAGCCCAACTTAACTGCTGCGTTCTCAGGAAAGCAGCAGGCTCTGCTGTCACAATGATGGCACTTCTAGCCATGACATCACTTCTGGTGGGTCCCAGACAGATTGTCATTCTAAAGAGTGGGTCTCAGTGCTAAAATGTTGGAGAACCCACTGCTCTAAGGAAATTTCAAGGTGCTTAGAGAGAAGAAAACAAACACAGCGTAAGAACACTTTCCTGTGCAGGTAATGTGAAACTACGGTTTTAAACGTCCAGTCACAGCCAAACTGTGGTTTAAGGAAAGTAGAGCCAGATATACTCCGTACAGCTCAGTTGTGAGCACATTTACACAGAAGCCCCACTAAACCCAATGAGGTTTGTTGTTGTTCAGTCGCTAAGTCGTGTCCAACTCTTCGTGACCCCAAGGACCACAGCATGTCAGGCCTCCCTGTCCTCCATTAGCTTCCGGAGTTCGCCCAATTTCATGTTCATTGCATCGGTGACGCTATCTAACCATCTCACCCTCTGCTGCCCCCTTCTCCTTTTGCCTTTGATCTTTCCAAGCATGAGGGTCTTTTCATGAGCTTCGGTATTTGTAAATGACCGTTTTAGTGGGACATCCACTAAAATTGAGTATTGAGAGTTAGAACAGATAAAAGGAAATACCTTTTTTTACCACGTAGGTAATTAATCTGTGGAACTCCTTGCCACAGGAGATGGTAATGGTGTCTGGCCTAAGTGCCTTTAAAATGGGATTGGACAGCTTTCTATTGGAAAGTCCATCACAGACTTCAGGCCATGATGGGTGGGGCAGGGGAGTGGCAAGTATCTTGTTGCCTAGTGTGCTCCCTGAGGCATCTGGTGGGCCACAGTGAGATACAGGAAGCTGGGCTAGATGGGCCTTTGGCCTGATCCAGTGGGGCTCTTCTTATATGCTTGGGATTGCAGTCTTAGAGGGGAAGAATGTAGCTCCAGTTGTTCCCCTGCAGGATCTGTTTTTACCCAGACCCCATCTCGAGGTGTAGGAGAGGACAGGCCCACCCAAAGAAACAACAGAGCTTCTTCTTCAGCCACAGCGATGGCTCCTTGGACTGTGGACATCGCAGAAGTAGAAATGCCATTTTCTTCAGAGGGACTGGCTGGGCGAAGAAGAAGATCGCGTGGTGGAAGAGGTTTGGTTTCCAGTCAGCCGAAGCTCTCGGGCTCTGCTCCTGGACTCCGGGCGATTGGCTGGTGTACGTGGCCGAAGGAGGAGGGGAGCGGCGTCGCTGCCGCCCGAGATTCCGCGCAGCAATGGCCAGCTCGGACATGTCCGAAAGCCTCAAGGAACGCCTGGTGGAATCAGTGCCGTTCCCGTCTTCGGCAAAGGAAGCGCGCGCGCCAACTTCTAGCCAACGCCAGCTTGCACTTTCCCCGTCCCGCCAGCCTCGGAGCTGCCCCTCCGTCCGAGCACCTGCGCTACGGAACTGGACAAGAGGAGCTTGCTCTTCTCGAGCAACATAGTTGTGGGGCCAGACAGTCGTTAATTTCTAACCGCAGAGAGGGCCCGCGGGGGTTTCAGCCTGCTCGAAAAGCGTCCTGGCGCCAGCAGTGGCGTTCCGGGGAGGGGCACACAGAGAGCGAAGTTTTGCAGGAGCCTGAGCTCCTGGGTAAAGCGACCCCTCGCCTTCACGGCCGCGAAAGCTCCTGCAAAACTTCAAATTTTGCACCCGCTTCCAGGAACGCCACCTCCGTAAGTCCTTGTAGGGCGGGTTGCTCAGGGCTGGCGGTCACGCACTCTCCACATGCGCGGAGGCGCTCCTACTTCCAGGACTCCCCGCGGCACAGCCGTGACCCGGTTCCCTAGCCGTAGCTACGCGAGCAGCCCTCCCTCCTCCCCGCGGTGTGGCCAGCTCAGCCTCCCCGGCTGCTGGGCAGGGCCTCCGTTCATCCCTGGAGTGACAGCGGGCTAATTGGATCAAAAGCTCTCCCCCCCCCCCCCGCGAGAGTCAGAAGGGCGGAAAGGAAACCTCTCGGCTGCCTTCTTTGCTCAGGCTCCAGCCAGCCGCGTTGCCTCGCAGGGCTCTGGGCTGGGGGGCTGCCTGGGCCCGCCCACCGGCTGGAAGGCGGGCCGCCCCCTTCCTCACTGTGGGTCCTGCCGCTTGAAATAGGGGGAGGGGCGCCAGAGAACGGGCTGTCGTATCTGGAGGGCGAGCGAGAGCCAGTGCCCTAGCTGGGGGGGGGGCGCTCGCTCACTCACTCACTCGCGAGGGAGATACGGGGGGGGGCCCTGGCTAAAGGTCGCTTTTTCCCCTCCTGGCGGTCGCCTGTTGCTCCAGTCCAGCCTCGAGACTCTCTGCGGCGCGGGAGTCCCCACGGCAGCAACTTCGCGAGGTAAGTTTCCTAGTAACCCTCCTTCCCGACGGGTGCGGTGGAGCCGGCCTCCTCGCAGCGTCTCTAAGCGCCCAGCCGGCCTCTCGCTCCCTCTCCCGGGGAAAACGGGGCTTCGCTTTCTTTCCCTGCGCGCCCTCTCCGTCCTCGCCCCGTCTGGGAAAACGGACTCGCGCGGCGCTCTCGCTTCGTAAGCCGGGAGCGAGAGAGCGCCGCGTTGTCCCCCTTCAGGACTGCGGCTACCGGGGCGGCGGGGAGGGTAGCTAGAGCGAGGCCCGCTTCCTCTGGGACGTGGACGGAGAGACACACCGGAGTCGCTCACTCGCTCGCTCTTCCTCCTGTAAGAAGCCCTTCGCGGCCGCTCCTTGAGAGCAAATCCTGTCGCCTGCCTGAACGCCGTCGGTGGAGCCCCAGTTTGGGACTCCCGCGGTGCTTTCCGCGCACACATTCCTTTCGCTGGGGTGCGCGGGCAGGTAAGTAACAGCTGCCGTGTGCCGAAACTACCACGGTGCCTCGGGGTGGAGAGAAAGCACGTCTGATTGGTGTGTAGTGTGTGTGCGTGCGTGGTGGTGGGGGGAATCTAAGGCGACAGAGCTCCTTTGTGAAAGCTCAGTGTGGAGCCACTTTCCTTCCCACACTGAAACTTGAAGCTCCAGGCCCTGCGGTCGAGTTTGGCAGCACCTCTTCTTAAAGAGGCTGGAAGATAGTTATAGTCCTCCTTCCTCTTATTTCCCCCCTTTCATTGAGACATTGGGGAAGTTTCCTCCTTGATGTTTAATAATTTCTGGGTGAGCTATTCCAGGATGATGCATAGTAATTTTCTCCCGGAGATTATGATAGTTCCTAAATATTAAATATGATAGTTTGTAAAGAGAGCCACCAAAGCAATAGTTCTTCAAGCAGGAAACACTTAAATATTAGCATTTCTAGCCCAGCAGTTTCTGAGATTAGTTGTCGAACTATAGAGCTCCTATTAAAAGAGCTCAAAGCAAGATAGAATATTGTGCATTGACAAATTCTGAGTGCCAGGATAGCTTTGAAACAAGGATACGAGGGTAGCTTGTTGATCTTTTATTTTTAAAAGTGTGCCTTAAGTATGTTAGCCAATTCCTTCTTGTGTGTGATTTCATGTGGATAGACCTCACATTTTATATGGGAAAACCACTCTCTTGAAATGGGAGAAATTGGGATAAGATGGACAAGAGGGTTTGGAGTTGGGATCAAGGAGAAAAGAAAATGAGGCAGATGTTTTCAAATGATTACATTTGGATTTTGTCTCTGTACAACTTCCAAATGGAGTAGCTATGTTAATCTGTTGTAGCAGAAACAACAAGGAGTCTTGTAACACCTTATACTAATCAAATCCAGATGGAAAGTCTTGCACCTTTGATATTGGCATAAGAAAATGGAATGCAGTCTTGTTTGAGTAGGTCAAACAGAAGAGAAGCACTATGGTTCTGAGAATCTGTAAGGGCTGGGCTGTGGCATATGGTTGAGGACTGGGGCATAGGCATGCAGATGCCAGGAGTTGGCACACTCATCCCATATGATGTTATCTGGTTTCAGAGACTCTTGAGTAATTCTAAGCATGACGGGAAAAGAAAGGCGAATATGCCATAGTGGTGGGTGGTGGTGTACAAGGAATTTAATATTGGATTTCTTATGTCACTAGAGGGAAAAGGCCATATCTGGTTTGTCCTTTCTTGATCACAGAAGAGGTCAAAAACACTTCAAAAGAAATGTCAGAGGAGCTTTGCAAACTGTACAAATCCATGAACCAGTTTAACAGCTTTTGGTGCCAGCTAAGTATACCTTACTTGTTGCACTTAACAGGATCTGTTTCTTTGGCGGGCTGGTCAAAAGGAGGAGCAAGAAAGCCACAAGCTGCTTTTCAGAATTTCTCATAACAGCAGTTGTTGTCCCAAAAACGACATACCAGAGACACTAAAGTCAGCCTGCAGTGTAGTTGCAGTGTAATATTGAAGCACCTGATGTTTAGAGATGGGTTAGCAGTTCAGGCTTCTGAAAACACTTTCCATTGTGTTAATAGGATAAAACTTTGCTTAAAAAAGCATGAACAGTTTTGAACAGGCTCCCTCTTGGATAACAAGAAGGAGTTTGCGGCTATGGCGTAGAGAGTGAAATGACAGCTGCTCAATGAAACCGCCTGTTTCTAGGTGTGAGCTGGTTGCAGGGTGGAGCAGGAATGGAATTTTTCCTAATGCATTGCACAATTAGTTGCATTATGGTTCAGAGGAGCACACATTGCCTCTGGGTTTTCTGATGGTGGCAATTGTTGAAGAAACCTCAGGGCTGCTTTGCACATCACAGTTGCAAGTTAGGAAACCAAGAATACATGAGGTGTGCTGCAAGCATGCGTCTCCTGCCATGCATATCTGGATCAGTCAGACTCTGTGGGCCACTGCATGTGTTATCCTGTCTCTGGAAACAATTAAAAGTTTCTTCTGAGTACCAAATGTGTTGCACCCCTTAGCATCTCTATTGGGCTCAGCCACTCACCCACAAGCAAGCTTTCTCTTGCTTTTCCCTGGGTGTTGCATCTAAGAGCAATTGAAGTCCATGCTTGTTCCCCTAGACCAGTGTTCTTCAATCTTGGGGTCAGGAGCCCAATGAAGTCGCAAAGCCTCAGTTGTGGGGTCATGACAACAGATGGGGATTAAAAAGGCTGAAGATCACTAGACTAGACGAGAGCACCATCAGGTAGAGGAGGAGGCACCTTTAGGTACTAAGTGATGGTGTCCTAGTCCTGCTCAGGTTCTTAGAAATTGTACTAAATTGGCTTTCACTAGTGCCAGGCTTCAAAGTAACTTTTTCTGTTCTGTCTTATAGTTATAGTGAACAGTGTTGGGAGTGGGCAGTGATGAAGATGGTGTGGGTGCACAGGGTCCTTGAGAAGGGTGGGATCTATGGTAGGCTCCCTTGTCTCATTATTTATTTGTATAGTGGGGTTATGATCTGAAAAAGGTTGAAGGCCTGTTGCCTTCAGTACCTGAAGTACCTGTTGCCGCTCTAGACATCTATTTGCTGAGGAACCAAAGCAACATTCCATCCCAGATCCAGTGCATGAGAAGAATTAATTCTGGGGTACTCCATGAAGGTGGTCTTTTAACTAGGCTTCCTTTTTTTCCTTATCTAACTGTAGCAATTCAGTTTACTTGCAACAATACCCAGCTGGGCAATCCTAGCACGATCAATTTATCCTGTAAATCTCATAGACAGGCTGAACATACCATTCTAACCCAGATTTCTCCATCATCCCCTTCTGCCAAGGAAAGTTATATGTAAATTGCAGGGATGTAGCTGGATGCTGAGAATGCCACTGTCAGCTTTACTGTAGTGCACCAACAGTTGTTCTTTGCCATGCTCCTTTGCATGGTTTTTGCAAACCAGGGAGTGCAGGACTGCCAGTTTTATTTAAAAGGACCATGCAATCAAAGGAACCCTCAGTTCATGCTGTCCCCTTAAAACCTGAAGTCCTGTGCTTTAAGCTTGGATCTGTGGCGGGCTGGAGGGAGGCTGTTGATGGGCATCCTGAATCCACTTGCCCCTGTCATCTGCTACTCTTGCAAGCCACATTGGTCTGCTTCATGGCTGGGTCTGTCCTGGTATGCTGGTTAACTAGCTACAATTTAGACAAGGGTTTCATTTCTTTTCATATGCTAACTTCGTGCACAGCTTGATTAGCTGGAGAACAGTCTGATATGGGGAGAAAAGTTTCATCTTGTATAATTGAGGGAAGTTCCTGGGGTTTGGGGAAATAATTGGGAGAACAGAGGGCATAGCACCATGCTTATTGGCATTTAGTATAGTATATTGATATACTAGTATATTGTATACTGATTTTGATCTGTAGTTGAAGGTAATGGGTGGTTTTGCCTTTCTCCAGGCTATCAATCATGTGCATTTTCAGGGAGGGGGAAGCTACAGCTTTATGCAGCTGTTTCTGATTCATAAATGCATTGTGTATTTGGGTGCCCAAGCTCAAAATACCTCCAGTGGCCTTACATGTATCAGTTGCTTGTATGCCTATGACAGAAAGCCCAAGAGTGTGCTTCCCCACCTGGCTTGCTGTACAAATGGATCTTTTTATAGAAAAATGTGAAGCAGCAATTTTTAGCAAGGTAGCTATTCGTGTCTTATTTCAGTAGGAAAATTTTCTGCATTTCATCTCGTAAAAATTCACTATTTACTTTTCTCTTTTAGAATTTGGGGATCCAAAGAAACTAGTCATGACTGAGATGGTAATCCTAGGCATGTCTACTTAGAAGTAAGCCCAGTAAGTTCAAGAGGACTTACTCCTGAGTATGTACCACATCTTATTGAAATTGGGACTTGGTCTCACTCATCTCAATGATGCTTAGTATCCACTTTCTTTGGATACAACCTACTAATGTATTTCTGTAGTGTTTAGATGTGCAAATGGATCTACAATTCTTTATTTTCATTCATTAAACAGATTGCCACTGTCACCCCTTTCTGGCCCAATATTCGGTGCTCAAGCAAGGGGCCTCAAAAGAAACTGCAGTCTCAATATCAAACACCACCAATACCACCAGAAGGAATACACAGCAGAAAATATTTAATACTTCCCTTCTTTTTAAATTTAAAACAGCAGCACATACCGTCCTCATGGCGGAAGACAAACTTGATTTCTCTAAGTTTTAAGGGATGGAAGTACCTGTTGCCCTCTCCAAACAATAGGTCTTAACACTTCCTTGATGGGAAGAGGAAATAAATTGGCGAACTTTACTGTAACTATTGCATGTGGTGATTCATATTGCCAACATGAGTTTTGCCAACAATATTGCCAACTTTCTGATAGTTGTTGGTATATATAACTTAGGTGTTCATATCTGAAAATTCTTCCAGCTGATTAAACTCATGCCTCAGAGGTGAGCTGGAAGGCCTATATAAGGGCTTCTTGAGTGTTTAGTTTGTCCATGAGCTGAATTAAATCCTGTATGCAACCCATGTTGCACCTATACACAGCCTATTCTGGAGTAGCAATAATGTGTGTGGCATATTGACGCATCATCTACATTGAGAGATGATACATAAAATTGCACTGCTCATGTGGAAAGATCTTGTCTGATGCGGTATATGTGAGATACCAGGGTACCAGTTGCACTGCTTTCAACTTTCTGATGAATTCTAGGGATAACTTGTCTAAAACATATTTGATGGGGAAAGTGCAGAAATTGGCTTGAAGCTCAACATTAAAAAAACTAAGATCATGGTAACCACTCCCATCAGTTCCTGGCAAATAAAAGGGGAAGAAATGGAAGCAATGATAGAGTTTATTTTCCTGGGCTCTAAGATCACTACAGATGGTGATTGCAACCATGAAATTAAAAGAGGTTTAATTCTTGGGAGGAAAGCTATGGTGAACCTAGACAACTTAATAAAAAGCCGAGACATCACCCTGCCAACAAAGGTTTGCATAGTCAAAGCTATGGTTTTCCCAGTAGTAATGTATGGCTACGAGAGCTGGACCATAAGGAAGGCAGAGCGCCGACGAATAGATGCTCTTGGATTATGGTGTTGGAGAAGACTCTTGAGAATCCCCTGGACTGCAAGGAGATCCAATTGGTCAATCCTACAGGAAGTCAAGCCTGATTGCTCCCTGGAAGGACAAATCCTGAAGCTGAAATACTTTGGCCACCTCATGAGAAGAGAGGATTCTTTAGAAAAGACCCTCATGCTGGGAAAGATTGAAGGCAAAAGGAGGAGGGGGCGGCAGGGGATGAGATGGTTAGATAGTGATAGATGCAATGAGCACGGAATTGGGCGAACTCCGGAAGCTAGTGGAGGATAGGGAGGCCTGGTGTGCTGTGGTCCATGGGGTCGCAAAGAGTCGGACATGACTTGGCAACTAAACAAGAAGAAATCTTGCAGCTCAGAAACATGTATATTAAGGCAGAACTGGAAATTAAAGGACTTAATTTGAAACGATTCACTTTCGAAGCATGAACTAACATTGATGTCTTAGCAGCATAATATGGCAAGTGTACAAGTTTCTGTTGATAAGACTGCGTAATGTAAATAAATGCTCAGCCTTAAAAGTACTGCTGAAAGCCCCATGGAACACAACTGCAACAGCAGCCTTATTCTGATGATCCTTCGTCTACTTCTAATCTTCCATAGCAACAGGTGATGGCAACTCTTTGTACTGCGGATGTGATTATAATGGCGAAATGCTGTTTTCTAATTCCTAGAGGTATAATGTGGAAGTGAAGCTGCAAATGATCTTCATTCTAATATTTCATTCTTAAACTGTCCTGCCATTATATACCGGGTTGAGTTTATAGAACATCCAGAGACTTGACTCGGGCACGTGTTGTGGTGCATCCCTGTAGCGATTTGCCCCCTGAAATTCCCAACTTGAGTAATTTTGACTGGAGTCAGTCATTGGCTTGGTTACATACAAACTTCTAACCTCTCCTTAAGTAGGAGACTTGGTATACTCTAATGCTTTATTTTTGGGGAAGGGGGAATCGGGAGTGCCAAATGTGGATATAGCTAGGGAAGCTGAACAGAAGATACCTTTGATGCCGGAGAAGTTTGCTTCTTAAATGTCCTTCCTCTCTAACGCAAGGATGTCCCTTGGTTGACTGATATCCCATGGGCCTCCCATGTTGTTTGTACCACTAGCAGGCCTAATGCCTTGCAATCAAAATATGAGAAGGACCTGTCGCTTGCTAAAAAATCAGAGTTGTGGATTTTTTTTTTGTATTCAATTTCTCTGTTTACTTCATAATTGTGAACCCCTTTCTGACACGTGGTATTGACATAGTTTACTTAAAACTGCACTCTCCCTATTAGGAGAAAGGCAGCTTGTGGCTTAGAAAACTAAATTAAAAACAATCCATACAATAAAGACAAAAGCAACAGAAATAAGCAGTGAAACAAAGTGGGGGGAGGAGAACTGGGACAAAATCAAACTGAGAACCCCAGGAATGCCTGTTGGAAAAAAAATATGTCCTTAATCTCCAGGAAAAGACTAGCAGGTGAACATCAAATGGCAGGAAATTCTAGAGCATCTTCAAGGGCAGTCCAACATATAGAGTGCATTATTATAGTAGGCCAATAGTGAGATAACTAATACATAGGTTGCCATGAGCAGGTCTGTCTGACAGTAATGGGTGCAATTTGGGCACCAGCTGAGGCTGGACAAAAGCACTCTGAATAGCAGCTGCCCTCTGGATATTCAGGAACAGAGCCAGGTCCAGGAGTACCCTCAAACCTGCTTCTTTAAAGGGAGCGCAACCATCAAGCAACAGGATGACGCACCATTGCTGGGTCAGTGGAAGACTCTGTCTTGTCTGTTATTTAATATATTAAAATGTCCAGTATTTTATTGCCTCCAGAAACCTGTTTAGAAAACAGTGGTTTAGTGGTTTAGAAACCTGTTGCAAAAACTCAACACATGAAGGGTTCAGGCAGCAGTGTACAGTACCAAGGCCACTTGGCACCTGGCACCTATAAATTTTTGGTAACCTCATAACAATTATTTTCAGTAATAGCCATGGCATGAAATGAATAATAATAATGGCCAAAGAAGAAGTGCAGGCAGTGAATATTTTATTTTATTGGACTTTGCCTATATATAAAGTTTTTTAACTTCGAATATAAAAAGGTAAAGGTTTCCCCACGACCGAATGGTCTAGTCGTGACTGACTGTAGGAGCGGTACTCATCTCCATTTCTAAGCCTGTAGAGCCGGCATTAGTCAGAGGACAAGCTTCCGTGGTCATGTAGCCAGCATGACTATATGCTGTAGTGCACGGAACGCCGTTACCTTCCCACCGAAGTGGTCCCTATTTATCTACTCGCATTTTTACTTGTTTGCAAACTGCTAGGTTGGCAGGAGCTGGGACAAGCGATGGGAGCTCACTCTGTTGCATGGTCTTGAACTCCCAACCTTCCGATCAGAAAGCCCAGCAGCAACGGGCTTTGAATATATAACTTTGAATATATAAGCATCCTAATAAACAAATGAAAAATGAGTTCGAAAGAGAAGTCTTACTGAAAAGAAATTTAAACATCCTGGGGTGGCCTGAAACCTAGGGCCAAAGCCCCACCTAGCCACACTCTTTGTATGCCACTGGGTTCAATTTAGGCTGCCAAGTATGTTCTAAATCTAGTCCACCATCAGGAGAATAGAGTGGCCCCAGAGACTATACAGAAGCTGGCCTTTAACATTACTTAGGTATTATATTTCTGGTGGGCGGAAGGGTGAGAGGGCTGGCTGCTCACCCCACTATCTGACCTGTCTTTCTAACGCTTTGCCTCTCTTGCTCCTAGTCTGTAGAGAAAAGGTCACTGTTCCTAGCATGACTACACAATGCCTCTGAATAGTAATGGGGCCAACGCATTTTGGAAGTTGGCAAACATAAGATTAATGTAGCTCAGTGACTTAAACTCTACAAGCGGGGCCTTTTTATCTGCAAGGGTTTGGTTCCCAGAACCCTTGTGGATAAAAAAAATCCGTGGGTAATTCAGCCCACAGATCTACCCACCGAACCTGACTGGAAGACTGCTCTGGTTGGATCCGGAGGGCTTTCTGAAGCCCAGCTTCTCCGGGCCTCGAAATGCTTTATAAGGCATTAAAAATATAACTTCAGTTTTTTTGGCAAAACCAAAGTTGTGGTTTGTTTGTTTTGCCTAAATGGCCATTCAGAAACCTGCCACAGCTGCGAGTGGATGTGCTCGGCCTCAGAAGTGCCTCCAGAGTCAGCCAGAGCACAGCTCCAGTCATCCTTGGAGGCTTCAGGTTGAGCTGAATTTGGCTCAGTGGGGGTCCAGGGGACTGCCCAGTGTCCTATCTTCCCATATTTTCAATGATTTCAACCTGAAATTGGCTTGTGACCCACCCTAGTTCCTAACCCATAGTTTGAGAAATATTGACCCTTGTCTAAAAAAAGTTATTCTTTTTACAGAATCACCGTATATCTGAATCACTGTGATCTTTACAGTGCAGTAAATTACCTGTGTTTTAATTGACTGCTGATGATGCAAGTGAGCTGATCTGATAGCTTACCAGTTTTGAAAGAGAAGTACGGTATTAATAACCTTCTATAAACTTAATATTATTTCTCAGTAAGACAAGATCTGAGTACTACAAGATTTAAAATAGCATGCTAGGTAAATGCAGACTTAAAAAAATCTTCAGGAGGCTGTATGTAAATGAAATGAGAAGTGAGAGGAATCTATGGTCTCTTGTTCTAGAATGTCTTGCAGATTCAATAGAGCCTATGGAATTAAACTTGTTAATTATTCTTACACAGGCTGAAGGGATCTTTAAATTTCTAGTACTTGGCATTTGTCTCATCAAGCATGTTCGGAATACATTATCTTGGTAATCCCTGTATCAAGCCTACAGTTTGATAGGCCAGTATTTTACAGGTGGGATGGAGGAAATAAAATTGAGAGAGTTGCCCTCTTACTAACTAAGGCTGCATGGCTGGGTTGTGGTGTTTAACCAGGGACCAAGCTCATAATTTATGCTCTTAACACATAAGGTATAAGAGTGCCTCAGCACATCTACTGTTCATTAAAAAGAAATTTGTTCACTTGTTTTCTGGATTTATCACTGCTCTTAATAGTACCGGCCACCCCCAACCTTGACATATTGAATCAAACTCTCATATTCTTCACATTAAAATTCTGAATAGGTCTGCTGTCATAAACTGCTTGCTGTACAAAATTAAGTGCTTATATAGCACAGGAATCTGATATCTTAAGCCTGCATAAACACACAACTGATGTCCATAGTGGCAAATATTTGTATTGTTGCAAGTGTCTCTACAGGGCTAAATTCTCAGTATTTAGAACTCTACTAGAAAATTGGTGGGTGGCTTTGCTTTGACCATGGGATCAAAACCCAGCAATTTAGGAATATTGCATAAATAAAAATAGTCTCTCTCCTGAACCCCCCCCCCCCCCTAAAAACAGGTTAAGGTCGAGGAAGCTAAAACAGTATTTGATGTGTTTTTATCACTTTTTAGGGTACACTAAAAAGGTGTGTGCATTTGACTTCTTTCAAGTTAGAAAAATTATGTTTTTAAAAACAGTTTAATACTGGGTTGTAAGATGTAAAAGAGTGGGCAAATGCACATATAATTGCCTCTGCTAACATAGTTCAGTGCTAGGATATTTTGCCAATTTTCAGGTCAGCCAAAACCTTTCGGTGTTGCTGCTGCTGCTGCTGCAGTTGACTGTGATGTTTCATCTATGAAACTCAAAATTGGAAAACAACGAAAAGAACCATCTCACTGGTGAATTTCAAACTGTTGAGAAACTCCTTTAAAACGCAATGCACAACATGCAGTTTGTTTAGTCTCTGTTTCATAAAAGGACCAACGTAAAGGTGGTAGTTATCCAAATCAACATTGTGCATTGCTTAACCATGAGGTGGACTTTGTTTGAGGAGAGCAGAGACTCAAAAACAGAATGTGACTTAGAGCTGAAGCCTATCCAACTTTCTAGCGCTGGTGCAGCCGCAGTGCAGCCCTGAGGTAAGAGAACAAACTTTCCCTTACCTTGAGAGGGTCCCCATGATTGCCCCCCACCCGCCATAGGATGCAGCACAGGCCCTGCATCAGTGCTGGAAAGCTGGGTAGGACTGGGCCCATAGTCTAAGATATTTCTGTTCATGTTATTGCTCACTTAATTGTGTAATTAAGTGTCCCTCTTCACCCCAGCACAGTGTCTTTCTCGTGGCTGTTGCCGGTAGTGTTCTCCATTCTTTTAGATTGTGAGTCTTTTTGGGACTTTAACTTTAATGTTGTTATTTGCCTGTAAACTGCTTTGTGAACTTTGTGTTGAAAAGCAGTATATAAATACTAGTGATTGATTGATTGATTGAATTGTCTTGTTGCTGTACATGGGTGGTGAAACAATATTGTAATCTGACTATGGCAGTGTTGAGCTTAGAGGAGTTCTTGGTCAGCTCCTAGATAAAGAGGAGCAATTCTCTGTGTTGTACTAGGTGGTATGCTGTGGCAAACTTCTGAATAAATGCATAGATCTCCATTTGCATCTTGTTTTTTAAAAAAAATTACCCAGAGTTTTCTACATCATGTTTTTTCTCTTCCTTGCTGTTAAAGATTCCCCAAAGATTAGTTTTTTCCAGGCTGGAGTTCTTGGCAGATGTCTAAGCTTGGCTATGATAATTGCTGCAGTGCTCTTTAGTAAATCACATGCTTTGCTATAGAACTGTACACAGAGCTTATTTTCTGTACATCTGCTGGGTGCTGTCAACAATTAAACAGAGGTGGTTGTGCTTGTGAACAGACTTGGTGATCCAAAACAAGAAGCACCTGGAGAGGCAATCTCTTAGAACATGGTTGATAGCAGGCTGTTGGTGACTGTAGCTGAAATGAGAATTTGAGAATATAATATTTGGAAAGCTAAGCAGTAAAGACTTGAATCATTCAGAAAATAATAGTGTTCTACAGCTGGGGTGAGGGCATGATTCTCCAGGTGGGAAGGGGCTATATATTTGGAGATAAATACTATCAATGTTAACTAGTTGAAATAAATTTCTGAAAAATGTGCTGCTTTGCTGACAATTACACTTGGCAAAACTGAGTGGCAGCTGAAAGGTTTTGGTGCCAGAAGTTGGTTCTAATAGGAGTGACATTTCCTATTGAGCTTATGATAGCATTTTCCAAAATGGCTCTTTTGTAATGTGCCTTTTCAAGTGTACTTCTATATATTGATGACTTTAGGGCAGGGGTCAGGGAACTTTTTTACCTTTTACCCCAAAATATATTTAGATATGCCGACGTTACCCCCTTGACGTTACCCCCCCCCCCGCCAGAACAAAAGAAAAATATTACATATTGGAACCCATTGCTTTTTATTTGATTAATTAATGAGCTTAATTAATACTATGTAAATATGAAGTTGTAAAGAGTTTGGGTACACCTGCAGACCTTGAGAGAATAGAATTCAACCCTTCTGGGTTACAACTAGCTTACCTTTTTGACAACAGGTTTAGGTGCTTGGACTTAAGATTTATCTCTATAATGAATTCAGATTGGGGCTGGCTGGTGCTCGCTCACTCCCTCGCGCTCTCTCTCACACACACAGAGGCCAGCAACAGCAGTTCTGATTTTGTTTTTGTTTTTCTGCTGTTCGCCTTGCCTTGTTGCCTCCCACCTCTCTTTGTGTCCCTGATTCCCTGTGCAGGCGCTGGCACCCCAGCCCTCCCCCGGCTCGCTCGCCCCTCTCCTTGGGACATCAAGACAAGGCAAATCCAGGGAGAGCCCTAGCTGCTCGCAAGCAAAGAGGCACGTCCATAGAAGTCCTCTCAACACACATACACGTGTGCGCCTGCGGGCACATGCACACACACCTCAGCCACTCACCAGAGCCTCCCCCACGCCTGCACGTCTCGCGTCCCTGCCGGGCTCCTGGGTGGCGGTGACTCCTCAGCCTCCCCACCCGGAGCTGGTTCAGGCTCTTCCCTGGTGTCAAGCACCGCCAACTCCATGGCTGCCTGAGTGCCAGCTGGGAGCGGGTCTGCGCCGGCCTCGCTGCCCAGAATAGGCTTGGCCTTGCCGGCACCCCCATCACCCGGCACCGCCACAGTTGCAGCCACAGCCGCCATTTTCTCTGCTGTTGCTTCCTTCTCCCTCTACCAGCAGCAGGATCGATAACCACGGCCTTCTTCGCCACCTGGGAAGGGAGGGGAACACTGCCTATTGGGGGCCAAGTACCTTGCCGCTTCTAATCTCCTATTGGAAGCAAGGGAAATCCATCAAGCGTGAGAGGAACTTCCCATTGGTCAGAAGAGAGAAGGTTGGTCATGAAGGAAGGATGAGGGAAAAGGGGGCGGGGCATACTCCTATCTGTCCATTACCCCCAGGAATTTCATTTTTACCCCATTTGGGGTAATTTACCCCTGTTCCCTGACCACTGCTTTAGGGCAATGGTTCTCAAACTTTTTAGCACTGGGACCCACTTTTTAGAGTGACAATCTGTCTAGGACCCACCCGGCGGCAGCAGAAGAGCCTGCTGCTTTCCTGAGAATGCAGCAATAAGCTGCGTTATTTCTCACTCATTTTGTAATAGCAAATAAAATCAGAAAGAAAAAGCCTATTTACAACCTTGACATAAGCAAAATAATCACATACCCTTCCCCATTCTAGCATCCCATCTTCTGATATTTTCAATATAGCTGCTCTAGGTGCTTCATGACCCACCTGAAATTGACTTGTGACCCACTGGTGGGTCCCGACCCATAATTTGGGAACCGCTGTTTTAATAATGATAATAATGATAATGATAATAATATTTATAGACCACCTTTTAAGATACGTAATCTCCTTTTGCAGATATACATAGGTTGTATCACAAGAGCTGCATAGCCAAAGAATAGATTTTTTTTGCGGGGGGGGGGGGTGATTACTTGTGCTGAGGTCTGATGATTGACGTATTAGGAATGATTTTTTAAAAATTTTATTAGTTTTGTCTTTTATATGTACAGGTAGATGATCCCTTATCTGGACATCCAAATACAGACATTTTTGTCCAATACTTAAAAAAAAAAAAAACTTTCTGTAGTGTGAATACTAGAAAATCTGGTGTGCATTCCCACTTGCAGGCTGTAAGTTCTATTCTCTGTTCTGTAGTGTGTGCCATTGTTGAAAAATATCAAAGAGGCCAGCGGACACCCAAATGTGTAACATTGAGAAGAGCAAGAGGAAGCATTTCTCTTATATTTAAGAGAAATGTAGCGGCCACACTGGCTGCCGGTTCCTTTCCGGGCCCGATTCAGAGTGCTAGTTTTGACTTTTAAAGCCCTTTACGGCTCGGGTCCAGAGTATTTGAGGGACCGCCTCCTTCCATACAATTCCATACAAGAGTACAGACTCTTAGGTCATCTGGGAGGGCCCTTTTAACTGTGCCGCCACCAGGAAAGGTGAGGGGGATGGCAACCAGGAACAGGGCCTTCTCAGTGGTGGCCCCATGGCTATGGAATACTCTCCCCTTAGAATTAAGAACTGCTCCCTTTTTGGCAATATTTCGGCAGGGACTGAAGACTTTTTTATTTAGACAAGCCTTCAATTGTTGACAGGCCGGCTGGCTTTTTACATTTTACATTTTACATGTTTCATCTCACTTTTAAATCTTATCAAATTGTAATTGTGGGATCCACAGGACTTGCTTGCTTGTTTTAAATTTTTAACTGTTTTAATATTGTTTTTTAACATTTTTTAACTGTTATACTTTGTGGTTTTTTAATGTATGGTTTTAATGTTGTAAGCCGCCTTGGGTGCCCATGGGGCAGAAAGGCGGGATAAAAATTAAATAAATAATAACTAAATTAATAACATTTATGCAATTATTCCGAAATCCAGACAAATCTGAAATCCAGAAAATCCAGACTTCCCATCCCAAGCAGTCCAGATAAGGGATACTCGACCTATATAATGAAACAATAGAGTGGAAGCCTTATTTTTTACAGTATATTTTTACAATACATGTCTGATCTGTAAGCATCATGATGGCACAAATGCTGCTGAAAGGGAATGGAGATTGCCAGTGCAACAGCTTTCAGAATGGCAAGCTGGCTTCCTCTTAAGCCAACATTCACAATTAGCTTTTCATGTCCCTTGTGTTAAAGAGGTTATTCGATCAGCGTGATGTTGGGAAGGAGAATAAGTTTTTTTTCACTGTCTACTGTTTCTCACATTAGGGGTTCTCAAAGCTTTGCTCGCAGTGTGATGAGAGATGTAATTTTGTTGTAACTATCTTGCTTTAAAGAGGATTTCTTCTATACTCATGTAGAAAATTAGCATGTTGAGGAGAAGCTGCTAGCCTAGCCTGGGCTAATTGGTGTGCAAAGAACATGTGTTGAAGGGCATAAGATTCTCTTCAGTGCCCCACAGAGCAGCAATATGCACCCCTTAGAAGATATGCCTCCATGTTTTTCAGAACATGGGTCTAAGCATTTTTCATAATAGCCTTATTTTCAGTGGCTTTAGCCACCCTTTAGATCAGGGGTGTCAAACAAAAGGCCCATACTGGAAGCATAAGAACATAAGAAGAGCCCTGCTGGATCAGGCCAAAGGCCCATCTAGTCCAGCTTCCTGTATCTCACAGTGGCCCACCAGGTGCCCCAGGGAGGCATGAGACAACAAGATGCTTGCATCCTGTTGCCACTCCCTTGCACCCGGTACTCTGAAGTAGCCCACCACTTTTATAAGGAGGTTGCACAATCCATCATTGCCTATAGCCCATGATGGACCTTTCCTCCAGAAATCCGTCCAATCCCCTCTTAAAGGCATCCACACCAGATGCCATCACCACCTCCTGTGGCAAAGAGTTCCACAGATTAACTACCCGCTGGGTAAAAAAGTACTTCCTTTTATCTGTTTTAACTCTCCCAACCCTCAGATTTAGCGGATGCCCCCTGGTTCTGGTGTTTTGAGAGAGGGAAAAGAACATCCCTTTATCGACTCTATCCCTTCCATGCATTATTTTGTAGGTCTCAATCATGTCCGCCCTCAGCAGCCCTCAGAAGCTCTTTATTTGACCCTCAGGCTCTCTTAGCACCACCATCAGCAGCTGAGCTGTGCTGTGTCCCTGCTGACATTTTGGAAATATGATGACTTATGAAGGGCCTTTCTCTTGTCATTTGCAACTGAGTTGCCAAGTGAGTGGAAAAAAGTGCTGATATCTGGTCATGACCTGCTTAATGACATCACTTCCTGTTTAATGACATCACTTCCAGCCCTCAACAGGCACCATGAATGCTGTTCAGCCTACTGTATGGAACAGGTTTGACATCCCTGCTTTAGATGTTGTACCATCCATGCCTCAAAGAGAAACATCTTGTTTCATGTGGAGGCCCTTCGTAAACTGGTTACAGCTGGGCTCCTTCCCACAGCAGGGGAAATGTAACCATCAAGTTTTTTCAAGACTGGTGGTCCTTGCTGCTCTTCCATATGCTGTTTCCTGGCATGTCCTTTGCATGACATAAAGGCCTCTTTGAGAAAAGTAGGCTGGTGTACAGCTGTTGGCCTCTAGGACTGATACTTCTGCATGGCTCTGAACTTTGTCTTTTATGTTTAGGAGTTCTTGGAGGAAGCAATTGAATAAACTGGTTTTAGTGGCAGACATGTGAACAATGAATTTTCCCATCATCAAAGCAGAGGAACTGGTCACAATAAGTAATAGACAGGGTAAAGAAGCCCTCCCCCTTTTCCTTCTTTCTCTGCACCATTGTAGGAGCTTTAAACTCATTCAGTTTAAGGAATACCAAGGAACCTGGATTTTCTTTGTTGGCTTTCCTGTGAAATATAGATCAGAAAGCAGAACTTGAAAGGGGTGTGTGTGTCTGTCTGTCTGTGTGATGTCAGTTTAGGAGATGCATCACAAACACAAGAATTATTAAACTGGGTAGTCTGCAGCTGGCAATTTGATGTAGCTGTGCTAACAGGGTTGTGGAGATGATGTGAATATATCAGACTTAAATGCCAAGAGCAAAAACATTCAGATTGTAGTTCTGCTTTAAAAAAAAGGAGTTGAAGTGAACTTAGTGGAAAGTTTGATTGGGCACATGGCTGATGCAATCCTTGGGTGGTGCTAAATGTAGAATTACTTCCAAACTACAGAAATGGGCAGAAAAATGTTGACTGAATATGAATCTTCACCCAAAACAAAAACGCACACCACCATACCTCTCCGAATTGTAAGTAGGACTTGCTGGCCATTATCTTTCTTTACTGCAGAAGAATTTAAATAAAAAAATTAGACTAATGCTCAAATTACTGGATCTGTAATATTTGAAAGAGATTCTTTAATAAAAGTAGTACATTTTGCTGAGAGAGTGTTAAATGTTCAATTATTCTGCTCTACTTGGCTCCCCTTGTTTCTTGGCTGGGGCACAGCTCTCAGCTTGTGCATCATTGTTTCTAGAAGTACTTGGACATGAAGAATACCAGGGAATAGGACAAGAATTCTGGACTTCTGAGGGGAGCATGGGCAGACAGGAATTCTTAGTGGCTGAGCATATATGCTGAACTCAATTCTTCTTTAGAAACGAGTTGAGGAATATATTGATCAATGCCCATTAATGATCAAGGGCACAAAAGTCCTAGGGCTTGTACTGTAACAAGAAAAATGTAGGTTAAATCTCAGGGAAACAATGTGGCATTGCTCTAAGCTGCCAAATAGGAGAGTAGAGCAGCACAGATCTCTGAAACTTGTCCAGAATCATTTGGATCCCTACCCACTCAGGGATGGTTTCGGGATGAAATCACTCCAGCCACAATATTGAGGTGGGAGGGAGGCAGATGAGCTAAATATTTCAGAGCCTTCCTTTAAGCTGGAAGGAACGTGGTCTGGCATTCAGAGCCAAGCTTTGTGTTCAGTAGAGATGAAAATTACATTGCCATTTGTGTCCTGTGTGTTTGGAATATTGCTCTAGGTGGAGATGAGTCAACACAAGTGATACCATTGCATACCAGGAAGTTAAATACCATGATAGCAACTTGATGAAGTTGCTAACTAGGACATACTAAGCTGTGACTACAGATGCTAAAAATGGTGGGACATGATGCTACTTAGACTTGTGGGTTGCGGGAGTTGTAACCTGCTCTTGTACAGTACATTTTCAGGCACTTTTCAGAACAGTGAAGAATGACAACAGTGTCCTTTCCTGTCTCTGAGGAATGCTTGCTTATGGCTTCATAGATAGTCTTCCCAGATATAGGGAGGCTGGAGAGAGATCTGGTCTTGCAACAATTGATAGATCTCCTTGCTTGAAGGCAAAATACATGCTGCAAGCTGTCTAGAGAACTGCTACTATAAAGATGAATGGATTGCAGTCTTACCATGCCGTACTTCAAAGGAGAGGTCTAAGGAAATGTGGTGTCTGGTACATACCAACGGTACAAAGTGCACGATCCTGAACTAAAGTGGGGAAGGGGAATCCTCAACGTTGAAGTGAACATTTAAGAAGAAACCGTTTTGTAGGCAAGTGATGGCTGCGTAGCGATATAAATGCGTGGCACAGGTTTCCAAGTCATAAATATAAAAGTGGGCCAATGAAAGCCATAAGAAACACAGGCCAGCTGCCTTGAGCGGGCAAGCCTTTCAAACTTTAGACATCCAAACTGACTCAACATGCAATTCTGTCAAAGGTTTTTTTTTTTTTTTTTGCTAATCACAGGTTTATTTCTGAAATGGAGCTCTCTGGATAGTGTTGTACCTCTTGGGGCAAGCGAGAGGAAGAGTACACCTTTCACCAAGGTTTTTGATGTGGCAGTGTTGTCATCTTGTGCTTCTTCAAGTTGAAGAGTCACCTGTAGGGCTGGAGCACTTGGCTAAAATGTTCTGAAACTGGATTAGGCAGTTTAGGCAGGGATAGATTCCAAGGGAGAGGCCGGGAAATGCCAGTTCCTGCCTCCTTTCTCAACCAGGTGACTCTTTCAAGGGAGTGCCCCCTGGACAAGGAAAAACACCCATTGCACAAGTTTGCATAGGACATTCTTACTGTGGTTCAGCACAGCAGCAAAAGCTGCTTTGTGGAATACTAGATTATTGAGGACTTTTTTAAGAGTGTACTTCTGTATAGGTACGAGCCAGGAAGTGAAGTTGTAGGTTACCTGGATGAAGGTGAGTGCTTGTGGGGTTAGCCTATAGCAAATCTGTTGTCTTTTAAGTGCTACACTGCGTAGTATTTGGCTAACTAAGCTAGTTAAAACTAAAGTTGACCTCATTTTAAGTAGCCGAGATCTTAAGGTTTGGTTTGTGATGAGGATACTGTGCCTCAGTAGTTTATAGTGGCTTGTTTTGGGAGCAAGATCCTCTTTTGTAATAAGGTGGTAGGGGTAGATAAAGGGCTTCCATTTTGGTGCCCCTAGATAACATGGCAAGGCAGAATAAGATCTGTTGACTTTGTACCCATTATCCAGTCTACCTGTAGACCTCATGAAAGCTAATGAATCACTAATCCTTTGTCTGATTACACTAAGTCATGTTTGTGTAACTGTAGTTGCAGACCATTAGAAGTATGAATTCTGCCTCTTTCTTGGAGTGAGTAGGAACCCATTTCTGAGCAAGTGAGAGAGTGCAAGTATTTAGTAATTGAGGTTGTAATCATAAATGGAATTGTCAGGTTGGACCACTCATTCCAATTTTAGAAATTCTTAAAATGAGATTGAATGGCACATACAAAACATATCTGACCAAGGGAGCCAGACTCTGAGCCCAAATACTGGAAAAAAAATAGCTTTGCTTGTTTCTGTGGTGGTGTCTTTTGGATATAAAGAGTAATAAAGTTTGTACTGGTAAGAGTTTAGTTTTTATTTCTAAGTTGTCTCTTCATAGTAAATGGAAATAGTTCTGCAGGATTGAGTATGTCCCTTGGGGGAAGGAAGTTTCCCTATATGCTACTGTTATCCATCGTAGAACAGATAAATATTGCTTTCTAGAGACTTGTTAACAGACGAGGCAATATTTATGTAATACAGTGCGCCCAGATAGTGCCCTTGGCCCTTGAGTGGAAGTATCGAAGGGTGGTGCACAGGGAGGTGGCTTTTAGTAAACTCAGAGGTGGATAATTTATAGCCATGTTTCCTGGAATGTGTGACAACACCCTGATAGTAAGGCCAGATTTTTAAAACCAGTGGGTTTTGTCCTTTCAAATAATGGCGGGGATACACTTTCATTTAAAAAGTTGACTTGTTCTGTCCTTGGCTCTTGTGCATCTGTGCATGATCGCAGCCTCAGATGAGCTCCCAAAATAGGTCTAAAAAGACCATTTGGGTTTGGCCTTTGTTTTAATGGACATCCTTCAACCTATCCTATCCAAGAAGCCTGAGGCTCAAGACTGGTACTGACTTTAGTGCTACGTTGTGTTGGCCTGATATTTGGACCATTCCAGGAGAATGAGAATCAAGGGGTGCTTGTGTGGAGAAGGGTGCTTGAGAAGCTGAAGAAATGGGATTCTCTGTGCAGTTTTCCATATTCCTATGTAAAAATCCTTAAAGTAAACAAAGAATCTTCGGGCACTCGAGGGAGAGACATGACCACCCCTTTAGAATTTGTCACTCTTGAAAACTAACATATTGCTAATTATACAATGGACAATCTCTAGTTTAGCTCACAATGAAAAGATGGTTCTGCTGGCACTGCATATCTGTTGGAATGGGATACTAAGCTACAGGCCAGTACAGAGCATATTCCAGCTGAATAAATTTCAGTAGATACCCATTAGCTGACTATCATTGAAAGATGTGAAGTGGAAGCTGCAGAAGGAATTAACATGGGTCTTACCCTGGGATGTTCCCATCCTCTGACTCAAGTTTCTTTCTTAGCTAGATTGAGAGTAAAACATTCAGAGCCCAATCCTATCCAACTTCCCAGCACCAGTGTAGCTGCAATGCATGCTCAAAGCAAAGGAACAAATGTTCCCTCACCTCGAGAAGGTCTCTTTGGCTACATCACCACCGCAGGATGCAGTACACACCCTGTTGGCACAGCTACACCAGCTCTGGAAAGTTGGATAGGATTGGGCTCTGGGCTATTTTCCACCTCTGTTCCAGTGTAGTATAGTCAATCTGAGCAGAAAGTTGAAAAGTCCTTACGTTGAATTTTCTTGCTCCTTTGGCAGTGAAGAGGATGACTATGCTCCAATACAGGGCAGAAAGGCGGGATAGAAATTCAATATATGAATGAATGCTCCGTTCACTAAGATACTTCTGTTACAATTCTTTGAAGAATCTATGGTCATCATTCTTGGACATTTTGTACTTGGAGAAAAATATCCTTTGGGTGCATGTGCCAGATAGTTATTGAGAAAATCGTGCTTGCTCTCTGTGTTGCAAGGATGCAGCAATTTCTTATTTCTGAATATTGCTGTATTGTGGAAACCTCATTACTATAAAGTCTTGAACACTTGCATTGAAGAAGTAAAGATTGTATCAAAGCTGCTGCTTATTCTCTTAAGAACGTTGACTTAGGGGTGTGGTGGTTCTGAAGATTGAAAGCAAAGCTAAAATCTCGTAGATCTAATGAGACTTTAATAAGATCATTTTTGTAAAATCCATGAAAAATCCTCAGGATATCTCAATAATATCCCTAATGAATGGTGCTTCCTCTGTCCCCCCTGTCAAATCCCCTTACAAGCTGTCTGTCCTCTCGCGAAGGTGACTTTTTTCAGGGTGTAAAGCTGAGTTCATTCCTTGACTGCGATTAATTTCCAAACTTTACAAAATAACACTAAGCTGTTTGGAGAATGTAAAATGGCCCTCTTATGTCCCTTGCTTGTAGTTCATGTTTCTGTCTCTGCTTGTTCTTCTCTTTTGTATATTTCCAGAAATAATATACATTTCAAGACTGGGGAGCTATTCTTTGGATGAACTCAGGTTTGGATGTGTGTGGTTTTTAACTTCAAGTACAGGCACGCCCCGGGATCCACTGAGTTCCATTCTGGACCCCACTGTGGATACCTGAAACGGTGAATATTGGGGTCGCCTTTTTAAAGATAGGGGAACATCAGTGGTTTTGCTGCAGCAAGGTAAAAAAAAAAAAGCATTGTTTAATGTTCCCCTATCTTTTTAATAGGCATCCCAGTATCCATGGATAATTGAAACTGTGGATACCAGGGCATGCCTGTAATGCTAAACGTCTACTTCTGTAGATACCATCGACTCGGCTAGGGTGTTGGCATGTTTGAGATTAAAGAATGTTTGTAGCTGTTCGTGAGACACTTATTGGGATTAAGAGTTTATGCAAGTTCAGAAACTCGAAGAAATGATGGGTTAGTTTGATTGACGCGCAAGATGCGTTGAAAACATTGATAAGACGGGGAAAAACTAATGGAGTTGAGGTGGGGGAAAAGGGGGAACAATAAAATACATAGAACTTGCCCTTACAAATGTTTATGAAACTGTGGGATATTTTTAGTACCTTCTTTATTGAAGTATAATTATCATACTTGGATGTAAAAGTGTTAATAGAGGAATAGGGAAAGTGCAATCCTAACCTGGAGTTAGGCCAGCACAGTTAGGCCAGCAAATCAAACCCTTGGCTGGTACAAGGGACACTGTAAAGTGTGTTTGGACCACTCTCAGAGTCAGAGGCCAGCACACAGATGTGCACCATCCTCCCTGACTCTAAGAGTGGTCCATACACGCTTTATGGTGGCCCTTGTACCAGCCAAAGGTTTGATTTGCTGGCCTAACTGTGCTGGCCTAACTCCAGGTTAGGATTGCGCTCTAAAACTAGAATAACACTTGAATCCTAACGTGTGGTGACAGGAGGAAGAAAGGAATTGGGGCATATGCGAAAGTTGGCGCAAGTGCCGGTGCTTTCCTGTCAGGGGATCTGTGCTTGTGCTTGTGCTTTCCGGTTGGTGAGGAGCCATTGCTTTGTTCAGCTGTCATGACTAGGCCTTTTTCCCGCTACATGTCGTCATGCCAGCCCAATGCTTCTATTTGAAGACATGCTGGTATCTTTTTACATTGGCACCTCTCCAATATACTGTACTGTGACACTTTAGTAAGCAAGAGGGTAGCTACTGCTATATTGGGGGTGCCCCTCCCTGTATTCCACAGAAAGGGAAAAATACCCTCTGGTATGAGGGCTGCGATCAAGAGATGTAGTAGCAGTATTTGAGTCAGACCAGCTAGGAGCAGCTGTTTCTTTCCGCCTTTTCCAGCACACTTAGGAAAGACAAGAAAGGTGCAAGGAATTCCTCTGCAGTCCCTGATACTCTGTCTTCTTGCATTTAGGTATGTCGCTAGAGCCATCTACTTCATGCGGCATGAGTCTCTTGAAAGATTGGTTGGTGCATTGGTTGGTGGATAGCTTCTGGTTTTTACTGGTTGAGTAAGATGGGGCTGTTAGAATTTTCAATAGCAAAATAAGGTGTTATTTAGAGCATAGAAGGTGCTACCTCCCAGGATCAGAGGTCTTGTGCCTCTTGAATACCAATTGCAAGGGGGGAATGGTGAGATGGGTGTGTCAGTAGCGTAGCCAGATGGGGTATGTGGCAAGCAGGTGTATTTTATTTAAATCAAGACTTAAATAATGATTTAAATCACTAGTAAAAAAGGCTTGATTTAAATCAACTCAATTTAAATCATAATTTTTAAAGAGCAAGTGTCATCTGTGTCCCGCAGCGGCACCTCCTCTGACCCGCTGTTGACTCACGGATAGTCCCATTTGCTTTAATGGGATGGCTGGTGATGCAGCAGTGACACAACAAAGTGAGGGACGTGGTGGGCAGCAGGTGAGTGGATGCCCGCTAACAGGCACTGCCATGATGGATCTGAAATGACAGGTGCTCTTTAAATGTAAGGACTCATTCTTGCTGGTAGTTAGAATCTTTAATATTATTTGCTAACAAAATGAAGGTTTTCTATTTAGAAAAATAAGCTGTCAGGTTAGTAAAACAGCGATATCAGAACCGATGTTAGGTTAATAGGTTAATCACACATAGTTGGGGAACTACACAAATTATTTAATTAAACAATAACATTATATTGCATATTCTTGTATTTGCTTAAACATGTTTTGTTTTATGATTTATCTCATGGTTACTGTGAAATTGTGTGAATGCATCAATGCAGCGCATGCTATCTCAGCTTGCAGAGCTTGGATTCATTGAATTGGTTTACAAAAAATATAAATATTGCAGAATATACAGCCTCATGCTACATAACTAAGCTCCACTTCATGCTGAATAAACTAAATTATTAACGTATCTTAAATTGAAAACTGCCTTTAGATAGATTTTTACTCCAAAAGCATTTTATTAAAATAAATTTGATAAAAATAAAAAAAATTGATTTTTTAAATTATTTTTTTAAATCATCGATTTTTATCCACCCTGGTGGCAGGTACTGCAGGTGCCACAACCTGCAGTACAAGCAGCCACTCCCAGTTTGTGTTGCTGCTGCTGTCCAGAATGGCTCCGTCAGCGAGTGGGAGGGGCCACGTACATGTCATGTTGCGGCACCTGCGGTACTTACCGCTCCCCCCTCTGGTCACACTACTGGGGTACGCTTTCATCTCATCTTGTCGGCCAGCAGTTCTCAACTGTGAGTCCATGGCCCACCAGTGGGTCACGACTCGATTTTTGGTGGGTTGTGAAACAACCTAATCTGCTCTGTCAGCGTGCATCAAGAGTTAAACAACCAGCTACTTAGGAGGGGAGCATTGCTGCCCAATCACCATTATAGCCATATTGATTGACTGGTCAAGTGAAACTTTTTTTTAGGTGGGTCCTGATGCTAAACGTTTAAGAACCACTGTTGTAGGCTAGGCAGAGGCAACGGGGGGGGGGTCACTGTGGGGAATGGATTGCCGGATGCAGTGCAACTCCTCTGTGTTGGGGGATGTCCCAATTTGCACTGGCTTAACCACCAGCTGTCTGGAATTAATCTCTCTTAAGGAGTTTTTGGAGGATATAAATTGTGAAAAGCATTGCCACAAGGGGCTGAAAGGCGAATGATGCCTTGCCCTGTGAGTTGTTAGTTTTGCCTTAGCATGGAAGCAAGCAGATACCTTTCCAGGGTGTGGGGGAGCTTTTTATAACCAGGAATGTGCAAGAGGCAGTGAGCAGCATGCAAGCATGTCTGTTAAGCATTAACCACGATTTGGTCTCTTTAGAATGGTTCTTTAGTAAGGTGGCAGTGGGGATTTCATCGTCTGTTTTGGGGACAGTAGGAGTACATAGGAATCTGTGTGCACTGTATATAGTACATATTATTTAAACTGTGTGTCTGACCTCAGCCCAGTTGTATTGCATTTGCTGTGCGGCAATCTTAGACCAGATTAGCACAAGTCTAAATTACTATGCTTGGACATACTGGGGCGTGGTGGTAAGGCAGCTACAGTGGTAAGTCAGCATTGGGTTAGAGATTAGCCACTCTGCTGGCAATGGAGTGTGCTTATGGTAGGAGGTTCTAAAAAGAGGTGCTTCTTAAACCCAAGCGTTCTAGTCTCATCATATTGGCATAGCCAAGGCAGGGCCGGGGGGAGATGCACACGGAACAGGAATTGCCTTCTGGTTGCATCCAGGAGATGTTCTGAGGTGCAGGATGGAATCAAGAAGCCTCCCTCGGCCTCAGAAGGCCTCCTGGGGGGGGCCTTAGAAAGGACTCGCTGGAAATGCCTTTCTGAGGCTGGTGGAGGTGTGTCAGGGGTATCTATTAAATTTATGGGCTGTGGGTGGGGGATGCCCTTGTTATACCACTGTATGGGTTGAGTATCCCTTATCCAAACTGCTTGGAATGGGAAGGTGTCCGGATTTTGGATTTGTCTGCATTTTGGAATAATTGCATAAATATAATGAAAAATGCTTCCTCTTGCTCTTTTCACTGTTACCCATATGGGTGTCTGCTGGTCTCTTCGAAATTTTTATCCATGGCACACACCCCAGAGCATGGAATAGAACTTCAGCTTGTATATGGGAACGAGCATAAGACCTAATGTTCACACTACAGAAAGTTAAAAAAAAAAAAAAAGGTCTTAGACAAAAATGTCTGGATTTCGGAATAGTCTGGATTTCAGATGTCTGGATAAGGGATCATCTTCCTGTACTGTAAAAATTTGCTCATGTCCTTCTAGTAGAACTACTTGTAGGTTTTTCTTCTAGGGAGAGCTGCTTTGTTATTGGATAGGTGAGGATCTGCCAAACATGGTGTGGGCCATAGGGGCTATTCCTGATTCCAGGAAGGGCACCCAACTCCCTTTCAGTTTTTAAATGAATGGTGACCTTAGAAGTTGAATGTGTTTTTCTGAAATGCTGCGGATTAGTAATATGCCCTCTGGAGATAGAAAATGCAAAAGCAGATCCCCTCTGCTTTGGTCATTACATGGTTCTTTCAACCTGGCAAATAGACAAGAAGGTTGTTGTGAAATTTAGCATGTTTGGCTTGCTGTCAGTGGTCCTTGGGTGACTGTCTAAAAAAAGGACAATTCCTCTCTTCCTACGTAAGAAGATAAGAAGAGCCCCACTGGATCAGGCCAAAGGCCCATCTAGTCCAGCTTCCTGTATCTCACAGTGGCCCACCAGGTGCCTAAGGGAGTTCAGTGGAGAACAAGATGCTTGCATCCTGTTGCCACTCCCTCAATGGAGGTAGTATCCTGCAACTTCCCTAGCACCTGACATTCTGAAGTAGCCTACTATTAATGTAAGGAGGTTGCCCAACCCAATCTCATGGCCTATAGCCCACGATGAACTTTTCCTCCAGAAATCCATCCAGTCCCCTTTTAAGGCATCTAGGCCAGCCTTCCTACCTTCTTACTGATAAGTGAGAGTCCTCCTTTGGTTCATGCTGGCCTTGTGATGTTAAAAGGAGTATTCTCCATATATGAGCAGAGGGCTTGGAAAATGAAAAAGAGTCCTAGCTCTCTTGGTTCTAGTCTTTGGAAGTGCCACTGAAGGAAGGCAGAGTCTGCAGAAGTGACTGATAGCATGAGCGTTAGTAGACAAAGTGGTGTTTTCCACAGGCTGGTAAGGGTCAGTCAGCCCTTTTTTAGATGTTGAGATGCATTGAAATGACATGTTTGGTGCCTTTATAAAACATGTAAATGTACAATGTAATGTAACTGAAGATGACATTTAAGAGGGGTTTAAGAGGGGTTTGGACGGATTTCTGGAAGAAAAGTCCATCGTGGGCTAAAGGCAACCTCCTTACGATTGTGCAACCTCCTTACGTTAGTAGTAGGCTACTTCAGAGTACCGGGTGCAAGGGAGTGGCAACAAGATGCAAACGTCTTGTGTCTCATGCCTCCCTGGGGTACCTGGAGGGCCGCTGTGAGATACAGGAAGCTGGACTAGATGGGCCTTTGGCCTGATCCAGCAGGGCTCTTCTTATGTTCTTACGTCATTGCATTGACAGGAACATACTGTGAAATGTGCGTAGCAGGCTTCCATTTTTTCACCTGTGGGTGTCCAGAGATGGAAGGTATTTCCATGCCCCTGGTTGTGTCTAGATGTGCATGTTAACTATCTATTTATTTGTTTGAAGAATGTATACCCCGCCTTTCCCAAGGAGGCTTACAGAGCTACATAATAAAAGTACAATGTAACAAACAGGTAAAAAACAAAAGCATTAAAACATTAACATTAATCAGAAACACACAGAGAACATTCAAAAACAGAGCAAAACCCAACACATCTCATCAGGCCATTGGGGGGTGGGGAGGGGGAGATGGACACAATTGTCCAGGGGAGCAGTAAAGCTGTAGCACTAATTCCAGAGGCACAGGGGGCAGCCATTGAACCATCCAAATGCCACACGAAATAAGTATGTTTTAAGCCCTCTTAACATGTGCAAAACTTAACATGTGCATAACTTGGAACAAGCCAGCAAGCATTTGTCTACTCTGAGCATGTCTTGGGTTTTCTTGAGGATTTGGCCTGTAAGTGCTTGAAATCTTCCAAAAAAGTATTGGGAGTTCTGTAAGCATCTCCCCAAAGAGCCAGAACACCCACCCAGCTAACTCTCTGGAGTCTCTCTGACTGTTAAGTTGAGCCTAATTATCCACGGATTTTAATCCGCAGATTTGGCTCCATGCGGGTCCCCTAGACCCATGTTGAGCCAAATTAGGCTCAACCTTGAAGTCTTCAAGGGTGACCAGAGCTGTGCTCCGGTTAAATCTGGAGGCTCTTTTGAGGCCTGCTGAGGTAATGTGCAGACCTTCCAATTTTTCAGCACAACTTTTTTTTTTTTTTTTGTGGCAAAAGGGAATGTAACTCTCATGGATAAAAAGGGCCCACCTTTATTGCTAAATTGGGTCCAGCTTATCTGAAATGGAGGACTCCCTATTTTCATTGTTTTGACTGCATATCATGTCCTGCTACATGTACATTCTGTGTTGTTGTTTTTTACAGCTGCACCAAAATCTGCAAAAATTCTTTGCTGCAAGGAAACCAGAGTGATGTCATCGGAGGATGATACTGGTGGCGAGGCACCCAGTGGCAGTTTCTGGGAGGTAAGAGGGATGCTGGTGTACTCACTAATAGGGGAGAGGATCTGCTGAGAAATGATTTCAATACCTCATATACTAAGGGAGAGGGCCAGCAGACATCAGAAATCTCTATATTTATATGGCTCCACTATCTTTAGGGTTGGATGGAAGAAAGTCTGGAATGCCTGACCACAGCCCTGTATCCACCTCCCCTGTGACTGCAGAGCATTTGGGTGGCATCTTGGATGTTAGTGAGTCTGCAGTTCTGAAGCCTTCAGACAGACTCGCCTGTTCTGTGTGGGAACATCAGGCCTTGCCTCTGACTCACTGGGTAAATCTGAGATGTGTGCAAGGTGGACTGACGATGTTGTATAATTCCAGCCTGGCAACTACAAGCGAACAGTGAAGCGGGTGGATGATGGAAACCGGCTGTGCAATGACCTCGTTTCCTGCTTCCAGGAGAGAGCCAAAATTGAAAAGAGCTATGCTCAGCAGCTGACAGACTGGTCTCGTAAATGGAGGACTGCTGTGGAGAAGGGTAAGGCAAAAGGCGTATTGCTCAGGATGGGACTTGGCGACCTCTTTAGGGGAGGAGGACATCTAAATAAAAGATAAAGGTTTCCCCACGACTGAATTGTCTAGTCGTGACCAACTGTAGGGGGCGGTGCTCATCTCCGTTTCTAAGCCAAAGAGCTAGCGTTTGTCCAGAGGATAAGCTTCTGTGGTCATGTGGCCAGCATGCCTATACTCCATAGCGCATGGAACACCGTTACCTTCCCACCGAAGTGGTACCTATTTATCTACTTGCATTTTTAAGTGCTTTCAAACTGCTAGGTTTGGCAGGAGCTGGGAGAAGCGATGGGAGCTCACTCGGTTGCGTGGTCTTGAACCCCTAACCTTCTGGTCAGAAAGCTCAGAACAGCGGTTTAACTCGCAGCGCCACCCCGTCCCCTAGGACATCTAAAGCCCTGTGTAACAGAAGCTTCTGCCTTTATGGGCATGCATAGAACTCTTCTTGGCACATCTTTGCCCTCTCAACTAAAAACATATAGTTCAAGAAACAAAGTACAGTGGGAGCTTGGTATCCACTGATTTGACTTACCACTGATACCCTAATAAGGGTCCATCTTTAAATGCCATGTAACAAGGGAAAAAAGCAGCAAAATCCAATTTCCTAGCTCACTACATCCCATTAGATTCCATTATTCACCCCATCTATTGGCTGGATATGGAATAGCACTTATAGCAATGCATTCTGGGATGACAAGAAATTTGGAAGTAGGTCTTTGAAGATTTTCCCCATTGATTTTGGTATCCACTGATTTTTTTTTTTTAATCTGGGGATTCTGGAACAGATAATGAGGCACGAACTATACCATTTTCCAGCAATTGGTACTTCATGGAAGAATCTTGTTGAAAGAATTTCAGTTCTGTGGGGTGAATTCTAGTGGGAAGATGCTGCTTCTTATGATAACCTAATGGCTTTCAAATACTCGCTCATGAATGAGTGCACAAGGGGAAGACTGTGTGTAATGAGTAGACTGCCAGTTCAATTATCATCCCTTAGCTGGGAAAAGTTTATTTCTTGAATTTCTGCACCATCAAGGATTGTTTGATCCACCAACTTTAAAACTCAACAAGAGTTTGGCAAGTGCTAATTGCAGTTATCCAGTGTTGAATCCCGCAAACCATCTGGAGGCAGTCAGAGATTTGTGGTATCAGTGGCAATTTGTCCCGCACAGTAATTACCTATATTCTGCTGTCGAAAGAGCCTTAATAAGACAGACATATTTTGATGTTGGATGAAGTCTGGTCTCTGAAACTGGTTCCTTGTATATGGTGTCACTACACTGCTATGTCTTCTGTTGTTGCTTCCTTTAGGCTCCCAATATGGCACACTGGAAAAGGCTTGGCATGCATTCATGACTGCTGCAGACAAACTTAGTGAGATCCACCTGGAAGTACGGAACCGCCTGGCTGGTGAAGACTCAGACAAAGTTAAGAACTGGCAGAAAGAAGCCTATCACAAGCAGATGATTGGTGGCTTCAAGGAGACAAAGGAAGTAGAGGATGGATTCCGCAAGGCCCAGAAGCCCTGGGTGAAAAAACTGAAGGATGTAAGTGAAAAGTGTGGCCAGGACTATTGGGGGGGGAGGGGAGCATGAAAGACTATGCAGTGTTCTGTGAATAGTTGCTTGGATTAACCCATTGAGAGAGGCTTGCAGCAGAATGCTGTGCTTTTCCCTCCTCTGACCCACTGGTCTCATTGGGGCTTATTTCAGAATAAATGTGCCCTACATCAAGCAGTTAAGCTGCAGGCTGTACAGTACCTTTCTGTCTTCAGTCTCTCTTTTCTTAGTTTGGTGTGTGTTTCCAAACTGTCTTGGTTTTTGATTGCAATCCTCTCAAATGGGAGTGGAGACCATAGAAACAAACTTGAGAAGTGGCCAAACAGCTCATTCAATCCATTGCAGAAGTCCAGCTTTCATGTTATTGGTAGTGGGTTAGGTGTTTCTGTGTGCTGTAATGTAAAGCTATGGTTAGGGACGGTTGTTTTTTTTTCAGTGATCAACACAGAACGCTAAATAATAAGAATTTCTACTCAAAATGCTACAAAAATGATATTTAGATCAAAATGCAAATAACACCGCTTTTGCTTGACAGTTTGACACAAATTTAGATCAATTTCACAAAAATAACACCACTTGTGCTTACTTCTGACACAGTTTTGAGGAATCCACAAATAGTTTTCAGCAAGGTATTGGGAGAAGGAAGGGACAGAAACGGGAAGCAGCCTGCTTAAGCTATGAACATGCATGTTCATAGTTCACAGTACCTGCTGGGCAACTTTAATAGAATGTGGAAGGAGTATCTTGCTGCTCCAAGGAGCAACCAGAGTGCAGCTCGGGAACTTTTGAGCAGGTTATTTTGGGCTGGGGTGTGTGAGCCAGTGATTACTTGCCTTTGTAGGGTCATTCACACTTATTGCACTGTTTGTACAACTTGCAACCAAAATTTGAATAAAAACACATAGCATAGCAATTTGCTATTTTCATCAAGAAATTTTGGAAAAAGAGATCACCCAAAAAAAAAAAAAAACCCACCCCAGGTATGGTTCTTATATGTGCAGGTTAGAAAGTTTCTGTTGTGGGTCGTGCAGACTGATGGCTTAGTTAGGAAGCACTCTTTACTCAACATTAAGTGGCCTAGGGATGGCTGCTGTTCTCTGAATGTAGTTACTGCTGTTTCCTGAGCTGTCTGATAATGATAATGTGATGTCTGTTAGGTGGAAATGTCAAAAAAGAATTACCACGCTGCTCGGAAGGAGGAGAAGACGGCACAAACACGAGAAAATCATGCCAAGGCAGACTCTTCTGTATCGCAGGAGCAGATGCGCAAACTGCAAGAGCGTGTGGAGAAATGTGCGCAAGAGGCTGAGAAGGTGGGAAATGTTGGAAGTGATGCTTGGGCTGAGGGGCGTTTATCTGGCTGAAGTGGCAGCCCAAAATCGTATTGGACTCTGTAGCTGGCTGAACTACTTTCTGAGCGTACCTGGGAGGTAGAGAGACAAATGCCTCGGGCACCACCTGGTGGGGGGGGGGCAGCGCTGTGACCTATTCCCCAACTGCCCATATTTTGGCTTTCCCCCTCCCTGAATCCCCTCCCTGATTGGAGGCTTTCTGAGGGCTGGGGAGGCTGCAATTGGTCTCCCTGATCTTCAAAAGGCCTCTGAAGCCTCTGGAAGGCCTAAAAAATTACTTCCAGTTTCTACTTGGAAGTGACATTTGGAAGCTACCTGAGGGCAGGGTTGGTTACCCATTGCCTCCCCAGCCCTCAGAAAGCCTTTGATCAGGGAGGCTGGTGGAGAAAAGGGGGGGAGATCACATGGGGTGGCATTTTGGTCCTGGCCCTTGCCACTGATGAGAAGGCACTCAGTGGCTTGGGAGACAGACTTTAAGCTGCTGGACTCTTGTTCTAGAATGCACTGTTTGTCACATTCTAAGCAGATGGAAAACTGTTGGGGTCAGAAACAAAAAAGGTGGAGATCCTGTTGTGAGGAGCGGCTAAGCCTTGGACAGAAAGCCTGGGAAACTGCACCACGTAAGGGAGTTGTGAAAACAGACGAACTAGTAAGAAACAGAGGCGTTATCAGTAGTGTCATTCACAAACGAGCCGCCGGAACGCGAGGCGGGTCTTACCGCCTGATTGGCTGGCCGTTTGTGATGCGTCACTGCCTGCCCGACCGCTGCGCGGGCACCCCTGGCTTCGGAGGGGGTGCCCGCTTGCCTGGGGGGCGCGCTGGGTGCCTAGGCGAGCCGCGGAGGAGAGCGCCACCCAGAGGGGCAGGCAGCAACGCGTCACGGACTGCCTGTCAATCAAGCCATAAGTCCCGCCTCGCGTTCCGGCGGCTCGTTTGTGAATGACACCACTGGGCGTTATGTCCATAGAGTGTGGGGTAGTGCTGCCATGGGCGCCGTTGAGGGAGCTGGGTGTGCCATGGAAGAAAGCGGTGTGGAGCTGGGCCCTCCTGCCTCTGTTACACTTTGAAATGAAGCAATTCTGGAAGCAGGGGCGCGGTGATGCTGCGCGGAGATGTCTTTTGTTACCACCTGCCCCAGGCGCAATCAGCCTGCTCAAGTTCTGCTAAGGAGATTCTTGCTGAACAAGGATCTGCTCTTGGTCTTTGCTGAAATGGCCCTAAAAGCTTAAACTCTGCAGTGGGCAGGACTTGTTGTGAGGACTTGTTCAGGATTCTTACACTAGTGAGGAGCTGATCCCTCACATATGTGTACCTTTGGTTCCCTGCAGTGCAAAGAGCAGTATGAGAAGATGTTGGAGGAGCTGAACCGCTACAACCCTCGTTATATGGAGGACATGGAGCAGGTCTTCGAGGGCTGCCAGGAGGCAGAGTGCAAACGCCTCTGTTTTTTGAAGGAGATGTTCTTGGACCTGCACAACCATCTCAATCTGTCTACCAATGACAGGTATGTGCACATAAAAGGGCAGCCTGTTGTGTGTCCTGTAGAACCTGCCTGGGTATAAGAACTATTTCCTATAACTATTAAAGCTATTCTTGCAGCTTCAAGTCCTACAGGCTGACATAGATTTTTGAGTAGAATTTCTGGAGCTGTGATTTATTTGTTTCCTGACTGCAGCTTCCATGCACTTTACCGGGATCTGTATCAGGGAATAATGGCTGCAGATGACCAAGAGGATCTGAAATGGTGGCGCAATACCCACGGGCCAGGCATGGCTATGAACTGGCCTCAATTTGAGGTACTATATCCCCTTCTAATGTATGTATAGTTGTTTTTTTTAAAGGTAAAGGTTTCCCCACGACCGAATGATCTAGTTGTGACTGACTGTAGGGGGCAGTGCTCATCTCTGTTTCAAAGCCTGTAGAGCCAGCGTTTTGTCCGAGGACAAACTTCCCTTATCATGTGGCCGGCATGACTCTATGCCGTAGCACACGGAACGCTGTTACCTTCCCACTGAAGTGATCCCTATTTATCTACTTGCATTTAGGTGCTTTTGAACTGCTAGGTTGGCAGGAGCTGGGACAAGCAATGGGAGCTCACTCCGTCGCGCAGTCTTGAACTCCCAACCTTCTGGTCGGAAAGCCCAGCAGCAGCGGTTTAACTCGCTGTGCCACCATGTCCCTTTTACGCCACCACATGTCCCCCCAGCGTCACCACCATGTCCCCCCGGCTCCGCGAACCAGGGAGGTGCCAGCGTCCCCTGGCCACTGCTCAGGAAAAACTGCCTGAGCAGTGGCCAGGAGACACCACGCGCCTCTCTGGTTTGCAGAGCTGGGGAGGCACACAGCTTCCCTCAGCCGCGGCTTGGGTTTTGCCCAAGTGGTGGCCAGGAGACGCCCGCCCCCCCCCATTTGCAGAGCCGGGGAGTGCGTGGCGTCTCCTGTCCACTGCTCAGGCAAAACAAGGAGGCGAGGGCTGGGCTTCTTCCCGCCATGTTGACTGATATGGTGGACAGAAGCCCCCCCGCAATGTCACGACGTCGTGATGTCATGACATTGTGTGCCATGGGCACGGTTTTGCCCTGGTGCACCTCCGATTGCTGTGTTTTGCTTGGGCAGACTCCACCTGGAAATGCAGCAGTTCTGGATGCTGCAGTTGAAGAGGGATATTGGCAAACAGGAACAAGTCCAGAGGAGGGCAATTGGGTTGTTGAGGGTGTAGGAGATAATCTTCTGTAAAGATCAGTTGGAGGAGTTGGGCATGTTGAGAGAAGGGATGGTTAAGAGGTGACACAAGGATCTATAAATATTTGAGGGGCTGTCTTATGGAAGCAGATTTATTCTTGGTGGCTCTGGAGGGTAGGACCAGGACAAATGGGTTTAAATTACAAAGTAGATTTCTATTAAACTTCAAGAAGAACTTCCTGACCATATGAGCTGTTCGGCTGTGGAAAAGTGTGCCTTCGAAGGTTGTAGATCTTCCATTATTGGTCTTTAGGCAGAGGCTGGATAGCCATCTGATGCTGTAGCTGTGGATAGCCTGCATTGGTAGTCATGCTGGACAAGCTGGACATAGCTTGTAGGTCCCTTCTAATGCTATGATTCTTTAAATGTCCTTCCCAATTTTAATAGGCATTCAGCAGCAAACTGATTCTGATGCACATGTTTGCTGACATGACCAAGTCTGGCTCTGAGTATCTAAAGATCTATCTTCGTCAAAATTATGTTGCCTTAGTTGTCTTGTGTTTTGGGTTGGGAAAGCATTCAGTTAATCTTCTAAGAGCTTTTTAAAGCTGGGGATTGATGCCCTTCTCCCTTCAGGAATGGTCCCTGGAATCGCAGCGGCCAATCAGTAGGAAGGAGAAAAGTGGGAAAAGTGGAGAGGATGTGACTTTGACCAGCATCATACCTGCTGGGGATGGTGTCAAACAGACCCCTCCACAGACCAAGCAAAGGTAAGGGTTTCAGCTTGTTGCATCTAGCCCTGAAGTGCAGAGAGGCAAAGTTGCCAGCATGACAACTAACTCATCAGAAGTAGGGCGGAGGATTAGAAAACATTTTGCACTCCAGTTTTCCTTTATGCCCTCATTAATGGGAACTCTCATTTCCCAAATGTAGACCTTGCAGATTTGGAGATGAAATTTCAGATCCTAAAGGATTAGGACCTATGATAATCCGGCAGATGGGTCTCTTGTTGAAGCCAGTTGGACGGGCCAGAACTAGGACTGACAATGTGCATCTTTTCTGCTTCTTTATTATGGCTTTATGTCAGTTTGTTCCATCATAACGGTGATCCTCAGAGTGAGGATTCTGGCAGGATATTTTACCTCACCTCCCCAGTGATGTTTATCTTGGGAATGAAGAAATTCCTCCAGCTGCAGTACCAGCAGGGCTGAATACTTGATCAGTCACTTGGCTATTCAGAAATGCTGAGCTGTTGGGTGGAAGGGCTCTGATAACCATATAGCCCTGCCACTGGTTAGAGGCAGACACTCTTGTCATCCTGTTGTCTTAATCTGTTGCAATGTAGAGGTTGCCAGCAATGGCAGTAGAAGCAGGGGAGCCTGGCATGGTTTTGTGTTGTCTGCCTTCCCTGGTTTAAAGGGCTTATTTGCCAATCCACAGGTTTTCATACCAAGAGGAGCAAAACAGCCACTACTATGACACCCTGAGGGCCTCGGCCTGTATGAAGTTAGTATGCAATTGAGACTCCTTAGGGTACCTGTTTCCCTGCCTTTCTCCTTTGCTGTAGCTTCTTAATTCCTTTTAGCTAAGGAGGTGAGCACCGAAGCATGCTCCTTTTTTTCCTCTTTCCCGAAAAGCTTAGGACCAGCTCTCTTCTTCCTTTTCCATTCTAGTTTGGAGCCACTTGAGGCTCTGTTTGATTACTAATTCTGGAGGCGATCAACAAGGTTACCTAAAAGATGCTGGAGGAGGAAGGCTTGCCAGCTGTTCTGGTCTTTTTGAAACGATGCTAATGGTGACCTCAATGGGATATCTCTAACTCACCTTTCCCTTCCACCTGCTTATTTCTCCTAGAAAACTGCATGATTTGGGGGGTGGGGAGGGAGGATTTTTAATGAACTTTGGAGTGTTTGTTTATCCTTCCCATTTATCTTCTTCTCTCCACCAATAAAAATACCTTGTGTAGTGGAGGCAAAGAAGAAATCTCAGAATGGTCAGATGAGGACACTCCCAAGAAGTGCCTGGAAGTCAACGGGCATGAGGAGGACATAAAGGTACCAGGCGTGCGGGTTCGAGCACTGTATGATTACGCAGGACAAGAGGCTGATGAGCTGAGCTTTAAAGCAGGTACAAATGCACTAACCTTCTAACTTGCCTGCCACTCTGGGCTGATGGATGGAGTGTTTCCACCAAGATCCGGATGGCCTCTGGACTCTTCTCACCAGACGTTTCAGTTCCCTGAAATAAAAAACTTTGCCCATTGAGTCATTTATATTAGGAAAGGAATTGGCAGTTGGTAGGAAGGGGCTGGGGACAGAATTTATTAATGGAGCACTGAAAGGTCACTGTAAAGCTCTTTCAAAGGGAGAGGCAAGGGCTTGGCTTGGATTAGGTTTTAGACAAATATGCTACGAGGAGAATCTGAAGGAAAAGGTGTCAGCCTTTTTTAAGTTGCCATTTCTGAAGCTTCCAGTGTGTGGTTGGGTCAAGCACCAACATCTTGTTTCCCTTTGTTTTTGATGCAAGATGGCTTTCGTTCTATAAAATGGCCAGTGCTTCAGTGATCTGGGAGTGGTGTTCCTGTACTCGTAGTACTAGGAGCAGAGCCAAATTTCAAGAAATAAACTTGCTATCTCAATCTGAAGCTGGGAAGAGAAGGTTTTCTTTGGAAGGAGGCAGTTGGTGGAGCTGAGTGGGCAACTAAGCAGTTGGGAGACCCCTTGAATTTGCTGCAGTGCGCCTAACCAAATGGAAAGGTGGCAATTGCACAATCCTTTTTTGGGTTTCTGGGTGACTGGGAGGGTGGTGACGCCAAGTTTACTGTGTGGGGAATAGCTGCAGGTTGTCTTGCCCACATGTCAACTTAAATGACTGCCTTGCCTCAGATCGGTCATCTGAGTCCATCCAAAGAGAGGAACTGATGAGGCTCACTCTATTACTGCAAAGAGTGCATATCTATCAGAGCCATCTGGATTGTGGGAGTGTCTTCACTCACGCTTCTAAAAAATTTCTTCTATCTTGCAGAAATGTGACTTTTTCCTTGCAGGTACTAAAATCTTTCAAACCCAATCCTGGAATTGCATGAAGCTGTTTGGGCTGCTGAGTTATTATTAAAACACTTCAGCATTTGTTTTGGCTTGATTCATACATGAGGAGTATGATTCATACACAGGAGTCATTCATACATGAATCTCTAGCACTGGTCTTCAACCTTTTTTGGACCACAACTCAAAAAACTATAACCATGGGGACCTACCATTGATCTCGTACCCTCTTCCCGGACCCATTCGGCCCCCCCCCACCTCAATTGCCACCCACCCGCATTCCACCCTCCCAGCACTGTTCATTGTAACCAAAATAAAGCTTGGAACTAGCGAAATTAGCAAGAATTGCTAAGAACCCAAGCAGGACTGGAGCACAATCTCCTGGTACACAATACCTGAAGGGGTATAACAGATGCCTCCCCCTTTACCTGGTGGTGCTCTAGTCCAGTGGTCTTCAATGCTTTCTGTTTATGTAAGTTGTCCCCACAACTGAGGCTTTGTGACCCCAAGGTTGAAGAACATTGCTCTTTAGCTTGAAGAATTAAAGATGATGGTGCAAGAAATGGAATGTAACCACTTGTGCACTGCAACATCTGTCTAAAAGGGTGTCAGAATTCAAGCTCCTCTTGGGCACAATCTTGTGTTTTCTCTGTATATTCTCTCCCCCCACCCACCATCCTAAAATGAAAGAAAGGGAGAGGCACTGACCAGTTTACACTCCTGGTTTGTTCCAGAGCTTACTACATATAATGCTTGGTGGATGAACTGGTATCCCACCAAAGGACGATAACTCTTTCTATTTGATCTGCAGGTTTCATAGTTTATGCCTAAGGGCTTATGGGTCACCCTCTTTGTTCTTCTGTAATTTGCATCTATATTAATGCAATCGCATAGTGACGAGGCAAACTTTCTTTATTGCTGGGAATCTAAAAATACACATTTTCCTCTGTGTATGTAAACGCATTATGTGCACAGATCAGGATGATTATACCTGTTCCAAGTGGATTGTAACTTCACTAATTGGGGTGTGAGAATTCTGCATGGCATGTAGCAAATTGTACAGTTAACACTGCCACATAACAGTTGAGAATGATGCAGGATAGTGGCCATCTCTGGAATTTTCTCATATTAATTTTTTTAATGCTTCTTATAAAACAATTGTGTTTTCACTAAGCCATTATAAAATGGCTTTATGGGGAAGGAGGCTAATATTCTGAACTCACTTACTTAGAAACCTGTCTATATAAAGCATGTTTAGTATCACTGCCTTTGATTATCTTTCCTATGTATGTCGGCACCTGTGGAATGGAAGAAAGTGAGAAGCTAGGCTTGCTTCATAGTAGTGAGTGCCTGGCCCATTGCCAAGAGTATAGTGGCTAGTCCTTTACTTTTTCCAAATGTGATTTTTTCTTCTTCCCCAGGCGAAGAGCTCATGAAGATCAGTGAAGAGGATGAACAGGGTTGGTGTAAAGGCCGGCTTCATACCGGTCAGGTTGGACTGTATCCTGCTAACTATGTTGAGAAGGTCGTTTTGTGATTGCTTAACCCCCCTCATCACCTTATGGTGTGTGTCTTGTGTGCAATTTCTCCAGAGATTATCAAATCATGGGCTCCAAACTTGCTTTGAAAACCATGTGCAGCAACCTGGATCTTTTGAGGACACTCTCTTCTTATAACCAATACTTCATTTTAAACTTCTAGAAATATGGTGGCTTCTTTTTCTAATAAAGATGTATAAAATTTGCTGACTCTCTTCATTGCTGAGGAAAAAGTGGAACAGGAATAGAAATGGAAAAGTATTCAGGTTAATGTTCTCTCTTTGCAGAGATTACAACAAACTTGCTGTCTGCTAATTGCAAAAGTAGACTTCATTTCCTTGCTTTATCCATTGCCTTAAAAGCAAGCGTTAAGGGATATTAAAGTGTTAAAGCAATCACAATTCTCCTGTAATTTATTCCTAGACCAGGGATCTCTAGATTTTTATAGGAGGGCCAAATAATCTATTTTACAGATTTTTGCGGGCCGTACAAAAGCAATTCTATAAGTGAATGAAATTTGAATGAATGGATAAGTTTACTTGGGTCTTTTTTTGTAATTGGCATATTTTTCAGAACAAAAGAGAAATGTGACATTTATAAAGAAACAATGCTATGTTTGAATTAAGAAATGATATGAGTAAAAAATGTCAAATATTTTAAGTTGCTGAGGGCTAGCTAAAACCTTGTGGCAGGCCACATGTGGCCCCGTGCCATAGAGTGGAGACTAATGTCTTAGACCAAGCCCAAGAATTTTACCTTACTCATAGCTAGAACATATTAGCCAAACTCCTAATACAACTGATGAGTTTTTTAAAATAGTTTTCAGTATAATCTTGCTTCCATGTTAAGGGAATTCTTATTTTGGATGCTCTTAATCTACCCTTCAAAGAATATAAGGCAGCACATTTGGGGCTTCTGCCTTTCCATCTTATCCTCTCAATTCTGTGAAGTGAGTTAGAGAGGGAGACTGGCCAAAAAGGTTGGTGAGGATTGGAACCCCAGCTCTCAATATGCCTGATCATTACCCTACACTGGCTCAGAAGAATGAGGGTTATTGGAAGCTTGACGGTGGCTTGGTGTGATTAGTGTAAACCCACTTTAGACAATAGTTTCTGACCATTTCAAGTTGGCTGGCTGTGCTGCAGTTATGGTGAGGGTTTTTTTTGCAAAATGGAATCATACATGCATCCTGATTTCACGAAGAAAAATTGTGCAAATGCACTTACCTGAAAGCAGCTGACATGAGTGGCGCTATCCTGGAGGAAAAAGGGCGCTTGACTTAAGAAACTTGTGCAGGAATGAACCTAGCCAAAGACTCGCTTGACAACTTCCACTACATGCTGTTATGTAATTGTGGCTGAGACCAACATTTTTTTAGTGCTGAAAAGAAAAAACCATTCCGCAGTAGACTTATAAGACAAAGTGTGAAATTATCTCTGGCTGCTTGCCGAGAGCTGTATTGGCAACAGTGTGGAAACTTGTGCTTGTGCATTCCAACGTGAGCCATTAATTTTTAACAAATTGCCCTGCAAGTGAAGGGTCTCCATAAAATGCCATACTGAAACTCGTTTAGATGCAGTGTTGTTTCAGCAATACTTTGGATTTGTAGAATAGGTTACTAATATACATCTTGCTAAAGGTAGCTGACACTGTGACTTTCCCCACAGGTAATGGGGAGGTAAAAGTGGGACAAGAAGATGCAACACTGGAATGCTGCACATGGAGCAGTCGCCTTTAAGTTGTCCAAGGCCTCTTCATTCTATGCTGCTGGATGCTGCATAAAATCCATGGATGCTGTAAATTGACTTGCTTGGGGGGAAATGACCTACCTGTCCCAAGGACCAGCTTATTTGCATGGAAAAGTAGGACAGTAGGCAGGAGCTGGACTATTACTTCATGAGCTTTCTACCATTTGGCAGCAGGGAACTAAAGGGCTATGATACACTCGGGGAACAACGTAAATGGGAAGAAGGTATAACCAACAAAGCTTTTCTGGCAATGCATGGCGTATAGTTCATTCTACTGCTGCTTTGAAATTTGAGGTGGGGACGTGTTTCATGTGACAAGCCTTTGAACAGCCATTGGCCCTAATCCAGCTTGGGTCATGCTTTGCTGCATGCATGTGTGGGTGTAGATGATATGCATTCTGAAATAGATCTGCAACTTCAGGAGGCAGTAGAGAAGCACTGACACAGACCATGACAGGTGCCAAGAAGCACCTCATGTAGATATTCTTTGATGGATCATGGCATTCGGGGGGGGGGAAGGCACTAAAGTGGATTTTAAGGAAAACTTGTAGCTCTGTTGACTCCTGAGAAGGAACGGCAGAAGGAATAGAGGCCTCATTGCATTCTCCTTTGCGCAGGCCCCAGAGTTATTTCATAGAACTATCCCCACTGTTAAACAGCAAAGTACCTGGGCTTCTGCCTGCCTTAACAGAAGTGGCACAGACTATTTGTTGTAGCTTGTGGGGCAGACACGTTTAGTACCATAGCTGAAGTTTTGCACCAGGTGCAATTCTATGCTGAAAGTCTGACCACAGCTGTTGAAACAAGTAATCTTTCATTTCTGTCCTATTGAATGACCTGGCCCATGGCCTCAGCTGGTTGGTGCTGGACTTTGCTATAGCCAAAGGTCAGAACTATGCTCTAATTTGGGCTGCTGCCTCAGCTTTGCTTCTGCAGAGCAGGGTGAGGCTGGGGCTGCTAGTAGAAAAATCCTATGAGTAGTAGGAGTTGTGAACAGGATGGGAACCACAACACTGGGAGAGAGAAACTCCAGAACTGGGGCTCCTTTTAAAACAAAGCAGCAGATTTCTTGCCTTCAGATTTAATGCTCAATCTAGCCTTAGAGAAATTGAATCAAGAATTCTGTTTATACATAGATTAATTCCATACAGACTTTTGAAAAGCTTTCATTGCCACCAATGATAGCATCCTCTAACTATTCTATAACTTTCATTGTCACAGTATAGTTCTTCTGCCTCCTCCATTTCTAGATCTGATTGTCAACTGACAAGTTTAAATAGATTGCAGCATTTTTTCAAGCTACGGTTTGCAATCTAATGTCTGATCATCAATGCTGTGCCAAAAAGCATTTCTGGGTGTCCCGGGAGGCTGCTCCTGGGTTGGGCCAGGTTTGCTTCCTAGGTATTCTGAGGCCCGTGGAAGCCAACTGAGTGGGTCACGGGCTTGGCATGAGGCAGAAAAAGCCTCTGGTGGCTCCTTGAAATGCTTTTCAACATAGCTCAAGGTGGGCTGCTGCGGTCAAAAGTTTGGGAAACACTGAAGTGTTGCATTCTAGGGTGCCTTGCCTTTTCCACCTAAGGAAAATGTTTTCATAATCTCAAGGATTCAACTCGTGAATAGTCCCAATGGCTAGATCTCTCTCATTCAAACTGTGTGTATGTGTGTTCTGTCTTCTTCTGGCCAACAATGATCAGCATCTCTCTTTTGAAGCCAAGCTACACCTATCTGATTTTTGCATGCTTTTGTTGCAGTTGTTCAGTTAAGCAGAGGCACCATTTAGTTAAATGGTGGGACTGGAATTGTGGCCTAGTATGTTTAACCCTTCCATGCCATATTCTAGCCAAAATAATGCCCTTGAAGTTGCTATTAGTACAGATGTTTGCTTCCAGTGAGTAAGAGAGGCTGTAATCCTAGGTCTTACTGAACACAATTGGCTTGCTTCTAAAATAACACAAGTTGGAAACACCTCCAGTTATTAGTCTGGGAGGGGGGGTAAAGCTTCCTCTCTCAGGGTGAATGGCTTTGTGTTTGTGTAGGTTTGGTCATCACCATAGGGGGAAGGAGAAAGGGTTACATAGCAACATCCCCTCACTATGGCTGCTGTTTAAATAAACAAAACATATAGGGCCAAAGTGTTGTGTTTGTGGTAGTGTGTGCTTTGGGCCTCAGTCCTGGTAAGGTGTAATTTCTTCCCTCCTCGGTGGGAAGAAATTAATTTCCCTAACAGAGCCTACGCCGTGAGATAATTTCCTTGTATTAAGGATAGTTATGCTGCATTCAAAGCATGTCAAGAAACTGCTTTTTCATAATTCATATCCTCCTATAATACTTTCCAAATCATGCTGGGAGGGGCTGTGCCTTGCTCCTAATTGAGAAAGCACTTCTCCATTACAGAGTGGGCAATTATAGAAGTGTCAGAACTATCAACTATTTTGGGCCCCCTACGCTTGAGCTGCTGTGTAGGTTACAAGGGCTGAATTTGAGGGAACTTCGCTCTATGCCCTTGCAAAATACTACCCAGTGTCATTTCATTTTCGAATCCAGATCTCTCTTAGCAACTCTTCCAATAAAACGCAACAATAGAATGGATATAAAAACTGCATTTGGAAACACAGAAAATAGCCAAAGGTCACATTACAAAATGGGGGAGTGTTCAGCCAAGGACCAAGCAAGGCCGAGGCCAGTGCTTCAGGCGAAACTTGGCCCTGAATCATGTAACTGTGACTCTCTGCATGTTCTTTTATTCCAAAACAAAATGGCCATATTCCGGGAGCAAGGTATGCGGGGTAACCATAGCCTCTTGCTGCATCATATGACTCAAGTTTCCCAGAGCTGCCAACAGAACCCCACCGATACGTAACAGGGAGTGGCTGCAGAAGGGAAAACCGACTCCAACCTCATTACCCCACAGCTGCCCCTGGGCTGCATCAGCAGTATTTCTCTGAGGGTGCAATCCTGACCTGGCGTTAGGCTGGCACAGTTAGGCCAGCAAAGTTGGGCCAGCACAAGGGACACTGTAAAGAAGGGTTTGGACCATTCTCAGAACTGGGGCGGCGCCATCCTCCCTGACTTCGACGGTGGTCCAAACACACTTTATGGGGTTCCTTGTGCCAGTCAAACTTTGCTTGCCTAACTGTGCCGGCCTAACTCCAGGTTAGGATTGAGCCCTGTACGGGTTGCAGAAACTGCAAGGCACTGGTGCTACACTGATGCTTGCTCCCTCAATTGCCAGACACCCACTTGAAAGACTGGCTCAGGAGCTACCGCCCCTTCTTCCTATCAGATCATCGTGGGCTGTCCTAAGCCGCTCACAAACAAGTGCAGGGTGGCTTAAGCCTGTTTCACAATTGTCTGTGAGCTTGTATCTGCTGAGTTACTCTTCCCCCACTAAGCCATAAACTGCAGACTGCGCCCCACTGCATCTTCTTCAAAGAGTCTTGTACCACTCCATGTGGCCCAGCACTTGCTGGAGCTGCCTCCTTCTGGAGAAGGTTGCACGCCACGTGCTCTGCTTATGCTCAGTCTTCTGCAAACAGTCGTGTTTCTGAGTCAACTGGGTGGACTGTGGTCCTTGCGCTACCCCAAAGCACAGTTCCAAGAAGGCTCGCACAAGCTCCTGCAGTAGAGTGACATAGTGATTGGAAACTAGAACGTTGCTCTCAAAGAGGTGATCAACCAGGGATGAGAAAAGATAGGGTTCCTCGCTTAAAGCAGCCAAGATGGCCAGTTCCTGTGCTAAACACCCACGAGGACTGGAGTCTCTGAAAGACCAGGAAGAAAGGCAGACTATCTGCTTTGCTCTATGGATCACTCTCTTTACAGATTTTGCTGGGAGATACTTTCCTCCTTGGCTTTTCACACATATCATGGCACTGCCTGCAGGCACCACCCTACAAGGACGCAACAGGGCAGTGCGGCATTCAGCACAAGGTAGGAGCGGCAGCAGCTTCTCCACAACAGCACAGGAAATGTAGGTGACAGCATCTTCCTCTAACTCAGCCAGAACTGCGGGGGTTATAACAATGTGGTTTGTCCCTTGGAGAATCCTGGTGCACCAAGGCAACTGCCAGATCTGTCCTTTCCCCAAAGGCCAGGAGGCCTGCAACTGAAGGCTGGCCCGTCTGCACAGGGATACGTCTAGAAGATTTGGTGGATCAAGGCCCAGCACAGAAAGAGCTCTCTTTAAGACCAGTCTGTACGCATGTTGAAAAGCTTGGGCTGTGGTAACCCCTTTCTGTCCACATGCTTGCCGGATAGTTCCCCTGCACCATTCCAGAGAGTCCAGGGTCCACCAACAGGGGAGCAAATAAGCGATGCGTTTGTCTTCTGCCTGCAGGAAGGTCTGCACTATCCACTGCAGACTGCGCAGGTTCACCAGGAAACCCAGAAATCCCCATCGATGCCTGCTCAGCCCCACTAGCTCCCCACTGGCAGTACGCAGTTTGCGGAGCAGGTTCTCGTACTCGTTGCAGAGATTCTCCAGGCTTTCTGCACTGGCAACAGACAGTGGGGCTTTGGGGCCCTTCCCATAGGCGTTCCAGCTGTGGCACAAATTAAAAACTGCACCGAGTAGTCCAATAAAGTGGGCAGTTGCCTCATAACCCTGAAATTGGGGCAGTCCGAGCCTGGCTGCAAAATGTAAGGCCTGAGCTGTGCCTTCGCTAAACAGCTGAATGGCACCGTTTCCCCACACCCGCTGGTCCTGCATGGTGATCTTTCCAATCCGGCGTGCAGCCTGGAGCACTTCTGCTTCACGAAGAGCCCCCAGGTGCAGGAGGTAGTCCCAGCAGACAGCCTTGCCACTCACCTGGAGGCTGCCGTCTGCTTGGAGCAAGTTGTGGATCAGCGACACCAAATGGCTGGGATCAAAATAGTAAGCAATTTCCAATGAAGGGGTAGCTGGATGGAAAAATGTGGACTTGACAGAGAGACCTTCTACCGCCACACCCAGCCTTACGGCTGTGTCAATGTTGGGAGCAGTGGCATCAGACGTCACAGAGTTTACCTGCACGCCAATGTCATATAGCTTGAGGATGCAATGACGCACGAGCTGGGCCTGTACATCTCCTCTAAGAGTAGCAAGAAGGAAGTAGCCAAGAGGCACAATCCATTGACCTTGGAATCCAACAGCCACGAGCAGGAGGGCTTCAGCAGCTGCTGGAACCTCATTGGCATCATAATTCCCAGCACCAAAGTTTACCAGGCCCTGCAAACGCTTGGTGAAAAGATCATAGTGGATTCTCTGTTCCAAAGGCATTGCGCCAATCAGGAGAGAACAAGACTTGAAGAGTCGCTCCCCTGCTTGAGATCTCGCTGCCAAAGCGTCGAAGGCTTGTTGGCTGAACCCTGGTTTGTAATCTGAGTTTGAAAGCCACCTACAATGGAAGGAACATGGGAAGGAAAAGTATAAAATTCATTTTCAATTCAGATGATTATTTTTCCCCTGCTGGTAAACAAGAGAACCTGCAACCAATAAACTGTGTTGCTCTCAAATCTATTTTGCAGGTATCCAAGCAAAATGTTTTCATCCACTATTTTAGATCATCCCTGGTTAAGAACAGTTCCACATAAGGAGGCAGGATTCTGTTTGTTGCATTTGGAATCAAGAAAAAAAATCTTCCCTGCACACTGCTAGTTCAGATGGCAAACCATCCCCCTCCCCTCTTTGCTTGTAGGCAAGCAAGGCAGTCCACACAGTGAATTATCAGTGAAGGTTTTCTTGGTCCTTCCAGAACTTCAGGCACAATGTGTCTTGGTCACCCCTACTCTAAGGGTCAGTGTAATCTTAATAACAGCTATTCCAATACAGGTGTTTGGCCAGGAGAGATCTTGCGTCGGTGCAAGGGACTATACTAGAAGAGAGGAAGATGCACTTAGACCTTGAAGCAGAGTGACCGATCAGTGGAGTAGCTAGGTCATTTGACACTTGAGGCCCATAATTTTTGACACTCCCCTGTACGACAAAATTATTTGTATTGTTCCCCCTTTTTTATAGCTCAGGGTGGTGTGCATGGTTCCTCCCCTTCTTTTGTCCTCACTACAACCCTATGAGGTAGGTGAGGCTGAGATATAGTAATTGTCATGACATGAAATGAATAATAGTAATAACAACAATAAAATAAATGCAGTGAATATTCCCCACAACAATGGATGAACGTCAGTGCCCTCTCCTGCTACTGCCCCCCTGCACACAGTACTCAGTGACATACTGCTCCTGTATCTGGAGGTTCAATGTAGCCACCATGGTTAATAACCACTGATAGACTGTTGGGAGCATCATGAATATTTAGAATCCACCTTACGTGTCATCTAAGCCAATGACCAATAACACCCAAACTTCCCACCAGTGTATCACTAGGGTTGGTGTCACTGTAAAGAGCAAAAGAAGGCTAGGCCATGGTCTGACTCCATTTTGTCAGAATACCTCTATTTTGTTAAAAAAAAAAAAAAAAAGAGCTACAGGTGTTAAGGTGCCAGCTGGTGATAATCAGCTCATTTCCTGAGGTAATTTCACCAGGGAGTATAATTTCCTATTTGCTTTGTTTTCTGCAGAAAGGTGTGAGGTCATAGCTAGGGTTAGGAAGGAACTACCTAATCAGGAAGGTTCCATCCAGTTAGTGCTGCAACTAAGAAGATTCCGCACAGCTGAGACCCATCACTTACTGTTTTGTTTAAATAGCCTTTTCTGAAGAGGATGGAACCTCCGAACATCCCATCAGGAAGAGGTCTGACTTTTAACCTGATTGGATAATTAATTATACTAGAGGGGATATAAAGATACCCAGTTTTGGGGGTACAGATCAACACACATCATCAGACCATCAAGACACCATCAGAGACCTTCAGATTACCTTCTCCAAGCCTGTCCAGGATACTCAGCATGGACCTGCTGCCTCCTTGGACTTGAGAACAATGTGAACCAGCAAGGCTAACCACATTGCATGGACTACAGCCTAGTCTAGAGTTAGGCATATAGTTGTTTTGTTATTTTGAAGTGTATCTTGGTTAAGTCTCTGTTGGTTCTTTTATGCTTTCCTAGTTTTGTAATTGCTTGTTTATTAATAAAGGTAAAGGTTTCCCCACGACCGAATGGTCTAGTCGTGACCGACTGTAGGGGGCAGTACTCATCTCCGTTTCAAAGCCTGTAGAACCGGCGTTTTGTCCAAGGACAAGCTTCTGTGGTCATGTGGCCGGCATGACTATACACAGTAGCGCACGGAATGCTGTTACCTTCCCACCGAAGTGGTCCCTATTTATCTACTTGCATTTAGGTGTTTTCGAACTGCTAGGTTGGCAGGAGCTGGGACAAGCAATGGGAGCTCACTCCGTTGCACAGTCTTGAACTCCCAATCTTCCGGTCAGAAAGCCCAGCAGCAGCAGAAAGCCTGCTGCGCCACCACGTCCCTTTATTAATCATAGTTAATCTGTAAGCTTTGTTTGTGAGTATTTGGAACCAAGCTAAATTCAGTTTTACTGCTTGGGCACTCTACCAGTTTAAAGTTAAGCTTTATAGCTTTGGGATAGGTCCCTATAGTTGGGGCTAATTTTGCCTGTGGACTTTTTAAGATTTACGAGTCTGTTCATTCCTCAGAGTTAAGAGGCTGTAACTCTTAGCTGTAACTCTGCTGGTAGCAGAGGCTGTGTGCCTCGTTGCCTTGGCTTGTAAGCACTTAAGGACACCCTCTGCTGAAAGTTCACAGCTCATATGGGCCCTGGGCTCGTTGTAGGGCATATGAGCATGTGAATTTAAGTCACACAGTGAAGTAACTCATGGTGTCACCCCATTAACTTATTTATTTTACTATAGAGCAGTATAGGTCACCCAGAAAATCAGTAACCAACAAAAAGCCAGTGGTCAACTTGATGACACTCTCTCAGCTGAATAGGAGTTCTAGCATTAGCTCTGATACATGGAAAAGGGAGCTGATCCATAATAACTTGTTGGTCCCATGCTTTGTCATAACAACACCTCCTTAGCTCTCTAAACACTCAGGGCGTAATCCTAACTTTCCAGCCCCAAGGTAAGGGAACAAGCACTCCCTTACCTTGAGGACGCCTCCGTGACTGCAGAATGCAGAACGTGACCCATTGGCACAGCTATGTCAGTGGTGGAAAGTCAGTTAGGATTGTGTTCTTCAATCTCATTGGTCAATTTTGAGTAAGGAAATCCACTTTCTGTTAAATAAGTCAGTTGTGTTTTTTTCTTGCTACAGGCATGCCCTAGTATCTGTTGGGGGTCTGTTCCAGACCCCACCATGGATACCTGAAATCAGGGCCGGCTCTAGGAGTGGCAGGGCCCAATGCGAGGCATTCCTTGGGGCCCCCCACACTCCCCACAGCCCCCCCCCTCACCAAGAAGAGCACTTGTGGTGCCACACGCAAAATGTGGCACCTGGAAATAGTGGGTGGTGACAGGATGACGTCACTGCCAATTGCTTCCAGGAGGCCCATTTTGGGCACTTCAGAAGCTGGGGCAGCTGAGAGGGCCCAAGGGAAAGCTGCTCTGCTTGCCTCACTGACCTACATACAATCCTAAGAGATCCTGACTGCAGCAGAAAGCAATATGCTCACTGCACTGGTGCGGGGCTCCCCAAAGCGGGGGCCCGATGTGATGACATTGGTCACACTGGCTTAAAGCCGGCCCTGCCTGAAATTTCTTTAATTACATTCTGCTTTAAATTATGTATTGAATGATATATAACATTGTATTAGTCCTAAAAATAATATGATTACACAATTTTTGCCACTAGTGATGTCAACCCCCACCTTACACTTTACACCTTATTGATTCCATAGTGTATCACAATATCTCATGGGCTCTTCAAAGAATCAATCTCATTGGTCCATTTTGAGTTAAGTAAATCTACTTTTTGTTACATAAGGCAGCTGCATTTTTGTTTTCTGGCCGTAACTTTTGACAGAATACACATCGTTCAAGGCGATTTATTTCATTGCATTCTACATTAAATTCCACATTGAACAATATATAAATGATGGTATTATTCCTAAAAACAGTTTTTTAACAATTTTGATCACTAGTGGTGTAACACACACACCCAAGGGTGGTACTTTGCCCCTGCCCCTTGGCTAGCTATGCAGAAATGCTAAACAGGGAATATATCCCATTTTGAACTCATTGGGACTTATTGTTGAATAGACATGCCTAAGATCATGCTGTAAAACTGTTTAAATGTTTGGTGATGGTTGTCCTAATGCAACAGGTCAAAAGTATCCTTCAAAAAGCCATGAACTGGAGATTGCTGAATTGGAGATTGTTCACCACTCCATGCCTTCACAAATATCTCCTTCAATTAGCTTTGGTTTATGCAAACAAACCAAATTGTTCATATTCTGATGTAACTGCAAAAGTAATCTGAAACTTTTTTTCAAACTACAATGGCTTTAAAACATATATTGTGCATCTTCTATAAATAAAACCTACATCTGTGTCTTGAGTTGAAAAATATGTATTAAGGTTATATCAAGTAACAAGGATGCACTTTTTGTCAAAAACAGTGATTAAACCGAGTCTTTGTGATTAGTCATTTAAAGCATAGTTTTAATCAATTTGATTTAAATCAAATTCATGCTTCTTGATCCTCTTCAGCTATTATTAATGTGTACCAGGAACACATGGTGGGAGAGAGCATGAGAGCAATTATCAACCCTGCCACTGCCGTCCCACATTGCCCCACCCCATCTACTCTTCCAGTGGATAAGAACATAAGAACATAAGAAGAGCCCTGCTGGATCAGGCCAAAGGCCCATCTAGTCCAGCTTCCTGTATCTCACAGCGGCCCACCAGGTGCCCCAGGGAGGCATGTAACAACAAGATGCTTACATCCTGTTGCCACTCCCTTGCACCCGGTACCAGTAGCCCACCACCTTTGTAAGGAGGTTGCACAATCCATCATTGCCTATAGCCCATGATGGACCTTTCCTCCAGAAATCTGTCCAATCCCCTCTTAAAGGCATCAAGACCAGATGCCATCACCACCTCCTGTGGCAAGGAGTTCCACAGATTAACTACCCGCTGGGTAAAAAAGTACTTCCTTTTATCTGTTTTAACTCTCCCAACCCTCAGCTTTAGTGGATGCCCCCTGGTTCTGGTGCTTTGAGAGAGGGAAAAGAACATCCCTCTATCGACTTTATCCCTTCCATGCATAATTTTGTATGTCTCAATCATGTCCCCCCTCAGGCGCCTTTTTTCTAGACTGAAGAGCCCCAAACGCTGCAGTCTTTCTTCATAAGGGAGGTGCCCCAGCCCCGTAATCATTTTTGTTGCTCTCTTCTGCACCTTTTCCAACTCCACTATGTCCTTTTTGAGATGCGGCGACCAGAACTGGACACAATATTCCAGGTGTGGCCTTACCATTGATTTGTACAATGGCATGATAATATTGGCTGTTTTATTCTCAACCCCTTTTTTAATTACCCCAAGCATGGAATTGGCCTTCTTAATTGCTGACGCACACTGGGTCGATACCTTCATTGAATTGTCCACCAGCACCCCAAGATCTCTCTCCTGAGCTGTCACAGACAGCTCAGAACCCATTAGCCTATAGGTAAAGTTTTGGTTTTTTGCCCCAACGTGCATCACTTTACATTTGTCTATGTTGAAACGCATCTGCCATTTGGCTGCCCATTCCCCCAACTGGGAGAGATCCTTCTGGAGCTCTTCACAGTCGTCTCTGGTTTTTACCACCCGGAAAAGTTTTGTGTCATCCGCAAACTTGGCCACCTCACTGCTTATCCCTGTCTCCAGGTCATTTATGAATAAGTTGAAAAGCATGGGCCCCAAGACAGATCCCTGGGGCACTCCGCTTTTCACCTCTCTCCATTCTGAAAATTGCCCATTGACCCCCACTCTCTGTTTCCTGGCCCTCAACCAATTCTGGATCCATAAGAGGACCTGCCCTCTTATTCCCTGACTGTGAAGTTTCTTCAGCAGTCTTTGGTGGGGGACCGTGTCAAATGCCTTCTGAAAATCCAGGTATATGATATCCACAGGTTCACCCACATCCACGTGCCTATTGACCTTTTCAAAGAATTCCAAAAGGTTTGTGAGGCAAGACTTACCCTTACAGAAGCCATGCTGACTTTCTTTTAGCAGTACTTGTTCCTCTACATGTTTTAGGATTTTATCTTTGATGAGGCTTTCCACCATCTTACCCGGAACAGACGTTAGGCTGACAGGCCTGTAGTTTCCAGGGTCCCCCCTTCTCCCTTTTTTAAAGATTGGCGTGACATTGGCTATCCTCCAATCCTCTGGTACCATGGCCGTTTGAAGGGACAAGTTGCATACTCTAGTTAAGAGGTCAGCAACTTCGTTCTTTAGTTCCTTAATTACTCTTGGGTGTATACCATCTGGGCCTGGTGACTTATTTATATGTAGTTTATAAATAGCATTTATCTGTGCAGGAAGAGAATCAATGGGAAGAATATGGTAAGGGCAGGGCTTGCTAAAGTACTCAAGCTCACCACATGTTCCTGTGTACGCTGTTAATAACGTTTAAAGAGAACTCTTGATTTGTCCTCTAGACAGTCAATCTGTGTAGTTCGGCACCATTATCACCCCTCACCCTTTGCCATATGAGCTACACCACATCTGTCTCCTCCACACATGGGCGCTATAGAATGACACCTTTAATTCTCTTGTATCTGTGCACAGAAGCAGTGGTGTAGCTAAGATATCTGGCACCCAGGGGCATAAACATTTTATCACCCCCCCTGTTGCATCCAGGAGGTGGTCTGAGGTGCCAGGAGGCTACTTGAGGCCTCCCTAGGCCTCAGAAGACGTTCTGGAGGCCTCAGAAAGGCACTTCCAGTTTTTGCAAAACCTTTCAAAGGCCTCCAGGAGGTCTTCTGAGGCCTAGGGAGGCTGTGCACGGTCACTCTGAGTGGTCAACCACTTTTTTCACCTTGGGCCTGCTGCTGGGAATGTGGACTGGCACCTCCTCAAGCTTTTGTACCCGGGGCAATGTACCCCTACCCACTTTGCTATGCCACTGCACAGAGGCAGAATGCTCCAAACCCCTTACATTTCCATCTGGCACCACTGAGTACTTGGATGGGAGAAGGCCAGTAATTCAGTCTTATTTTCTTGTACTTGTCAGGAGCTCTAGCTCTATCAACTATCAAAGCCATTTCCTCTAGAACCAATTTTTTTTCCACATCCATTGCCCATTCTCCTGCTTCTTTCTCTTCACAAAGTTGCTAGTAAATCTGATCCCACCATGCCCTCCAGTTGACAAAAAATCTTAACTAAGGCTCAGCTCTCTCTTGCTCTCTCTCTCATTCTCACACAAGCAACAATACAGTAAAAACCCCTTGATTACTTTCACACTTAATAATGTAATCCTTTTTAGGGCAAAATCCTAACCTGGAGTTAGGCAGGCACAGTTAGGCCAGCAAAGTTTGGCTGGCACAAGGGACACCGTAAAGTATGTTTGGACCACTCTCGGAGTCAGAGAGTCCAGCACACAGATGTGCACCATCCTCCCTGACTCCAAGAGTGGTCTAAACACATTTTACAGTGTCTAATTCTCAGATACGGCCTCTTGTTTTCCCAACGGGGGTTATTGGAGACCCGCCCCCTGCCTCCAGGGCATTCTTAATCCCTGCGACCCTTTTTTCTGACTTCATGGTACAGGGTCACATCAGAAGTGTTTTTTTTTTCCCCCATAAGAGGGAGAAAATGGCCCAAGAGGTATCTTCAGTATATCTCTGCAGTTACTTGCAAATTTGACACATTAATCTTGTGGACTAAAATCAGGCAATGTGCAAGTTATGAGCATTATGTGTTCCAACATCACAAAGTTCCATAGCATGGGCCTGAGAGCACATGATACAACCACCTCACCGGCACAAAGCAGGTCCACTGGCAAAGTCTGGGCAGTGGTTAATTGGGAACCCCTTGAATGACAACTTGAGTTCATGGGATGGAGAAAGGCAAGACAGAGGTACGGTCAGTCCTCTTTATAAGTGAATGTACTTCATTATCTGAACACTTGTCCTTGTTATCCACTACGCAGAGAGCTTGTGAAAGCTGCAGGGACCTTCAGAATGGCACCTGTGTGCCCGAAAACCTCCTACCACAGTCTGGGGGCTGAGAGGCCTGTCACTAAGAGCCCAGCTTAAAGGCCCCCCCCCCGCCTTTTTGAAAAAGGGAAAGTGTAATAGTTGCAATCTCGCAGGCACTGGCAAAAGAAGGAAGTGCCTTGCTTAGCTATAACTTCATATCGGTCTTAACAATTGTAGCTAACTGCAAAGGTAGAAAAGAGATGCCTGTTTATGGAACAGAGAGACACGAACCTCAAAGGACCAGCTAACCAAACAGCCAACTGTAATGTGAAGTGTACCCAGTTGAACAAACGACGGTTGTGAAATGCTTATTGCACGATATTGTCATTTTTTTATAACAAATATAAGCTTGTAGTGCACTCCTACTGTACGTCCCCTTTCTCCGCGACCCCTCCCTTCTGAAACAAGGGTATATCTGCATACTGAACTGTACTCTCGACGCAGACCTGCTCCTCAGCTCTGCCCGGCCCTATGGCATTGCGAATAAACCAGTCCTAAATCTGCCTGCTGATTTCAGTGTCTTTCCTGGGAAACCGCCACAAGAAAGCATCTGCTCTTCAAGTAAGTCTGCGTTTTGGCTACACCTGTGATTAGCGCTGGCCCTTTCAAATTGGCTGGCAGAAGCATATACCAGCCATGTTTAAGGGGTCCATGCTAGTTGCAGGTGCCATTCTGAAGATCCCTGCAGCATTCAGAGATCTTTTGCCACTTCCTGCTAACTCTGCTGGCTTCCTGAGAGTCTCGGCTGGATTCTTATAGTGACAGATAAGGTTCCCCTTGCACCTAACCCCATTATCCGCACATTTGCTATCCACAAGGAATACCAGGAACTAACTGTAGTGGAGAACCATGGCGGATAATTTTAATTAATTCATTTTCTGGCATTTTCTTTCTACTTCACTCTTGTTTGAAAGTGCCAAGTATAAACAGCAATGGGTGAGTCTCCACACGTATCTGTGCACTAGGTTGATTTCCACTGGCGTCTCAGCTGAGTGGCTCAAGGGTTAAGTGAAAGCTACGTACATGCGGAGGGTTGCTGGCTCTGGCAGCTGGAAGGTCTTCCTCATGAATTCGTAGGCCTTGGCAGAGAACAGATGCAAGGAGGCTGCAAAGTTGCGGGTGGTGGCTGGGCAGTTTTCACTCTGGGCTCCCTCACACTGCAGGCTGAGCTGCAAGTCTGCTGGACAAGGAGAGTTACAGACAGTGAGTAGATGCTAGCTTAGGTCACGGCTGGAGAAAAGCAACAAGGCTGTATCATTTGCCTTCACAACTAATTCAGCCTTATTCAAATTGAGGGGCTGAGAACAAATCTTGAGAGGAAGCTTGGTACAGAAGCTAGCATAAGAAGAGCCCAGCTGGATCAGGCCAAGGCCCACCTAGTCCAGATTCCTGTATCTCACAGTGGCCCACCAGATGCCTCAGGGAGCACACAACAGGATGCTTACATCCTGCTGCCTCTCTCTAGCGCCTGGCATGAGGTATCCAATATCTAAATCAGATTCATGGAGGAAAAGTCCATTGCATGTACAACCTCCTGTACATGCAATGGACTTTTCCTCCATGAATCTGTCCAATCCCCCTTTGAAGGCACCTAGGCCAGACGCCATAACCTGTGGCAAGGGGTTCCACGGGTTAATTACCCACTGAGTAAAAAAAAATTTCTTTTATTTGTTCTAACTCTTTCAACATTCAATTTTAGTGGACGTTCCCTGGTTCTGTTGAACATCTCAATCAAGTCCCCCCTCTGGCACCTTTTTTCTAGACTGAAGAGCCTCTGTCTTTCTTCATAAGGGAGGTGACCCAGCCCAGTAATCATTTTGGTTGTTCTCTTCTGCACTTTTTCTAGTTCCACTATGTCCTTTTTGAGATATGGCAACTAGAACTGTACGCAGTACTCCAGATGTGGCCGTACCATCTATTTGAACAATGCCATAATAATATTGGCCGCTTGCATGATAATATTGGCCGCTGGTAAGCCTTAAAACTGTTAAGAATGGGACAGGGCAAATAATTCTGAATCACAGAGAGGCTAGGAGCCTAGGATTTGCCTGCAAACCACAGTATCAGACAGCAGGTCATCTGAGCCCAGAACAAAGCTGGGTCCTCTCCCCAAAGCCACAACAGATTCCGGACATTGTGACAATGCTGTCTAGCAAGAAATGGCAGATGGTGCAGACAAGGCCACTTGACTGTGCTTGCATCTCCCTGACCTGTGGCGTACCACTAAACTGGGATCTCAGCATATGCTCCATGTCCTCCGGGAGGAGATGCTGCTCCCGCAGGCTGGCCAGCACACTCCACAGCTCCTGCTGGTAATAAGAGAGGCGGCGCTGGGTGGCGTCCTGTTCCCGTTCACTCCCCAGAACCGGCCTAGCAGGGGCAAAAGGCTTTATTCTGCCCTCCGTAGGTTCGCTGAGGCTGTACTGGTGTTCGGCTTGGATGAGTTCCACCTGCAGGGAGGACAAAGGAAATCCAGCTGGTGGTTGATTTTCTTACTTTATGTTCCACATCCTTCCACAGATCTTTGAGTTTTTCCAAACATTTGCTTATGCCTGAAATCTAAACTTACTCGACATTACCTTGATTTCTCTTTCGCCCCTCACCACAACTGAGGGTGCAATCCTAACCTGGCCAGCACAAGGGCCACCGGAAAGCATGTTTGGACCACACTCGGAGTCAGGGAAGATGGCGCACATTTGTGTGCTGGCCTCTCTGACTCCGAGTGGTCCAAACAGAATTTATGGTTTCCTTTGTGCGAGCCAAACTTTGCTGGCCTAACTGTGTCGACCTTACTCCAGATTAGGATTGCGCTCAGAGAGTACTGTAAACGCTTCCCAGATTCCCCTTCCCATCGATTTCAGAAATTTTAGTGCAGGGGTCTCCAAACCTTTCAGTATGAGGGCCACATTGTATGTATATTTTACACATAAAGGTAAAGGTTTCCCCACGACTGAATGGTCTAGTCGTGACTGACTGTAGGGGGCGGTGCTCATCTCTGTTTCAAAGCCTGTAGAGCCGGCGTTTTGTCCAAGGAAGCCGTGGTCATGTGGCGGGCATAACTATACGCCGTAGCACACAGAACGCCGTTACCTTCCCACTGAAGTGGTCCCTATTTATCTACTTGCATTTAGGTGCTTTCGAACTGCTAGGTTGGCAGGAGCTGGGACAAGCAATGGGAGCTCACTCCGTCGCGCAGTCTTGAACTCCCAACCTTCTGGTCGGAAAGCCCAGCAACAGCGGTTTAACCCGCTGCGCCACCACGTCCCACATTTTACACATACAGTGTGATTTTTCCGTAAACATCAGTTTGATGAATGAAATTTAAATGAATGAATTTAAGTTTTACTTGAATCATTTTAGGAATCAGCATGATATGCTTCAGAATGAAATGTGACAAGAACCAATGCTGTGCTTAAACAGAAATGATATACAATGAGTAAAAATATCAAGCATTTGCAACTGCTCTGGCAAAAACAAAAACGTTGTTGCAGGCCACATAAAATCTATAGGCAGGCTGGATGTGGTCCCCAGGCCATAGTTTGGAGACCCGTTTTAGAGGATACCTTCATCCCTATAAAGTTTGTCTTCAGTGTGAATGTGAGTTGGGCAGTAAGTGTAAGACTGTCAACTCAGAAGTCTCACTGTTTTCAATGGGACTGATTCGCAGGTACAGGAGAAGAGTCTTGCTGGCTCAGGCCAAAGAGCCCATCTAGTCCAGCTTCCTGTATCTCACAGTGGCCCACCTTAGGTTTTCAGCTTAAGGTCCTTAGGTCCTTAGCTGTAGGCTTCCTCCCCAGGTCCATGGAAACAGTAGCTGCAGATTATTGGCACTGGGCAAAGTACAGCCTACCCCTTATTGGTGTACTTACTGCTTTGGTTTGGGCTGGAGAAGTGTCAGCTGGTGACATAGTTTCACTGATACTGGCGGCTGGCCAGCTGATGCCCATGGCTTTAAGGGACTTTGATGGATGTTGCTCTTTGGTTTGTTTCTGTGTTGAGAAAGAATTGAATGAATTAGATGAGCGATTCTTAGTGGGAGCCATATTCCCCCCCCCCCAGGGTGCCAGAGACTGAAAACCAAAAATAAATTATTTCTATTTATCTGCTCCTTGTTTGACGAGAGTGCTCTGGAACCCGAGAAGAGCTCCTAAGGCGAGCTAAAGAAAAAGGTTGAGAATGGCTGAATTAGACACCAACAGCGCAGATGCAGATTACACCGTGTTCAATAGGACTTACTCCCAGGAAAGTGTGTATAAGATTACAACCCAATCCTTGCTGAAACATGCCGAACAAGGTAATGTTGTCTCTCTCTCTCTCTCTCTCTCTCTCTCTCTCTCTCTCTCTCTCTCTCTCACACACACACACACACACACACACACACACACACACACACACAACTCCAACAGTACTGCCAGAGTGTTACTGGAGCTCCTGTCTAATTGATTATACATGACTGTATTAGAATTGCTTCAGACATAGTGTTCATATCCTTCAAGACGGACCTGTTATTCAACTAGAGGACAGCTAAGAAGCAATTCAGATATTCAATATTCAAGAAAAGCAAGTGCTTCAGTCCTCTTGGGTCCTTGCCATACCATTTCAGAGTAAGGCAAGGGATCGCATTAGGAATAAAAGTTCTCCTGCATTTTTAAAAAAGGGGTCCAGTGCCTTTCTTTACATGACAGAGTAGATTTCAGTGGTACAGCACATGCTTTGCATGCTGAAAGCCACAGGTTCCATTTCTAGCATCTCAGGATAGGGCTGAAAAGGGAGAACCTCTCTGAAACCCAGGAGAGTCACTAGCCAGTGTAGGCAGCACTGAGCAAGATTAACCAACATCAGCTGAAGAGAGCCATCTTCATAACAGGTACAGTCAGTCTTCTTTATATGCGAACTGGCAATCAGCTAACTCCCTTACCGGCGGGGGCAGAATTGCTACTTACCTTCTTATCTGTGCCTCTGTCCTTGTTATCCACTATGCAGAACCTTCCAAACGCTTCAGGGACCTTCAGAACGGCATCCGTGACTAGCACTAACCCCTTTAAAATGGCCAGCAGAAGCATCTGCCCGCCATCTTTACGGGGTTCATGCTGGTTGCAGGTGCCATTCTGAAGATCCCTGCAGCCTCTGGTAGGTCTCTGCAGCATTCAGACATCTTTTGGCACTTCCTACTGCGCTCTGCAGGCTTCCTGAAGGTCTCTGCTGGATTCCTCTGATGGCAGATAAGATACCCCTTGCACCTAACCCCCAGATCCTATAGGATCAGTGGTTCATTATGTGTGCATTCGTTATCTGCAAGGATTTCCAGGAATCCAGAGGATAACCCTAGTGGATAATGAGGACTGACTGTATTTGAATACAGAGATTCTCTCGTTCCAAATATGATCCCTTATTTCAGTAGCTGAATCAGACCTTGGAAAAATGTACTTCATAGCTTGGCACCCTCTCTCTCTCTCTCTCTCTCTCTCTCTCTCTCTCTCTCTCTCTCTCACACACACACACACACACACACACACACACACACACACACACACAC
>JAJKFI010000007.1:14009149-14151329 GCA_029204185.1 Lerista edwardsae | reverse complement strand
ACACACACACACACACACACACACACACACACACACACACACACACAAACACTCTCACACACACACACACACAAGGCTGATTCCCAAGTACCCAGTCTCCCTTGTTCAGCTTTGTGCGTTCCCCAGTAGTTCCTAGCAATGCCCTCGTTTCCTACCTATGAACCCCTACTTCATACTGGGAAACATTTTTATCCATACAGGAACAAATACAGTCACTGACAGCATATTTTTCTCCACCTAATGGAGACCACAGCTTCCTGAATGGGATGAAAAACGGCAACGGTCACTTACATGTGGAGGTTTAAACTGGCCGGAACCTCCCTTACCAGAAGGTTAAAGGAGAAAGGAAGGGGCCCAGAGATCAGGAAGCAGCCTCGAGTTTTAAAAAATTCTCAGAATGGCCCAGATTGCCCGGCCAGCCTGAGGAATAAAAGATCCAGCTGTTGGATACTCCAGAATTGCTCTGGGGTGCCAGACATGAGCATTCACTGCCAGGGAAGAGCCACCAGCAGGAAGCCTTTCCTGTCCTCTGCAAGAAAGACAAACATTGCTAGCACAATTTTGCTGCTTCCATGGAAAACCAGCAGATGGGATCAGGAGGTCTTCGCCTCTACAGCTCAGCCTTGCCAGAAGCTGAAGGTGTTGACAGGGATGAAGGGCGCAATCCTAACCTGGAGTTAGGCCGGCACAGTTAAGCCAGCAAAGTTTGGCCTTCACAAGGGCCCCTGTAAAGCACGTTTGGACCACTCTTGGAGTCAGGGAGGATGGCGCACGTCTGTGTGCTGGCCTCTCTGACTCCGAGAGTGGTCTAAACATACTTTACAATGTTCCTTGTTTTTGTGCCAAGAAACCAGTGAGTCAGAAAAGACCAGCAGGGCGCAGAGCTGAAGTAAGGCACAGGACTCTCACGGTTCAGTTTATCCTGACACAGCCAAGATGTTTATTGCAGATAAAGAGCAGGCGAGAAGAATTGTCAGTAGTCTGGTCCGAGGTCAGCATACACAGGTTAGGCAATATATCAGAACATACAGCAACGCGACTCCAACCTCCACTACACAACCCACAACTAATCAACCCACACTGAGCAGAGGCAGTGTTGCCTTCTTTATAACTGTGCTCAGCCAATCACTGTGCTCCCTGGGAATTGTTCTGTTGGTCACATATTCCCCCTGCACAGGTGCTCTGGGCCTTGTATTCTCTGCAGGAAAATCAGCCAGGCTTTTGCTGGCCTTGACACTTGTGCCAGCCAAACTTTCCTGGCCTAACTGTGCTGGCCTAAATCCAGGTCAGGATTGTGCTCTAAAGGCCTTTGGGGGCAGAAGTTTTATGGAAAAGAAGTCGCCCTTTAGTTCCTGCAAAATAATCCTGACCCTCTTTGGGAATGCGACAGTGTGCCAGGCTGACTTTCCAGTCAGGATGAGAGAACAGCCCCAAGAAAACGTATTCCACTTCTACAAGCAGGGCAGTGTCATTGTCCCCTTTCTGCTACCACCATTCAAATGCCTTTCCATCCAAGCACAGTTCCTCCCATCTGCGGAAAGGAGGGAAGGACGTGAATTCTCCTCAGGCCCCCGTTTTGGGATGGAGGCAGCACATCCAGCACCAGGGCTTGTGCTGCCTCACAGGATGTTGTGGTTGCCTTTCAAACCCAAACAAGATGTTGAGCAGCTTGGAGACTTTTGCCTTCTCGCTGTGGCAACCCAGATTTCTTTCTGCTTTAAACAAAATAACCAGCCTGACAGAATCGCCTCAGAAAGTACAAACAGTTCCACCCTACCATGTTTGTGTTCAGGCTGGGTTCTTTAGGGTGAGGTGCTGTTTGTTCCACAAAGCCTGCAACCATTCTAGGGTCCTCTCTTGTGAATCAATCCTAGCTACACGAAACTGTCCAGGATCCTTTCTGACAGGGCTGGACTTGGAAGACGCGTCGGAAGACATTTTTCCCGCTTTTGTTTTTAAACAGACAAAATGGCGCCCGCCTCCTGAGAGGAGACAAAATGGCCGCTAGAGAACGTAGGGCAGACTATGGCACCTCACCAGCTCTGCCTGGCCCCCTGATTCTGCAGTAGCGCCTCGCAGGGCCAAACAGGAGTTTGCCAAGCTCCGTAGCCTGCCGCCACCTCAGACCAGAGGTGCGGATCAGGCGCAGCCAAAAATAGAACGGGCCAGACGCGACAGAAGTTCTAGCCGCCAGCAAGCTGCAAACGTGCCAAAAATAGACCCGACGCGCCCTCATGCACAGTGAGGATGCCGAAGACCAGACCTCCCACACGATTGTCAGGGCACCTTAGGCGGTGACGACTGCTGAAGACAAAACACTCCAGAAGACCTGCACGGCCCCTAAGAGGCTGCTGAAGAGCTAAAAATAGCGCCCCAACATGGTCGTCGCTTTGAGCGCCTATCGAAGCGACGACCGCTGAAGAAAAGACATTGAATAGGTGCTAACACACTCACACTGAGCGTGCCTGACAAAAGGGGCTCGCTCTCACTGGATCTATGGGAGGGAGGGGAGGAGAGGTGCAGGCACTGAGGCATACAGAGAAAATCGCTGCAGAGAAGCTGACCAACGCTTCCAACCTCGCGCGAGGCAGGAATGATCTGGAGTAACGGTTCCTGCATGCGGGTGGAAGTGCCCGCCTTTTTCACTGGCCTGCCTACCGAAATGAGTGATGGGGGAATAACCCATTCATGAGGAATGTCCCTCCTCCACTAGGGAACTGTCCAGGATCAGAGGCAACACTAGGGTTTGCATCACTCGCTGTGAGAGCTCCCACATGATGGAATGCCTTTCTTGCCAGACCATGCAGCATAAATTACAATATCATGCCCACAGCCAAAATACAGTGGCATCACCAGGGTTGGTGTACACCCCATTAACTTCTATATAACAGTACATGTCACCCAACAAACCTTTCCAATGGTATAGATCAGTGCTTCTCAAACTTTTTAACACCGGGACCCACTTTTTAGAATGACAATCTGTCCAGGATCCACCAGAAGTGATACCATGGCTGGAAGTGCCATCATTGTGACACCAGAGCCTGCTGCTTTCCTGAGAATGCAGCAATCAGTTGGGTTATTTCTCAGTCCTTTTCCAATAGCAAAGTGAATCGGGGGGAAAACCCCTATTCATAATCTCAACACAAGCAAAACAACCAAACACCCTTCCCCCTTTCCAGCATCCATCTTCCCATTTTCAAATATGGCTGCTGTGCTTTGCGACCCACCTGAAATAGGCTCGTGACCCACTGGTGGGTCCCAACCCACAGTTTGGGAACCACTGATAAAGATCATGATGGTATTATTCATAAATACAAATTTTCCAAAAGGTTTACAAAGTTTTGGCCACTAGTGGTGTGTCCCCCCAGGCTGTCACCTGGTGCAGTCTGCACCCCTCGCATCCCCTAGTGACACACTGCCTAGGATGAATCTAGATAGGGGCACTTTTCTCTGGATTTTTCCCAGACCTGTTTTCTCAGAGGTCTTCTGTGTTCTATGAAGCCCTGTGGAGTTTGCCTTTCCCTTCCATTTTCTGCTACAGTTGGAATGGCAAGCGTGTTCTGACCAAAAGCTTTGAATTAACACAAGGCGGCCCTGGCATCATACTGGATTTGCTACCTTCGTTCAAAAATGAATCCTTGGGAGTGCCCAACCTCTTTGTTCCTTGCTGAAAGAAGACCAAGGACCCATCTAATCCAGTATTCAGTATCAAAATGTGGCCAGTCGGATGCTTCCAGAAAGGGCATTTGCTCCTGCTCTCATGCCACTCCAGACACCTGCCCTCTCCTACTTTTGCTCTCGAGGTAGTCTGAAGCTTGACAACAGCTGTGATGGCAAGACTGCTTGTGGGCAGTGCTGAAGACGATAAAGGGCACTGTTCTAAATAAACCCTTGGCAGCTAAGAGCAGAGTGCATACACGATGCCTACAGAGGCAAGCAGATGAACTATTCTAGAAGAAAGGGAACAACAGGTTCCATACAACAGAAAGCCCTAGGGAGGCACACTTCATCAAACCTCGGCACAGCTGAATGCAAGGGGGAAGAGGGCTCATGTTGCAGCCAAACACGTAAGAATTTCCCTTCTGTGGCAAAATCAAACATTTCCGCTATGGAGAATTTTAAAATTGCATCAGTAATATGTCTGGAAAATAAGCAACCCCGATAGCATGCAAGAGGAAAAGAAGAGTAGATTAGAAGTAAATGGAATGGACAACAAGCACATACAAAGAAGAGACTACATACAATCTATACCGAAATCTATTATCCCTCAAGACTTGAGACCATGCTAGAAAGAAGAATGAAACAAGGACACGCTCTCAGCCCAAGTCTCTCCAACCATTAGCCGGTCATATATCAGCTCCCTTGAAACAGATAGCAAGCCCTGGTTTTGTAGAGATATGCAATGATGACATGTGCTACACATATGCTACAAATACAGACATTAAATTTCTACTGTATGCCAGTGAGCTGACAGTCCTTTGCAGATAAAGGACATGTGCCCATCAGCTAATAAATCCCCTCTCTCCCTTTCAGTTCTATTAATCTCTCCCATTGAAATAATGGGGACTTGAAAGTTCTGGACTGGATTAGTGCCCGAAACAGCAAGTAAAGAGGAGGTTGAAACTACAGTCACCAGGGTGTGGTGGGATGTTGGCACAAACTCGGTGAAACTTTGTACAAAGTGGCAATTGTCTGCTTAGAGGGCATGTGAGGTTTATACACGACAGAGCCTAAGTTATTTCAGCAGGCTTCCCTTTTTGAAACTCCGGTAAATACTTTTTGCAGTATGTTTGCCTAATAAGTAACTTGGTAAAAATGAAAAGCTTGGTCATTCTGGTTTTGTTTGTTTGTTTTGGGGTGATAATTTCTTAGAAAAAATCCTAATGACCCAATTATAATTATACAAAATGCTTACTTTAGAGAAACAAAAGCATAAGGACACTTTGAAATATACATGAACTGATCAGTACTCAGAAATTTTGAATTTAGATGGCTGGAAATATTGGCCAAACATAACTAATTATGAAATAATGAGAGTAGTATGTAGTTAAAGATGCAATCTTAACCTGGAGTTAGGCCGGCACAGTTAGGCCAGCACAAGGGCCACTGTAAAGCGGATTTAGACCACTCTCGGAGTCAGAGAGACAAACACACAGATGCGCGCCATCCTCCCTGACTCCAAGAATGGTCCAAATGCACTTTACAATGGCCCTTGTGCCAGCCAAACTGGTCGAGCTATGCCAGCCTAACTCCAGGTTAGGATTGTGCTCTAAATATAATGCTCATTCTTTTTTGTTCTGCAATCAATGTACTGTCAAAACCTTTCTTTAACTGATGAGTACAGTAAATGAGAATCACACATTCCACTGCAAGCCAGTCTTTCAAGGGATAATAATGCACATTAGCGCTAGATTGTTTATAGAAAAATAATGTTCAGTGTTCCATATTTTAAAAAATCAAAGCAGTGTATACACGGTGAACAGTAAACAATAACTGACTTCACAGAGACGCATATGATACATACTATGTCTCCTCCCAGTGGTTCTTGCTTTCAGTGCATTGTTGCCCTAGAGAGAAAAAACCTCACCAACACTTCCCTAGTGAGTTGTTTCAGCCTTATTTACAATGTTAATCAGAGATAAGTGCTGGGTACAGTTCTTTATACTGTAGTCTTTTCTACCTTGGTCAAATCAGCTGCAACCTCTTTTATGTGGAATAAGGCAAATGGCTTGGATGAACATCAAGATACATCAAGAAATATGAGCAAAGAGACAAAAACACGTGATCAGCACCCCATGTGTCAGATCTTCAGTGCTGACTACAAGGTGGGCATCAAATGGGGTTGGATACCAACAGCATGAAGATGATACCCAGCTCTACATCTCCATCCCATCTGACGCTGAGAAGACTGTTGAAGTCCCGAATCATTGCCTGGGATCAGTAATGGGTTGGATGACATCTAACAAGCTGAAATTAAATCCAGGTAAGGCAGAGGTGCTATTAGTCAGGAGATCCCAGCTGTAGAATGTCAACTTGTTCTAGATGAGGCTGAACTCTCCTTGAAAAACCAGGTTGGCGATTCAGGGGTTCTCCTGGACCTAGCAATGCTCCTGGATGTACAGGTAGCAACTGCAGCTGAGGGCGCCTTTATCTAGCTTAAGCAGGTGCACCAACTGTATCCTTTCCTGTCTCCATCAGAACTGGCTCTGGTTTCCCATGCATTGGTTACATCTGCATTAGCTAACTAACATGCTGTAGGTGGGGCTGCTGTTGAAGACTATTGGAAAACTATAGTTGATGCAAAATGCTGCCACATGATTATTGACAGACACCAGATAAGTATGATCATGTTACTCTGCCCTTATACCAAATACAGAGCTGCTGGTCTGTTTCCAGGTGCAATTCAAGATGCCGGTCACCATTTTTAAAGCCTAAATGGCTTAGGATCAGGGTACCTAAAGGATCACTTTCTCTTGTTTGAGACAGTTCATTCCCTGAAGTCTTCTGAAGGGGCCTTTCTCTGTAAAATGGAGGGATCATTGTTTTTGTATCCTTATCTTGTGTGTGTGTGTGTGTGTGTGTGTGTGTGTGTGTGTGTGTGTGTGTTTACTGTAAACCATTTTGGGCACCTCCATGTTAGGGGAGAAAAGCAAGATAAAAATACACTAAATTATAAATAAATAGTTTGATGGAACCTGTCCTTTAATAGTACACTATATGCTCCCTTTGCAGAAGGCCTCCAAGTTGAATTGCTGGCTAAATGGACACAGGGTGAGAAAGGCCTCTGGCAAGACCACAGAGCACAACTGATTGTGAGATGGCCCTAAAGTCTGAGTGAGCACAAGCAGCTTCAAATGCTCAAGTGCCACAGCCCACCAAAAGCTGCAGCAGTGGGGATGCTGATCACGTTCAGTGCAGTGATGGAGAACCTATGACACGCGTGTCAAAGGTGACACACCATAACATGTGGAGTAACACACCAGCATTCAACCCATAAGTGAGTTTGTTTCACTCAGTTTTCATTTTTGTAATTATTTGATGTTTCTTTATTTAATACATAGCACCACACATGATGGGACTGTATTTTTTGTTTAAATAAATGAATATAAAGAATTGTTTCTCTTTTGTTTGGGAAGGGGGTTGACATACCAGCAGAGTCAATGTAAGTATTTTCCTAAGTTTTGACATGCCAAGCCCAAAAGGTTTGCCATCGCTGCCCTAATGGGAGTGGATTCATAGCCTCATCTCCAGGACCTCGCTTCAACTGATACCTGGAAAAAGGAATTCTTCAGTCCCGTCCCCCCCCCCCCGCAAGTAGAGCATAAGGATCATAGATGAAGGCTTGCATTCTCCCCCAATTACGGGCTCCTCACGGTTTGACAGCCCTGCTCAGAAGCACAATACCTTAAAGGAGAACACAGAGGGGATCACACCAGCCTTGAGCCGCTTCTGCCCTCCATAGATCTCAAACTCATGCTGATTGAAGTGCTCTGAGCAGAGGCAGGCACCAGAGCCCGGGATCCAAAGCTTCCTGGAGCCTGGCTCCACGCGATTCACGGCCAGCATCCACTTCTTTCTCAGCTCGTGGGCTTTGGGGAAGCTGCAGAGAGAAAGGTGGAGGAGGTCATTTTCCGTCCCACTGGAGAGGCTGCAGGTGGCGACACTGTCACGAGGCCCCGCCCACAATTCCACACCGGGCCCCGCCCCGCCCTCGAGCCCCGCCCACAACGCTAAGAGGTTTAGCCTCCGCCACCATCCTCCCCCGAGGAGGCCTAACTCTTTTCTCACGCACAGCGCCGCGTCCGGACCTGTGAAAAGACAGCCCCTTAGCACGGTTCTCCCGGGTGTCCCGGTTCGGGCAGTTGATGGCGGAGCACGCCTTGGGCATCGTCGTCCTCGACAACAGCGTTGGGCTCCCGATCCTGGCTCCCGCCTGCCGGGCCCTACTTTGCCTCCGGTGTCATGGCGGCGGCGACTCGGACAGCGCACTCTGAACCGAGCTCCGTGGGAGGGGCCTCCCCGCGGCACCATCCTGCGCGCTGATTGGCTCTCGCGCTGACCCGCTGCCGGCAGCGAAGGTGCTGGGAAAAAGAAAACATGGCGGCCGGGCCCAGCAAGACGGAGATTCAGACGCTCTTCAAGCGGCTGCGAGCTGCGCCGGCCAATAAGGTACTGCGTGCCTGAAGTCGAGACAGAAGGCGCTTCGCGGGGCGCGTCGTGCTCCCGGTGGCCGCTTCCGGCGTTAGCGATTCGGCGGAGCCTCCCTCAGTCCCGTCGTCGCCCCCCCCAACACCCCGCGGATCCCTCGTTCTGTGGGCACCACGACCCGGGTGGGTGGAGAGGCTGCGGCTCCGCAGTGGGGCTCCGCTTCCAGAGGGGGCCACGTGTCATCCCGGGCCCTGGTCGGGGAAGGCCTCCTGTCAGTGCGGTTTGGGAGAGCAGCTCCCCAAATGGCGAGCGCTGGGCTTGGATGGACGAACCAGTGGCCTGGCGTTGCGTAAGCGTGGCTGCTTCTTGGTTTTCCCTACTCATAAGAACATTAAGAAGAGCCCCACTGGATCAGGCCAAGGGCCCATCCAGCTTCCTGTATCTCACAGTGACCCACCAGATGCCTCCGGGAGCAGCATACATGACTACTAGATACTTGCATCTCGTTGCCACTCCCCTGCATCGGTAGCCTATCTCTAAAATAAGAAGGTTGCACTATCATGGCCTGTAGCCTGTGATGGACTTTCCCCCTAGAAATCTGTCCAGTCCCCTTTTAAATGCATCTAGGTCATGTGCCATCACCACCTCCTGTGGCAAGGAGTTCCACAGATTAATTACCCTCTGGGTAAAAAAGTATTTCCTTTTACCTGTCTCACTCCTTTCAGGGGCGGGAGGGGGTCTGTATTGGTTTCTTTCTCTCAGCTTCTCTCTCTTGCCTTCTATAGTCCTGCTTTGACTGCAGCGCTAAGAACCCCAGCTGGGCCAGTGTCACCTACGGAGTGTTTCTCTGCATTGACTGCTCTGGAGTCCATCGGTCCCTGGGTGTGCATCTCAGCTTCATCCGGTGAGTACGCCTTGGTTTCCTTCATTCTGCAGCTTCACAATCTTACCTCAATGTGATGGAGTTGACTGTGCTTGTTCCCTAAAGCAGTGATTCTCAGACTTTTTTTTTACACTTGGGCCCATTTATTAGAATGACCATCTGTCCGGGACCCAAGAGAAGTGATGTCATTAACCTGGAAGTGCTGTCATGGCCAGAAGTGCCGTCATTGTGACGCCAGAGCCTGCTGCAATAACGCAGCAATAAGTTGGGTTATTTCTCAGTTATTTTCTAATATGAAAAGGAATCAAAAAGGGCAAAAAAAACCCAAAAACTATTTACAACCTTGACACAGGCACAATAACCACACAGCCTTTCCAACCACCACCCTTCCCAGCATCCCATCTTCCTATATTTTCAGTGGTGGCTGTTCTAGGTGCTGTGTGACCCACCTAATGGGTCCTGGCCCACAGTTTGAAAAACGCTGCCGTAAAGCACTTCATCCATGTGAGAGGTGTTTGATCAGTTAATCTTTTTAAGCAATTGCGTAAGAATGATGTAATGTCTCTTGTTCGCTGCTTCTGAATGCTATTGTTTGAAAACAGGCAGAATATAGATATGTATTTGTATTTCTATAGCCTTTCTCCATATATGGTGCTGTACAGAGAATGAGGAATCGGGCCTTTGCCCTAAGAACATTTTGTAGCTAAGAACTACTTTTCCCCATTGATTACACAAGGGAAGATGGTTGCTTATTAACCTTTGTAGTCAGAAAATGAATGTCATTGCACTATTATATCTACAAATATAGTTGAGCATATTTTGCCTGTGTCTAGTCACACACAGTTTTGTGTAATATGTCGGTGTTAACATAAGTCAAGCTTGAGAGGCGAGTGCAACGAGAGAGATGTTGGAGGCGTTCTAAGCAAGATTCAAACTTGTGATTGTAATAACTCCTGTGTGAGGTTGAGAAAGCCTGCCTATGTAAACCACATTGATTAGAGGAGAAATCCAATGACAAGAAAGGCAGTATATAAATACTTATTATTTATAATGTTTTTATTATTTTGTTATTATGTTTACACAAATTTATGAATAAATAATGTGGATGGATTGCTAGGCTGTATATTTCCATTTTGTATTTCATTCACTTTTAAATAATATAGCTGTTGACACTGCTACATGAAGTGGATTCATGTTTACATCATGCAGAACTTGGAGAGAAAGTAAAAGGGTAAAAAAAATCATAATTACAATGAACAGTTGATTTGCAGCAGAACATTCCTAATGCCTTGCAGTGGGAGGGACAGAGGCTGCTGTCAATCATTAATTTGACCTCTAGCCCTTACCAAGGGGTATGGTTAAAGGCTTGTTTCTGCCACAAGTGGAAGAAATGGGATTTGTGAGGGCACACTAAACATCTACAAGTCCTTTCCAGCTCCTGTTACTGCAGTGTATAAACAAAATTAGTTGTTGCACTGCATTAGAACTGATGTTACGTGTGTGTTGTCACTTGATACCTATGAGCTGCCTGGGCTGTAAAGTATTGCATTCTATGGGGATTTCCATCTCTGTTATTTGATCTCTGGCTGTTTGACTCATTCAAGTCCTTCACTTGCATCATTAGTTACTGTTAGTAATGAGTATATGTGAACTTGCCTGTAAAAGGTGTATTTTCTTTTTATTCCACTTTTCTTAGTACATCTGTTTGGTAATCTCCTTTCAGTGTTTTGTGGAGCTTGAAAGCTTGTATCTGCTCTCAGGGAAGTAGGTCAGCTAAAAGGTGTTGGATTACCTACATAGTATTCTAGTTAGATAACTCTCTAGTTCTTGATCTTATAGTGTAAGCTCTTCAGCTCATAGTTAAGTTATTTACCTGAAATGCTTCCAGTGTGAATCTTCTGGGAGAACAGCAAGAAAGGACAGTTCTGTAGGAAGTTCACAAAAGGAGAGTAGAGGGTTTTTATCCTCCTGCCACATCAGTCCTATGCCAGAAGTGCAGTCGACTCTCCAGGATTTAGTGCCAGGCCAGAAACGTGAGACATTTGATATGTATTGATTCTTGGGTATCTTCTAGTTGATACCATAATGAAAGAAATGAAACTGATATGTCTGGGGGGCAAATTTCACGGGTGACTGAGGGCAAGTTAGAATTGTTTGTGCTTCTGAATCCAAGCTTTAAATGAACATGGGCTTAATATGCTAAGCATGGGCTTATTTTGCACAGTAAGCAGATTTGAGATGTCTGGTGTGCATGGCTCCTTTCATCTCTCTGAAGAGACTGATGGCTACTTTGCCCTTTGCCGATAAACCTATAAATGCAAATTTTGAAAAAATGTTGATGGAACATTAGAAACCGTTACTCTGGAGTAGCTGGACAACAGCGCTGAAGCCAACAATCTCTTCATCCACAGTTAGGCCTACAACCTCTTTTTCAAATCTTGTTTGAAAAGGTATGGAGAAGAAGGATAATATCCCTACAAGTCGGTCTTGTGTGTTGTACGCATTTTGCACATTGTCTGTCTTTGGAACATGGTTTTGCTATTTGGACAGGTTTATAATTTTATCCTGCCTTCAGGTAAAAAACTGCCAGGGTGTCTTACAAAACTAATAAAAATCAACAAAATCAAACAAGGGTAAGACAGGTACAACAGCATGAAAGCAACAAATATGTAGAAGAAAAATGTTCATGTTCCTTGAGAAAAGCGCAGGCAAGTTAGAGATGTGCTTAGCATTTCCCTTGGAGTCCCCAGGTGTGTTCTCCCAAGCTTAGGACTTGGGTTTCTGAATCAAAGGGTATTCTCTACCATGTACTCTGGCTTCAGTTACCCCGATAAGCGTATCTACTTTTCTCACATATCTGAAGAGGGCTTATGTTCCTAGATCTCTGGCTGTATTACAATGAGTGCTTTGAATTCTTTGAGACTGACCTGGTGAACGTGTTTGTTTGAATGAGTTCTTGTTCTCTTGTCAGGTCTACAGAACTTGACTCCAACTGGAGCTGGTTTCAGCTGAGGTGTATGCAAGTGGGTAGCAATGCCAATGCGGTAAGGAGCCCTTTATTACTCATTCCTTGGTCACCTGTCCAGACAATGTTTTTTGGAAAATGCCATGGTTGAGGGAGGGGGCTGGTGTTTTATTAAGGAAGAAAAATATTTACCAGTTCACCAGAAAATTCATGGTGAACAGGTTTCTTGGACACTGGGTTCAAGTGAAAGCTGAACCAAATTGCTGAAGGTCTGTCCTTACAGGACTGTCCATTGAGGATTGATATTTTCATGTGTCCTTCCTCTTGGAGACCAATGCTATTTCCTCTCTTCAGACCGCCTTTTTCCGCCAGCATGGTTGCACCACCACAGATGCCAGTGCCAAGTATAATAGCCGTGCGGCCCAGATGTACCGGGAGAAGATCAGGCAGCTGGCAAGTGCTGCCATAGCCAAGTACGGGAATGATGTAAGTGCAAATAAGCCTTGGTGCTTTGGGGGAGGGAGCATGGGAACTACTGACAAAAGCAGGTTGTCTTTTCCGTCTTCAGCTCCTGATTGATGGTCTGAGTGGAACTCCAGGACACTCCCCAGAAAAGAGTGATGCTGATTTCTTCCTGGAACATACACAGGTGCGACAAGTCCCTTTCTATTGGAAGCCTGCCTTAAAGGTGTCTGTGGAGGGTAATAGTTGTGTTTACAGGCTATGGATGTCTTAACCACTGCTCTGTATTTTTTTTTTGGGGGGGGGGGAGGAATAATGTTTAGAAACCACTGAATATGAATAGTCCAGTTCTATGGTGGATCTGGCATTTTCACTAGGTTTACCCCCTTGATGTTGTAGGTTAAATATTGTACATATGAAGACCCTTTATCCCAGATTTCTGTAGCTCAGCATTATCGGTTTTAACTAGCAGCAGCTCTTCAGTGTCTCTGAGGTCTGGAGTCTTTCCAGCCTTGCTCCTCAAGAGTCATCAACTGGTGATAGAACCTGGAACCTTAAGCAAGCAACCTCTTTCCATCCTTTCACATTGCTTTGTGAAACAAGCAGGACTCTTGTAAGCTTCCTAGAGGCGTCTGACTGGCCAAAGTTGAAATGGAGTGCTAGGTTCTAGATCTGATCCAACAAACGTATTCCTGTGTCATGTCTCATACTTGGAATATTAGCTGCCTGGGATAGAAGCAAGAGTAGCAGCTGATCAGCTTCCACTTTGACCTTTAAACTGGGAGTCCTATTTATTTCATTGGGACTTCTGTGTAAGTGTGTTTAGGATTGTAGTGCCAGTCTTTGGGGATAGGGCAGCCTTCTCCAAAACTAGAGCTGATTCCAAGGAGACTTGAAGGAATGGGCTGAGCCTTTGGTGGATTTGACTCCATTCTTCACAAGATTGATTTGGAACAGATTGGTACATGGGTGATTCTTACTAGCTGTTATACACTTGACATGCATGTTTTATTGTGAATCCCAGTTCATAATAACTATGTTGATGATCATCTGGGTTGGGATTTACTTTGCTGATTTACTGGATTGGGATTTACTGATCCAAATGGCAGAGTCTTCCTGAAGGCTAATTCATTTTCTTCAAGGCATGCAACACCTGGGATGTAGCTGAGACGGGTCAAAGCACAGTGGAGGCTTCAGTGGAACTGGAGAGAGCAGCTAAGCCATCTGAAAACAACGAAGTTCCACGTGAGTATCCTTTTTGAAACCAGCCAAGTGCCCTTCCCGAATCGTATCTCCCTTGACCCTGTTGTTGCTTGTTTTCAGCTTGGATGTGAGCAGGAGATCCACTCAGTGTAATGTGTTGAATCAGCATAATTAATGGAGGTGTTTGGAGAAATTGTGTGAGCATCTCACAATAATTTTAACAGCCTTGTTCCTCAGAGCGTACATATGTTTTACTTGTTAAGTGAAGAATCTTATAGGATTGAACAGTGTCGGGTGTTGCAGCAGTTCTATTGTTGGAAAAATTCTTGGTTGTCAGTGACTCCTTATTGGTTTATCCTCAAGGTAGCATCCTACATAGAGACCTCAGGATGGTGGTGCTGCTACAAATGAGCAATGCTTTGATTTGTGATACTAGAAAAAATTGAAGTTTCTGTATTTACTCAAAAATAAGTAAATGCTTTTAAGTAGCATCATTCTAGCTGGGTAGTTCAACTGCCGCTTTTCTATCCATAGAACCTGACCAGGGCCCATCTATCGATTTGCTGAGTACTTCTCCTAAAGCACTTGGTAAGCATGCGATCTTGTCTTGTCTGTCTTTTCAGATAATGCCTTTTCTGTCTGCCACTCTTGTCCAGCCAGGTCCAGTTTGGATTCTGTTTCGGATGCTGGATCAGTTGAGTGTGGTCAGCATTTCTGACCCTAACATAAGTCTGTTGTTCTCATTCCATGGGAAAAATTGGGCAACTTCTTGGAACTATTTCAGAGGGTGAAAATTCCGAACATAAGATGCCAACATTTATTAGGTTTAAAAAATGCACCAGGAGCATGTGGTAGTTTCTAGTTAGTGTAAACTACAAATGATCTTGGCTTATTCTTTAAAGGGAACATATGGTGAAATGGCCGATCCCAATACCTATGGCCTTGATTTGGGCCTTGTGTTGATGGTCAGTTTTCTGGTCTCTACTGAGCCCAGGCCATACTGGGAGCTCTGGCATCCTTTTTGGTACCCAATATATGCATGTCTTTTTCTCCCTCAGACGCATCCATGTGTCTGTCTACGCAAGGCGCGTCTCCTGCCAGAGGTAACTGCCTATTGGCCTACACTGGCTGCTTCTGGTGCCTCTGCCTTCTGTTTCTGTGGTTTTGCCTTCGGACCACTGTTTGTCTCGTGCCTCAAAATGCTCATTCTAAATGGAAAGGAAGGGGCAGGTACATCCTGCTCTCTGTCTACAGTTAGCCAGCTGTGGACACACATGGCTCTAGCTGCAGGGAGGCACTTATGCTGTCAGCTGCTTGGGCTCTTATGGAATGGCTGGACAACCTACTACAAAAAATGTGTCTTTCCTAGCTCAATGTTGCTGATTCTTCCCAGAGTCCGGCTCCAGCTGTTTCTCCACTGGTTGGACAGCAGATGATCACTAAACAGAATTTTCTGGGCAGCTGAAGCCTTTTTTTTTTTTTTTCAACCTGCATTCTTTGAAGCACCACTTCTTGGTGTGCTTTTTCAGCTAGGGCAAGAAGAGGCTCAAGAAGTGGTTGAGACTGCATGGTGTGACCTATCGTATTGGCTTTGGGTCTCTGTCTGCTGCTCCCAAGACTGTTGGGTACAATTAACCCGTGCATATGGCACACTTGGCCGAGCTGCCCTTGTGCAGTTTTAAATCCTTAAAACTATTGCAGCTAGTTTGGGTACTAACAATAGCTTACTTATTGTTGTCATTTTCATTTCTGTTCATTCATCCTCTTGTTGTTGCAGAAATAAAACCTTCCCTCATTGGAAAGAAGAAGCCAGGTGCTACCAAGAAAGGGGTATGTTGACTTTGAGTCCCTTTGAGGGACTCTGCATGCATCTTTTTTCTGTTCTGGTTAAGGTTTGCTGGTCAGTTCTGCCCGGCTTCTTCCCCATGTGGTCCTTTAGTTCCTGTCCCCCTTTGCTTTGCTTTGACAGACTTGAGGTTCCACTTGAAGACAGCAATGCTCTCTCTAGATCTTGGGTGCTCTGTTGAAAACCAGTAATCGTAGTGGAATGTTCCGGAGACTTCAGATATTTGTCGCAATTCTGACTTCTTTCAGTTGCCTTACTCTTGGGAAAAACGTTAGAAACTGAGGGTTATTTTTAAACAGACTTAATACATTCCCTTTTTTCCAGCAGCTTAATATCCATGTTTTGGCAAATGAATGAACCTTCATGCAGCAAAGCTTGCAACGTGATGAGCTGCTCTTCTCCATCCCTTCTCTGGAATTAATAGATCCGCTAAATTAGTCCTGAAATAGCAAGATAAACAATATTCAGATTTGTTCTTGAATATCTTCGTGCCTTCTGCCTAGTCTGCAGCAGTAACTGACTTGGCAGGTTGTTGTTTTTTCCCATGGCTTACAGTGTTTAAGGTGGTCCTGACTTTGCTTGGAATTCTTACTCTGCTTCTTTTCTTCCAGTTGGGAGCCAAAAAAGGTCTTGGAGCTCAGAAAGTGAGTAGCCAGAGCTTCACAGAAGTTGAACGGCAGGCCCAGGTAGCTGAGAAGTTGAGAGAGCAGCAGGCTGCAGAATGCAGGAAGCAAGCGGAAGAGTCCATGTGAGTTGGGATAACCTCAACTAGGATGTGGAGATGCTTGTTCCCAAAGGTGTGCCTGGGCTTTCTCTCTTAGTTTGCAATAACGTATGGAAGTACTGTGAAGTATTTTACTGATTCAATACTTGAATGATCAAGTAATAACACATGGTAGCAGGCTGTAGCAACAGGACCAAGGGTGTGTTGCTCTATCTAGGATTTGGCTCCAGTGAACCAGTAAAGCATCAGGAACTGACCAGTATCCTGTTCCAGATGGTCAATGCCAATTCTTGCATTTAGAAATAGGAGAAACCGGGGTATTTTGGGGAGGGTGTAGTTCATGGTTGGGTGATACTTCTGTTTTTCTCTCAGAGTGGCCTCTATGAGATTAGCATACCAGGAGCTGCAGATTGATCGGAAAAAGGAAGAGAAGAAACTTCAGACTCTGGAAGGGAAGAAGCGTGAACAGGCGGAGAGGCTGGGCATGGGCCTGGTGTCAAGAAGGTACTTGCTGTGACTGAAGAAGGGGGCGTGTAGTGTGTGGTGGACCACTGCGCTTCGTTGTGCAACGTAGGCCCCAATTTGCATAGCACTTGTGCTGTTCCTGTCTTGTCTTTGGTGAGCCATGTCTTGGAAGATAGTCTGTTTGTATGGCTTGTGGATTCTGAACTTTGCTTGGAGACATTTGCCTTGTCCCTATTAGAAGGCTGTTTGTCTCTTGCAGATGTTAGCCTTTTGTGCCATCTGTACTTTGTTTAGCTTAGTTCCTTTTATAAGGAACATGAACTGAAGGCCTTCTGCCTAGTAACTTAGTCCAGTAAAACAAAAGTATTGGGATGCTTAAGAGCCTAAGAGCCCTGCTGGATCAGGCCAGGGGCCCATCTAGTCCAGTTTCCTGTATCTCCCAGTGGCCCACCAGATGCCTCTGATAGCACACTGACTACAAGATAACTGTATCAATCAATCAATCAATCAACAGGTACTTATATACCGCTTTTCAACACGAAGTTCACAAAGCGGTTTACAGGCAAATAGTAATAATAAAGTATCCTGTTGCCACTCCCTTGCACCTGCATATAGAGATAGGTTGCATTAGTCATCATGGCTTGTAATCTGTGGTGGATTTTTCCTCCGCAGATCTGTCCAGCCCCTTTCAAAGGGCATCTAGGCTGTCACAAGGAGTTCCACAGATTAGTTACTATTCCTTCATAGAATATTGTTTAAGGTCCCATTAATAATATTCAGTGTTAAGTTCCTAAAAACCAATGCTCTGTATAGTATCTAGCATAAGAATAGTAATGGTAAAACATTTAGTCTAATTGCTGTATCTGCTCTGACTGTGGCCTTCCTGAAAGAGCTGGAGCCTTGTCGTCGGTGAGCTACCGGAGGCGTAGGGTGCAGCCACCTTACAGCTCATTGGATCTGGGCTTGGTCAGTGCCAGGACAGGATATTGCTGGGATCACTTTGTATCCTTGAGTTCCCCAAGTAAAAGTGGGATAAATGCAATGGATAAATCTGTTGGTAGCAAGGTAATCTAGTGTGGAGAATGGTGGTGTTTGGAGCTCTGCCCGGGCCTCACCTCTGTGCTCCTTCCTTCCAGTTCTATCTCTCACTCTGTCCTCTCGGAGATGCAAATGATAGAACAAGAGACACCAGTGACTGCAAAGTCCTCTCGGTCCCAGCTAGATCTGCTTGAAGATACTGGAAGCTTCACGTCTGGACCACCCAAGTAAGACTGAGCCTCAAATGGCCTTTCAGCCTTGCTTAACCTCTCTGTATCTGGTCTGGATTAATCCCCCTTTCCTGTCTGCTCCCAAGGTACAAAGATAATCCTTTTTCGCTAGGAGATGCTTTTGGCTCCCAGTGGGAAACGGACAACTCCTCTTGGGGGATTGACAAAGGGGAGGAGGAGACGGACATCGCCATCTCCAGCATCCGGCCCATTGGGGACAGGTAACAAGAGGATAGGAGTGAGCAGGCAAGGTGGTTCTTGAGGAAAGGGATGCTTTACAACCAGTTGCCAACAGTTTGTCTCTTCATTCTTTCAGTTTTAAGGAAAGGTTTATCTATTGTGTGTGCTGTAATCAGCAACCCCCACTCTTCTACCCCAACTGAAAAAATATCTATTGTAAAAGGGCTGGGGGCAGGGGAGGAAGATCAGGTGTTTTTGAAGAGAATACAGCTACCAAAGCTGTTAAAGCCTTTCATTGCCTCTTGCACAGAGCTCTGTCCAAAAGGCAGAAGCATCGTAATGGCCATACCTTGACTTTAGAATATGGATCTTAACAGAATTATGCTGGAGTAGAATTGGTTTCCAAGTCTCTGATTTTTGCATTGATTAACTTATTGTAACCTGTTTAATATATGTTAGCTGTTTTGGGATCCCCTTTGTTGAAAGGTGAGGTTTAAAGAAATACTTTTTAATTTATTTAAATGGAAGGCAAAATGTGGAATTAAAGCGACCCTTGGACTAAGGCAATGAGAACTTAAAGAAGCTTGCCTGATTGTTCTCTTACTGCCTGGAGGATATGGGCTCTTGGGAACTTGTTCCTAATGCAGCGGAGAGCCTGCAGTCTTCTAGCTCCTTGTTGAGGGAGGTCATGACATCAAACCAAGTTGGGGCTGAGCTGATGGGAGGTTTCGCTGTTGCAAGAATACTCTGAATTGGGCATAAACTGCCTTATTTACCATTTCAACGCATACAAAGGTTTGAACTTTTTTTCTCTCATTCAGACCCACCAACAGAAGAGAGACAGAGAGCAAGATATCGGTAGTGGAGTCCAATGAAGCCCGACAGAAGTTCGCAGGGGCCAAAGCCATCTCTTCTGACATGTTCTTTGGGCGGGAAGCAGATGCTGAAGTAAGTGCTCAGCTGTTTTTCTTGGTCCAAAAGTGCTCTTCCCTGCAGTCCTCCGTGGTTTGTTTTCAAAATGTGTATGCCATTCTTCGGCTACGAGCTCACTTAAATTTCATTAACAACCAGCATAATAATGTTTTTATTTAAACAAGCCTTTAATTGTTGCCAGGCTGGCTGACATTTTATATTCTGGCTGGCATTTTACATTCTCTTTTTTTATTTATAGATCCACGGAGCTTGCTGTTTTAAATTTTAACTGTTTTAAATATTGTTTTTAATTGTAAACACTGCGATTTATTGTATTTTTAATGTTGTAAGCCGCCTTGGGTGCCCATGGGGCAGAAAGGCGGGAAAGAAAATAAATAAATAATAAGAAATGAAACATCCTGTAATACTATAAACAAAACAGCATAACCTAGTGAAATGATTTGGGGGGAAACAGGAATCGGTAATCAGCACTAACTAACTTGACACTTTCTGCTTCCTGTATCATCTTCTTTCTCTCTTTTTCAGTATGAGGCCAGATCGCGACTACAGCAACTGTCGGGCAGCAACGCCATCAGTTCTGCTGACCTTTTTGGAGAGTCTGACACAGTGAACTCTGGTATGCTAGCAAAAGAGACTTGCATGGCCAATACCCCAGCGGGTTGGAAAGAGGTCGATTGTGGGTGGCTCAGCTCCCATCCAGTATTTGGGAACAGCTTAATAATAGAGTTCTACACAGATTTATGTCCTGCCTTCCTCCTGGTGAGGACAATCAAGGCGGTTTACAACATCCAAACAATAAAACATTGAAAACAACTTAAAACAGTAACATATGGAATAAGTCCCAAGGATCACATAAAAACAATTACAATTGCTTTGGTTAAAAATGGTGGCTCATCATGACAGCTATCGAATGCCATCCTAAATAAAAAGGTTTTAAGGCCCTGCCAAAAGATCTCCAAAGAGGGAGGCATTCTTAATTCTAGGGTGAGGGAGTTCCTCGCTCCTTGAAGACCTCGTCCTCACTAGCACATTGACTTGTGCCTGGAAATCAACCTGCAACCAGCATAGCTGCTGAAACAGCAGCCTGAATGAGTTGAACTGATGAGCCCCAGCAACCACACTGGCAGCTGCATTTTGCAGTTTTTGCAGGTTCCAGACAGTCTTGAAAGGCAGCCCCATGAGATACGTTGCAGTAGTCTAGATGTCAAGTCTGACTGTTTCAGATATTGTCGCAGCTGTCGAGTCAGCCGAAGCTGAGCAAAATCTCCTCTGGCCAGATGGAAGTCCAGGAGCAGCTGCACATACAGGAGAACCCCTAAGCTGCATACCCGCTCCTTTAGGGGGGAGTGCAGTTCATTCAGAGCCGGACAATTGTCTAATACCTGAAACATGGACTTCTGGACCAGGAGAGCCTCTGTTTTATCAAGATTTAATTTCAGCTTGTTTACCCCCATCTAACGCCCAACTTCATCACACAGCAACTCAGGATTTTGATTGATCTTTGCAATCGGGTAGAAAGGATTGAGAGCTGGGTGTCATCAGCATATTGAAGGCTCCCCACCCCAGCTCTCTGGATAACCCCAACCTGTAGCTCCATAGAGGTGTTAAACAGCACGGGGGATAAAATTGAACCTTGTGGCATGCCGCACCTCAAAGGCCAGATGCCAAGTAGGTATTCCTCAGAACTGCCTTCAGGGAACTGTCAGCCATGGTTGTGTATCATGGGTTATTTCCTGTCCAAGAGCTTAAGCAGGCAGGCTGCCTTTTGTTAAAAAAAAAAAAAAAAAAAAAAGCCCTACCTTTTTATACACAGTAGATTTTTGTGTGGCAAGTGACAACCTGTGGCTCATGCTACTGTTCTTTGTTCCCTGCAGGTGGTGTATCAATTGGAAATGTACTGCCTGCTGCCGATATAGCCCAGTTCAAGCAAGGGGTGAAGTCTGTTGCTGGCAAGATGGCTGTTCTGGCCAATGGAGTGATGAACTCTCTCCAGGTGAGATGTGGGGAAAATGGCATGTGCACTGTGTGTCAAGGGGATTTATTGTGTGCACAAAGTGTTTAGATCCCAAGATAAGATGCTGGAAGCCATGTGTGATGCCTATTTTGGATTTTGTTTTGTTGGAATTCAAAAATGTGGAGCATTTGTAAAACAGCTAGCGGGTCAGTCCATATAGAGATTACTTCATCTCATATACCACATTTAAATTCCAAGCTTTGACAAAGGTGTCTGCTTTAGTAGCAAATGCCAATCTTTATATCTAACAGTTGGCATTTGAAATATTTTGGGGTGTTTTTGTTTGTTTGAAAACAAGGATCACAATCCTAGGCATATTTCCCAGCAAGTTTTGATTGAACCCGTTCAAGGCTCTTGCAAATCTAGGATTCACGTCTGGGCTTTGCACATTGAGCGCTCCTCTTCAAGAAGCTGTCTGCTGTGATGTGGGGATGGTGGGGGGCAGGAGCCAGTTTTTGGTGGTTATCAGTTAATGGCTTTGCTGACAGCTCTTGTCTTGTTCTCAGTTACGCTGTCCTGTGGCCTGAGAGGGCAACATGGAATTCTCTTTTAATAATGAGAGCACCGGTTTCATTGGGTCTTTATGTAGAATGGCAGGGTGGGCTGGCTTTCCTCATGCCCAGTCCTGGGCATCAGCTTTGTGCTGACTTGTGTACCCAGTGTCTAGAAATCTTCCCTCTACATTGTGGGCTACTTAATAAACTGTCATTGTCTCCCATGCTTTAGGATCGCTATGGCTCATATTGATTTGGGAGAGATTGCGGCTTATGGCCACCATCAGCGAGACGCCCTGTGTCACCTGGCAAAACTCTGCAGGATTGTTTTGCAGCCGAAGCACGGCTGATGGGGCTGTTTGAGAAAATGCGAATCGGACAAACCTGATACTTGCTGAGAACCTCTCTGGACACGGTTTTATATTAGGAACGAGTGTTTCTTCAAAACCCAGCCTCCAGCTGAAGAAGTGCGAGCCTTTCCAGAGAACACCCTCCCAGTTCAGGCCTGCAGATTGGTGACTGTTGTGGTGCTGCTGTTCATGCTTTTGCTCCTGTGCGCCCCCCTCCCGGTTGCTGTTGGCAGAACAAATACTGTGGAGGAAACGGCATTTCATATTCCTCATCCTGCTGCGTTGCGGTAAACGCCACAGTGGTGGGGAGTCTCGACCCCTCTCGCTCAAGTTCCCCCTTCTGCACAAAGTAACGTATTGCCTCTTCAGTGTGTGACTTTAAAAGCCACAACAGGCAGGCAGCGAAGTGTCAGGGCATGCATAGGCTTGGCAACAATCCTTGCAGTGTTAATTTCTTGCACTGCAGGTATGATGTGTGGAAGGAGAGTACATGGTGTGTAAAGGAGTACATGAGAGGAGAGCTGCTTCAGCAGGCATAGAAGAGTTCACGTTACCTGTTGTCTCTTCTAATGGCGATTGTTTTCCGATCTTCTTTCAGGAAACTAGGAGCAAGTGGTGCCAGTGACTACTAGCTCTGCCCCTTTCCCTGCAGCCACTACTATTTCTGCCCCTCTTCTCCTAGTTCGCACTGATGTATTTGCCTGAAGATCATGTGCTCTTGTGTGGAAAAGAAAGTAGCTTATATTACGATAATGGCACTTCCACCTCTCCAAGCATCACTGCTTTCTCTTTGTTCCTTCTAGTTCACCATTTGGGCAGTTTCTAAATCATTTCAGTTGCTACTCTCTCTGGGTAGAAGAGGAGCCAGCGGAGATGGTCCTCTCCTTCCTGCTCTCATGCTCAGGACAGAAGACCGTATCAGTACCACAGAGCGCCCCACAGTATCTGCATGCCTTATTCCCCCGACTTAAGAGTTGGTTATGCTCTTTCCTTTAAAGTGGAGTCTCCTCAGCACAATGAGAGCGCTAAATTAATGTGAAGTGGTGCTTGCTGTTTGAAGCATTTTGCAGTTAATTGCTTGAGAACTGCTGTCGCGCCAGTGAGGGTAACTCTGCAGCCTCTGCTGAGGCTACTGCCTAAGGGAGCAGGATTGTCAGAGCTAATTCCTCCTCCTGAGCAAGCAGCCACCCATGGTATACTGTGTAGTGATGCCTTGAGTAAGAAGCCCTTGCTAGAGGGAGGCGAGACTGCCGGTGTTGGGGTCCCACTCTGCAGTGGAGCAACATCTGTCCCTCTTCCATCTCTGCTTATTCATTAGTGTGATCAACCTGCTCTCTTCTCACGCACTTCCTCAGAATGTAGGTGGCTGCATGGACTTGCTAGAATTATTGTTCCCATCAGTACCTTGGCTCTTGTTTTTGCTACCTGGGTTCTGAAAATGCACTGATGTTTTACTTGGACTATTACAGATTTGTCTTGGAGCACTTCTTCCCTGGGCAAGGGGCTCCTAGAGCTCTGATTTGGCCTAATGCTCCCTCTGCTTGGAGACTGGAAGAGGGACTGACTCTCGGGCTGTGTACTTTGACTTATTAGTAATATTTAAGGAGCTTTGTGGGGCTGGGGTTGGGCCTCTACTGCGTGGGGGTCTAAAGGGGAGTGATGTGGACCCCCCCCCATGAATAAAATCAAAGACCTCTGTGTGTGTTCCACTTTGGCTGTGTGTGTGCAACTCCTATTCTCTAAACCAGTGTTCTTCAACCTTGTGGTTCAGACCCCAGTGGGGTCACAAAGCCTCAGTTGTGGGGTCGCGTCAACTAACGGCAATGACAAAGGTTGCAGACTAGAGTACCACCAGGTAAAGGGGGAGGCATCTGGTGTACCCCTTCAAGTACCAGGAAATGGTATTGTAGCTGCTGCCAGGATAAATACTTTATCTGTTCACTAATAAGAATATTTGGCTAGAGTAAACAATGCTGGGAAGGCATTACAGGGGAGGAGAGTGGGGGGCAACAGGGATGGGGTGAGTGGATAGGGTTCTGGGAAGGGGTGGGATTGACAGTGGGGTTGCCAGCCTCATATTTTGGGGTCATAGCATGAAAAGTTTGAAGACCGCTGCTCTAAACATGGGCAGATGAGTGGAGGAAAAGAATGCCGCCTATGGTATTAACTTTTGTTTCCTTGAGAGTTTTTTGCCATAATCAGTTTTATATGTGGGCATTGCACAGTTGAGATGGAATTTCTATATCTGCATATGACTTGTGCTTATACTTTTCGTTTCCCTTCACCAGGAGGAGAAGGAAATTAAGTAACCAAAATGTAGTTCTATTAGACCAAGACAGTGATACCACCCAATGTCCGAGCAGTGTTTTATTCCCTGATGCAACCTTAACAGTCTCATAACTTTGTTGCTTACGACATGCTTCGTTTGTTATATATTAGAATTCACAGGAGAAGGTAAAGCACTGCAAAATGGTTTAATTTTTTTCTCCTAAACAAGCTAGTAGGGAGGAGTTTTATAAAACTATGTAGGATTTGGTGTCATCCCTTGGCCCAAAGCATAAATCCAGTCCCAAATTCTTAACTGGGTAAGACTATCCCCTGCCTTCTATACTGGGATATTGGGACATCAAGTTAATGTCTTAACATTAAAAATATAAGCAAGCCTCCGGTGGCAGAAAAAGTCAAAATACCAGGCTCCATTTTTCAAAAAATGGCCTTCCTACAGAGGAAGATACTTTTCTATGGAGCACAGTTCCAGGATTAATTCCCGCAAAAGTGAATAAAGGGCACTGCGCTCTGCTCCAGTATGTGACTGTTCCTGCCAGTTTGACTTGTTTGCCACTAGAGGGTCATCTAACCCTGCAGTTGGAACCACCTCCTGTTCAAGCCATACCCAGTTCAGTGTGAGGAGGAAGTTTTGGTTAGCAAGTCTAAGAGGGGGTGGATGTGAACGTATGTGCACCGTAATGGTGAGCAAGCTGGCAACCTGTTGCGTGTGGGACCTTGTCCCTGGCACCCTCCTGCCTTCAGGAGCTTGTAGTGGAGCTGTCAATTCTCAGAAGAATCCGTCTCTTCGGTGGAGCCATCACTTTCAGTATCCATTTTCCGGCGGTGGTGGAGAGGCCTCCAGAGCGTGCTGAGCCTTGGGGATTGGCGGGAGAGGGAGGTAGCAGTGTCGGCGGTGGGCATGGCAGAACTGGAACTAGAGAGCCCTGAAAGCTGGGCTACCCTGGAAAAAAGGGCATACAGGTATTAGCCTGGCATGCATTAGTCTGGGAATGAGGACAAAAAGGGTTTTGTTAACATACACTTAAAGGAGAGCTACAGGAGCTGACTTTAGAACATGATTCTGTAACCAAAGCCTCAAAGAAAAAAATCAGGGAATACAAAGTTTTTTGGGGGCCCCGTCCTACAAGTGAGTGAGTGAGTGGATAGAAACAACCAGAAGTTGAGGTCTCCTGGGCTTCCCAATGACCTTTGCCCAGGTCTACCTGCCTGTGTGGCATCCCAGCTAGATCCCAGCAGTTATACAGAAAATCAAATGCACTCTCTAAAATCTTTTTTTAAATATAGAAAATCATAGCAGAAAATTAGCACCATCATAGTCAGGCTCCCACTAGAACAAAAAGTGTCTTCTGTATCTATCAAAATGTGCTGCAGCAGCAGCTGTAGTCCCCCAGCTGTGTCCCTGAGCTCCTATACACTCCCTCATGGCAAGTGGATCCACAACCAAAGAGTACTGTAGCAGGCCCCTTTCCTCTCAGATTTGACATGGTGTGGAGGAGTGTCGTGTATGCATGCCTTGGCCCAATGCATCTGGTGTGTGGCAGCCACCACCGCATGCCCATGGTGCTGCCTATGTAGAACGCTGGGGGCACTAAGTCCAGGTGAGCTCAGAAAATGTAAGACTGCAGGAAATTTCTGGGGCCCCTCCTATGGCTTCTGGGCCCAGGTACAAATTGCCCCCATACCCCCCTCTCACAGGACCTGCTTTAACTCCTTTGGGCACAAGCCAAGAGCTGCTTCTAGGCCATTGTCCCTGTTCTCCAACCTGCTTGCCTATTCACAGCAGCAGACTTTGGACACTAGGAAGGATGGCTGGTAGGTAGGCAGAGCTGACCCATGAGCTGGGATCTGTGCTTTAGCGTAGCTCCTGTTTGTTTCAATGAGGCTTGTGCCAGAACATTTTGCATGTCAGTGCATGCAGTGTAGGGATGCTATTTGGGTTTTTCTCAGCCACTGAAACAAGGTGGGGCAATCCTGTCTCTGCAAAGCTGCCCTTTGTCTTTTGGGGATTTTTTAAATTACCCATGCCATGGCACAGATAGTTGTACTTTACTTGCTTCACAGAATCCCTTCACTACCTATTTCTGCCACGCAAAGAGGCAATTTACTGCCTCTTCATCCTCAATTGCCCAACTGCGGATGGGTCAGTTTCAAGGGTGATGGTGTGCCCTTCACTGAGCTGGTTCAGATTCCCTCCCCCCCCCCACCTTTCATACACTTACAGTTTCTCTAGTTCCTGATCCATTTGTGGGTCAAGCAGCAGCTCTGCTTTATCAGGGAGGGCTCCTGGAATGGAAAAGAGCAACAAAGGGAGGATCAATGGATTCCTGCTGCTTGCGCAAGAGGAAACCTCATCCTTACCCAGGAACAACCAGAATACTTTATGCCAGTGGTTCTCAAACTTTTTAGCACTGGGACCCACTTTTTAGAATAACACTCTGTCCAGTACACACCTGAAGTGATATAATGGCAGGAAGTGCCATCATTGTGATGCCAGAGCCTGCTGCTTTCCAGAGAATGCAGCAATAAGTTGGGTTATTTCTCAGCCATTTACCAACAGCAAAGTGAATCAGAAAGAAAAAAGCCTACCTACAACTTTGACACAAGCAAAACAACCACACTTTCCAGCATCCCATCTTCCCATATTTTCAATATCGCTGTGCTAGGAGCTTCGCGACCCACTTGAATTTGGCTTATGACCCACTGGTGGGTTGCAACCCACAGTTTGAGAACCACTGTTTTATGCAATAAGCTAATGACTCACATACGGAAAAGGTAAAAGCGATTTGTTCAGGAACTTGGCTGAGCTCAAACTGAGCCGTTAGCCCTTTGAATGCTGTATGGTGCATTCTGTTGCTGGTACACAGCTATCTGAAGTCTACGTTTCACAGTCTCTTTCACCGAACCGTAGTGTGCAGGAGCTCATTATCATGCTACCTGAACTGATGGCCTTTTCCAGCAATCTGAGATCGGTGCATTCTCTAGTGTGGGGTGTCATAAGGCCTGCAGGCAGGATGTGGCCTGTAGAAACTCTTTATCTGGTCCTCATTGTAATTTGACTCCCTAGCACTACCATCAGCTGCAGAGTTGCAAAGTGACACATTGGCAAAAGTGGCACTGTTGAAAGGGTTGATCTGGGAGAACCTAATTATCACAAGGGCCACCCTTTCAGCAGCACTGCTTCTGCTGCAGTGTCACTCCAGAAGAGGTGGCCCGAATGATAATTGGTGCTGCATCAGCGCTGCTTCTGCCAGGAGACCAGGAGGGGGAGATAGAATGAGGCCTCTTAAGGCAAGGAATGATATGGGGGAAGAGGCAGACAAAGAAGAGGGGGAGAGGGAGATGCTGCCAAGGCACTGGGAGAGCCCAATTATCACAGGGGCCACCATTTCAGCAGCGCCACGTCTGCTCAGGCATCACTTTACAGAGTGATTTCCGTATTTTCTCTTACGCTATTTTCAGCTAATGAGTTCCTGAGAAAAGAGTGCGTATTTCTAGTCCTCACCTGCTTAATGGCAATGAATGCTATTCAGGCCACTGTATGAAACCAGTTTGACACCCCTGCTCTACTGCTTGTGTTGCATGGTCGGACTCGCATGCCTCCCAGTTAAAAACAGCTACTTAAAAATGCACCAGTGGAGCTTCCCTACATGGATTTCCTTGATAGCTGGGACCCTCGTGGCAGGGCCTTCAAGAGGAATTTGACAGTCTCAGAGTTGCTGGTCACTCATTAGGAGGGCTGAGTATTTAGAGGGGTGAAAAGCAGTGTGCCCCCATTATTTGTATTGGGACTGGAGCTTTTCAACTCGTTCATAAATGACTTCTCCAACCTTGGAGAATAGGCAGCAAAATGGCAGATGCATCTCAATGTAGGCAAGTGTAAAGTAATGCATATCGGTGCAAAAAAAACTCCACATATACACTAATGCAGTGGTTCCCGAAGTCCTGCAAGGGAATTGGAAGCCACACAATGATGACTGCCTGAAGGACTGTGTATACCGCATCAAACTGGTGACTAGCATCGACAGGGAAGGCGGGGCCTTAGCTTGGCCCTCACCCCCTGCAACCAGGTTGTAGATATTGTCCAAAATGACAGTGATGATAATCTGTTGGGTGGGCAGGCAAGCAGCCTCTGTCTGCATCAGGGCAGATTAAGAAATGATGCAGTACGTGTGAGTAAATCTTTGCTTTTTGGTTTGCTCTTAAATTTTGCTAGGAATTACGTGGTAGAACATCCAACAATTCTATCTGGCCACTTTGTTTTTTTAATTACATGGCACAGCATTGAACAACTCCTAGGCTAGAACACAGCCAGGCCAAGTGATCTACATGTTTCAATTCTGCACAGAATGCCCACCTCACACACTGCCCTGTACATGCAGGGAGGGGCACCGTCTTTTCCACCACTACATGGGCAGGTTACATTTATGAGCCAATAGCCCTGCCACTTAGAAAATACTGCATTGCCTAACAAGTAGGCAAATTGCCTCTTCCTTTGAAGGAAGGTGTCCTTCTGAGCCTACTTAAAGTGCAAATGTGATTTTCATGCACACAAGCCTAGAGAAGCCCAAAGCATACGACCACTCTGGTATGACTAACAATTTGTGTGTAAGTGACCTCTAGAAGATCTGTTAAGAAAACGCAGACAGGTGCAAAAGAGACTCAAGTTATCATAAGAGGCAGGAGGAAGAGTCTACTGACAACATAACACAGGGCAGGTAGCTAACCGCATAGTTATCTCCAGGTAAAGCAGTGGGGCTACTTGTGACCACAACCATGCTTAAAGCAAGACATGATGTTGCCATCCTTTATCCTGTGATTATCAGGACTATATTGAGATCTGATCTGAAATGAGACAAACACAAGGGCAGGTGGGGCAGGGAGAGGAAGAGACCCCTGCTAACTGGGCAAGAGGCACTTTTTCAAGTGGTGTCCTCTTATATTTAGCAGGGGGAGAGCAATTGTCCCTCTTCACCCCAGCACAGTGTCTTTCTCGTGGCTGTTGCTGGTGGTGTTCTCCATCCTTTTAGATTGTGAGCCCTTTTAACTTTAATTAAAGTTAAAAGGACAGGGAGCCATTTAACTTTAATGTTATTATTTGCCTGTAAACCGCTTTGTGAACTTTGTGTTGAAAAGCGGTATATAAATACTAGTGATTGATTGATTGATTGCCTTAGCACCTGCCTCCCTTCTAGCTGACAGTCCCAAACTTTTGCCACTGAATTCATTCAGGCCAATTTAACATGAAATTGGCCTGAATGAATTTCCTCCCAAGCAGAGAATCAGTTAACTGAAAGCAGGTAAAAGGGAAATGCTACATAACAAGGGAAAATCTTTTCTGTCCGTTGCTGCCTCCTGGTGGAAGTCCCAGGTAAGACGGGGGAGCTTGAGCTAAGTTCTGGGGTGTGCTGGGGCTGGGCCACTCACACGACAGCTGAGGCGGTCTGCTCCCACACAGCAGTCTGCTTTCCTCGTTTGTACCCCAAGAAGGAGCTGCAGAGCTCCTGGTACGATGCTGTGGAGTCCTGGAGCAGCAAGAAAACACTCTTGCCTGCCACCAGCCTTCAGTGGTCTCTGCTGGATGAGCACAGCCGTGATCACGGGGCTCGCAATTGCCTTTGCCCAGAAAGGTCTCTGGAGTGCTCCCCTCTCTTGGGGGAACTGGTAAACAGCACTCAGAGGACTGGGGAATCAATATTGACACAGGCTTGGGCGTTGCAATCTGCCTGACAAACTCATCAGCCGTGCTCTACTCCTCAGCTCCTGCCGCTGCTGCTTTGTCAAGGCCCCCGTGAGACTAGAGGGAGTGGGGGGGGGCCTGCCTGAAAGCGCCTTCCTCTGAAGCTCTCGCCTGGAACTACCCTCGCTGCAGGGCTTCGGGGAGCCTGTGATCCCCTGCAGACCAAAGCCTATTCAAATCACCCTGCGTGCAGGGAAGATGAAAAGACACCGGGAGAAGAATCCGGCTTTCCCTGCCAAGACGAGAGCACCTGTTCGACTTGCGGCGGCTGCCCCTCCCTGCGAGAGGCCTCGGCAGGAGGCTGGCAGGGGGCCAGGGGACAGGCCTGCTCTAATGGGAGGGAAAACCCACACACTGTGTACAGGGCACAGTGGAGGGAGTGGGCAGGGCTCTCTCGGCCCAGCTGCTTTCACTGCACCTTGCTGGCCCGGGAAGAAAAGCCCGGCTGGGTGCAATCCAGGCCCCGTCTTCCCCCACGACTGTGGCTGCTCTCTAAGCCTGTTTGCACAGGAGACTGCAGGCTTGTATGCGTGTCCCTTGATAGATAATCTCTGCGCTGCTGCTGGGTAAACAGCCCTGCACCAGGAGAGTGGTCGGAAGCGCTGGGGCACGGAGCAAAATGCTCGTCTGGGTGATGCTCAGCCACAGCCAATCCGCCCAGGGGCAGGAGGCTGTCCAGCAAGGGCGGGTGCAGGGGCTCAAGGCAGCTTTGGGTGTCCACTTGCAGAGCCCAAAGAGGCAGGACAAGCAGGACCCCCTGTGTGAAGCTGCACCTGAAAGGAGCACTTCTGGCAACTTCCACTTAACATGCCAAACCCTCTCGGAGAGAGGAGGAGGGCTCCACTCTCAGGCGTGTGCCATCATTCAGAGCAGTGGTTCCCAAACTGTGGATTGGGACCCACCAGTGGGTCGCAAGCCCATTTCATTGAGGATTTCCTGACCAGGAGGACTTCTGCCTTTTCTGGATTCAGTCTTAACCTATTGGCTTTCATCTGTACTATACCCCAACTGCCTCCAGGCAGCGTCCCAGGACCTTCACAGCCTGAAGCTCCTAGACTCCCAGCTGTCTCTGGAGAACCAGGTAGCAGCTGTAGCTAGGAGCGCATTTGCCCAGCTTCAATTGGTGCGCCAACTACGACCATACTTGAGCTGTTCTGACCTGGCCACGGTGATCCATGCGTTAGTGGCTTCAAGGCTGGACTACTGCAACTTGCCATATGTAGAGTTTCCCTCGAGAACAGTTCGAAGTCTACAGTTAGTACAAAATGCAGCAGCCCGGGTGATTACAAGGGCTAGACGGTTTGACTCAGTAGGACCTTCAGCAGCTACAGTGGCTGCTCATTCAATTCCGATCTCAACTTAAGATGATGGCACTGACGTTTAAGGCCCTTCATGACTTAGACCCAGCCTACCTAAAGGACCGCCTTCTCCCATACATACCAGTTTGCCCTCTAAGGTCATCTAAAGAGGCTCTCCTTCAAGTGCCCCCTCTGTCCCAAGTTAAAGGAATGGCAGCTCAGGGACGAGCCTTCTCTGTAACGGCTCCACAAATATGGAATTCCCTTCCGGCAGAATTAAGAACTGCACACTCCCTTATGGCCTTTTGGAGAGGGCTCAAATCATACCTATTTTGTCTGGCCTTTGGATGATTGCGTGGCTGTCTCCGCTCTGTCCCTCTGGTATAGTGTCATAGTTTTGCTCACTCCCTGGTCAAATGTTTTTTCCCTCCTCCCAAACAACCTGATATGGAGAACTGGGTCTAATTTTATTATTGTTACTCTCATGGTTAATGTCGTTTTTTCTTAAATTCTTGTTTTTCTTTTGTGGTTACATTGTACCTTGTTTGTTCTCTGTAAGCCGCCTTGGGCATTTGCTTCAGCATGGGAAAGGCGGGGTATAAATTCTTCAAATAAAATAAATAATACGTATATCCCTCTCCCAAAACAGTGTGCCAAATGCATGAAGGGGGGGGGCAGGAACGGCTCAACTCCCACTGTTGACACTCCCACAAGCCCAGCCCCCACAACCTCTAAAAGGGATGCCTATGCTTGCAGCATTTAGGTACTGCCTTTAATGAAGGCAGACTAGAAAAAAAGTGCTCCACCCCATATCCTTTGCGACACAGTTACCAGGTGAGCCCAGCCTTGAAGCTGAAGTGACAGCCACCTATATCAGCAAATCACATGCTGGCTCAGCCATCATCTTGTCCCTCTCCTCTCTCAGGTGGGCTGTCCAACTTTAGCTAATTTTTAAAAGCAGAGCCTGAGTGTTTGCTTGTCGCTATATTCATTGTCAAAATTGCTCTGGAGATTGTGGAGCGTGGAAGCTATTTCTGGGGAGTTATTCATTCAGCGGTCATATGTACAAACTTGTAGAATTTTTCCCCCCAAGAAATCGATCATGGAAGGAAATAGGTATGTTTTTAGACTGAATTCTGTGAAGTGCTTCTAGATCTGTTCCACCACCCTATACAAGTTACATCTACCTTCTATCTTCTTAACTCAGAGCACAATCCTAAACTGGGGTTAGGCCAGCATAAACTAAGCCAGCACAGTGCCTTTGGATCACTCTCGGAGTCTGGGAGGATGGTTCACGTCTGCGTGCTGGCCTCTCTGACTCCGAGAGTGGTCTGTGCTGGCCAAACTTCGCTGGCTTAGCTTATGCTGGCCTAACTCAGTGTAGGATTGTGCCCTCAGTCTGGGGTGTCTAGGTTCATCCCAGGAACAGCCCTGATCCCTGTTCTTGATTTCTGGGAATAAATACTGGGAAAAGAGATCTGTGTGTAAGGGAAGGATGTGATATCCAGGAAATTTAGCCACAGTCTGGCCCTCCCCAGCAGGGGAATAAAACAACACCAGGAGGCTTTGGTCAAGTCTGGTGGAGAATCCAACAATAGCTTAAAACCCTATCACAAAGAAAGACTGTGACCAGACTAAATATGAAATCTGATAGGCTCAATTTAGTAAATAATTGTTCAACTGATCCTATCATCACTCAACAGAAAAGCCACAAATTATTGGGTCGACCATGTAGCTTGGATGAGCTGTGAGAAAAAAGTTGAGATTCAAGGTCCATTTCACTCATTTTGCAGAGGCAAACTACCAAATATTTACTCTGATGATGGGGCTTGTTTGGAAAAGTGTTTCAAAAGCAGTTGTCCCATTCAAACTTTACTGTTTTAGGTGTATACTTAAAAACATCTGAGCAGTACTCCTATAAACGTAATGAGCAATGGGGCTTTTGGGAATTGGAAGGAACTGAAGACATGTGGCTCAGCTGTCTTGCTTAAGTCACCTGGGACTCTGCTCCAAAGTTACCTTTCTGCACAGTGTTTTCATGGCAAAAGCGTTTTTCTCATTGGTTGCTTAAAACCTGCCACCATGTATACACAGAATCACAGAAAACACAAGATGGGTATTCTGTTTACCAAGTGCTCTGTTGATCCCATGATGCTTTGCAAGAGCCATCAAGAATCCGTAGAAAGTCAGTCTCTGGACACTGCTCAGAACTTCTTTTATGACAGCAGATGGGGGACAGCTATCAAATAAATCATACAAAGGAATCAGCATGAATTTCAGTACATTACCTTCTTTTAAGCTTATGGATGGATGGATGGGACTAGATAAGGTCCAGTTTTGTGACCTGAGCATGCTAGGTCACACGCATGAGGACAGTCTCATCCAATATCTCTTCTGCTCACGCTATATATGAAGTGGCTAGAACAGCAATCTTGCAGAAGGATAAGAACATAAGAACATAAGAAGAGCCCTGCTGGATCAGGCCAAAGGCCCATCTAGTCCAGCCTCCTGTATCTCACAGCGGCCCACCAGGTGCCCCAAGGAGGCATGAGACGACAAGATGCTTGTAAAGGATAGCTAGAAGTGAAATAAGAAGGAAGCAATATTGGCTATAAGAAAATAAATGGATGATTTCTCTTTGTCGTTTAAATCTTTTACTTATGATAGTCAGCTGCATTGATGAATATGTTGTAGAAAAGCAAGATATACAGTTAATGAATAATAGCCATTTTTCAGCGCATGCTGAAACACAAATGTCTTAAATTTTGTCTCTTTACCAGGGTATTGATACCAAATCGGGATTCAGATTTCATGGATCACTCCCTCTGTCATCCATTCCCCCACCCATCCACCCTGTAACTGTGCTCTGACTGTCCAGCCTCTGTTCCTGCAGAGAGGAACTAGAGTTAGGAGCACAACCCCAACCAACTTTACAGCACTGACATAGCCGTACCAATGGGGCATGCGCTGCATCCTGCAATTGGGGGGCAGTTGTGGAAGCCTCCTCAAGATAAGAGCATGTTTGTACCTTACCTTACATTGCCCTTACCCCGGTGCTGGAAGGTTAGTTAGGATTGCACCCTCAATCATGCCAACTGGAAATGGCCAGGTTTGCTAACTGCCCCTCTTTCGAAGTGCAACTAGTCTACCCATTTCTGCCTGGCTATTTGTCAATATTCCCATGTAGGTTTAAAGAAAAGTCATTCCCATTTAACTCTCTAGCTAGAAGGTGTTAAAGCAGGAAATCCGCAGGCAGTGGAGGGTCCTTTCACACACATGCATTTTTATGGCACTGCAGTTCTCCCACAAGTTGTGCTTGTGACTGGAAAGCTCATATGAGAAGATTTCATGCAAGTTACAATAAAGAAAATGGCCAATGCAAATAATTTGGAAATGTGTTTATTCCATGTTGATCCTACCCTGAACTCTGGGTGGTCTAAGTAGTTCTATCTCTTTCACCTCTTTTATCCTCAGAAAAACCCTGTGTGGTAGGTTAGGATAAGCTCTACCACGAAGAAGCTCGTACATTCTTCATGGCTAGATGGGGATCATTTGAATATGAGTCTCCCTGGTCCTAATCCAGTATTCAAACCATCACACTAGACTAGCTTGGCAGTGCCAGTGATATTCTCTGTACAGTAGACTTATTTAATCCAGTCCATGTGACATTTTAAACATGGGGTTTGCTTGCAGGAGCACTTTTGTGCATTAAATCATAAGGTAAATAGTGACCTTTAAAGCAGTGTTTCTCAACCAGTGGTTTTCCTACTATCGGTGGTACTTAAGGTGGTATCCAGTTGTACCTGCAGGTCACCCAGAGACCCACTGCCTGGCAGCGAGACCAGCCATGCAATGCAACAAGCTGTGGTAAGAGGCTCAGTGGTTAGAGCTGCATGCTCAAAAATGCCCTCCTGTCCTTCCTGAGCCTCTTTTGTCATGTTTGTCATGTTGCATCTGGCCTCCCAATCCAGAAGTAACTGGCAATGACATCACCACGAGTTACTTCCAGGGGCACTTCCAATAGGCCAATCATGTGAATTGGTGAGACGGGACAAATGTTGAAAAACACTGCTTTAAAGTAATCCAGTGATGTGCTCAAGGCCATACAGGGATTTTCTGCAGAGCTTGAGACAGAGCCTAGATCTCTGCATCTCATGGTGTTGGCTGCCTCTCCTTCCTGCAGTTGGAAGAAGAGGGATGCCAAGCTTTACAGAAATTGATTTCAGCGTTCTAATTTAAGCAGGTGCCAGCTGGTCATAGTAGTTATTTTCTTATAGCCAATATTGCTTCCTTCTTATTTCACTTCTAGCTATCCTTTACCCACCGCTCAAATCCATTTTCTTTCTTTTTTCAGCATAATTTTCACTCTAGTGGCAATTGCTACTAAAAAGGGACTGAACTGTGATGAACTCATGACCTTTCGGGTGCCCTGTCTTAACAGGATGAATCAATGGAGTCAATTTCCGACACAGGAGTAAGTGGCACTCTCTTGAGCTGGTTTCAGGAAGCAAAGAAGCTCAACATGGGGTCCAGAATGCAGGTCAACCTATCACAACTCTCTTAGGTGAGTGAAATAATCTCAGTTTGGGCGACTCCTGTGGCTAAGACTTCAGAGAGCTCCTTCCCAACCACTAAGAACGCAATCCTAACCTGGAGTAAGGCTGGCACGGTTAAGCCAGCAAAGTTTGGCTGGCACAAGGGCCACTGTAATCCACAGTGTCTTTGGATCACTCTCGGAGTCAGGGAGGATGGTGCACATCTATGTGCTGGCCTCTCTGACTCCAAGAGTGGTCCAAACATTACAGTGTCTCTTGTGTCAGCCAAACTTTGCTGGCCTAACTATGCCAGCCTAACCCCAGGACAGGATTGCGCACTAAGACAGGTACAGATGAATCGGCTTATTCTGGAGAGCCCTTACCTGTATTTGGACTTGTCACACAAGGACTCAAGACACTGGTAAAAGGCAGATGCCTCCACTCCATCGAGTGGGCTGCATTCACTGAGCGCCTGACGGGAACGATGCTGCCCGGAAGACGATGTTGGCACAATGACAGTGTTTGGATTCTTACCCGTCAAGAGATCTTGATAGATGACAGCCACACTTTCTAGGAACTCTGCAGAAACAGTGTGAAGACTTAGGGTGCAATCCTAAACTGAGTTAGGCTGGCATAAACTAAGCCAGCAAAGTTTGGCCAACACAAGGGACAGCGTAAAGTATGTTTGGACCACTCTCTGAGTCAGAGAGGCCAGCACACAGACGTGAGCCATCCTCCCTGACTCGGAGAGTAGTCCAAACACGCTTTATGGTGGCCCTTGTGCTGGCCGAACTTTGCTGGCTTACCTTATGTCAGCCTAACTCCAGTTTAGGATTGCGCTCTTCGACTTCATGGCCAGTGACATCCATAATGATTTAACATCCCTCAAGCCCATCAGATTAAGAGGTATGTATGCCCGTTGGCCCAGCTCTTTGGGTAAACAGGTTGCTTTCTGGTCTCTTTCAACTTGTATTCTTTAAAGGAGAGTGGAAGTCAAGGTCACCCAACTGGAGGAGCTTTTTTAACCACAACCACCCTCCCCATTCACAGAGATAAACACAACCCAAGTTAGAAGCAGCATGTTTAGAAATGGGGAAGGAGCCAAGGGAGGTGGGTTAAGCAGGCTCCAGACTACAGCCCAGTGTGCTTCCGCACAGCTCCAAAGTAAACACAGTATGGGGCCTGAAGGGAAGACGAGGAGAGAAGCTGGCTGAAAGCACGCTCCCCCAGGTCCCAAACCTCCCCTGCCATTTACTTCCACAGTCTAAATTTAAACAAGTTTGTTTATAGACCTGGGCAGCCATTTGCAGGTATAGATTCCACACTGAGTGGTTTGCATAGAGGTAGTTCTCAGAGGTTGCCTGGGAAAGGTGCTGCACTTGGCTGAGAATGAAAGGAGTGTGGGCAGAACTCTATGCATGCATAGGGAAACCTGTGGGCTACATGCAAGCAAGGGACAGATGAACTTTTAAGGTTATTCTGATGGCTCACTGTTCAGTGATTTCTAAACATGCTAGCTGCAGCTGTACAGTAGGAAACAAAATAAACTGGGGTGGACTCACCTGAGTAGTAAAACTGGATCTGGAAAGCAAAGAGGAAGTCTGAAAAAGACATCAGGCAGTCCACAGCATCGTCCATGAGCACAATCCTGGAATCAAGAGGAAGAGACAGAAAGCTCAGCAATGACTAAGGTCAGGTAACTTATCACTGGAGTAAAGATTATTGGACGTGAACCAGGACAACCAGGATGTTGTCCACATCTTGCTCGGTTCTTGCCAAGTAATGGCTCCCCAGATCTGCTTCATTGGACCTATGTGATTTCAAGGTGCAAATGTATATTCTGAGAAGTCGTAAGTCAACAGGAAACTTAGAACAGTGAGTTGCCTTGAAGGGTTTGGATGCTGTCAGGGAAGGCTGCTCTGCATGTATCTGAATCCTTCCTATAGCACAAGAGGGTTGCCTGAGGTAGAGTGCTTTTCCATCGACTTGTACCTGACCTTTGGAAGAGTGAGGCCTTTCCCCTGCCTATGCAAGCACTGGTGAAGATAAGGCAAATGCAGCACAAGAGGGAAACCATTTATCCTTTTACCAGCACGTTTCACAAATATAGCCTCTAACATCACCCAATAATTGCATCACACTAGCTCAAAAATGAAGGAACAGTTGGCTGAAATGGAATTCCTAGTGGTTATACTGACAGCTGGAGAAAGCAATCTGCATTCCCAACTGGTTGAAGGTATATCCTGATATCAGCAAAATAGCTGGCGCAGATCAAGGAGCTCCATAGGCAGTCCTGAGCCTGTACTCAGGAGAAGGGGACAAATATCCCCTTCCCCCAAGGAGCCTCTGGGGCCTGCCTGGCCCAGTAGGATGCAGCCATAACCGTTTGGCTACCACTGCTCCTATGGGCAGCATTGGATTGGGCTGGAATTCTGGTGGCCCCAGTCCTTCTTTTTTTTAATCCACAAACAGCTGTCCGTACAGGTGAACCTGAGTGCAAAAAGAAAGAGACCCTGTTGGGAGACGGTACTCCAAAACATGTTCATTCATTTTACCTTCAGAAACTACATAGAGGCCATGTTGCTAGGCTGGAATACTTCGGAGCGCAGGTGGGGATTTGCAGTTTTGAGTACTCCTGCATTAAAAAAACAACCCTCTGCAAACAGAAAACTAGCACAGAAAAGAGAAAGGTTCCACCTCTGCCAGGTTTTCCATTTGCACTGAAAAGTCCATGTAAGAAAATGTGGGCAAACGTGATGACCCACCTTCGCTTTGAAGAGATACTGTTCATTCCACCACATTGTTCTGCTGCACAGATAGAGCAGGCTTCACTTTCACCTCAAGAAGTTGAAAGCTCTGTCACTGCAACAATGGCAAATGGTTCCCAATGTTCATTGGCCCACTTCAGTGATGGGATCAGCTAACGACTCGGGGGAACGCTGGGCGGGCAGCAGGAAGGCTAGGCGGGACTTCTGGGTGATTGACAGCCCATCCGTTCGGGTCCACCGCCTGCCTGCCAGCCACACGGGCTGCCCTGGCCTCAGAGGGGGTGCCTGCTCGCTGGGGGGGGATGGGTGGGGGTGCCAGGGCGCACAGCGGTGGGGCGCGCCACCCAGGGGCAGCCCGTGTGGCGGGCGGGCGGGTGGCGGACCTGGACGGACGGGCTGTCAATCACCCAGAAGTCCCGCCCAGCCTTCCTGCTGCCCGACCAGCATTCTCCCGAGTCATTAGCTGATCCCATCACTGGCCCACTTGTACTACACAGGAACCTCTAGGCCTCCAAAGCATCTTCTTGCCATTTACTTTGGACCAGGATTCCCTTGTAGTCACAAGAGCAGTTGCTGGCCCGGGGTTGCTCCTGCCACTTGTATCAGAGGCTCTTGGATGCTGGGTAGGAGAAGGAAGAGGCGGAAGAGCTCTAGGATGTGTCTGCGGGAGAGGCTTCTTCCCCGCCACTTGGGCTGGCTCAGTGCGGCGAGGCAAATTCAAGCACACGGAGCAGCTTGAATTAATTATTGCAAAAGAAGGAAGACGAAGGCTAAGAAGGTCCCCAAGACAAAAGCCACTATTTAAAACAAAACCCTTTGAAGATGCCAGAGTGCTTCTGTTTTATTTATTATGTCCCAGAAACCCCCTCCTGCTGTCTAGCGCAGCAGCAGCAGCAGCAGCTCCAGCTCTTAATTCCCACTAATAAGCACGTTATGGAGATTGTCAGTGACCACATCAAGGCGATGGCTTTGAAGCTGGCAGGCAGAGCATCTTCATCTCCCAGGCAATACAGCACAGCCACTGGCATCTTCCAATCCTGGATGGCTGGAAAGCTCTGTCCCTTTATCTGCCCTGCAGACAGCCTCCGGTGAGGCAGGAAAAGGCATCAAAGGAGACTCCTGGAAACGGCTCTGCTCCCTGAAGGGAGAGGAGGGTCAAGAAGGTAGGGTACAAGGGGGTCCCTTCAGGGGGGTGGGCTATAGCTCTATGCTGATTTGGCCAACAAATTCCCAAGTCGCCTGACCCAGTTCGCTCACTACGTGCTACTTACAGAAAGAACAAAGAATGTTCCAATGATGATGACATTGAAGTGACACCTAGTTTGGCCCACTACTGTACAGCTTTGCTGGGATAACTGGCCCTCTTTACCCCAAACTGGAGTCTTTTCCAGTGGCAGCTGTTGATGGATCTTCTGCAACTTTTTAAGGCTGCGAGTCCATTTGGGGGTAGGAAACCATTTAGTGGTTTATTTTGCTTTGTAAACAGCTTTGTGAACAGCTTTTTGTTGAAAAGCGGTGTGTAAAAATGCATGGGATTATATGATGAATTGAATGAAGACAACAAAGCTATGCAAGAAGATTCTTTTGCCTTCAGGAAGTACTTGATGACAGTGTGTGCACCCTGGGGCTGGGCTACAAGGCTCCAGGTGGACAGAGCTCCTGAGAAAGGGGTTACGCTGGTCTGGTTGCTTGAGGGCAGCTGGGTTATTTCCCCAAGTGTCATGCCGACTGCACAGCTAGGGCGACCTGGGAAATATTGCTGCTAATACGCTTGCACCATTCTCAGAAAATAGGAGCATAGAAGAGTCTGCAGCCAATAACACAATCACAATTTAGGCCTGTAGCTGGAATAGAGACCCACACAAGCTCACTAGAAGGCAGATTTTTCTCTGGGGTTGGAGAGAAGAAAATAGCTCATCCTTTCCCTTCTAAATTGCGCTGCAGTTTGGAGCAGTCGGACCTGTGCTTTCATGTGAGCATGACTCTTCGTAAATTCTCGGAGACTCATTTAATAAAGGTAATTAATGACAACATCAAAGGAAAGGGAAAGGTGATGGACGTGCTGTACTGCATCCTGAAAACAAACTGATGGTATGAACTGATGGCAGGAGGTGTGGACTGATGATTGAACTGCTGGTACTGCCAGAAGCTAAGCAGGAAAATCTGCGGTTTGCTTTTGGATGGGAGACGGATGCCAGGTTGTGACAAGCTGCAGTACCTGTGGTGGCAGAACAGAGTCGCTGTGGAGCTGACAAGGTCACTGCAAGTGAGCGCTGTAGTGGAGTGTGTGAGGAGGCCAGCCGGCAAAAGAACGAAATACAACCTTGAGGACCTGTCCAGGCTCGACTTGCAATTGCCTGCTGAGGCTTGATGGCACGCAGCTAAAGGAGAGAACCACACCGTGAAGGCTACATCTGGGCCTGAGGATCGGCGGATCACAAGAATACTGTAGATTTGTAAAAAACCCATTGAAAGTATGGTGGTTTAGACTAACCTGCTCATGTAAGCCGCCTTGGGCATTTGCTTCGGCATGGGAAAGGCGGGGTATAAATTCTTCAAAATAAAAATAAAAAATAAACTCTGCTTCCCTGCCTCCATCTTCTCCACACTACCCAACACTGTCCTCTCTGTCTACCTCAGCAGCTCAAACAGCGCCATGGGGCGAATGAACCAGGCATTTTAGGATACGCAAGAGATGACAGAGGAAGGTGGCACTGTTCATCAGCAGGGCATTGCAGTCCTGGCAAAAATACCAAGAATTTGCTCAGCCCCTCCAATGGCTTTGAGGAAGGAACAATGGGGCTTAACAGACAAAGCTGGGAAACGCGGAGTGCAACCCTAACCTGGAGTTAGCCCAGCACAGTTAGGCCAGCAAAGTTTGCCCAGCACAAGGTCCATTGTAAAGCATGTTTGGGAGTCAGGGAGGATGGTGTACATCGGTGAGCTGGCCTCTCTGACTCCAAGAGTGATCCAAACGCGCTTTACGGTATCCCTCGTCCTGGCCAAACTTTGCTGGCCTAACTGTGCTGGCCTAACTCCAGGTTAGGATTGCGCTCTCACATAAGGCCAGGCAGTTTCCTATATTGAATCATTCCTTTGGGTGAACTGGGTTATGGGAGGTTAAAGGGTCCCGATCATTAGCTCCCTTTTTACGTAGCTCCCACATTGCTCCCTTTTAAAGGTGCCAAACCCAGAGTGGCCACTTCTGGTCAAGTCTGCGAACCACCTGGGCTCCTGTCACACCTATTCTCCTACTTGCTGTTTGTGTGGACAGGAGTCTCCTGATGAACTGCTCAGAGAGCTTAATAGTGACAGTACTGAATGATAACATGGAGTCACCAAGCTTTCTCAAGAATGAAGTGTAGAATGTACTGTATATGTAAGCCTACTACACGCTGTAATATTTTCCTTCGCTTTCCTGCCCCACAAATCAAAGTCTCTTTAAGTTGCACAAAGCAGTACAGCCAAAGATGAAAGCTTCCAAACCGCCTGTGGCCTTGCAGAGAACTCACTGGCGCTTGTGGCAACTGGCCCAATTTCCCCACCAGGAATGATACGGGAGTTTTGTCACTTGGTTTTTGCAGAGGGTTGAGGCCCGCATGTGACAGTGCAAGACCTGCATCTTGAAGGATGGACCTGTGGCCCCATCACCCCCTGCGGTGAGATGGGGTGCAGTTACAGGGCCAAAGAGATACATGGGTGCAGACTGTTGAACCCTCCCCTGGTCTGCACCCCCAGTTAATCCTCTCCCAAATGCTTTACTAACAGCCAGGCTTCCTTCCAGTATCAGAGCTTAGCCAGACAACAAGAACCAGGAGGAACAAGCTGTGTGTGTGACAGCGGCCTGCAGGGGGTCCAGCACCCGGCCAGCTATGTGCTCCTCTAAATGGTACCCCTCTTTTAGGCATGAATGGGGCAAATCCATGTCTAAAGAGACAGGCCTGCCGCCATCAGGTACAGTTGAGACATCATGCATTGCTGTCACCTCCCTTCCCCAGTGGCACAGAACCATTTTTCTGGTGTTTGCTTTCCATACCGAGCCCCTGAAAGAGCCCACCAGTGCTGGGAAACAATTTCAGCCAGGCAGCTTCAAGGATGCCCAGTGGTTCCGAACTGCGAGTCATGCCTCCCCAGGGAACTGCGGAAACCGGCCAGGGGAGCCCCAGAATCCTTGAGAAAAACCTGCCACCCTATACAATGTATAGGATTGTATCTCTAAAGGGGAGCCAGGGCCAAAAGACCAGTAGGTCAAAAAGGAACCGCCAGTCAAAAATGGTTGGGAACCACTGCCCAAAGGCCTAGTGGCTTATTTGTTTATTTACTGCATTTACATACCGCCTTTTCTCCCTGACTCTCACACAATGTGAGAGTCTTACTGGCTCAAGGCGGTTTATACCGGCAGGCTATACTTATTACATAGTCGTTCTACGATCACTCGTAGCACCCTTGGTTCCAGGTGGATCCATCATGGGGTGGTCATCCATTCTTCTTGCTGGGTAAGGAGCAGTTAGAGACCGGATCAAGCTGTTAAACTTCCTTCTTTGGCAGCTGGCTCACTCCCCATTCATCACTGTGAGGCCATCACTCTCTCATGGTGAGGTCACAGTGACAGCACCAGGCTCTGTCCACTCACAACAGGCTTTTGCCAGCATTCCAGTCTCCCATCCAAGATTCGACCAGAGCCACTCCTGCTTAGCTTGCTATCTTCAGGCGGCCGTCAGCACCACCAGACCACGCCTCCTGCCCTTATGATTGATGCCTGCTTGTAATTTACTAGTCCTAAAGGTTTGTGAATAGATGCTGCCACTGAGAGGCACATACTAAGTTCTCTGAATGCAATTACATAGCTGGTAGAGCACCTTGGTAGGGTAAGTGCTTGAGGAAAGGGGAATCGGGCTTGTTCCATCTGGTGAAGCGACTAGGTTGAAGGGCAAGAAAACAGGGCTTCAGACAAAAAACAGAGGTGTGGGGAGGGCAAAGAAGGCCAGAAAGTGCAGATGTAAGAAGGTGCAGACAATGCAGGAGGAAAGGAAGACGGCCTCATACTCCAAGCAGTATCAAGTAACCTCAGCTCTCAGCCCAAGAAGGGAAGGCAGTGAGATCATCGCACCTGAGCCTCTATCACAGACCTCATTCTTCTCCCTCACACCTGCTGTCCCAAAGCCCCCAGCGTGTCTGTCTCCAAGGCACACGCACACAACAGAGGCGCTGTGGAAGGCAACCCCCACCCTGGGGCCTCAGGTTGACAATGGCGTCACAGAATAAATTCCTTGACACAATAATCATGCTTGTGCCTCAGACTTCTCCGACATGGTTAAGATTTATAGCCCTCCCTGTGGACCAGTAACGCTGTTGCTCGTGACAATTTTTCTCACTCATCCTTGCCACGAGCTTCTGGGGCAGGACACTATTGCGCTCACTGAGGAAGGGCGGAAGCTGCTTGGCACACGGACACTCAGGTCCATTTCGCTCAGTATTCTCAACACCGGCCGCGGCTCTCCAGGGTTTTGGGCAGGAACCTTTTTCTGCCCTACCAGGGAATCGAACCTGGGGCAGGATGCTTGCAAAGCAGATGTTCTTCCGCTAACCTGCACTTCCTCCCACAGAAAGCTGCTTTGCTAAGTTCAACAAGTGGGTTCATCTGAGCTGAACCCAGGTTTCAAAGGGCAAGTCTAATATCCGCCACCTGGCCCTTGGCACTCTGCCGCCCTCCTCCCTGTCCCCGAACATACACAGCTCAAACCTTCCCACTCCCGCCACCAACTTATCAGTGCCTGTGGATCCTCCTGGAGCTACTGCCACGTGCACTGTACCTCTTGCCATGTGGCAGTGGCCCAGAGGCGCATGACACCAGCCCAGAACTAATGTTCTGACAGTGCAAGGCCCCAACAGGCAGGGGTGTAAGTGCAATTGCACCAGGCAATTGTGCAATTTCACAGTGCAATTGCACCTTGCAATGAGCTTGGGGGGGGCAGCAAATTGAGCTTGATCCTAGTGACCAAAACTGTGAAAACCCTAGTATGTATGACTAATACCCTCATGTTATATATCACTGGAAAGGTAATTTCATGCAGAACGCAATAAAACAAAACAGGAGTGTAATCTCTGTACTATATCAAAAGGTATGGCCAAAAAAAAAAAGAAACAGAAAAGAAAAATATAACTGTCATGTAAAACTTGTGCTTTGCTAAAATTGCGGTTTTTAGGAATAATAAAAGGTAAAGGTAAAGGTTTCCCCATGACCGAATGGTCTAGTCATGACTGACTGTAGGGGGCGGTGCTCATCTCCGTTTCAAAGCCTGTAGAGCCGGCGTTTTGTCCGAGGACAAGCTTCCATGGTCATGTGGCCGGCATGACTCTACACCGTAGCGCACGGAATGCCGTTCCCTTCCCACCAAAGTGCCGTTCCCTTCCCACTATTTATCTACTTGCATTTTTACGTGCTTTCGAACTGCTAGGTTGGCAGGAGCTGGGACAAGCAACGGGAGCTCACTCCGTCGCGCAGTCTTGAACTCCCAACCTTGCAGTTGGAAAGCCCAGCAACAGCGGATTAACCCGCTGCGCCACCACATCCCTTATTATTAGGAATAATACTGTCATTTATATACCATTCAAAGCAGAATTTAATGCAGAATGCAATAAAATAGACCAAGTGCCAAATGACCAAACTATGCCACTGCTGGGGGGGGGGTAACTGCGGGCTTGGGGGCAGCAGGAGCGGGCATGGTGCTAGGGGAGGGATATGGGTTTCCCCCCATTGTTCACCTTTTTAAAAAGTCCAGGCATGCTGTCACTTCCTGTTGTGCCGTCACTTCCAGGGCATCATTTTGCCCTCGGCACCAGGCTATACTTTCATTAGCTACGCCATTGCCAATCGGATCGGGGCCTAAGTCCTCCTCCCCTGGGAAAATAATTTGAACTTATTGTGAGCAGACATCCTTCCTGGGTTCTATCAGATCTGCTTCTGTGTGAGTTCCCAATCCTGATTATCTTAGTTCTTTTGTAGAAAATTTTGGTCTGGAAATTAAATAATATAAAAGCACCTTCCCTATCCTCCAGAACACTCTGCTTTGATAAACAGATCAGGAAATTACTGACTGCTAAATTATTTGCAGGATTGGACAGGATAATAAGCTACAGCTCTGAATTGTTTCTGTTAAATCAAAAAACAGTGGCAAAAAAAATCCTGAAGTAAACGCACTGGTTATTGTGGGCATTGTACATCTATGAGCCATTTCAGAATCCCTTTTACTTTTCAAAGTTGGTTGCAATTATGCCCAAGCTTCAATGGCAACAGACAGCAGCACTGATACTTGTAACAACCCATTCACATTGACCAGCTTGGCATCCTTGCATTAAATACAGATGCAGCAATCACGAAAGAATTGGATCCTTGCTTCTGTGCCGAGTGCAGGAAAACTGGGTCGTATTTAAATGAACCATTCATAACTGATACAGCTGTGTCTGCATTTATTTATTTAAAAATTATAAATTTATATGTATATAAATGTAATTTATGTATGAACTGACTGCAACGTACAACCAAAGTCCTACTCTCAGAGGGAGAGCGCAAAGATTCACCTTGCTGCCTTCTGAGTAAGCTCCACTGGGAAATCAGGGCAAAGTAGTTGCAGCAGGCAGTGGTATTCCTTGGCTGTCAGCAGGTCTGCAACAAAAAAGAGAGGAAAGGCACTTGATTTTGACTTTGAGGCTGATCGTTCCAGCTGTGAAATGGGTTGAAAGTTCTACATGGAAATTCAGTTCTCTTAGGGAACGGACAATGCTGTGATTATACCTCATTTCAGTTCAGGTTTGTGTCCCACTGACCAGAAACAAAGCTTGATGTTTACCATACTTACGTGTATCCTCCGCCCTCAAATTATAGGCTTGTGTTTTGTATCTATACACTTTCCCACCCCAAAACTTTGGATCCAGTTTGCAGCAGACAGGCACTTCATACAGGAAGTGGGTGGTGGGGATTTTGGGCTGAAAAACAGCACAGAGAAAAAGGGCTAACTTCCCTCTGCGTGCACTGGAGACCTGCTCTGAGTGCACTCACATGTGCGCACACTCCTGCTTTTTGGACAAAAAAAGTGACACTTCCACTTCCAAGCCACCTCTCCTTAAGAACCGATGTATCCAAGGCTGGCCTTGTCATGAAATGCCCTGAAACACTGCATGGAACAGCACCCTTGGAGAATGGATGAGCCCCACTCCCGCAGTTGGCCACCCTCTCCAGTCTGCCACGCCACTGGGGGCTCCAATTCTCTCCAACTTACTGAGAGCAAGTCAGAAGAGGATTGCAGCAGCAGCAGCCCCGTCTTCTTCCAGCAGCGCAGAAAAGCTGTCTTGGCTCCTCTCTACTGAACTGGGGCTTGTAAAGCAGAGGACGTAGGCAGGAAGAAGGGATCTGGAGCGACAGCAGCTCCCCCCTTCTCCCTCCAGTAGTGCTGGAAGAAGGGTGTGGGAAGCTGCCATGCCTGCAGATTACCTTTCCTTGTCTACTTGGTGCTTCTGGAGCCCACCCCCTTTACTTATCAGGTGTGCAGCACACAACCTCTCTGCTCCACACCTCTTCCATTTGCAATAAACAGCATGGTCCCTACCATACACTCCTCCTACTTATTTAGAACAAATAAATGGTGCAGAGGCTGCACACCATGCTCTTGGTAAACAAAGGGAAGAGGTACACCCAGTGGTGGGATTCAGGGGGTTCGCCCAGATTCTATAGAACCAGTTGTTAAATGGCCGGGCCCCGCCCACTCACTTACCTCGGCTGGCTTCGGATTTTTTTTGGCTCTGGCTATGATGTCATAGAACCGGTTGTTAATTTATTTGAATCCCACCACTGGGTACACCCACTCGTTCATCCATAAGAAGCATGTGGAGAGGTAGCATTTGGGGAGGGCTTCAGGCAGCATGGATGCACATGCCACCACTAGATTTATCGTAATGTATAGTTTTGCCCTCGTAACAGACTTTCTTATGGGGTTGTTGTAACTAGAATAGTGTGTTTGCTTTGAACACTTAGAAAAAGCATTATGTAAATACAATTGTTTCCTTTAGATGTCCTTTGCAGAGATGCAAATCAGTGATCACCAGGCAGAAAACGACGGGACTGTTTCATCTTTATACATGTGCACAATATTTTTGGATGCTCCTGTACACACTCAGGATCATGCCTGGAGTCTGCAAAACGTCCGGTATTCTGGGGGGGGGGGGAACATCTGTAGTCCTCCCTAGTGGCCAACAGTCTTGTTCCTTTGTCCTTACATTCCAAATGTTCCTTATTTACTCACACCTCTATTTCTGCCATCACACTGCTCTCTGCCAAAAATATTCCAAATTCTGCAAAAATGGAAATATGCAGTAAAATAAGCCAAGTAAGCACATCTGCCTATGTTGCATTGCTCTCCTCAAGTTATTTTTTGAAGAAAATGTTATTTTTCTTAGAGCTGAATTTAGAATTTTTTTTCTCCTAGGAGAGGTTACAAAGGAATACTTTTGAGCTGAAAAAGTGACTAAAAGAACTGGTATAGTGGGGACTTTTGCTGAAGGTAGAAAAGACACAGGAAAGAGAGGCTGGTATCCTATTACATGCAAAAATGCACATAACATCACACCAATTGCCCTTTTTAAGCTGAAAAGGTACCTTTTGGAGGGACAACTGGGGTTGGAGAAGTCCCAAGGGGGTGGGGGTGCTTAAGGGTGCAATCCTATACTGCGCTGGAACAGGCAGGCAGGCAGGCTTGAGCTGTATTCAGAGCAGTATGAGGGAGGCTGAAGCCCCCCGGCGCAAGGTTTGCACCCTTGCACGTGGGGAGGCACCAGCCTCCCCTATGGGCTCCTTGGATCTGTGCCTGCAGAGAGCCCTGAATGGGGGCCACGCGACCTGAGGATTAGGATTAGGATTCAGCACGTGGGGAGTATGTCACTCCCCACTCCCGGGCCAGTATGACTGCTGGTCTACCCACCACCCGCCCAGGAACACCCTCCCTGCGCCACTCACTTCCGCCTGCCTTGTCATGCCTCTGCGCCAGCTGGGTTCGGCTGGTGCAGAGGATGTGCATCGCGGGCACTCCGAGGCTGAAGCTGCAGGTACAGCTGGGCTCGGAGCGTTAGCAACGTAGCACGGATGCAACAATGTTGCATCCGTGCTACGTCATCAACAGGATGGTACTGCCCGTTTTCGTCAGCAGCCATTTCCCTAATTCAGATTGGCTCCCCCAACTGGACTTTTCCTCTTATGAAGCTCTAAATATAGTGGCTAAGGCTGCAATCCTATGCACACTTTCCCAGGAGTAAGCCCCAATGAACACAGTCTGAGTAAGCATGATTTTGCTCTAGACTTACAAAACAGGAAGTCTTTAGTTCAAAGGTAACTTTTAACATGAACTCAGTAGACAGCCAGAGGCAAGCCATTGCCTCTTGGCCCTACTCCACAGCAATATAGGGATATGCAACTCACTTTTCAGGATTATTGTCAGAATTACACTACAGTACAACGAGTGCTTTGAACACTCAAAAGCACCAAAGAAAACTCTTATCAGTGACAGTATTACATGCAAAGGCAAACATGAAGCCTTTGAAACCCCTGAAAAAGGAGAAGTTATTTACAAGGGGCAATTTGGAATTAGGTTGTGGTGGGTGGGGAAAGCGATACCCTCACCTTCTTTCATCCCAGTTGCCCCTTCAGAAGAAGATCTTCCACTTTGGAAAAGGGACCTCAAAGTATTGCTCCATGGATCTGTGTGCAATATCTAGTCTGGCCACAGAGAGTTCACAGATTGAAAGTTGCTTCAGTTTGTCGACATTCACTGGGCATGGTAACATCCACTACCACATACTTGGAAAGCCATCTAAGCAACATCTGGCAGCATTAGGAAAGGCAAACACGATCTAGGGACATGTATGAAGAAGGATGGAGGAGAAGCCCACAGGCATTAAGACTTTGGCATCCAGTAAGGGAGCTGGATGGCCTCATTTGGAATTGTGTGTGCAAATCTGGTCAGCGTATTAAAAGGAAGGCAGAGAGACAAGATCCAAAACATACAAGACAGCCAACCAAATGATTCATCCCTTAAGGAGCAGCTTTGTGAGAGACTGGCAAGGAACTGCCTCTGTGGTTCAAAGGGGGGGGGAAAGAGAGGACGAAGGAGAGGGAGACGAAGAGGTAAAGCTCAGGGAGGTTTATAGGATCTAAGGAGAATGGAAACATATTGATGTCAGAAAGCTGTTCATGATTGCATGTTCCCTGTCCAAAAGCCTGCGGATTGAAGTGAAGGGGAGGACTGGCTGAAGAGCAGTAATTTTGCTGTATTTCTATATACAGAGGAATGCAAAGTATGGAAAGAAAGCCAGTGGTAGAACTGGGGCAAGGCAGGAGTCATGGAAGGAATCCAAAGGGCCCAGCATGGGAGAGCTGGGATGGCGCTCTTGGGCTCTGCTGGTTGCTGGCTCTTTATGGCTCGTCCAATTTCTTACTTCAAATGCCTAATAAGTGGGGCTCAGATCCAAAGCGGCCCGTGCATACATGCAAAATATTTCTGTTTGCCCACAGGAAGGTAACCGGTTTCCTCCCCTGTCCCTCTCAGCTCTCCGTATATCAGCTCTCTCTCAGCGTATCAACAGATGCTCCAGAGGGTTCCCTGGCATCCAGAAATAGCTTTTTAGAGTGGACAGAGGTCTGCACTTGAACAAGAAGGCCTGATAGGCTGGGGCACACAAGACCTATATTTCTGAATGGAAGATCAAAGGGGTCCTATTCTAAAAAAATAATCGTAGCAAATCTAAGCGAAGTCCCTTTGAGGATCCTGCTTTCCTTCCACTTACCATGTCTTCTTTTAGGGAAGGAGAAAGGCCAGAGTGGAAGCCTGAACTCTAGCTTGCTGCAATCGCAGAAGATTCAACCCCGCCTTCAACCCCTCCCAGCAGTGCCACCCTTACGCCAATGTGACCAATGTCGTCACATGAGGCCCTGAGCATCAGGGTGCCCAGCACCAGCAGGGTGACAATATCGCCTGCTGCAGCAGCTGGGATCTCTATGGGCTGTGAGGCAGTGGGGTGAGCAGAGCAGCTTTACCTTGGGCCTTCCCACCTGCCCGTGCCTCTGAACAGCCCAAAACGGGCCACTTGGAAGCAGTTGGAGATGATGTTATATCACCGCCAACTACTTCCACGTGCCATGCCTTGCACGTGGCACCAACAGCACTCTTCTTGGTGAGTGGGGGGGCAGGGAGGGGGCCCCCAGCAGGAATGCCCCACATTGGGCCCCACCAATGCTAGAGCCGGCCCTGCCTCCCAGTGAGAGAAACGTCAGAGGAGGGAAGAAAATGGACTCTTCATCCTGAACTTCAGCTCTGAACTTTCTGCACTTAATTTTAATATCCATGCATTGCCTGGGTTCCAGGAAAGCAGCCATGACTAAGAAGCTTGAAAATCCAACACCATTTCAAGAGACTAAAAGAAAAAAAATGCTACTGCTGCAGAAAGGTTTATAGAAGCAGGTGTGGTTTTGCAGGGTTTCCCCAAGCAGCAGCTGTGTGTGTTTATGCGTTATCCTATGCTCAACGCTAATTCCTAGGGACGGATTCTCAGTAAAATGATATCAAAGCATTTCCTTTAGCTTCATTACTGAAAGCATGTTCCCAGGGTTTGTTTGTTTTTTTAAAAAAAATATTCAGACCGTATAGATGTCTTAGGAAAATGCTTGCCACATACTCTATTTTAGAGCAAAAGGCAATGAAATGTCTGATGCTCCCTTCAGTTGGGAAGAGGGAAAACATGCAAACAATGCTGGCAAGGTGCAGCCCTGCTTGCGTTTCAGGGGTCACTAGCTCCAGCATCACTTGTTCTGCATCAAGGTAATCATGGGGTGGTGTGCCAGGAAAAATCTGAACTCTGTGATGAAATGGTGTACAAGTTATTGTGTAAATATTGGGTTCATATTGACGGACATTTTCAAAGAAGTTGGAAGTTTAGACAGCGACTGGGATGACGTCAGACAGAGGAGGAAAGACGTTTGGGATTGGCTGGCAGATACAATCAGGGAGTCGTGGAAGAGACAGCCATTTGGGACAGGAAAGGTCACCCACCCAGTCCCCTTCCAGGTTTCCAAGTGGGCCAGTTCAACAGCGAGAGCGGAATGGGCACACAGAGGTTACTGAGATTATTACTCTTTATTTAAGGGGGAATTATGAAGCATCCATTTGCACACCACAAGCATCGCATCTGATGTTCTGCGTGTGGCGGAGGAGAGGGAAACATGCCTCTTCTACCGCATGAATATTCTTCCAGGCTGGAAGTGTCTGAACTGAGTCACAGTCTGCATGCTTCCACGTTTTTGTCTATCCACAGGCATGAGGGCTAGAAAGCTGCTTTTTAAAGAAGGATATCAAATTCTGAACACTCTTTCAGGGCCGATCCTGGGGTGGGGGGGTCGGCGGCGGAGGGCACACCTCCAGGGGTATGTCCCCCAGCAAGTGCCATTGCCGCCATCGTCCCCCAAATGGCTACACTTTGTGGCCGCACCGAGCCGCTTCTCAGAGCAATTTCTCAGAGCTTGTCAGAGAAACCTAGGCCGGCCCTGCGCCCCTGCTGACATGGGGAAGAGCGAGCCGACACGGGTAAGTAGGGCCTCCCCACCCTTCCAAGAAGGGGCAAACTGGCCCTTCGGAGCGCACTTGGTCGCTCCGAGAAGCAGCTTCTGTAGAAGCCACTTCCTAGAGCGACCCAGACCTCCAGGGCAGGGGTGGGCACTGGCAGGGGGGCGCTGGCGGCACCGCCCCAGCCCCCCCAGCCCATTGCCCGGGGCATTTGCCCCCCCAGGCACACCACTGATAGGCATAATAATAAACGTGTACAACATTTTATGAGAGCAAATGCTTCAAGTGGATAAATCTTGATGTCATTATAACACCCCTGTGAAGTAAGTAAGTACTGTTATTCCCATATTATAGCTAGGGAGCCAAGGCTGAGAGGGAGGGGCTTGCCTAAAACCACTTAGTGAGAATTCACAGCACAGGGGAAACTGTAACTAGGGAAAACCTCTATTTGCTGCTCAGGCTCAAGCTGCAATCCTATACACACTTTCCCGGGAGTAAGTCCCATTGAACACAATGGTGCTTACTTCTTAGTAGACATGCTTTGGATTGCACTGTTTGCCTCTGTGCTACACCAGGGACATGCAGAACACACACAGTGCTGTGAACTCTGAAGTACAATCTGTTCCCGTAAAAAACAGACCGTTTTCTGTGGAACTCGCAGTGTGACTAAGGAAACTATAAATGGCTTTGGTATCTCCCCATAAATTCTCCAAGTGATGTTTGTGTCCAGGGTCTTGTGTGGTCCTTCATTTGAAGCTGACTGAAAGCAAGCTTATTATACAGCCTAGCCCAGCTGTAAAACAGTGCTTTCAAGATCAGACTAAGATAACCAGATGCAAAAGAGGACAGGGCTCCTATACCTTTAACAGTTGTGGAGAAGAGGAAATTTCAGCAGGTTCAGTTTTTCTCTCCCTTGAAAGACAAAGTGGATATACTGAAAGTCCTCATTGTATCCAACTCTTGAAGGTACAGGAGCATCATCGTCCTTTGTATCTGGTCACCCAGCTAATACCAGGGTAGGATTAACACATGCTCTTTGGGAACCTCAAGCCTGACTGTCATGATAAGAAGAGCATGAAACACATACAATTTTGTAGCAGGAGCCATTATGGAAATCCTGAGCAACTGAAGCAGGAGCTTATCCTTTTGTACTTGCTACATATAAAATATGCTACACATAAAACATTGGAGTAGAACGTTTTTAATTATACAAATAGTTTGGAATAAAGCTGTCACTCGTTCAATTATTTTATGAGTACAGGCTGAATGCACGATGTGATTTATGACTTCAAATGAAGTTAGCTATACAACTGCAGGTGAATGCCGCACAGGGATCTTTCATAGGAACTTAGCATCATCATCATCATCATGAGATATTTTGAAATAGTTCCACTTGTTGCAGAAAGATGGCCAGATGTTTTGCTTATATCTTCAAGGCTTGTCCTGCCTATCTTTCAATAAAGCAGAGGAAGAGTGTTTTCAGATATCTTTAGTGATGTAATTTTGATCATCTGTTTTACCTATTCTGTTCTCTCAAAGCAGGCTTTCTTTTAGTCATTATTTGCCACCATCTTCCCAGATTTCTTCTGACCAATAGCATATTTTACAATTCTAGTTTTCTGATGCAGAATATGATGCAGCAGCCTCCAAGACCATTTTCACACATATACTTGGAGACATCTATTGGGACACTGCTGGATACAAACATTGATGTTCTTGACTTCTGGTGTGCATCTTCCCATTCTTGATGAGATGTGGATTCATGTCTTGACATTTGTGTGAACAGCTGTTTGGCAACAGGTAGCCCTTCTAGTGATTTGGGCAATCTTTCTTTATTTGTGTCAGAAGCACTTACATTAATCATAATAATATTATGATACAACATAATATCAACATAAGATCGTCCATTGTGCATGTGGAGGGGCACCGTGTGCACTGTAGCATATGTGAGATTTTATTGTTTTTTTTAAAAAAAATTATTTTTATATATATACTAGCTTTTCGTTACCTGGCATTGCCCAGGTAGTTATTTATCCCAACATTCTATTAGTCACGAAAAGGAATGAATTGTACCAATCAGCTCAGCCAAGCGTTCCAGGCATTCCAGCAGAGCATGGCGGACGTTTTGTTTCATACCCTTTCTCACCCCCCACGTTGAGGGGGGCCTGAACCTGGACTCCAATGGCGTGGGGAGCATCACCGCTCTGTGGTGCTGCTATGGTTTTATTTCAGGATAGTGTGATGTACCCGTAGGAAAGCTAGGTGTATACTTAGATACACCCTAGGACAGCTAACTCCTCTGGCCACCAAGCATTGTTTTGTCATCAGTTACCATCACACCATTATTACCATGTTATACCTTAGCTGACACTCCCCACTCCCCACTTAGGTGACCACTTTCATGTGGGGACCCCCATACCCCCACCCCCGGGGTGCTAGGGGGGGTCTGACCCCCACAGCGTTTGTCGCCAGGCCGCAAGGTGTCTGCGTGCCAAGTTTGGTGTCAATCGGTCCAGGCGTTGCGGAGCCTATGCAGAACATACACACACCCAGCGGTGGGATCTAACTGATCCAGAAACTGGAACAGTGACCGGGACTCACCTTTGATTGGCAGCCCGTCCCGTCGGTTCCACCGCCTTCCCGCTTGCTGCGTGGGCTGCCCCAGTGGACACGCCCCACCGCCGCTCATTCGGGCACCCGGCGCCCCCCCACCCGTGTCCCCCCCGGTGAGCAGGCACCCCCTCCAAGGCCAGGGGCACGTCGCAGCACCACATCCATCACAGAGGTGGCGGCGAATGGCGGCAGGTGGGCGGAGCTATCCCTAATTAGGTTCAGGAACGGCCGTTCCAGCGCGTTCCCCCTGGATGACACCACTGCAAGCACACACACACACACACACACACCCTTTTTTATATATATAGATAGGTATGGCAATGGAAAGGGGTAGTACATAGGAAAGGGATTCAGAGGTTCACACAAAAGGTCCACACTGATTACAGCTTAATCATCTTACCTATATTAGTGTTTGCATACAGTCTATACCATGACTTTAGTATTGCTTAATTATCCTGTATACAAAACTTACTAACTCTTATTTTTGATTTATAATTATCTAATTAACTCTAATCTAACACTTCTATATCATAATACATTAACTTCTGATGTTTATTTCCATTCTGCTATCCCTCCATAAATTTACCACTTTTTTTTTCGAGTCTTGTTCAGTCATCTTCTTAAGTATCTCTCGAAGAGGCATACAATAGCTACTTTCAGTTTCTCTAATTAGTACATGACTAGCAAAAAGAAAAATAACTTCTTTTAAATTGTTTTTAGCTTTGAGGGAAAGATCACATTTAACAAGAATATATACTTTCATCATAGTCTCCCTTATTAAATATTATCTTTTTCTCATTGGCTATATCTTCCCTAATTCAATCTCCATATTCTGGGTGTCTTTCATTCACAAGTTCTCCCCCTCTTCTTCTTCTTCCGCTTTTTGTTCTTCATTCTCAGTTTATTCTGCCAATTTCCCCTATTTGTGTCCTTTAAAGATTTGTGTCCTGTAAAGATTTGTTCTTCTCCACATTCACACACATTCACATTTGTATGGGGAAACCCCATTTCCTTAGATTGTCCTTAGATCTTCCTACCCCAGCACACAGTCGAATTAAGGATTTCCATACAGGCCACGGTTGTTTTTGGCCTGGTGGCAGGCATACATACAGTATGTTTATACCCATTCACTTGGCAGCTCCTTGCTCACTTTCCATAGTTCCAAAGCAGTCTGTGGCGACTGGTTATTAGGAGGGCAATGAAGGATCAGCAAAGCTGTGGACAAGAACCAAACTTCCAAGTCGGCTAGAAAACACCATCTATTCTATTGCACACGAAAACACTGTTATGTTCCGACTCTACCATGTGTTCTATATGGCAGCAAGTTACCAAAAAACCCAGCTAGCCATGTGGTATAAGGCTTCCAAGATTGCTTGGTATTGCAGGCTGTGACATCATAGCAGATACATTATGGCTGGTGGCTCTACCTCATTTGATCTCAACAAATTAATGGCCTCCTCCAATACCAAACCCGTGTCTTTTTTCTCCACTTCTCCTCCTGATGGCTCCAACTCACAAGTAGGCCCAGTGTCATGAGACTTTCTGGTATATTATCTCCTCTGCATATTGGTAACTGCAGATACCAGTCCTACAGATACTGGGTTCTCGTTTGTCCTTGCATCCTCTGGGCCTGCAGGATGTTCCACACTCAGAAGTGAGATGTGGGAAAGCATTCATCATAGGTTAATATCATTTTCTATGTTAATTACCCATCACACAAGACACAGCCCTAAGGGAACGTCTATCCTTTGATGTGATTACTGTTTTCCAGTTAACTATGATGAAATCACCAAGGGTCGTGTGGGAAGTAGCAGTTGCCACTGACTGTCTGGTCTGCCAAGAACTGCCCGAAATAAACAAAAGCATTTTGGGTCCATGACCACACTGCTCCTTCCTGTCTCTGGGGCATGGAGGCCACAGGGCTCACTGCTATTCTCCAGGGAAAGAAATAGCAAGATGAAGGAAGATATTGGTCACAACAAGTAGAAACCGGAGTCTGGGAGTACCACAAATTAACATTTTTAAAGGTTCAGTTACAAACACAGTGTACTCAAAAGGTCACACTGGTAACCCATACAACGGGCAACTCAAAACATAAGCAAAAAAGTGAAGCAGTAAGCCATTCTGCTTACCCGGCGCTATGCTTTAAAAGCAGAACTATGTGAATTGCCTGTAACAAATGTTAGCTGCTTCAAGCTGCTTTAGGAGGAGGAAAAGTAGCATACTAATATCCAGACAGACAGACAGACAAGAATTACGCTTTATTCTCCAAGCCTCTGAAATTCTTCCTGAACTTCAGAGGAATGAGCTCAGATGGAGATATTTCCAATTGTCCTGTCTAAGTTGTTTTCAAGCAGCATGAATGTATCATTCTATTGGAGAGAGATGGATCTACAGCAGTGTTTCTCAAACTTTGGGTCAGGACCCACTTGGTGGGCAGCGACGTGATGTCAGGTGGGTTGTAGAAAGCTGTGAGCAGCCATTTTAAAAGTTGCAGACCTTACTCTTGCTACATTCCTTTTGTGAGTTTGATTTTTAAGGGAGGTTTTTTGGAAAAAAAATTTAGTTCAGTGCTTTTACATAATATTTTGCCCTAATCTTGCGTTCTGTCAGGAAGGTTCATGGTTGTGCAATTGCTGCAATCCAAGAATGCCAGGAGTGTCATTTGATTATGTCACAACAATGGCACTTCCTGCATGATGATGTCACTTCCGGCCATGACATCACTTCCAGGTTAATGACATCACTTTCAATGGGTCCCGACATGAGTGCCATTCTAAAATGTGGGTCCCAGTTCTATAAAGTTTGAGAGCCACTGGTCTATAGTATTTAAAATCCAAGCATTCAGATCTCATCTTCCTGACATGAAGCACACATAAAATGGGAATTTGAAGTGGAGAAGTGGCAACGGTGAGATGCTTAACCTTTTCTGCACTCATCACTTCTCCTCTCTTTCTACCCCAAACGGCTTTTTCATTCACAGGATTTAAAATTTGTGTCTGCAGCAAGAGCCAATGCCATATGTCGCTGCTCCACAATTTTGATGCTGATATCTGCAGGTTATGTCTCCAAAGGCAAGAGGGCGCTTTGCTTCTCTGTTTTGGACAGGGTTGTACCGTCTTTTAGAATACGGTTTGCAGCAGCTTGGAGATGCTTCTGGGTCTAGCCTTCCTGTTGCGTACAGGTACCTTTTACCCCCTTTGGATGCAGCACCTGCTCCACCCTTTCCTTGAGCAAAATCAGACTTGATTTCAGTCATTCATTCTGTAGGTACTCAGCTGTTGGACTTCTGTAATGTACCCTACATGGGTTGACTTAGAAGACAGATTGGAAACTGCAGGTTCAGAATATGAATGCCAGACTGCTGAATGAGGTGGGCAGACTGGAGCATAAAACTATTACTTAACACCATCTGCACAGGTTTATTTATTTCTAAATTTATTTAATATTTTTTAACCTGCCTTTTCTCCACTTATGCGGAGTTATCAATTGGTTTCCAGGCTCAATTCAAAGTGCTAGTCTTTATCTTTAAACAGCGTGAGACCAGAGTACCTAAGAAAGCTCCTTGAGCCGTATGAAATTGCCCAGCCCTTGTGACTATCTACCAAGGACCTGCTCCATGTTCACAAACACTGCCTGAAGTACAGACAATAGGTCTAAGGATAGGATGTTTTCTGTAGTGGTGCCAAGACAATGGCCCTTCCTGGGCCCACTGATGTTAAACTGGACAAACAACGAAGTGACTCCTTTTTAACCTGCGTTTTCTGGGTATGCTTTTAAAAACTATTTCTCTGATAGCTGCTGTTTTGATTCTTTTCTTGTTTCATAATTGTTTTAGGTTGTTTTATTATATATTTGTTTCATCAACATCCTACCTTTCTTCCATCATTCCATGTTGGAATTTTTAAAAATTATTGTTGACGTTTTATTTGAATGTCTTGCTCTATTAGTCACCTTGGTTATCTTGAGTAAGAAAATGCAGGATGCAAATCTGGAAAATAAATAATAAAACTCCCACATTTGCACTTTAACAGCACGGGGAATCTTGTACTATAAAAATATCAGACTGATCTCTAACAGAGCAAAGCTAATTAATATAATTTTAAGGCTCAATTCAGTAGCTACGATATAATCTTGGCTTGGCTGTTGGAAACATATTTCATGCTCACACAGTCCCTCCCATCTCCCATTTGAATCCTCTCATTCCTGGCTGCACTTTCTGGTTCATGGTAACTGTAAGTTGCTACGAAGTTTGACTGGGCAAACAATGGCAACAATTACTATCCATGGTTTCCTTCCAAACCAGAATCAAAAAGCTGTTTTCCAGTTTGAAGCTGCATTCCAGTTTGAATGCAATTTTTTAAATAATAATAATAATAATAATAATAATAATTATTATTATTATTATTATTATTATTATTAAATTATTAATAACAGCTGGAGTTTCACAGGTTTTTTTACATTTTTGTTACAAAACAACATACAACAATTATAGAGAGTTGCACAATGTCACTACGCTAACATGAAAATATAGTGAAAATATAGGAAGGTCAAGACTAAAGTGAACATGTTTCTACTACCTTTCACATAAGTGTGTAAGACAGTTGACCTGGGGAATAGCAGTGCTGGTGCTGGACCAGCGCCAATGGACATTGCGCTTCTGCACTGGGAGGACAGGTGGACGGCACTCCAGCAGCACTGACTGGCGGTAAAGTCTTTTGGGACTGGGGGAGGCAGGAAGTGGGCGGAGCAGGGCAGAGGGAGATAAGAGGCGGATCAGGCTCACAAGGGGGCGGGGATGGTGGCAGCCTCTGCCACTGAATCCCAACCCCTCTTGCTAGCTGGGCAGTCTGAAATGGGTCTCCTTGGCATTGCGCCCGTTTAAACACAGGCACGGAGCCAAGGAAACTCATTGGGGCTGCAGCAATATTACTCAGGGGAAGGGAGCAAACACTCCCTTTCCCCAAGGTAGCTTTGGTGCCCACAGGATACAGCTGTCGTCGTTTTGGCAACACTGGAGCCATGGGCGCTGAGGAGCTTAAGATTGGGCTGCCCGACATTCTGAGAGAGGATATATGCAGTGCAGCTGGTGTCTAGATTACTAGAGAAATCAAACTGGAGGGCTACAAACCTGTCTGGCTACTTTAGAAGTACAGATGATGGAAGAGCCTTGAGCAGGCCAAAGCATAGTTTCTACTATAACTTCTCAAACCAGCTTTGATTTTAGTCCTGGGTTAATAGATGGCATTAAAAAAAGGGTCATTCTAAAATGTCCTTTGTACATAGTCCTTAATATAAAAATTCAGTGAGTTTGCTTTAATCCAAAATTTAAATGTGAATTCAAATCGTCCAACCATCCTGACAACATAGTTGCCATTTTTTCTTTTAGATTTGTCTTGCAACCTGAGCTGCCTATCCATGTATAAATCAGCTGACAAAACAGTAACCATTATGATAAATGACAAGATGTGGGAAAAAGGAAATTATCTGCCACTCTCTCAGAGGTATTTATTTCACTAAGTGGGATTCTAATCTATCTTCTTTTTCTCCTCACTCAAGTAGTTTCTTAGCTGGAAAAACAGGAAGGGACAATTCAGAGGAACATTTCTCCTTTGGGTACATGGTGCTTTACAGAAGATGAGAGAGAGAAGCAACATAATTTGGCAACAGGGTAGGTATAGCAAATAAAGGGAATAGAGGGTCACAGATAAGGCATTGAGCCTGTTCAAAAGAGTGGATGATGACACTGTCAAGGGATAAGTAGAAGGAAGTTTCCATCACCCTCCTGCCTTGGTCACTTCCATCCAGGAGAGACAAGAGGAAGACAGAAGGGTGCCTGAGGAAGAAAGTTGTCTTCATTGAGAGTGCAATTCTAACCTGGAGTTTGACCGGCACAGTTAGGCCGGCACAGTTTGGCCTATCTTTTTTTGGACCGTTTTTGGACCACTAAGTGCGTTTTTGGACCACTTTTGGACTCAGGGAGGATGGTGCATGTCTGTGTGCTGGCCTCTCTGACTCCAAGAGTGGCCAAACATACTTTACTATGTCCCCTGCGCTGGCCAAACTTTGCTGGCTAATTGTGCCGGCCTAACTCCAGGTTAGGATTGTGCACACAGTGTCCTAATTTTGTCCCTTTCATCCATCAAATCCAAACAACTTCAAGAATTCAAGCAATTGGGAAGGAAGGCTGGCAAATGGGTAAGCCAGACGGCTTCCCTCAACATGCTGTTATTGCAACATGAATACAATGAAATAATTTTTTATTATTATTATTATTATTATTATTATTATTATTATTATTATTATTATTATTATTATTGATTTAATTTATATCCTGCCTTTCTGCCCAAAGGCACCCAAGGTGGCATACAACAATAAAATACAATAAAATACAATTTAACAATTAAAACAGTAATTTAGAAACAATATTAAAATAATTAAAATTTAAACTTTATTATTTACCATTTTTATACCACTACCACCACCACCCAAAGTTAATTCGGCTGAAGGATCAGGTCCAGCTAGGGCAGGTCATTTTTCTCCATGAATGACCTTTGCAGCAATTCACATCGAGAAAAACACGACATCTGAATCAGCCTCTCTGACAATGGAGGCTTGGCAAGCCGGCCAGTGTTTCTGCTCAATACTACTTCTTGCTCAGGGCAAGAGCTTAACAATCCAAACATGCAATAACTGTGTCATAAAGCTTCCTTCAGACTTGACCCCACTAGTCTGGAACTCTGCCTCTGGCCCAACATGTAATTATGAGGTCTTATAAGTGGATACTAGACAGTACAATATTTTCCTGCAAAGACAAGGAAATCAAACCTCCCAGTTATCCCTTCATAACATCAAGGATAAATCTTGAGTCAACAGCAATAAAAAACACACAACAAGCACAAAAGAAAACACAACCCCCCCTGCAATTAAGAGAAACCAGAGCTGACACAACCGCATCTCTCCTCCACCCTGTCATGCCGAGCATTTTTGGGTGCATAATCTGCTCTACCACCATGCTATGAACAAAGAGCTGGATTTGATTCAGTTAGAGAAAAGTGGCATTGGGCAGATGGAGAAACTGATTCCCATCTCAGAGTTGGTAGTCTACCACAGAGCTGGTAGAGATTTAAGCTCCACAGAAAATACTTGAAGCCAATTACAATATCAATGAACCACAGAGACAATTAGAAATGGCTACATGCTGCAAAATTAGCTGAAGTGCACAGTCTGTTGAATACACTGTGTACCCTTGAGGGCTAAAAAAAAACCCCAACGATCCAGGGAAACTACCCTTTATGAGGGAACGCGGTTGGCTTCAGTCCTGTGATCATTCTCTCTTTTTAAAATGCTACAAGCACAACCATTGTTTTAAACTGACAAGAAAGTGAGTGAACTTCCCTCTGGACTTCTGCGTGGTTTCATGCAATTTTTGTTAGTTACTGTTTGTGCTAATTAAAGTGATCCGTCTAGCAGCAAGAGCAATAACTGCAATTCCTCCAAAAAGTTAAGGCAAGCACTGTATCTTGATCACATTTGTGCTCCATTTCAAAGGGTTATTCCTTAACATGCAAGGTTATCTGGAAAGGTGTTCTATTGCTGACAAGGGACCTTTCTGGACATTTGAAGGAAATTAACATGGTCGTTTTGCAACTTTTATTCCAACAGCATCTTTCTCTTGCCACTATAATTGCTGCTTCAGGAAATCTGTGACCTAAGCTGCAAATATGAAGGTGGGTGTGTATAGGATAAAAGCACTGTTTTTCTTGGTAAATTGTGTCTGCTAAGCTCTGAGTTGGTCTTCCGCTGACATCACTTGCGTACAAAACTAATATCCCAGGGAGAGCAATAATACAAGGGGTTTCAGCTTGGTGTCAACTTTGTCAACAATTCGGTTTTTTTATTTGTTAATTTAACATTAATAAATTTGGCATGTATGAAACTAACTGTGAAATGGACGTTCTTGGCTAGCTACTTCCACGAACAGATTTACTAGGTGGAACCAGCACAGAACAAGAGCTTGGTCACAAAACAAGGGGCTCAGGATTCAGAATCCACGTCCTTATGAAGCATTTGCTGTCCTTATGCTGCATCTACCAGCACTACATTTCTTAGGACTCAATCTTATCCAATTTTCCCACACAGATGCAGCCTCAATGTACTCCGAGGTAAGGAACAAACGTTCCCTTACCTCGAGGAGGCCTCCCTGATTGCCCCTCCAAGGCAGAATGCAGTGCATGTCCTGGAAAGCTGGATAGTCCTGGGTTCTAAGGGTGCCCCCAGACGGGCCCTCCTGTCTCTCTGAGTGATGTTTTTGCAGATGACCAGCGTACTAATCGGGGCATAGCTAAAGAAGTGCACAGGAGTGCAACTGCAACAAGTTTTAGGGGGGCAACAAGCTGGCTTGACACTAGTGGCCAAAATTGTGAAAATCTTGGTATGTATGAATAATACCATCATGTTATATACCATTCAATGTGGAATTTAATGCAGAATGCAATGAAACTAACCGGAGTGTTATATCTTCATTCTATCAGACGTTATGGCCAAAACCCCAGAAAACAAAAATACGACTGTCATTTTAAAATGGTGGTTTGTGAAAATAGCAGTTTTTAGGAATAATTCTGTTATATTTCATTCAATGGGGAATTTTGTGCAGAATGCAATGAAACAAATTGGAGTGTAATACCTTTATTCTACCAAATGTTTTAGCAAAAAATAATAACAACTGTGACGTCACTTCCTGTTGTGACGTCACTTCCGGGGCATCATTTTGCCCTCTGCACTGGGCTACACTTTCATTAGCTACACCAATGATACTGACTCAGTATAGGAGAAAGTGATACTCAGAAGCCAGTTAGCACCAATCTGCTGGGGTAACAGAAAAATCTTCTATAAAATATTACCATTGCTGGAGAAGCCAATATCTGGTAGTCCCTTTACTTCCCTAACTCTATCACTGAAATACTGTATTTCCCACAAAGAGCAATGGTTCTCTTCATAAGTATACATTCAGCATTAATGTGCCCTGTCCCCCATGACGACCATCAAAGTATTTTATTGACAGTATTTTAAACCCAACTGTTAACTGAAGTTAAATGTTATGTCCTCGACTGTCCCTCACTGAGGGCGAACACACATTATGTACACACTGTATGTAGCTACAATGCATGAGAAGGGCATGTATCTTTTTCAGTTACCATAAGTACAATTGGCAAAGAGGCAGAATCAATTGTGGTTCTTTGGAGCACAGTGATGCCTGTATGGTGAAACATATCTAGACCCCTCAGCCAATTTACAGACGCACACTGTGAACACACTTTTAAAAACATTCACATTGCTCCTATAGTCTGAATAAGGCATAAAGAACTCCATAGCTTAGGGTATATGACCTCTGTGAACTAGGGTCCAGTTCAGGCACTGCAAGCTGCGTGGTGGAAGAGAAGGTGCCTACCACTGTGCAATGGAATGTGCAAGATGGGCATTCCGCAGGCTCATACATGCAATGGTGATTAGCATAATTATTCTTCCCTTTCAAGAAAATCTTAAGTGCCTGAATCAGCCTATGAGTCACTAGAATCGAGTTAAGTAATAACAAGATGAAAAGGGAGAAGGGCATGACATAGGCATGAGAGGAGATGCTTTAAACACATTTTTGCTATGCTAATATCAGGTTACTCTGCGTGAGATTAGAACTAAATAGAACCACCATTTAATCAGTGTAATAACACCTTCAGTATTATGCTTTGGATGGCACATCACCACGGATTATTATTGAACTGTATTGAATTTCAGAATACCTTAACTCTTTGATATTTTATTGACATACTAATTGCATGCTTAGGGACTAACTAGATGGGAAACCATGCAGTAAATACAACTAAATGATACATTCTCACATCATGGAATACAGTACATTTTTTTTACTTGATGTACTCCATTGGCACAGCTGCATGCTATGGATTAGCAGGGGACAGGATTCGGCTGTTAATTTAGTAAGCAAAGTCCTTTACACCAGACTTCACAATTTGGTTTTGAGAGTTGAGATAGAGGTCAGAGATGAAAAATAATCTGGAATCAAAAGGGTTATAGGATATTGTAAGAGGCAGGCTTCAAGTAGCCTGACAATTCTACCTAGTGTTAGACAAACCTGAACAATGAAAACATAGGTTCACAGTGTGAGCTTAAACATGTTTACTCATGTTTAAGTAAACATGTGTGAGCTTAAACATGTTTACACTTTTAAAAACACTGTTGTTAAAAACACTGTTTTTAAACAACAGTGCACTGAATTCAATGGGATTTCATAATTTGCTTTCATGGAAGCAAAACAATTACTGCCCCAAGCTACTTAGATTTTAGCAAACCAATTCATACAATAATACATAAATAGAAGTGTTCTTAAACACCTTTTTCACAGATTTCATTTTTCCCAAGGAGGAAAAAGTACAGAAAGCAGTGTTATATGGTTTCATTCCAAGGGCACATTTTTATAAATTATACTTATAATCACTTTAAACACGTACTACACAAGTGATATAGGTGGTATTGTGTCAGCAGTTGCAACCAGAGTCATTACCCATGCAGTCAGGGCCGGCCTTAAGCCAATGTGACCAATGTCATCGCTTTGGGGGCCCCTGCACCAGCACAGCAAGCATATCGCCTGCTGCTGAAGCCGGGGTCTCAATGGGCTGTAAGTCACTGGGGTGAGCAGAGCAGCTTTCCCTTGAGCCCTCCCACCTGCCCCTGCCTCCGAACTGCCCAAAATGTGCCTCCTGGAAGCAGTTGGCGGTGATGTCATCAAGACACCACCAACTATTTCCAGGTGACACACGTGGCACCACAAGCGCTTTGCTTGGTGAGCGAGGGCAGGGCCCCCCACATGAACTGGGCCCCACTGCTCCTAGAGCCGGCCTTGCATGCAGTGCTGGCCAGCGGTCAGTGCTTTTCTGGGTTGGGGAAGGCAGTGAGGGGGCAGAACTGAGCAGAGGGAGGGGAGGAACAGGCCTGGGCAGGTGGTACGACCATCAGGGGACTCCAGGGGACTTCCTATGCCCTGCTTCGGGCTGGGCAGCCTGACATGGGCTTCTCAAGAATGCGCCGGCCAAATGAGCAGTGCAGATTCAAATAGAAATATTATGAGGGCTAGGGCTTTATATTTACAAATGCCCCTTTCCCCCAAGGAGACTCCAGCGGCTGCTGCAGTGCCCACAGAATGCAGCAGTAGCCATTTTGCTGCCCCTGCTAATCTAGGCACCAGGCATTTTAGGATTGGGCTGCCCGTGACTGATTTCCTCATGTTCCTGGCATCAATGTTTTCATCACACGACTAATGGTACTGCTTGTCTGCTCAATTCTTTTCTAAAACTTCACAATGATGTTGTAGGCAAGGACACCAATGCATGGTGAAGCAATGGTAGAGTCACTTTATCCTGCATTTGGAGAAGGAAAAACGCCAGTCTGATTCATTCAGACCACCTTCCGCTACTTGAAAATGGTTGAGAGCCAATCCTGAACTATGCTATCAGGATTGTGCTGTGCTTGTACGCACAAGGACCATTCATCACACATAAAAAGGAGCAGGTGTCAATGATTTGAAAAGTTATCACAAGTAAGGATCGAATTTGATATCATGTTGATGCGTCTGCTTCCACTGCACAAGTACATCATACAGTATTTTTAAAACTTGTGATCCAGGAAATAACAGTTCCTTGGAAATTTGTTCCTCTCCCCCCGCAGCCCTCCAAAAAGAAATAAAAGAAATAAAAAATTCAAAATGGAACTCAACCATCCCTGAAATACATCTTGTACTACTGCCAATCTTATATACATATACACATGTTATTAATGTTTTATCCAAAGTTTTATGTCACCATTCCTTACAATTATAAACAAATACATAAAGAACAGGAAGAGGAAGGGGAGTAGGGACCAGTCCATATCATATTGGTGCAATACAAACAGTGAAGAGAACTAACTATAATCATATGGGGGGTGGGGAAGCCAGCACGGATAAGTTTAGTTCAAGAATGAGTTCCAAATGAAATAAAACCAATCTTCCCTTGGTTTGCTTCTGCTAACTGTCCTTCCAAATGTGGCCAGCACACGTAATTAAGATAACCACTGATGGAAATCAAGGGAGAATAAATCCTTCCAGAGGGAAATAATAAGCTGCTTGGCCACTCCCAGTGCTTTAGGAATCCACAGTTTGGTGTATCACACAAGCCAAATGACTGGGAAGTAATGTAGGAGAACACAACAGTTCTGGAAAATAACTGCAGGATTACAAATCTTACAGCACAATCCTATCCACCAACACCCCTGCGCTGATGCATTTATAGTACATAGATGATGCCCTATTATCAGTGGGTGATTCTGGATGCTCTATACTAGTCCTAATATCCATGATAAATCAATTCGGAGCTCTAGCAGTTTAGACCATTAATTGATCTAAACCCGAATGTATACCCTTGAATGTGGGAGCTTTTAGAAAGAAGGGAATTGGTGAAAAATGCCCTCCCTCTTGCGAGATAACAAATGGTTCTGCTTTTGGAAGACTGGACTTGGATACGACCCTCTGAAGATGTAAAAACCCCTTAGCATGTTGTGATCCCTCTAGTTCAGTGTTTCTTAAATGGTGGGTTGGGACCCAGAGTCAATTTCAGGTGGGTCACATAGCAATGAGAACAGCCACCATGGCAGTGGTGTCATCCAAATGATTTAGAAACCGGTACTCACTTTTGATTGGCACTTGTCCAAATGCCAAACAAATAATGATTTAGGCCAGCTCAACTTCTAGAAACCGGTACTCGCGTAGTGGTGCGTAGTGGGTGCATGACATCACTGCACCATGGTAAATATGGGAAGATGGGACACTGGACAGTGGCAGATGTGTGGTTATTTTGCTTGTGTCAAGGTTATAAATGGGCTTTTTCCTTTCTGACAGTGCAATCCAAGAGGCCCATAGGGCCGACGCATGTGCGGTACGTTGGCCAAATGTTGTCGTGAAAGTGCTGTAAGTGTTGCGAGTGCTGCTGGCAGTAGAGTCGACCCTGCTGGGCTGAGGATGGGGCAGCTAAGCCAGCTCTGCGCCAGCTGAGTTTGGCCATCTCAGGGGGTTTCTGGGTGGGAGGAAGGCGGAAGAGGGTGGGGGAGGGCGGAGAAAGGGTGGTCCTGTGTGTAGCGTGGGAGGAGGGAGGAGCTCAGATCTGGCAGTAATGCCAGATTCAAACCTCCCCCCCCAAAAAAAAAAAATTAGGTCGCTGCAACCCGCTCAGACTTGTGCCTACTAAATAGTGGGCTCAGGTCCCAGCAGCCCCCTGGGGTGGCTGGCACTTACCCCGGGGTAAAGGGACAAACGTGCCCTTGCCCTGTGAAAGCTCCAGCAGCCTCCCAACCTGTGCAGGATACTGCACCAGCCTGTTGGCCTGCCTGTTCCAGCGCAGATTAGGACTGCACCCTGAATCACTTTGCTGTTGGAAAATGGTTGAAAAATAACCCATTGAAAAACAACAACCTCTTGCTGCATTCTGAGGATCCGGAATCACAATGACAGCACATCCAGCCATGACATCACTTCTGGTGGGTCCCGGACAGATTGTCTTTCTAAAAAGCGGGGTCCCGGTGCTAAAAAATTTGCGAACCACTGCTCTAGCTTATTTGCTGTCTCTCAGACAGAAGCCAGTATAGGATGCTGCCAGTAAGTGTACTGTATAGCATCGTTGGCTGAATATCTAAACGGCACTGAATATCTAAAAGGCACAAGCACTGCTACTGCATCAAACTGTAGGAAGAATCTATGGGAGAATATGGCAGAATCTAGAGGAGAATATACAGAATTTGTTACCGTTTGCTCAGGAAATAGGGGGGGAAAACCCCAAAAGTGAAAGCCAACACTCCTGAGTGTGGACTGCACATATTTATGTGCACAAGTGCCCCTGTTGCTAAACCAAGAACGTGTGCACAAATTCAGAACGGAGAGTTCAAAGTAGATTGAGACATCCCTAGCAGCGCTGGGCTTTACAGTGATCACCACAGCCCCTCTTCCAAAGATTTTCTTTCCTAAACTGGTATCCATAATTAGCATCTGCTAACGCTGTATGAAGGGGAAGCCTTAAAAGCAATGCTACATGATACTGCATCTAAAAGTGTTCCTGTTCCGGGCTGTGTAATGAGCAGAGGATGAAAAGCAATATTTTCTCTTCATGTGGCGCTCAGTGAGGAAAGTTCCAGGCCTGCCACACACAACTTCTTTAATAATGCAACCCAGGGCCTTTGATTCCAGGAACATGGTGAAGAATAAACAACCTATTAATCTGAGTTTTCTAGTTTGCCTCAAAGTACAAAGCAGCAGTGAATAAACCTCTTGGCTAAACCAAATGTACTGAAATACAAAGTCGCTTCTTCCCCCGGCCCTCCCCTGCAGAATTACTCACAGGGAAATAAAACAGAAATGGCTTTAATGATGGCTGCTCGGTTACAACAGAGAGAGCAAAGTAGTCTGAACAGAGCTTTTTTTGTGTTTTCACATGAAAGCACTTTGATATAACCGGATACACTCAAGCCAATTATGAAAGGTGCAGTGCTATCCAACCCGAGGAGTGAGAATCATCCGCAGAGCCAGTTCTCAGTGTAGCGTCACTACGCGGAGGGAGGCGGCAGTAATTCTGCTTGCCTCACATTCTCAGGGATTTGTCTTGGATGGCTCCGCAATGGCCTGCAAGTGAATTACACAGTTTGTGTTCCAGCAGTGCGAGAGGAGGCATTTTGCTTGCTCTTGAGTGCCGCGGCAAGGGAAGCCAGATGGAGCATTGTAACTGAAAAACAGACTTGTGGTTAAAATCTGACACACACACCCCTTGGTGTGGAATATTCCAGCTCTGTTGCCCTTGGGCACAACAGCACACTCCTTTTTGTAGGATGCTAGCAGAGAGGGGGTGGAATTGGTGAGGGGAGGGGAGGAGAAGGCTCGGCTTGGGGGGCAGTGGTGGCATCTGTTGTGAATTTGTGTTGGTTAGAGCAGAGTTGGGGGCTTGCTGACCCATTCCAGCGCCTGCCTCAGCGCTCCGGAGCGAAGGAACCAAGCGATCGCTACATTTCAATATCAAAGTTTTTATTGTTTCAGTAGCGAAAGTGTGAAAGGTGAAAAAGTTCAATCTGCCGGTTAGGAAAGCCGGCGAAGGCATTGCCGCGCGCAGGCGGCTCTTCAGTGCGGTTTTACATCTTAGTGCACACACAGTGAGAAAATTCTTCTAACACAAGAACAAAAGGATGCAACCAGAGTATATCTGGTAGGTGGATACCTGAAGACCCTTGTGCCCCATTTTACCCAATGAGGTGCCCCTTTGGACACTATGATCTCATGAGAAAGCAAAGTGTTTGTAGCCAGCTCTTCCCGTGTGAAATTGCCTGCTTTCATTACACTATCGGAAAGGGAGTAAAGCTAGTTGCCCTAACAAGCTTGGGAAGCTGACCAGCTCAAGGACTCACAGGTGTCTATCTGATCAGGAGACGCAGAGACGGAATGCCAGTTTCCACCAGTTCTGGACTGTGAGATGTGAAACTGCAACAGCATCCACTGTCGGATCCTGAACCCCTGCATCGGGCTAAGAAGCCCAACACGAGGCTGCTCTAGTCTCCGTCGGCAAAATAGCCAGCAGAGACTCAAGCAGCTCCTTTGCAGGGCTGGAGATTTCCCCAGGATAAGGGGATGAAGTTCCCTTCCCGAGGAGACACCCACGGCTGCTGTGGCTCATGCAAGATGCAGCAGTAGCCATTTTGGTACCACTACTCTTCCAGGAGCCAGGCAGCTGAGACTGGGCTATCTGGGTGCAATCCTAAGTATATCACTTCTGAGTAAATACACATAGGATCAGGCTGCATATTACGTTTATATTCTGTTCAGGCTCAGAAAGCTCAGAGTAGTATACAAAGAGGTCCTGGGCTATCTCCTCATCCAAGTGCTTGACAGGCCAGATGTGATATAGCTACAGTATTTGGTAGCATCATGTCCCCTCAGATCACACCCAGTACTGAGGGGAGGTGCAATTCTTTAGAGTTTCAGGATGTGATACTGGCCACAGAATTTTGCTTCCTGAGAATCTAAACATTTTTTTTTTAAAAAAAGACAAGTTCCTACTTAAAACATACAAAATTATGGAAAATGCTGTATATATTATGCAGATCTGTTCAAGTTGCATAATTTAAATAAGTCACGTGACTGGTTTTTCTTGGCACAGAATTTGGATTGCCTGTTCTATTTGTGTTATTTACAGAGTACACACAAAACTTTGTACCTAGTGCCTAGTTTATATAAGAGTTCTAGAAATAATACTTCTAAAATGATATATTAATCTATTGGTTTCAAAAAGGTCAATTATAGTTCAAGGATTTTTAAAAATAGTGTGATAGGTCCCTGGAATTTAACAAATATTTCAGAACACTACTATCAATACTTAAGTGTACAATGAAACTACAGTTCCTGCAGGCAAACTCTTTTCTACATTGCTGTTTGGAATCATATGCTGTTCAGTATCTCCTGAACTCAAACATGACTAATGTCAGTTAAATACAATTTAGCCTAATGTCTGCTGGCTTCATATTAAATGTTGACAAATGTATGCAATTTATAAGGGAATGGGAAACAATAAAATCATTGAGAAGGAAAAACTAATGGGCTGCAATTGCTTGCAATTTCTTCTACATCCTTGTTTTCAGATTTTTAGATCTGACACAGAGTTTTGCTAAATAACTACAACTAACCTTCCTGATTTCAACAGAAGGAAAATTGATTCTTTTGAGCTCTGGTCAACAGGAGGAGGAGACATCCCAAAGACTGCTAAGATAATGAATAAAGAAGTGCTGAAGCACAAACTCAGACATCTCACTGGAGGGTAAAATAACAAAACTCAGGGAACAATCCAAACCTGGAGTTAGGACAGCACAGATAGGACAGCAAAGTTTGGCTGGCACAAGGGCCACTGCAAAATATGTTTGGATCACTCTCGGAGTCAGAGAAGCCAACACACAGACGTGCACCATCCTCCCTGACTCAGAGTGGTCCAAACACGCTTTACGGTGTCCCTTGTGCCAGCCAAACTTTGCTAGCCTAACTGTGCTGGCCTAACTCCAGGTTAGGATTGCGCCCTCAGTCATAGTTACTTGGCCATGTCATGCAGTTAACATCATTGGAGAAAGATGTTATGCTCAGAATGGTCAGTGGCAAAAAACAACAAAGCTGCCAAAGATTACTTGATTACTGGCTGGACGTAATCAAAGCAGACACTGGCCAAAATATAAAGCAACTGAAAGAAGCTATACAAGATTGGAAATCATGGAGAGAGCTAGCTCATGGAACCGTCAAGGGTTGGAGATGTCTCAATAGCATATTTGATTCAAATCTTCCTGAATAATTCTGAGAATTTTTCCAGCTGAATAACCTATGGGACTTCCATTAAAATAGGTGCCTAATGGTCTTATAGGGACGTGGTGGCGCAGCGAGTTAATCCGCTGTTGCTGGGCTCTCCGACCGGAAGGTTGCGAGTTCAAGACTGCGCGACGGAGTGAGCTCCCGTTGCTTGTCCCAGCTCCTGCCAACCTAGCAGTTCGAAAGCACCTAAATGCAAGTAGATAAATAGGGACCACTTCGGTGGGAAGGGAACGGCGTTCCGTGCGCTACGGCGTAGAGTCATGCTGGCCACATGACCACGGAAACTTGTCCTCGGACGAAACATTGGCTCTACAGGCTTTGAAACGGAGATGAGCACCGCCCCCTACAGTGGGTCACGACTAGACCATTCGGTCATGGGGAAACCTTTACCTTTAATGGTCTTAAGCATGGATTACTCTCGCTGCTGGTTCCTGACTGTGAGGCCTTACACGGAGGCGCTCGCTTGTGCGCTGGCAAAATAGCTGGTGCAGAAGCAAGTAGACCACTCTACTTGCAAGTAGATCACTCGCCTGCCCTGTGCCCTTACCATGGGGAAAGGGGACGAATGTCTCTTTTCTCCACGGAGCCTACCACAGCTGCCTGGCTGCTCCGGGAGGCAGTGGTAGCCACCTGACTACTGCTGCACTCCCAGGCAGTCAGGCAGCTCTGGATCGGGCTGCTAATCAGCAAGTTGGTAAAATATAGGTTAGGCTAGACGATACAATTGTTAGGTGGATTTGCAATTAGTTGGACAAATTGGGACAGAAAGGCTGCTAGTCAATGGTTTCGCATCACTCTGGAAGACACTTTTGAGTGAAGTGCCCCAGGGCTCTGTCTTGGGCTCAGTTCTCTTGAACAGCTTCATCACTTACTTGGAAGAAGGAATACAAGGAGGCCTCGTCAAATTTGTGGATGACATCAAGCTGGGAGGCACTAGCGTACCGGGGGGGGGGAATGGAGACAAGTGACCCTGGGCAGCATGTCTATGGGGGTAGAGGCACCATTCACTGGCCCCCACAGCCACTTGGAGCAACCGCCTATTTCAAGGAAGAGCCCTTCAGAGAGATGTACAACTGCTCCAAGTGGCTGCAAGATATTGTGCATTACTCAGAGTGGCCGAACTGCCTGCTTTTTTCATTTTGAAAGAAGCGGGTGGCTGTTCCAAGTGACCCCTGCTTCTTACAAAGTGAAAAAAGCATGCATCTCAGTCACTCTGAGAGTGGCTGAGGTTCTCGGAGCAGCCAGCCCCCCCCCCCACTTTTTCACCTTGAAAGAAACAAGGGTTGCTTGAAATGGCCACATGCTTCTTTCAAAGTGAAAAAAAACGGGCAGCTTGCCAGCTCCCAACAACCGTAGCTGGGAGCAGCCATTTTGGAAGCTGCAGATCTCACTCTTGCTATAATCATTTTGTGAGTGTTAACAGTGTGAATACTCAAGTGAGGGTGTTTTTATTTTTTTAGTTCAGTGTTTTTACATAATGTTTTGACCTAATCTTGCTTTCTGTCAAGGATATTTCATGGTTGTGCAATTGCTGCAGTCCAAAAATGCCAGTTTGTATTCCAGGAGTGTCATTTTATTATGTCACAATGATGGCACTTCCTGTTTCATGATGTCTCTTCTGGCCACGACATCACTTCCGGTCAGTCCCGACATGAATGCTCTTCTAAAAAGTAGGCCCCAGTCTAAAAGGCTTGAGAACCACTGCAATAGAAGACAGTAGAAGCATTTAGGAAGACTTTGAAAAGATGGAATATTGGATTGAACAATTTGAAATTATTCTTCAAGAAATGGATCTAGACCAGTTTAGCCAGTTACTGACAGCGCGACCCTGCACTGCCCACCGCGCCAACGCTACGACATAGCATCGGTGCAATGTCACTAGCGTCAATGCGGGAGCACCAACTGGCACCCCCGCGCCGGCGCTAGTTCTATTTTAATTGGCCACATGGTGCTCATCCTCTCCGCTTGAGTTGGAAGTATAATACATTTAATATCTGAAAAAAAAATTGGTAAAATTAGCCAGGTGTGAATCATTCTGAGTAATTTTCATCAAAATGTTGCCTTCTGAATCTTTCATTTCAATGTTTTTATTAAATAGGACAAAACATCTTTTGCTTCGGGCAAAACAAAAAAAACCCACTGCAGTCAGTCCCGCCCAGTTGTTTCTGGGGCACAAGCTGGCAAGGTGTGTCTCGTTCAAAAATGCACTGCTTGCCTTAAGGTCTCCTAACTGGGGGGGGGGGGAATGTGAGTTCTCATGTAACATTATTAATTTCTCTTTGACGTTTCTAAGTCTTGCTGAGAGACTTGCTTATGATTAGCATGGGGTGGGATGTGTATGCTGAAATACAAGCAAGCTCTTACTAAACCCACTAGCTCTTGGGGGTGGTCTTCAAGTGGCTCCAGGAAACCGCATGGAGAATATGCTGCCTTAAATGGCCGGAAAAGTACTATTCTTCAATTCATGTGAACTAAAGGAGGCCAGTATTTCCCAGCAGCCCCTTAAATTGTTTAAGGCAGTGGTCCCCAAACTGTGGGCAGCCATACTGAAAATATAGGAAGATGGGATGCTGGAAAAGGAGAGGGCTGTGTGATTGTTTTGCTTGTGTCAAGGATGTAAATAGGATTTTTCTTTCTTTCTGATTCACTTTGCTATTGGAAAATGGTTGGGAAAAAAACTCAATTTATTGCTGCATTCTCAGGAAAGCAGCAGGCTCTGGCATCACAAAGATGGCACTTCCAGACATGACATCACTCCCGGTGAGTCCCAGATAGACTACCTTTCTAAAAAGTGGGTCCCAAAACATTTGAGAACCACTGGTTTAAGGTGAAGGCTATGGTTCAATTATTGTATGGCATGCAATTGAGACATTTTCCTAATGTCATGAAATTGGAGGGTGCCCAGTTCAAGTTTATTAGAGCAATCCGTATCTAGAAGTGTCTCAAATGTTTTTTTGCATCTGGAGACAGGTCAGATCAGGATTGATGCCTGTGTTTGGTTAGCAAAATAAATTTTCTTTGTAAAGCTTTAAGTTACATGTTTAAAACCTGAGCTTTTCTTTTCCCCTTGTTTTAATAAAGGACTACGTGCTACAATGCGAATAGCGTTATTAGTTCATAAGCCTTGGTTTTCCCTAACCATAATTATCACAAACGTTCATTAATGCAATTAGGATAGACGGCGGACAGCTAGATACACATCTGCCATGAGCACACTTTGTTCCCTCTATTATTTGCTTGTATCAGATTATAATTGCTTTTGATGATATACTACATTCTTCTACATACAAAGGTTAATTTCTTGAAGAGTGTGGTCCAGAAAGTCTTTGAGCCTTACAGTTCTTTGGTTCAATCAACAGGGTTGGTGCCCTGGGCCGCCACCCACAAAAATGCACGCATGCCCAGAGGCTCCCTTGCTTTCCCTCCCTTATCCGCTAAGACCTGCTTTTTTCTTTAGCTGTAATTTTTTAGTCTGGGCAGGCGAGAACTTCCCCAGTGCCCAGCAGCGAGAAGATGAAACCCCAATATGAATTTCTGGTGAATGTAGGAGCTCCTTCACTAGCACTGTCCCTGTAAATAAAACTGATTTATTTATTTTATCTGAAGACTTTATACCCCGCCTTCCCCATGCCCAAGCAAATGCCCAAGGCAATTGTGCAAGGAGCAACGTATGGGGAGGGGGAATCAGTTTCTAGCTCTAGCAGTTGGGAAACAGATCACTGTGGCTCCCATCAGTGGCAAGTTGGAGGGAAGTGGCGTGAAGGGGTGAAGAAGCGCATGCCCAATCCGCCACTTATGCAACCTGCTTCAGCTCACCTCATGGTTGGGCCAGCAGTGCTGGACTCAGCATGGCTGGGCTCAGCAAGAGCCAGAGCCGAAGCAGCTGCAATGCTGCCAAGAGGTAAAGGGAAAAGCAGTCCCCTACCTTGAGACCTCTACGACTGCCCACCACCATGGGATGCCCTGTTTGCATGGCTGCATCGGCGCAGGACAGTTGGTTAGGACAGGGCTAAAAATTACTTATTATAGAATATTACTTATTATTTCATATAATTTATATATGAAAATTAGTGCATATGCATTCATGTAGCTTACAGAGAAAACAGTCACAACATACTTTATAGGAAAATGCATAGGACATTTATAAATACATAGGTTTACTTATATTAAAAATTTACAGGAATAGTCCCAATACGAATAGTCATAGGATGCATCTTATAACTACTAAGAATATCAGGACATTCTCTAGAGAATAATGTTCTTTAGCTAAATGGAAATCTTCCTATGCTTGCTGCATGTAACTAGCACCTAGAAATCCAAGGACTTGGGAGATACCAACAATACAGACTTGGGGCCCAATCTTAACTCAAGGATCCCTGCAGGGGGCAGTGGTGCCAACACAGGCTCTGCTGCATCTTGCGGGCAGCCAGAGGCCACGTGGGGCGGAGAGGTAAGTCAATGTTGCTTCACTTACTTCACTCTACTCCCACATGGTAAAAGTCGGGCCAAAACAGAATGGAGAAGGATATCAGCAGAGGAACTGCTGTTGGTACCCACCCTCTTCCTGCCTCTTCCACACGCCCAGAAGCCCCAACCCATGACCCATTCCTCCCATTCCTTACTGTTGGCAGTGGGGTAGCAGCGTCCGTCATGATTTGCAGCAGCATTTTTAAAATGGCTGCCAGGGGCATGCACAGAGTGCCACCAGTGGCTATTTTAAGACAGCAGAACTGCTGCTGTTAAAGCCAGCCCTGCCCTAGTTTGGACTGGGCTGTGTCACATAGCAGACTTTGCTATGTAGAGAGGGCCTAGGGATCAGGATCCAGCCTGTCTTCCCCCCACCCCTTATGTGCAAATGTCCTTCAAACCTTCTCTCTGGTTTTGGCATGATGTGTGACCTTCAAACAAACTGGGTTAAAAATAAACCAAGAACGCTTCTAAACTTATTTTGAACATCTGGATTTAATCAACGTTCTCAAAGTGAGTTTAGAAGTGTACCTGGTTTCACTTAACCTGGCTTTGCAACTCCACATGCAATGCCTAAAACAGGCAGAGGGGTGCAGGAAAAAAAATCATGCACAAGAGAGTAGGACGGCAAGATACACAAAATCCTGCGGTGTGCTCCTGATCCCTTGACACCCCTGATTTGGTGTCAAGACACCTTTGTAACTTTATCTCATCAGCCATGTAGTAAATACCATCTCTTGGGAGTAATGGAATAACTACTCAGCAGCAAGAAGTCCAGTTACACAAGTGCCAAGTACAGCTGTGAAGCTCTGTCAGTTTGAGCCTTTGGAAGAGACTATGAATATTAAAACTATGCAGCACTCCACATCATTTCATGTCTATTTACAAGCATTCTTCTCAAATGCTAATGAGAGACATTGGCTCTTCAAAGAAAAGAGAGAAAACTTGCTTCTTTTGCCAGTCTCTCTCTCCCGCCCCGCTGCCTTTCCCCTTGGCAGTCTCTGTCCATTAAACAGAAAGTTTCAACAAGGGACAAGAGCCAAAGAGAAGAAATTCAGGAGAGAACAGAATGATGTGAAAAGCAATGATGTCTGCAATTTTATAGCGTAAGAGACCCAGTTGCAATGCTTATAAGCTAGACACACGTTATGTCACATCACATACTTTAAAGAGTCAGTACATCAGCAGTCCCACGTCCAGTCAAAATCCTGCTCCCGACTCTGTTTGCTGTCATGCATGCATCCTGTACTCTTTAATTAAGTCATGAAAATAATACAAGGCGCAAACATGCCATTTTCCTCCAACAAAGACTATTTTCTTTTATGAGAACAGAGATGTTAATTTTAGAATAAGAATCCCAATCTGCATCGCATTACATGGAGCAAGCCACACAGTACATGAACCAACCCAGTTCATTCAGTTCACCCAGTTCACTCAGTTCACTCATTCATGTATGAAATTGTGAAGTTGATAGGATTTTACAGGAAACAAAATGGAGAGGCGTCCTCTACTTACACTGTGGTCATCTCTGAAAGGAGAAATGTTATCAGAAGGGGAAACGGGAAGGTTGGTACTTACCGTGAACTCCCCTTCTCCACAGCTCCAGTCAGGGTCAGCATGGCACATCTGGGGTAGCTCCTCCCTCTCCAGTAGGCAGGTCAGATGAGACATCTTTGGAGATGGGAGGGGCTCCTGGATCCGCCCCCAGTCAATCCAAAGCCTCAAGACAAACTCCCAACTCCATCCGGCAGGAACATCCAGACAGACCAACGTGCAGTACGCCAATCGCTGTCACCACGACGTTCCACGATGTGGCAATAAGCAGCAGGCCAACCCTAACCTGCTCTAACTGCATAACCACACTCAGTATCCCCCAAACAAAACCACCAAAAGGCAGGGGAATCCCACTAACACTGAGAACAAATCAACAAAGGATACCTCAGGCTCCTCCAAAGGGCGGGATGCTGACCCTGACTGGAGCTGTGGAGAAGGGGAGTTCACGGTAAGTACCAACCTTCCCGTTCTCCAACAGCTCCAGTCAGGGTCAGCATGGCACATCTGGGATGTACCAAAGCAGTACATAATCGGTCAGCCAGGGAGGGAAACTAACCTGAGGTATCCTAGACCACGCTCTGGAGCACGCTTCTAGCGAAGACAGCGTCTCGAGCCGCGTAGGTATCAATCTTGTAGAACTTGATGAACGTTGTGGGGGTGCTCCATGTGGCCGCCCTACACACCGCCTCCATAGATGGGGAGGCCTTAAAGGCCGCAGAAGTAGCGGCTCCCCGAATGGAGTGAGCCAGAATACCCACCGGAGGAGTGGCACCCCGTGCCCTGTATGCCGATGCAATAGCCTCCCTCAGCCAACGGGAAATAGTGGAGGATGAGGCCTTGGTGCCCTGCTTGGGCAAACGAAAATGTACAAACATAGCCTCGGTCTTACGAAACGGGGCTGTTCGGGCCATATAAAACTTCAAGGCCCTGCAAGGGTCCAGAGAGTGCCACAGCACCTCTTTGGGATGTTTAGGATTAGGGCAAAAAGATGGGAGCACGACCTCCGCAGATCTATGAAAAATAGAATTCACTTTTGGAAGGAAAGATGGGTCCAACCTGAGAGTCACTCTGTCTTCCGAAAAGGAACACAATTCCTTCGCCACTGAAAGGGAGGCGAGCTCAGAAACCCTCCTAGCAGAGGAGATTCCTACTAGAAAAGCCGTTTTAGTAGTCAGGTCCCTAAGAGAACTAGTGGCCATGGGTTCGAAGGGAGCCCCGGTGAGCGCCTTTAGCACCAAAGGTAAATCCCAGGAGGGTGCTCTGTGCACAGTGGGGGGATTTAACAGGGCCGCTCCCTTCAAAAACTTCCGCACATGGGGGTGAGAGGACAACCGTCTTCCCCTAGGGTATCCCAGGATAGAGGCAATGGCCGAAACCTGACGCCGAAGGGTGGCTGTACTCAGGCCCTTCTGTAACCCTGACTGTAGGAACTCTAGGAGCTCTCTGACTCTGGGTTTCTGGGGGTCAATCCCCTTACCTGAACACCACGAGGAGAAGATCCTCCAAGTCGAATTGTAAATTCGATTTGTGGACTCCCTCCTGTCTGCCAGCATGGTAGACAGAACCGCCTCTGAATAACCTAAAGTTGACAAGGCCTGCCGCTCAATCGCCAAGCAGTCAAGCGAAGAAACGCTGGGCTTGGGTGCTGAATCGGTCCCTGTGACAGCAGGTCCGGTCGGTCCGGCAGGCGGAGTGGGGGCTGCGATGACATCTCCCTGAGGTCCGGAAACCATGGACGGCGCGGCCAATGGGGAGCGATGAGGACAATCTCTGCCTGTTCCCATCTGAGCTTGTTTAGAACTCTCTGAAGAAGCTGAGTTGGAGGGAAGGCGTAAAGGAGGCCCTGGGGCCAAGTTTGCTGCAGAGCGTCTATGCCTAGGGCGCCTGGAGAACGCCCCCTTGCGTAAAATCTTGGAACTTGATTGTTCAGGTGTGATGCAAACAAGTCCATCTTCGGAAGACCGAAGGCTTGGACGATCATCTGGAAGACCGAGGGGTGGAGTTTCCACTCTGTCTGGTCCACTTGTTGGCGGCTTAGCCAGTCTGCCTCTGTGTTGTCCACGCCTGGGACATGCTCGGCCCTTACTGAGGCTACGTTGTTCTCTGCCCACCTGAACAGGGCTCTGGCTTCCCTCTGAAGAAGGGGGGATTTCGTACCCCCCTGCCGATTGATGAAGGCCCGAGCAGTCATGTTGTCGGTGTAAACAACAATGTTGAGGGCTCTGCTGTTGGACGCAAATGTCCGAAGAGCTAGGAAGATTGCTCGCAGCTCCAGGAAGTTGATGCTGCGAGTTGACTCGGTCTGAGTCCACTGGCCCTGAGCTATTCTGCCCTTGGAATGAGCACCCCATCCGAAGAGGCTGGCATCGGTGAAGATGGGGGTCCTGGCCAGAACCTGTATTGGGCTGCCCTGTGACAGTCTGGAGGGGGCCAGCCACCATTGGAGGTCCTCCAGGGACAGGCGATCCAGCCGGATTGTCTTGTGACGGTTTGACGCAATCAGGTCCTGATACGGAAGGAGCAGGAGTTGCAGGCCCCTGGCCCTCGATCTGGACCACGGGATGACGTCCTGGCACGATGTCATCGTTCCCAGGAGGCGTGCTAACAGGAGGACATCGGCTGACTTTGCCAGGAGCACTTGCGCTGCTACCTCCTGAATCTTTCCTTGTCTCTCCGAGGAGAGAGTGACAGTGAACCTGCGAGTGTCTATTGTCACCCCCAGGTGAGAGAGGACCTGGGTAGGTCTTAGATGGCTCTTGTCGGTGTTTATTACAAACCCGTGATTCTGAAAGCATGCCACTGTCTGCTCGAGGTGACGCGCCCCCTGTTGGGGGCTGGTGCTCCTGAGTAACACGTCGTCTAAATACGGGTACAGGGCGACACCCTGCAACCGCAGGTGAGCAACTAGTACTATCAGTACCTTTGTAAACACCCTGGGGCTTGAGGACAGGCCAAACGGGAGCGATTTGTATTGCCAGTGCTGACCGTTGTAGCAAAAGCGAAGGAACCTGCGATGTGCCTGATTTATGAGCACATGAAGGTAAGCATCCTGCAAGTCCAGAGAACATAGATAGTCTGCCCCCTTGAGGGCCATCAGGATAGAGCGCAGGGTCTCCATTTTGAATTTGTGCTGAATCATGAAGCGGTTGAGCCACTTCAGATTCAGAATAATGCGCGTGTCCCCTGACTTTTTGGGGACTGCGAAGATGTGGGAGTAGACTCCCGTTCCCTGTTGAGAAGCTGGGACGCTCTCGATGGCTCCAACGTCCTGCAGGCGGTGTAGAGCCTTGACAATCTGCTCGTGTTTTAGTGGACACGCCGGTCTGTTGACGTGTACAAAACGGTCTCGAGGAATACGTCTGAGCTCCAGGGAGTATCCGAAGCGCACAATGTCCCTGACCCATCGATCTGATGAGGTCTGGTCCCACTGATCGGCAAACAGCTGGAGTCTGCCGCCGACTCTGGGATGTCCGGTGGCGTCATGCTGAAGTGTCTTTGGGCCCCCTGTTAGTGGGCTGTTGGGCCGACTGACCACGGGGACAAAAGGAAGACTTCCTCTGCCAGGGCCTTCTGGAACCCTTAGGGTAAGTGCTCGAGGAGTTGGGGCCACCTGAGGGTCGGGCTCCTCCGAAAGTGGATCGGTGACCACGAAAAAACTGCGGTAACGATCTGGGCTGTTGTCTGGAGGACCTCTCCCGGGAAGGAAGTACTCCTTTCTTGCCCTTGGATTCCACAAGAAGAGGCTGCAGCGCCTCACCGAAGAGCTTCCCTCCTTTGAAGGGGAGGCCGATGACCCGGGACTGAGAGGCTGCATCTACATCCCAGTGACGAAGCCAGGTGTTTCTGCGAACCGTCACGGAGGCGGCCATAGAGCGTGCAGATAGCTGAACAGCATCAGCAGTAGCATCGGCGGCGAAGGCAGAAGCTGCTTCAATTTTCTTTAGGTCTTTTCGGACCTCGGCTGGAACATCGAAGTCAGCAAGCAGCTCACGGATCCAGAGGAACACAGCTCTGGAGAACATGGATCCTGCCACTGAAGCTCTCAAGGATCCTGCCGCCGCATCAAAGGCACGCCGTACAGCTTGTTCTATGCGTCTGTCCACCGGGTCTCTGGGGAGCCCATCAGAGTCGACTGGTAAGACCGAAGACGACCCAATAGCAGCTACAGGGGCGTCCACCACAGGAGTCCTGAAGCGCTGCATCTCAGAGGGGGACAAAGAATAAAGCTTTAATGAAGGCTTAGAATTGTCCCTCCCTCTGGCTGGGTTCTCCCACTCCCTGTCTATTAGGGACCTGAAATGCTCCTGCAGGGGGAACCCTCTGGGGGCTTCCTGCTGGGCTGGGAAAGCGGTGGGGTTGCCCCGCGCCGAGGCCGAAGCCGCAGATGTGGAGGGCTCCTGGTCATCCTGCAGACGGAGGACTCTGAGCACCTTAGGAAGCATACGGGGGAACATTTCGCTCTTAAACAGTCTAGGGCTGGAGGTCTCTGAGATTGAATCCTCCTCAGATATTTCTCCCTCCTCGGAATCCACAGCAGTCTCGCTGGACTCCAACAGCCGGGGCCTTTGCGCAGAGGGAATCAGATCCAGGCTGTCTTGGCTGCAGGATCTGGGCCTCTTCCTCTCGTTAGAAATGAATTCAGCAATCTGGGAAGCTCTGTCCTGAGACGCTTCCTGCTCTGCCCCTTGAACTGCTCCTGCTTCCACACCGCCCTCCACCAGGGGACTAGGGCCCGTGGGGGGGTCCAAAGGTTGCTGGGGGGGCTGACGAGGGGCCAATTGGAAACCCCCAAGGGCTGAATCCAGGCACGCTGTGACCATCTGTTGAATCCGTGCCTCCAACTCCCCCCAGGGCATGGGCATCAATACATCACCAGTCTGTTGGGCCTCCTGGGCCTCCTCGGGGGAAGACATGCTGCTTCGGCCTGGATCTCAGTGCAGATGGAATATGATGCCCACGCCAGCTACCGTCCTCGCGCCCGTGAGTGAGGGCGAGGGTCGGTGCCTCAGTCGCTGCAGTGGCGACTGGCGCTGCCTTCACCCTGCCAGGAACGGGGAGGATCAGGCAGATGGTCTCCGCTGGCTCCGCGATGGCCCTGGATGCTGTTTCGGCCTGGTGTGCCAAAAATCCAGAAACAAAATGGCCGCCGCCAGTGATTTCAAGCCTCTGCGCTGTGCTGGGACAGGCCTGAGCGGAGATTGGGGTGTCCCTTGGCCCACGCGAGGCGGGGGACCCCAGAGGAGCCCTGAAAAGGGCTTTAAAAGTCTTCTGTGCGATGTCTCAGTTCGCTGCTGCGATCGTATTTTTTTTTTTTTTAAGAGAGAGCAACGAAGCTTGCGACCTGCTTTGCTGGAAGGCAAGGCCAGACTGGGGGCGGATCCAGGAGCCCCTCCCATCTCCAAAGATGTCTCATCTGACCTGCCTACTGGAGAGGGAGGAGCTACCCCAGATGTGCCATGCTGACCCTGACTGGAGCTGTTGGAGAAAGAAGGCGCCTGCCCCTGAAACCTGGCAGCATCTCTGGAAATGTGAAAGGTACCACTTGAGTCCTGCTGCTGATAGAAGTCCCGGTACTATGCTCTATTCTGGGGGGTAGCTAAAGAAGTGTGTGTGGGGGGGGGGGCGCACTCCCCCCCCGGGCAAAACGCTTGGGGGGGGGGTTTGAGAAGCTGAGCTTGACACTAGTCACCAAAATTGTGAAAACCTTGGTATGTATGAATCATGCCTTCTTGTTATATTCAATGCGGAATTTAATGCAGAATGCAATGAAGAAAACTGGAGAGTAATATCATCATTCTATCAAACGCTATGGCCAAAAAACACAAGAAAATGAAAATACAACTGTGACGTCACTTCCTCTTGTGATGTCACTTCTGGAGCATCATTTTGCCCTCTGCACTAGGCTACACTTTCATTAGCTATGCCAGTGGCTCTACTTCATCCCTACCCACTCACCCCAGAGCTATATCCCTGTTTAGGGTCTCTTACGTTCAGACACCATGTTCAATTCCTACTTTGAGAGCACAATCCTAAACTGCGCTGATTAGCAAGGCTGGCAGGCCTGCGCCAAATCTAGCACAGCTTTGGTGTGCTGGGAAGCCTCCCCGGGACAAGGGCACATTCACGCTCTTGCCCTCGGGGAGGCTCCAGCTTCCCCACTGAGTTCCTCGGATCTGTGCCTGCTATATAGCAGGCACAAGAGCCTGTGATATATATACCAGGCACAGAGCCAAGGAAGCTGTGCAGCCCAAATTGGGGCCGTGCGGCCTGGGGACAGAGGCTTGGATGCGGCCTATGGACGCAGAAGCATCGCTGCAACACCTCTGCCCGGTGTCATTGGGCTGCTGCTGCTGCTAGCATTGGCCCAATGGCACTGGCACCTATGCAGGGATGCCAGTCAGTGCCCCCGCATCGGTGCTAATGACACTGGGCCAACGCAAGCACACTGCATCAGTCCAACTTCCTCTATAGGTTTTGCCCTGAGTCTTTTCTACAGGTATACTGGTACACTTATGTTTGCTTTTTGATACGTACTTAGTTGCGGTCTATTAGATACATGTCACCTGGAAACTGAAAGATGCAGACTGGGGGTAGGCTAGGAGGTGGAGGTTGCGAACTACCAGCAGCTCGTGGGGTGGTTACCAGGAGCTCGTGGCCCTTTTTGGCTCAGAGCAGCAGCAGCAGCAGCCACCCAGCAGCCAGAACAGACAGGGAGGGAGCACAGAGCCAGCCAGCCCCACCCTTTCCAGCAGCTACCCTGGAGCCAGCAAGCTCCTGGCCAGCACAAACTCCTAGAAGGTGGCTGCGAAACAGGACTAATGGCAGCAGCCAGATGGGGTGGCGAGAGAACCAGCTTCTCCATGACAATGAGAGGCAGAGTAGGCAAAGCATGGAGGGAAAGGAAGGAAAGTGAAAAATGGCTCCCTCTCCTCCCCAGTGCTTTCTTAGAAGTTCTCGTACCCCTCCAAAACATGACCTGATGACCTGCTGTGCTCCCTTGCTCTCAATTTTTTTTCTTATTTATTGGGGGGCAGGGACGACAGAAATCAGGACCATGAGAGGTGTATTTATTAATGATCTGCTACTGTTGCGTGCGTGCGTGCGTGCGTGCGTGCGTGCGTGCGTTGCTTCTTGGCAGTGTCCCTTACTCTGCCGTCTTACTGAGGCTATTTTTTCCTACAGTGAAGTATTTTTTTTCTGCAGCTTATTTATTTTATTTATTACTAGCTTTTTGTTACCCGGCGTTGCCCGGGTAACAAAATGATCTTCCACAGTTTATGAGTTTTGCACCTCTTCTCGCCCCCCCATGCTGATGGGGGCCGAACCCGGACTCCAACCGCGTCGGGAGCGTCACCAGTCGCCTCGGTGACCCCGGAAACTATGGACTCAATGCCAATTTTGCCCGTTTTCGGCCATCTTCACTTCAGGCCCCTATGCACCCCCACCCCCGGGGGCGCTAGGGTGGCCTGACCCCGGAGTGTCTGTCGCCAGGCCGCTAAGCACGCGCATGCCGAGTTTGGTGCGTGTCGCTCCAGGCGGTCCAGCAGGGCATGGCGGACGTTGTGTCTCGCACCTCTTCTCGCACCCCACGCTAAGGGGGGGCGAACCGGACTCCGACGGTGTCGGGAGCATCGCCGCGCTCGTCCCGGCAACCCCAGAAACTGGAGTTGACGCCGATTTAGGCCATTTTCAACCATTTTCACGTGGGGACCCCCGTGTACCCCCACCCCCGGGGGCGCTAGGGGGGTCTGACCCCTGCAGTGTTTGTCGTCAGGCCGCAAGGTGTATGCGTGCCACGTTTCGTGCTGATCGGTCCAGGTGTTCCAGCGGGGCATGGCGGACATTTTGTTTCGCACCCCTTCTTGCACCCCACGCCGAGGGGGGGGCCGAACCCAGACTCCAACGGCATTGGGAGCATCGCCGCTCATCCCGGTGACCCTGGAACCTATGGATTCGACACCGATTTTGGCCATTTTCGACCATTTTCACTTGGGGACCCCCGCATACCCCCACCCCCAGCGGTGCTATGGGGGCCCGACCCCCGCAGTGTTTGTGGCCAGCCTGCTAGGCTTCCGCATGCCAAGTTTGGTGCCCATCGCTCCAGGCGTTACAGCAGGGCATGGCGGATGTAGTGTTTTGCACCCCTTCTTGCCCCTCACATCGAGGGGGGGCCAAACCCAGACTCCAACGGCATCGGGAGCGTCGCCACTCATCTCGGCGACCCCGGAAACTGTGGATTCAACGCCGATATTGGCCGTTTTTGAGCGTTTTCACACGGGGACCCCAGCGTACCCCCACCCCCGGGGGCTCTAGGGGGCCCGACCCCCGCAGTGTTTGTGGCCAGGCCACTAGGCTTCCACATGCCGCGTTTGGTGCCAATCGGTCCGGGAGTTCCAGCAGGGCATGGCGGACGTTTTCTTTCGCACCCCTTCTTGCCCCCCACATCGAGGGGGGGCTGGTCCCGGACTCCAACGGCATCGGGAGCGGCACCGCTCATCTCGGCGACCCCAGAAACTGTGGATTTGATGCCGATATTGGCCAGTTTTGACCGTTTTCACGTGGGGACCCCCGCGTACCCCCACCCCAGGGGTGCTACGGGGGCCCGACCCCTGCAGTGTTTGTGGCCAGCCTGCTAGGCTTCCGCATGCCGAGTTTGGTGCCGATCGCTCCAGGCGTTACAGCAGGGCATGGCGGATGTAGTGTTTTGCACCCCTTCTTGCCCCTCACATCGAGGGGGGGCCAAACCCAGACTCCAACGGCATCGGGAGCGTCACCACTCATCTCGGCGACCCCGGAAACTGGATTCAACGCCGATATTGGCCGTTTTTGAGCGTTTTCACGCGGGGACCCCCGCGTACCCCCACCCCCAGGGGCGCTAGGGGGCCCCGACCCCCGCAGTGTTTGTCGCCAGGCCGCAAGGTGTATGCGTGCCGAGTTTCGTGTCGATCGCTCCAGGCGTTGCGGAGCCTATGCGAGACATACATACACACACACACACACACACACCCAGGCTCTTCTTTATATATATAGATTAGATTTTTACCCCGCCTTTTGTGCCCGGAGGCACCCAAGGCGGCATTACAATATATATATTAAAAATACAATATAACAATTAACATTAAAAACAGTTAAAAACAGTATTAAACAACAATAACAATCAAGATTAAAAACACAAACAATTTAAAAACAATTTAAAAAACAAGCCCCGTGGATCATAATAACCAGCCAGCCAGCCTGTCAACAGTTAAAAGCTTTTTGGAATAAAAAGGTCTTCAGCCCCCGCCGAAATGTAAGCAAAGAGGGAGCAGTTCTCAATTCTAGGGGAAGGGTGTTCCAGAGTTGGGGGGCCACCACCGAGAAGGCCCTCTTCCTGGCCGCCACCCCTCTCACTTCTCCTGGTGGCGGCACAGTCAAAAGCCCCCCCCCCCCAGATGATCTAAGAGTACGGGTTGGATTATATGGAAGGAGGCGGTCCCTCAAATACCCCGGACCCAAGCCGTAAAGGGCTTTAAAAGTCAAGACTAGCACTTTGAATTGGGCCCGGAACAGAACTGGCAGCCAGTGTAGCCGCCGAAGCAACGGCTCGACAGAGTCAAACCGACATGCCCCAGCAACCACCCGAGCCGCCACGTTCTGTACTAGTTGTAATTTCCGGACCATCTTCAAAGGCAGCCCCACGTAGAGCGCATTGCAATAATCTAATATAGATGTCACTAGGGCGTGGGTCACAGTGGCCAGGTCCGCACAGCTCAGGTACGGGCTGCCCATCTTACTGAATGCAATGTGCTTAGTTCTGAGTGAAACATTACAATTTTCAAACATCTCTATCTATTGCACAAAATATATTTAACGGGGTATCAAAAAGTGTTTCTTTTTAATTTATAATCTGTCTAAATGTACTCAATTGGAATGTCTCATTTGCAGATAGTGATTTTGTGCAGGTATTTTTAAAAAATGCATGAAGAGTGTCCCTAAAGGATGACTCATCTGGAACCAGATACTCTTCAGCACCTTTGGAATTCCACCAAAACACTGTTTAGAATTTTGCAACATGGAAAGCAGCCCAAACGTCTAATCTGTTAACAAACTCTTTAATTCTTCAAGCTTCTCAGTCAATCCTCAACAGCACAATCCTTAGACATGCATACTTCCAAGTCAATCCCACTGCATTCAATAGGGCTTATTTCCAGGAAAATGTGCTTATTCCCACAAAATAAGCCCAATAAGTAGTGTGTGTGTGTGTGTGTGTGTGTGTGTGTGTGTGTGTGTGTGTGTGTGTGTGGTTTAACACCACATAAAAACACTAAACACCATCTTTTGGGGGTTAAAATATTTAAAAAAAATATTTTAAATGCCACATTTTGGTGTTTAAGATATTATTCAGGAATTAAAATAGATTATTTTCCCAATGAAAAATAATACAGTGGCGGCATCTGCTGACACTATTTTACTTATATCGTCTACCTAGTACACTTTAAAGCATTTAAAGTTAATAAAAATGAGAACTTGGAAGAGAATGTAGAATAAAAACACCTAACACTGCAATTTGCTTTTTTAATCAAGAAATGCTGGAAAAAGTATCACCGAAAAACCCACACCCTTACCCATAGGGCTGATTCTCGGGAAAATCCCAGGCTGGAAGTAGGCCTCACTGAAGAAATGTGACTTACTTCTGAGTAGACAAGCATGAGATTGTGCTCTAAATTTGTCCAAGTACGAAGAGCAAAGATGATCTGTACAAAAAGGATCTGCATTGTTGTCCTGTGTCAGTGCTTTCCAAAATCATGAGTTACGACCCACCACTGGGAAGCAAAACTGGGCCATTCCCCCTTAAGAGGAGCAGCCCAATGTTGGGTATCCCGACAGCACCGCAGCAATTGCAGCATTGCAGGCACCCAGGGGCCTGTCCCCTTACCTGGGCAGTTGTGGGGGGGCTTTTGCAGGGTTTGGGGAGGCCCGCAGCCCCTTCCATGGGTTTCATGCAAAAACCAGAAGTGTGCTTCCAAGCACAAATGGGGCTTTTCCTATGTTCACAGGCTGGCAGAGGGAGCTGTGGGCCTCTCCAACCCTGCAGAAGGTCCCTTCAACTGCCCAGGTAAGAGGATACACCTGGGTGCCCTCAGTGCCGCTGTGGTGCTAAAAATGTAGGAAGAGCCCTGCTGGATCAGGCCCAAGGCCCATCTAGTCCAGCTTCCTGTATCTCACAGTGGCCCACCACATGCCTACGGGAGCTCAGTAGACAACAAGATGCTTGCATCCTGTGGCCACCCCCTTGCACCTGGCATTCTGAAGTAGCCTACTATTAATGTAAGGAGATTGCACCACCCATCATGGCATATAGCCCACGATTGACTTTTCCTCCAGAAATCTCTCCAGTCCCCTTTTATAGGCATCTAGGCCAGATACCATCACCACCTCCTGTGGCAAGGAGTTCCATAGCTTAATTACCTGCTGGGTAAAAAAGTATTTCCTTCTATCTGTTTTAACTCTCCCAACACTCCATTTCAGTGGATGTGAACTAACTGGGCAAGAGGCACTTTTTCAAGTGGTGTCCTCTTATATTTAGCAGGGGGAGAGCAATTGTCCCTCTTCACCCCAGCACAGTGTCTTTCTTGTGGCTGTTGCTGGTGGTGTTCTCCATTCTTCTAGATTGTGAGCCCTTTTGGGACAGGGAGCCATTTAACTTTAATGTTATTATTTGCCTGTAAACCGCTTTGTGAACTTTGTGTTGAAAAGCGGTATATAAATACTAGTGATTGATTGATTGATGTCCCCTGGTTCTGGTACTGTGAGAGAGGAAAAAGAACATCCCTCTATCAACTCTATCACTTCCGTGCATGATTTTGTATGTCTCAATCATGTCCCGCCTCAGGCGCCTGAGTGGGGGACTTTTTTCCAGCCAGGTGGGGGGCTGTGTCAAACACTTTCTGAAAATCCAGATATATGATATCCACAGGTTCACCCACATCCATGTGCCTGTTGACCTTTTCAAAGAATTCCAAAAAGTTTGTGAGGCAAGACTTACCCTTACAGAAGCCATGCTGACTTTCCATTGGCAACACTTGTTCCTCTACATGTTTTAGGATTTTATCTAGGACTAGCTGTTTGTGACCCGGCGTTGCCCGGGGGACAATGTATCCCTAGGTTCTAGTAGGCGACGGAATGAATTAGGGCCCCCCCCAATATTGATGACCCTGAGCCCGAAATGCACACTATCACTGTGAAAGTAAGTAGGAAGCAGGTAGACAATCAACCCAGAGAGCGAACTGAAACTGTCACACTTACTGAACCACGTCTGCAGGTAATCTGGTGGGATAGCAGTGAAGTATGAGAAACGGGAGCAGCTGGCCAGTGAGCTCTGTGTAAAGATGTCCATCTCAGATCCGACTGGGTGCTGGAACTGTGTGGAACCTGCTCTGTCTCCTGGGCAACTCAGGGACTGGGAAGACGTTTCACTTTCCGTTTTGAGCTAATGCAAGCCTACCAGATAACCTGCAGAATCGTGTGTGACCACAGGGTGGCAGCAGACCTCTAGTCCAATGCAATCCCCTTGGTCTGGGCGTTCTAGCCCCCCTCCCCGAAAAACCAGGGGCTGTAGGGGGGTCTGACCCCCGCAGTGTTTCCTTCCAGGCTGCAAGGTGTATTCCTGCCAAGTTTTGTGCGGATCGGTCCAGGCATTCCCGAGCCTATGTATAACAGACACACAGACACAGACACCCACATACCCACGTCCATTTATATATATATAAATGATGAGGCTTTCCACCATCTTACCCAGAACAAACGTTAAGCTGACTGGCCTGAAGTTTCCAGGGTCCCCCCTCCTCCCTTTTTTAAAGATTGGTGTGACATTGGCCAATCCTCTGGCACCGTGGCTATTTGAAGGGACAAGTTGCATACTCTAGTTAAGAGGTTGGCAATTTCATTCTTTAGTTCCTTGATAACTCTTGGGTGGATGCCATCTGGGCCTGGTGACTTATTTATATTTATCAATTTGATCTAAAACATCTTCTTTAGTAACCATTATCTGACTTAATTCCTTAGTTAGGAGAGGCCGTTCGGGCAGTGGTATCTGCCCAAGGTCTTCTGCAGTAAAGACAGATGCAAATAATTCATTTAATTTCTCTTCATCTCCAAGTCCCCTTTTATGTCCTCTCTCCCTCCCTCACTGTCCAGTGGGCCGACCGCCTCTCTGGCAGGTTTCCTGTTTCTAGCATATTTGAAGAAGCTTTTATTGTTCCCCTTTATGTTGCTGACCATGTGTTCCTCAAAGTCTTTCTTGGCCTCCTGTATCACCCTCTTACATGTCTTCTGCCAGACTTTATGTTCTTTTTTATTCTCTTCATTTGGACAAGACTTCCATTTCCGGAAGGAAGCACCCTTGCTCTTTACAGCCTCTCTCACTTCATTCGTCAGCACGCAGGCACCTTCCTGGACCTAGTTGAGCCCTTCTTTCTTTGTGGTATACACATCTATTGGGCCTCTACTACTGTTATTTTAAGCAGCCTCCATGCAGCTTGGAGTGACTGGACTCTTTTTACCTTCCCTTTCAATTGCTTTCTAACCAGCCTCCTCAATTGAGGGAAATCTGCCCTTCGAAAGTTGAGAGTTTTTGTGTCAGATTTGCTCTGCACTCTTTCCTGGACATGCAAGGCGAAACCAATCACAGCATGGTTACTGTTCCCCAATGGCTCAGTAACATTGACATCCTTAACCAGGTCCCAAGTACCACTCAATATTAAATCCAGAGTCACCTGTCCTCTGGTGGGCTCCATAACTAGCTGCTCTAAGGCACAGTCATTTAACATGTCAAGGAATCCAGTCTCTCTTTCTGGACCACAGCACCAGTTGACCTAGTTGGTATTAGGATAATTGAAGTCCCCCATGATTACAACCCTGTCTTTCTTGGTCATTGTCCTGATTTGTTTCCTCATTTCAAGGGTCCCCTTCAAGTTTTTGACCCGGAGGACGATAGCAACCCCCCCCCGCTATTACGTTGCCGTTTTGGCTCTTTTGGTAGTTTAACCCACAGTGACTCTATGGTGGAGTCAGGCTCACCTTCAGTTTCTACTCTGCTGGATTCTATCCCTTATAGATGGCCACCCCACTGCCAACAAGCGCTTCCCTGTCTCTCCTATAGAGTTTATAGCCTGGGATTGCGGTATCCCACTGGTTCTCTGCATTCCACCAGGTTTCCGTGCAGATTGGAACACCCCTCCCAGCCCCAGTTCCTGCTCCCGCAGCAACTTACAACAGTTCCAAAGTCCAAATAGAACTTTAGGAACTGCTGTCCTATGTGATTATATAAGAAAATGCAGGAAAGTTGGAATGGAAAAACTTTTGAAAGACAGCATTTCTCTTTAGCACTTCAAGCAGCAAAAGTTGAAAGTGAAGTGAGCATGGTGTTCAGCTACAAGACAATGATCCATCATTGTAATAGTAACAGCCCAATCTATGCCCTCTCGTGCTATAATATGCAGCTACACTGGTTCTAAGAGTGGCCCAAACATACTTTACGGTGGCCCTTGTGCCGGCCAAACTTTGCTGGTCTATCTGTGCTGGCCTAACTCCAGGTTAGGATTGCGCACTAAATTGGGCTACCATGCCAGAACACAAGTTCCAGCAGCACAGCCTGATGATAGAATTGGGATGCGAATCCAATATGTGTGTGCTAGAAACTGAGAACACAGATAACAGCATGGGAGACTGACAATGAATTTGGTGTCATATTTTCAAGACCTTCAGTTACAGATTGTGACATACTTACTGTACTTACAAGAGAACATAGAAGTACTTTGTTTAGGTGGATACCTCTTTGACACTTCAGGATTTCCCCTATTATATGCAATTTAAAATGTCCTAATTTCTCTTCCAAAGCCAACATAGCAGCGTTGCTATAGTCCACAAGTACTGTGCTATCACACAATCTACAACCTCATAGTATTGATGTAAATCGATCCAGGACTACCTTACTTATTTTGTATGTCTTTTTCTTTGGGATTCAATGGAACACCCTAGTATTTTCTTTTCTTTTTATATTAGGATCCACAGGGCTTGTTTTAGTTTTTTAATTATTTTAAAATTGTTTTTAATTACTGTTTTTAATTGTTAATATTGTATTATAATTGTTGTAAGCCGCCTTGTGTGCCCATGGGGCAGAAAGGCAGGGTATAAAATGAATGAATGAATGAATGAATGAATGAATGAATGAATGGAAGAAGGAGGAGGAGGAGGAGGTGGTAAAATGCACATTTGGGCTCTTGCCCTGACCTCTGGGGGTAAGCATGAAACACCATTCATCCCTTTTGTACATCACATGCAGGTACATATAGTACTCTGTCATTCTGCAAAATCTTCTTCACCATGATAGTGCAATAGAATGAGGAATTCATTCGGATTAGAAGTCAAAGAATCTTAGTAGCTCCAGCACTCAAACAAATATATGGAAACAACCTTACAGGAAGTGCAAATTAAAAGTCATTGATCCACAGCTTCATGAACAGGAAACTTACTCAAGGCTATACTACTGTATTCAGCCTCTCCCACAAATGTGCACACTCCTGAATGCACAACAACAACATATTCATCCAGAGTTGCAGAACAGGCTTACAGTACACCAAAAGGGGAGGAGGAGGAGGAGGAGGAGAGAAAGTTCTTCATATGTCAATGCACTTGAAATCTAATAGGATTTTCCAGAAAATGCCCATGAGGAATTAGATCCAATGAGAGCATCAAGGCAAATCCAGATTGGATTTTGCCATCACTCATATGTGAATGATCACTCATATTGAATGATGCAAACTTAACAAAATACATTGAGAGCTCAATCCTAACCTGGAATTAGGCCGGCACAATTAGGACACCATAAAGGATGTTTGGCCAGTGCAAGGGACACCGTAAAGGATGTTTGCACCACTCTCAGAGTCAGAGAGGCCAGCACATAGATGTGCATCATCCTCCCCAACTCCGGGAGTGGTCCAAATGCACTTTACTCTGTCCCTTGTGCCGTCCAAACTTTGCTGGCCTAACTGTGCCGGGTTAGGATTGTGCACTGAGGAACTGTGGAGTGCCCAGAGGAAAGAAGGGTTTCACATAGCCCTCCCCTAAATTACAAAACTGCTATTAACAATTTACAATACTACTAACAGATTTATGTGCCCACTCTAACATAATGTTGAGAACGAGTATACTAATTATAGTTTACACACCCATCAAAAATTATTCACCTCAGGCAATTAAGTGAGAAAATTTTTGCAAGTCTGAATTAATTGGCTTAATTGACAATTATCAAGGCAGGGTATAAGGGATGGGCAGAAATGTCTGTACATATAATTGGACTGCTACTTAGCAAGTTATCCACTGAGATGTTTTGTTGCTTGCTTTTGCACAAAACAGAAATATGTTAATAATTTCTTCTTTGAATATGGAATGTAGGCAGAACAAAATAAGAGAGGGCAGCATTCTAGAAAAAAAAGGCATTAAAGAAGAAAGATAAAACCCAAGTGATAGATGCAAGAAAAAGCAAAATGGATTAAATTGTTTGGTTTTGCTGCTCAGGTCACAGAATCATAGAGTTGCAAGGGACCTACATGGTCATCTAGTCCAACCCCCTGCCTGTAGCAGGAAATCCTCCTAGAGCATCTCCAGCAGGTGCCTGTCAAGCCTCTGCTTGAAGGTCTCCAGTCAGGGAGAATCTACACTGACTGAATCTCCAGTCAGGGAGAATCCCTTTGCAATCTGTTCCACTGTCGAACCGCCCTTATCATCAAGAAATTCTTCCTGATGTCCAACCGGAATCTCCTCTCTTGCAGTTTGTACCCATTGGACCTGGTTCTACTGTCAAAGGCAGATGAGAACACATTTGTCCCTTCTTCCTTATGACAGCCCTTCAGATATTTGAAGAGTGCTATCACATCCCCTCTCAGCCTTCTCTTCTCCAAGCCAAGCAGACCAAGTTCCCTCAACCTTTCCTCATAGGACTTGTTTTCCAGCCCCCTGATCGTCTTTGTTGCTCTTCTCTGAACCTGCTCCAATTTGGCTGCATCTTTCTTGAACTGAGGTGCCCAGAATTGGACACAATACTCCAGGTGAGGTTGCACCAATGCGGAGTAAAGCGGAACCACAACTTCTTCCAACTTGGAAGTTATAGTTCTATTAATGCAGACTAAAATCGCATTAACCTTCTTTGCAGCTGTATCACACTGCTGACTCACGTTCATGCTGACTCAGGTGAGCCGCCTGGCTTTTATTTTATGCACACTTCATTCTTCTGTTAGCTATCACCACCAGGAAAAAGGGACCCTTGGTGACCTTTTGGGTCACCTCCCCCTCCAAACATAATTTTTTTTAATCATATTGTATCCTTTTCCTTATGGAGTTCAGGGTCGTATACACAGGAATTGCCCCATTTTCTCCAGCCAATGATCTCGTGAAGTAACTTACGCTAAGAATGTGTGATTGCTCCACAGCCATCCAATGAGATTCCTGGCTGAGTGAAAATTTGAATTGCTTATTCCTATAGTGCTATCAAAGTGCACTGGCATTTCAGAGTTCTCTCTTGTCCAAATCCAACACTAGTCACACAATCAGGAAACAATTTGGTTTATTTTTAATTCTTCCCTCAAGTCTTCAGGAACTTCTAACGCTAGAGACAGGATGTTAGATAACAGATCTACATCCTTTGAGGTGACTTTGCAGACCAGTTTTTCCTCATTCTTCAGGTCTCAGTATCTATTTTCCTTTCATCGCCCATTGGCTAATTATCTTTCTCCTGAAGCAGTTTCACACAGGTTGCCATGTGGAAAGTTCCCAACTACAGCCATACGATCAGGTTATAGTATCATGCAGCTCAAGAGGTCATATTACAACAAAAGATGTCAAAGTAGATATGTCCATAACAAGGACCTAATTGCTGTGCAGCCTGTCCTAGTTTGGTGTGGCTAGCTGTTTATTTCATACATCATTTCCCACAATGCAGACTGCTAGGCTAAATGCTCAACTTCAGCCAAAAATTAACAGATGACCTTTGTCAGAAGAGGATGGAACTGGGTTATTGGACAACTTCCTTGTCTAGAAGCTCCAGTTACCAAGGAATTCAAAAACTATAACATATGTTGTGCCAATTCGGTTCACGAAAGTTGTATACACAATTGACTGCCCAATCCTGTGGGCAGGGGCGGACGTAGTCAAAATGGTGCCCAGGGCACCCAATAGAAGTGCGCCCCCATGGGAACCCAGGTCTACCCACCAGAAGCAGCCGCGAGTAGACCTGGGCTCCCCTTGCAGGAGCCCAGGTCTACCCATTAGAAACGGCCATGAGTAGACCTGGGCTCCCCTCGAGAAAGCCCAGGTCTACCCATTAGAAACGGCCATGAGTAGACCTGGGCTCCCCTCGCGGGAGCCCTGGTCTACCCATTAGAAATGGCCACGGGTGGTTCCAATGGGGAGATCTGGGCTCTGGAGCCCAGGTCTACCAGCACAATGTTGCGGGGGCCACTGGCGCCCCCCTAGACAGCCCCAAGACGGCGCCCAGGGCTCTTGCCCCCCTGCCACCCCCTAGATCCGCCACTGCCTGTGGGCAGGCTCCACTGCTGGAACTGGCAACAGAACATGCTTTACGGTGTCACAAATGTCGTTCCGATTGAGTGTGTTGCCACGCAATTCTGGGCTACTGCCATAGATGGCAAGCAGCATCCTGTGTGTTATGGCAGGGGGGATTTTGTGAGTTGGGGAAGGCATTCCTGGGCAGACTGGGGAGAAAGCAGGAGGCATGTTGAAGGTATTGGAGGTGTATCACAGCATGAACAACATGCACCGGGATGCTATCCTTTCCAAGGACTTCCACCACACACCCTTTATCTTCCCATGCAAATGCAGAAATTACCATCAATTATGGTAACACAGAACCTCATGTGATCTGTAAGATGAAATCCACGTCTGTCCATGAGAAATATCTACTCATACATACACTGACAATCATAAACTATAATGGCACAGAAATTGACCTATGTTCAGTTACCTGTTCTGGCCATTGGCTAGAACAGAGCCTATTTTCTACTTACCACCTGAGAGGCTGCCTGTGGCTCGGCTCAGACCTACACCATCCATTTTGGGTGTAGGCCCATAGAGAACCAGGTGGCATGTTGGGTTGGAAAATGGGAGATAGTATCCGGCGAAAACTGCCGCCCTGGATCCTGCCCCTCTCCACCCATGAACCACCCCCTACACCAGCCTCCTTGCCAGAACATTGTCCAAGGTACATAGCAGCGAGGATCCACCACTGCAGCCGCCTTGTGGTAGTGGCCTCAAATGGGCCTGCAGTGGTATGATGTTTATGCAAGTGGAATACTAATCATAAATGGCGCATAAGATTGGGGCATGAGTACAGTAGATTATTCAGATACATAGCCTAAAACACAAGACTTGGTAAAGCCAACATGGGCTCTGAATAAAGCAAAAGTGAGAAAGGCTACTTTCTGAGTAATTGTCATATTCCTTGTGGCAAGAAGGAAATTTAGGTTTTGAAGAACTGACCACTGTCCATAATTTAAAGTTTTCAAAAGAAATGCATCCCTTTGAGTCACAGGACAAACAAGTCACAGATCCTCAATTAGATTGTTTCCACAGATACAGAACATTAAATTATATGGAACGTTTTAGTATTTTACCCTCAAGTATAGGAACAGTCCTAAGCTGAAATCTGAGTATAGGAAAGATTAGATATACAGAAGATATATTCCTCAAAGGAAATATGTTCACTTGGACGGAGTAATACTCCAATTCACAATCCTTGCTTTCAGAAGATGGCACTAGAGTCCAAAGTCTGCAACTGACCAGCAGGCCTCTCAAGGAAGTGATACGCCATGGTAAGGCGAGATATGATTTTTCTCACTACCACCTTCAAGGGCTTGTGTGCCACTTTAGACCAGTGGTGAAGTGTTGATCCTGTCTCACTATCTGCATGGGTAGCTATGCGCTTAGCTTCTTGTTGCACTGAACAACAATGCTAGACCCAATGAAACAACTTCTTCATTGCTTCCCACTGATCTGGCTGGCATCCAGCTACATCTTGCCTGATGAAGGATACAAATGTTAATTTCACACCACAGGTCTGCAAAACTGACGGTCATAAAAGCATTTTTCAAAATTTATGGTGGTTTTACATGAATTTGGGGCATTGATTCCAAAAATTGCATCACTTTTGCTCTCTCATGTCTATTTTCAGAGATATGACAGTCTCATTAGTGAATGGTTCAAGCAGCTTCCTCGTATGTCCAAAACTAGACTTGATAGTGCAAAACTAATGCATTTTTTTATTAGCACCCCAAATACGGTATATCCAGGAATAGGTCTAACTATTAAGGCAGCAAAATGTGTGCTGTTTTGGCCTGTGTTATTATACTGTAGGTAATCATGGGAAGAAAGGCAGGCTACGGTACACTGACCAAAGTTTAGTCTACTATGCCTAGTCAAGCTTTAACTGTTTACAAAAATGCTGATGGCAACATGTTAGGAAAGATGACATAAAACCATGAAGATCCAGAGTGAAAGAGGACTGAATAAAAATAAGATAGTAAAAACTGTGAGGCTGGAAACAAGATGCAGAAAAACGAAATTCAGAAAAAGTCAAAGACAGAGTATTTGATGATTACAGCGTCTGAGTAAGAGGACAGATGAGATTTCCCAGAATTTTAGGGCGGGAGAAAACTCTAGATTTAGACTGTCAGCAGCTCAGATTCCCAGCAAGCTGGTGGTAAGCAAAGGGTCCACAAGGAGGACAACTTAAGATGCAATCCTATATACACTTCCCTGAAAGCATGTGTCATTAAATTTAATGGAGCTTTACTTCCAAGTAGTCATGGACAGGATTATTCCCTGTGAGTTTGCTCTTTATGGGCTGGCTATCCATCATCCAATCAACATCAGACAGTTACCAGTCATCTGCAGTGATATGGGTAAGGAGTTTAACTCAAAGACAGGTTTAACTAATCCAAATGCAATTTTGGGGAAGGGACTGACAGTTTTGTTGCATCTGTTAGTTATATTTGCACTACACTGCCTGTTTATTTTTTTATATTACATTCCTTTTGTATTATTTGAATGTGTGTGTTTAGCAAGCTCTAATAAAAGATTTTTAGCACTGTAGAAATTCTGTTCAGTCAATCACTGTGCTCCTGTGCACCTGTTATTTGGGAGGATTGTGAAGCTCCTGCCATATGGGCAGGAGGGTAAAAAATGAAGCCCACAGGACGGATGTGGCCTACAGAGCTTCATCTGGGTGATGTGATAACTGGGCTGTCCCAGTTCTGCCCTTTCAGCAGCACTGCTTCTGCAGAGGCTCTGAAAGAGAAAAAGGAAGTCTCAGAAAGCACAAACGATGAGGAAGGTGCAGACCAAGAGGAGTGAGAGTGGAAGATGCTGCTAAGGTATTGGATGAGGCTAATTTTCATGTGGGCCATACTTTCAGCAGGGCTGCTTTGCAGAGCACCTCTCAGCTGCTGAACTGCAAAGTGATGCCTCGGCAGAAACGATGCTGCTGGAAGAGTGCCCCGCGTGATATTGGGCCATGTGCCACTTACATACAGAATCTTGAACGGGCCACTCCTAACAAATTTCAGTTGGACATGCTCAAGTGGTTTCACCGGCCCTGTGATCTGCAAGATCTGTGATCTGGCATGCGTGCCACAGGTTAGCCACCCCTGGTCTAGGGTGAAGGTGGCCTTTGTCAAGCACAATTACATTACGGTGTCCCTTGTGCCAGCCAAACTTTGCTGGCCTGTGTGGGTTCTAGACATGCCTCCACCTCTTTCTTTGTTCCTGCCATTTGTGTATTTGGCTGGTCATGCAAAAGGTGAGTGCAATTTTGTTACAGCAAACTTGTTGACTGGACTCGAATCGGCCTTTTCTGGCTCCCAGCTTCTGTTGCTGTGCAGCGAGATATCAGTGCCTCAGCTTGCCAAATGCTGTTGAGGCTCACCTCAACCACTCCAATGCAAAAGAATTCCTTCCAGCTGACAGATGTCCCCACAGCAACCAAACCCTTGCTACAAAGATTTGTCTGCTTATTTCACATGGCTGCCCTCTCCCAAGGCAGCTATCCTCCTTCCTGGGTCTGCTGTAATCCAAAAGGTATTCCCCTTAGATGTGTGTGTTTGTAGTCAGATAAGAAAACTTGGAACTCCAGGTGTTGGGATTCTAAGCAGTTCTCCTGCCTCCTTGCTGTTTGTGGTGTGCCCTTGTGGTGTGCATGCTGCCTGATGTCACTGAGCTAACTCCCCATTGATGATGGTGGTAACTGTTTGCATCATCCCAGCAGCGTCTACTCATTGGAACTGCTTCGGCCACTGCTTCTCTGGCCACTTGGCACGGTGCCCATGTAGGTTGCGGTGATTTGCTCTTTGCACATTGTACCAATCAGGCCAACATCAGGCCCACCTCTCCATGATTGGTGGGCTGGGCTGGGGTCTCCGCAGATGCTGGCGAAGCTCCCAGAAGGACTGTGCCAGCATGGAGTTACCCAAGTTGTGTTTTCCCCTTCTCTTTTGAGCTGGATGGGTTTAGGATAAGCTGGATGTTACAATGGCATAGCAATGATGTCGGCACAACTTCAGCAAAGGATTGCACAATTTGTCTCTTAAGTGGCAGTCCAACCCTGGCATGGTAACCACCTGAGTTCTTAAAAGAGGCATGCAGCTTGTCCTCAAGAGTTGGAGATCCTTCTTAATGTCACAGGTTGAAGCAAGGAAAAAATGTTGACAGTTAATGTTGACAATAGTTTACAATCAACAGGACGTGACAGAGATGTATAGAGAAGTTTAGGTTCTTAATGTTTATAGCCAAGAGTAAGTCATGTTTAGCCTTAATATAACATGTTAGTAATATCCTTCCTCTACTGGTTCCTCAACCTCTCTCTTACATTCCTCTCCCTTTCCTTTTCCCTTCACTCTTCTTTTTTCACTCTTTCTCTCATTTCCTTGTCGGAAAGGGGGATCTTATGAAGTTTAGGGATAATGATGGGGTTCCCGGGATTGTTGGTCTGTTCAGCAGAAAGCTCTCGATACACTTCACATTTTTAAGGCACATATCTAATTGTGCATGAGTACATCGTCATACTTGATGAGGTGTGCAGATAGTGTTTCTGGATACATAGACAAAGAGCCATGGCCCTAAGGCAACCACCAGCATTTGTTTGTGTTGCTGCGTTTTTAATGAGATACAGTTGCTACTGACATTTAACAGGGTCTTTCTGAAGTACACTTGTCAATTCACTTGATCAGGAGAGGCAAAAGAAAGGTGCCAATCCATGCCAACAAGTTGCACCCTTGTGGCTGTCACCACCTTGTCTCTTTCACTCTGGCACCTATTTTTTTGTGAATTCCCATGATATTTTTCCTAGTCTCTGAAATAACCTGATCAGACTAGGCAAAGCCATAGAATTCAAATTACATCATTGAATCTTGAGCAACACCTGGATAATCCTCTTTACACTGTAATTTCCGCTTTGATTATTTCTACCGTCTTCTCCACAATTAGTATTATCTAATTTAGTCACTGAATACTTCTGAAAATTAACTTTCCAACTATAGTGTGCCATGATTAAAAGGAAGTAAAAGGGGAAAGAACAATGCTTCTCTGACTCCTGATAACATTTCCTCCACCTCAAAGCACACAATGACAACCTGGGCACTATGCCTGGGCACTAAGCTGTAGAGCTTTCAAGCAGCACCCTTTAAACTACAGGTTCACAGGGAACCTATCACTTCCTTAACCTTGGCTATTATTGAAAGCAGAAAGCAAAATATATGGACAAGAACTAAGAGAAGGACTTGTATTCAACAGGACATTGTTGTTCGCACTAACAAGCCATGCTCCTCTTTAAAAATCTCTAATTGTGGGGTTTTTTTAATGCATTTTTTTTTCAAAACATTTAGCTTCTGTTTCATCCTCTCTCACATAGTATAACATGAAAAAGATTAAAATGCCTTCAGAAAAGAGCTGGTATAAGCGTCAAGCAATTAAAAAGCAACCTATGTTTTATTAAGCCAAACCTGATGGCCAAGAAATATGCACTATATATGAGACACCAGATCCAAAACAACGGATCCAAGCTCTAGAGACACACTTCCCAGATTATACTTGAAGTAACAACACGTTTAAATTATTTGCCCAAGGCTGTGAAGGCTATCAAGATGAGAATTCAGACACTCCCAATTCCTACTCATATGATTGTTACCACACCTTGTCTCATCAATACAACTTTTTACTTCTTTCATTCTTTGGAAATGAAAAGTCATGACACATTATCAGAGCAACAACATTACCTGAGCACTTTGTTGTACTTGCAAGGGCTGAATAAATCAGTGACCATCAGAAATAAGAAACAAAACGTGTTGTAAGTCATCTGCTTTAATCTCCCCATGCCACAATTATAGCAGGCAAAGAGCAATAACATAATGCAGCAACTTACATAGCAAGCCAATGTCTTTCCAGGATCAGGAAGGGAACAAAAGGAAAAGAAGAGCCATTTTTTTCTGATACAGATATTGTACCATAAGCAGACTTTCTCCTTAGCAGCCATGCTTAATTGCTGCACGTGCCACGTTTTGTTATGTTCCTAAACTAAGAAAAAAAACTAGATGGCATTTAACAGTATCCACTAAGAATTATGCAGATACATTTCAAGCCTTCTAAGAGAGTGAGAGAGCATGAGATGAATTGAAATACCTCCCGCAATCTACGTTCATCTGGGTAGGTGTAAAGGGGATTTATTTATTTAAAAGGAGATCCAGGGTATTCCAAAATCCAGACATTTTTGTCCAAGACTATTAAACAAAATTATCTGTAGTGTGAACACTAGAGGGTCTTGTGCTCATTCCCACGGACAGGCTGTAAGTTCTACTTTCTGCTCTGTGGTGTGTGCCATTGCTGAAAAATGTCAGAGGACAGCAGACACCCAAATGGGTAACAGTGAAAAGAGCCTGAGGAAGCATTTCTCATTAGATGTACTGTATGCAATTATTCCAAAATCCAGAAAAACCCAAAATCCAGACACCTTCCCGTCCCAGGCAGTCCAGATAAGGGATACTCAACCTGTAAAATCAGTCAGTCAATTAAAAACAAGATAATAAAAGCAGCCCATAAAATCCAGTTACACCTAGTAAAAAGCAACATGAAATAAAAAGGTCTTCAGATTCCCTATGGAATGCTAGCAAGGAAGAGTCAATCCTAAATTTGAGGGGCAGAAACCCCAGAAGCCAGATGCCACAACAAAAAAGGACCCACTGCAGGTCGCTATCAGCCAAATGTCAAAAGGTGGTGGCAGGATCCATAACAGAGCCAACTCCTGATGAACTCGTGGAACAAGCAGACTCACACAAGACGACTCCTTCAGGTACCTGAGTCTTAAACATTTTAGGGATTTGTGATGGGTTTGCGTGGTGACTGATTCCTAGTGTATTTTTCTCTATAATAGAATGGAAAATACAGATACTGTACTCATAAATCCTGGAAAGTGATCTAAATGGGTACTGAAAATGTTTGTAAACAAGTATGTAAAGATCCTGGGCTAGATGAAGATCTCAGGACTGATTTTGCATTGGAATTTTGCAATGCAGAAAATCCAGGGGCTGGGACCACGACAACTCTGTCTTCCATCACCATCCCGCAACCAAAAATTAATGGGTAAAACATACTAAAGGCTGCAATATTTGGAAAGGGCAACGCACTCCCTTCATTTAGTGCTGTTAGGATAGCAGAGGTGAGCCGAAACAACCAACAACTTCTTCAAGGAATTTTATTCAATAGGAAACCAGTTAATGTAGAAATAGCAGAGGTTCATAACTAGCCAGTCCTGCATAACAAAAGGTACATGGGAATGCATTCTTTAAAAGATTTCCTATTCAATGATTATTCATAAAGGCCAAAGGGTGGGAAAGAAGCCCCAAGAAAATAAATGCATAGACCCTCGTTGGGATTCATTGCAATCCTATAAGCTTTGGGTGTGCATCACAACTTTCCCAAAGGCATTCTCCTGCCGTTTCCCAAGAAGTCAGTCATTCTTACAGAGCTGCCCTTGAAAAGATGGGCAAAGGCGAGAACAAGATGGAATGAGCACCCCTTTCACTGCTATAAGGCAAAGCATTTCCATATTTGAAAGCTGTACACAAAAGCTGTATACAGCTGTATACCTGGCCTAGCAGGGAGGAAAAGGGCTTACCAAAAACCTTCAATAGAGTTTCTGGATGCTATCCAAAGATAGGAAAGCCTGTTCAGGAGTTTCAAAGGGTTGGAAATTCTGTATTCTGAGTCAACTGACACCTCCACAAAGTTTTCCCCTCCACTGCCCTTGCTCTGTTTTAATTGTACGTAGTTAGCAAATCATATATCACATTTTCTAACAAATAAGCAAGAAGGTGTGATGAAAATAAATCATGCAGTTTTGTAGAAATATACAGCTTTTCAGCTCTGCAGTAACAGTTAAGGCTTGACTGGTTGCAGTAAAACTCAACCAGAAACCCAGACCAATCCCAAACTTGAAGAAGGAAGACCTGGTATATAGATATAAATGACAAGGGCCACAGTGCAGACTTAGCTCAAGTTAGTTTAATTAAGTCCTGTTTAAAAGTATTCTGGCAATAAAGCTTCAAGATACACGGAAAGCAAAAGTTCAGCATCTGTGAAAGCTGAGCAACAAGACAAGGAGGCCAGGGCACTAATATCACCCCCTTCACAAACTCTCTAAAATAAAATGCAAAGACGAACTTAGCTTTCCAAGTAAGCAAGTTGTAATCATCCTCTCTGAGAAAACCAGATAACCTATGAAGGTAGGAAACCAACAGGAGTGAGTAGGTGGGTTCCTACTAGTGCACTGCATGGTCATTAATACATCTGGCCATCTGCCTGCTGGGAATAGGTTGCAGGTGTGTCCTTATGCAATGAGATCCTGATTCCCAGGTCTTGAAGCCAAAGCGGCTAACTTTGGGGGGCTGAGTCACAGAGCTATGAGAAGGAGACCTTACGAGATATGATCCGACCCCTGGGCCAACAGCTCTTCGTTCCCTGAGAATGAGAGTCTCAAGAAAAGAGAATATTATTCTGGGGAAGAGGGAAATGATCCTTTGGAACAGCGATCTCCAAACCATGGACCACTGCGTAATGGAAAAGCTGTCCAAGGTGCAGTGGCGAGCATTCTGCACTGCAGCCTCTGCTCTTTGTACCTGATCTTCCCCACAGTGTTGCACCGGGCAGCCATGCACCCTGCAAAATCGAAGTGCAGAGGCATTTGGGGTGACAGGCATTAGAAGAAGCTTTCCAGCGGAAGACTATGGGAAGATCAGGTGCAAAGAATAGAGGCTGTGGCATGGAATGGAACACGCCGTGCCACGTGCGGACTGCTTTTCCAGGACACCAGATCCAGCTCGCAGGCCAGGGTTTGGTGCTTGCTGCTTTAGAAGGAACCCATTCCCTGGTTGATGAACCCACCTCCTCTAGTTCTGAGGACAATAGAGATGGGGATGCTTTGATCATTAGGAACATAGAGAGATGGGTTTGTGACAGACCTGTGGACTGTAAGGTGACTTGCCTGTTTGGTGTGAAAGTTGTGGATGTCATCTGTGTTCTATAGTGGTGTGGGCAGTTATGGAGGGAGCGTAGGTAAGACTGTTTGTTCCTTTACTTTGGGGATACATTGTGGCTGCATCAGAGCTGGAAATTATGTTAGAATTGGGCTGTGTCTCTTGTTCTTTGTTCCATTAAATTCATTACAAGCATGGTTTAATCTAGCATTTATTGTTTAGATTTGGAAGAATTTGTTGTGAGTCACCTTGGAAGACCTTGTTAGGATATAAAGGTAGTGCAGAAGTACCTAGATTGTTTATTAATTTCTCGAGAATATATTTAATTCCTATGATTTCCCTTGCCATCTGGATTCATCAGCTACTCACAAAGGAGTTGCTTAAAGCTGGGCCTTGTAAAATCGTCAACTGCAAAACTGAAATGAATCTGAATGCAAACATCATCATTTGGGCTGGCAGCTGGCCAAAATGTAATAATAAACAGCAATGCATCCAACTAGCAAAAATGTGCATAGCCGGAAACCAGAGGGATTGAATTCAGGGGCCATTTTAAAATAATTCAGTTTATGTTTCGGTCCAAAAATGGCATAGATCCCAAAGGAGAATTTTAAAATTCTGCCAGAAAAACCTAACAATATTAATTTAAATACACCTAGTATAAATGGGGAAGAGAAATCAAATTAAGCAGCATGAAGGAAGCAGTAGGAAGCAAACGCAGCTGAGAAATTTGTTCAGAAAATGAGACACATTTACAATATTTAGCCATGTTGGATAAATAGAACCTCCATATCTGATCATAGTATACATCTGAATACCAGATGCCGCGGTCAGCTAACAGGGGTATTATATTGTGCCTTGCTTACAATCTGGCTGGCTGTTCCTGAAATGCTTAACCAGCTAAATCTTTGGTCTGACCCAACAGAACAATTTTTATGTCCTCAAGATACAGCTCAAGAGGAGAAAATATGGAATGAGGCTAGATCAGACAACGAACGAAGAAGGCTTCGTAAACACTATTTTCTATTCTGTTCAATATATAACCAAGAAAACAAAACTCTGATGGAATATGAATGAAGCTATGTCCACAACAATCCACATTCCAGTTTAGATTATTGTTAATTGCGTAATGCAGCCACTCACACCTAAACTGACAACCCATACAGTCACTGGGAAGAATCAGTACATAATACTTGTGCTGTTCCTACAATGTGACTCATGTCTCAGTTTTCTTTTGTTGACAGCTAAGAACGTACAGTCAACGTAATAGCCTTCCACACATCTTCTGCAATTTTTCCTTAATACTTTAATACAGTGGTTCCCAAACTGTGATTCAGGACCCACCAGTGGGCCACAAGGCAATTTCAGGTGGGTCATGAAGCACCTTGAGTAGCCATATTGAAAATATGGGAGAACGGAACATTGAAAAGAGGGAGAAGCTGTGTGGTTCTTTTGCTTGTGTCAAGGTTGTAAATAGGCTTTTTTCTTTCTGATTCACTTTGCTATTGGAAAATGGCTGAGAAATAACCCAACTTACTGTTACCTTCTCAGGAAAGCAGCAAGCTCTGGCGTCACAGTGTCAGCATGTTGGGCACCCCGGCGCCCACCTTACCTGCAGGTCCCAGCAGGGCATTGGAGGCTTGGCTGGGGGCTGCCTGCCGATGGCGGCAGAGCCCTTGGGGGGCGCAGTGGCCAGCATGGATATTCTCATGCCAGGCTCATTTTGCTGTAATTTAACTTTGAGCTGTAGACCACACATTGCTAAACGCAAGTTTAGAAAATTTTAAGTTGACCTGAAACTCAATACGTGAATTGTGTTGACAAGAGTGAAGTGTAGAGCCAGTAGATTTATTTTTTTATCTTTATTTTTTAATTTGTGAAGGGTGGACCTAATAGGGATCAGGCATTTGTTCTAGTTTTACCAGATTATCAAAGAAACTGCAGCAGCCTAAGTGACTGCATGTTTTTCCATTTACTAGCCACCTCTATTGACCGGCACAAAATGAGCAGGAAGGCAATTTACCAGCTGCAACCAAACTGAGGCAAAGGAGTGTCCCGTTTGTACGGTTCGGTTGCTATCATGCTGTGCCTTTATAAAGGCCAGTAAGGATCTGCCCTAGGGCAATCGGAATCTGCCTCTGAAAGCCAATACAGGCTTTCGCATTGCCAGTGCCTCCATCACCACTAAGCACCTCAAGGGAAGAGGGTGTTTCCTCCACCTGAACTGCAGTGCGGCAGTAGAAATCAGGCACTACACAGGCAGATGCTGGAAAGGAGTACAAATCAGGTTATGTGAAAAAAAGAATTGTTTGCATTTGAAACGGCTTCATGAATTTAAAAGCACCAACATTAACCATGAGTTTAGGGGCCCAGTTCAGTCAAAACCCCATAGGTTTCAAAGGGAGACTTAAGCACATGCTGAACTCTTGCCTGCAGAATTCAATGGAACTCAGCAGTCATTCACTCTGGATAGGTTGTGACTTCGGAGGAATTGTTTGCATCTGAATCATTCTAAATATCTGCATGCCCTTTATCCTTACTAAGACTGCCTTCCCTGTATTCAATAGGCCCCCAAAGAGTTTTCAGAGCAAGATGTATTAAATTTACTGAAAAGCACTGGAGAAAATATATAATAATTAAAGCCAGAGTCGCCAAGCCTTGCAAACCACAGGGGTTGGGAGAGACACGTGCTGACCTCACGGAACTCCACAGGAGATCCTTGAGAGACTGTTTATACTGAGGAAGTTCAATTTTAATTAAACAGGCCTGGAGAACAGACAACGAACTCAAAAGAGCAGGTCAACTAGATTCTAAGAGGTCAACTAAAGACAAAGCAGAAAGGAGACAAGGGTATTTGGTCATAGTTCCTGGGGGTGGGGTTCACATGTACAGCAGAAGCTTATACAGCTCAAATGTTATTAGCAGTTGATCACAAGCGTTGTTATAATTGACATGGCCCTTTTACTATGCTAATTATTTGCAAGTCACATGCTGCTTGTTTTCTTAGAAATACTGGGTCATAGAATGCTAGTTCTGTTTTATAGGCAAGTAGCTGGGAAGGAGACACTGAACATCTTTGGGTAACTCACAGTGAATTAATGACCAAGTATGGAATCTGAACATTTAACACAGACCATAGATGCATTGTGCAAATCAGGGGGGGGGGAAACACAGCCTTCAAGTGGTGAAATTTCAGGCAGTCCTGACTGACCAACAAACCCACCCAGACCCAGCTCTCCACCCTTGATCCAGACAGAACAACAGAGTGTCTCCAAGACTTTTCTGAATGAAATACGCTGCTCAAAACAATAAAGGGAACACTTACACAACACATCCGAGATCTGAGTGAACGAAATATTCCTATTAAATACTTTGTTCCTGACGTAGTTGAATGTGCTGACAACAAAATCACACAACAATCATCAATGGAAATCACATTTATTAACCCATGGAGGTCTGGGCTTGGTGTCATACTCGAAATTGAAGTGGAAAAACACACTACAGGCTGATCCAACTTCGATGTAATGTCCATAAAGCAAGTCAAAACGAGGCTCAGTAGTGTGTGTGGCCTCCACGTGCCTGTATGACCTCCCTACAACGCCTGGGCATGCTCCTGAGGAGGTGGCGGATAGTCTCATGAGGGATCGCCTCCCAGACCTGGACTAAAGCATCCGCCAACTCCTGGACAGTCTGTGGTGCAACGTGGCGCTGGTGGATGGAGCGAGACATGATGTCTCAGATGTGCTCAACTGGATTCAGGTCTGGGGAACGGGCGGGCCAGTCCATAGCATCAATGCCTTCATCTTGCAGGAACTGCTGACACACTCCAGCCACATGAGGTCTAGCATTGTCTTGCATTAGGAGGAACCCAGGGCCAACCGCACCAGCATATGGTCTCACAAGGGGTCTGAGGATCTCATCTCGGTACCTAATGGCAGTCAGGCGACCTCTGGCGAGCACATGGAGGGCTGCGCGGCCCCCCAAAGAAATGCCACCCCAAGCCATTACTGACTCACTGCCAAACTGGTCATGCTGGAGGATGTTGCAGGCAGCAGAACGTTCTCCCTGGCGTCTCCAGACTCTGTCACGTCTGTCACATGTGCTCAGTGTGAACCTGCTTTCATCGGTGAAGAGCACAGGGCACCAGTGGCGAGGTTGCCAATCTTGGTGTTCTCTGGCAAATACCAAACGTCCTGCACGGTGTCGGGCTGTCAGCACAACCCCCACCTGTGGACGTTGGGCCCTCATACCACCCTCATGGAGTCTGTTTCTGACCGTTTGAGCAGACACATGCACATTTGTGGCCTGCTGGAGGTCATTTTGCAGGGCTCTGGCAGTGCTCCTCCTGTTCCTCCTGGCATGAAGGCGGAGGTAGCGGTCCTGATGCTGGGTTGTTGCCCTCCTACGGCCTCCTCCACGTCTCCTGGTGTACTGGCCTGTCTCCTGGTAGCGCCTCCATGCTCTGGACACCACACTGACAGACACAGCAAACCTTCTTGCCACAGCTCGGATGAGCTGCACTACCTGAGCCACTTGTGTGGGTTGCAGACTCCGCCTCATGCTGCCACTAGAGTGACAGCACCGCCAGCATTCAAAGGTCACCCAAACATCAGCCAGAACACATAGGGACTGCGAAGTGGTCTGTGGTCACCACCTGCAGAACCACTCCTTTATTGGTGGTGTCTTCTTACTTGCCTATGATTTCCACCTGTTGTCTACTCCATTTGTGCAACAGCATGTGAACTTGATTGTCAATCGGTGTGGCTTCCTAGGTGGACAGTTTGATTTCACAGAAGTGTGATTGACTTGGAGTGACATTGTGTTGTTTAAGTGTTCCCTTTATTGTTTTGAGCAGTGTATATTTAAGATATGAGGCTAACCTTATGCAGATTCAAACCACTGACCCATCTACGGCAGTACTCCGATGGAAGTAGATCTCTTCAGAGTGTCAGAGGTATTTCCAAGCTCTGCCTTTAAAAGGGGATTGGACAGATTTATGGAGGAAAACTCCATCATAGGTTATAAGCTATGACAGTAATGTCCAGTCTGAGATTAGCTGGTTGCTCATCATGAGAGCTGGGTAGAAATTTTTTTTCTGTCATCTGAATTGGCCATGAATGGCAGTTTTTTTATGTACGCCACTGGAGAGGGAGGGACAGGTGCTTAGTAGGTTTCATGATGTACACTTGTGTTTAATAAAGTTAAATCCCAACCTCAGACTGGTGTCTTCCTTGGAGGTGGTGCAAGGGTAATACTTTAAAATGCCAGATGCAGGGGAGTGGCAGTGAGATACAAGTATCTGGTTGTCTTGCGTGCTCCCTGAGACATCTGGTGGGCCACTGTGAGATACAGGAAGCTGGACTAGATGGGCCCTTAGCCTGATCCAGCAAGGCTTTTCTTATGTTGTCTGCTAACTGAGACTGTTTCACTGCAGATGCCATGTGCTGAACCTGTGAGTGCAAAGCATGTACTCTGTGAAATGTAGGTCTACATATGGGTATAGTGACCCTCATCAAGGACATTGCGCCTGTACGTAATTGGTTTGGCAGAGCATCAGAAACTGATAAAAGTGGGAGGGATCACAAAAGAAGCATCATGGAGGCGTAAGTTCCTTTGATGGCCCAGCAATCCTAGGGGATGAAAGGCCACTAGACAGACACAAGCCAAGAAAACCAGCTGCACAGGCTTCCGCGTAACAAGAGATTAAGGAGAGAGTTTTGCCAGAGTTGTGCCAGGGTTACAAGGCTGCTTTAGATGTGGCCATGCTACTTGTACCACTACTTGTACCACTGACGCTAAAAAGACATGATAGCATCAAGCTTGCTCTGTTTGTCAGATTTCATTTCTGCCAGCAGACTACTTGCATAATTTCCCATAACAGTTTTTAGTACATGCTTTGAAGCTTCCAAGGATAGTAGGTACACTGAAGACAGTAGCAGAGATCCATTCTCAAGATCACTTTCAGGAGTACGAAGTGAGGCAAGTGAATGACCCACAAGCACCACCTCCTTCACAGAGTTCTTAAATTTGGGGATGATTCTGCAATGGGTGCAGGTGTGTACAATTCTGTAAGCCCAGAAAACCACCTGCTGAACACGTGGAGCTGTTCACTTCCCCACCGAGTACCCTCTGGATCAGTCTCTGAGTTTCTACACCACTGCAGAGTGGCATGCCAATAAAACACATACACGCACAGTGCAAACTTCACACCAGCCCACATATGCAACTTACCTTTTTTGTTTGTGCTTTTAAACCATTTTGTATATGATAGTTATATCATTTTGCCCCATTCTTAGAGGGATGTGTTTCTGGGGAGTAAGATAGGATTATAGTCTAAGTCTTACTGAACTTCCGAGTAAAATAAACAACGCTGTTTTCAAACACATCTACAATTCTTCATATGTAGCTGAGGCATTGCCTTCTGTGGAAGATACATGGCAAGAATCATAGAGTTGGAAGGGATCTATAAGGTCATCTAGTCCAACCCCCTGCCTGAAGCAAGAAATCCTCCTAGAGCATCTCCAGCAGGTGCCTTCAAGCCTCTGCTTGAAGGTCTCCAGTGAGGGAGAATCTACCACCTCCCTTTGCAATCTGTTCCACTGTCGAACCGCCCTTATCATCAAGAAATTCTTCCTGATGTCCAACCGGAATCTCCTCTCTTGCAGTTTGTACTCATTGGACCTGGTTCTACTGTCAAAGGCAGATGAGAACACATTTGTCCCTTCTTCCTTATGACAGCCCTTCAGATATTTGAAGAGTGCTATCACATCCCCTCTCAGCCTTCTCTTCTCCAAGCCAAGCAGACCAAGTTCCCTCAACCTTTCCTCATAGGACTTGTTTTCCAGCCCCCTGATCGTCTTTGTTGCTCTTCTCTGAACCTGCTCCAGTTTGGCTGCATCTTTCTTGAACTGAGGTGCCCAGAATTGGACACAATACTCCAGGTGAGGTTGCACCAATGCGGAGTAAAGCGGAACCACAACCTCTTCCGACTTGGAAGAACTGCAAGCCCAATTCTAAGACGTAGCAGCGGGGGAAGATTTTCAGGATTCAAAGAGCCATTGAGGCCAGATGTACCGCTGCTCCAATATTTAAAAGGGGAGAGAATTAAAAGGGGAAGTAACAGCAGCAGCAGCTTTCTAATTACTCTCCATCTATTACTTTATGCAAGCCATTTGTGAAAGCTCACAAATATTTAGTAAAGTCCTGTTATAAATCACATACTGTAAATGAGATTCCTTTGTTTGCGCATCCTCATGCAACCTTTTCACATGCGCAGCAAAATACATCTGCTGGGTTTTACCGGGAAGGCTCAAGAAGAGCAAGGAACACACATTCTCCAAGTCACAGCCTGTTTATCTCCAAACTGACAAACAAACAGCAAACAGAGCTTTCTATATACAGTCAGCGCATCTGGCAAGCTGGTTAATCGGGTGATTCAGTCCTTTGCAACATTCCAAGATCTGAGTGGAAACCCCACTTCCTGGAGAAAGCTTGATGCCGCCACAAAATACCATTCAAAAACACCCCATGCCTGATTCAGGTTCTGTGCGGGACCTGACACTTTGCTCCAGGCCCTTTTTACGGTTGTTGCCTCTCCCAAGGTGAAGTGTCTAGCTCATTTAAATACATATTAATTCCTTTAAAGAGATCCAACGTAAAATTGCCCCTTTTATGGAGACCACATTTTGAAATGAAATAGAAAAGAGTTAGGAGGCAAACGTAAGAAGTGTCGTATTGGGTAAAAAGGTGGGGAATGAATGAATGAATGAATGAATGAATGAATGAATGAATGAATGAACAGAATAACTATACACAGTAACCTGCCTATTACAAAACCACTTTTTGGAGTTCATAGCTATCCTTCCCTCCAGTATGCTATCCTTTTGCTATCTAGTATGCTATCCAGTATGCTATCCTATCCTAGCAGTATGCTATTCTGCTTCGATTTCATTTCATTTCAGCAAAATGCACATCATTTTGACATACAGGATGAACGTATTGATGGAAGGTCTCCACTTGGCTTGGATTTCTTGAAGAGCACTCCGCATGGAGACAGACTACGCACTCCAGTGGTTGAAGGCCAAGTCACCCAGGATCAGGAATAGTGGATGATTTTTCTTTCGCCACAAAGTTGCTTCCACTTTAACATTTTCCCCATAGAAAGGATTGGGAACTATTCACTTATATGAAAGAGAGGTGGCAACTGAGGACACCAAATTAGTAGGATTGCATAGTGCATCCTGGATTTGTCTCTTGGTCACTCAAGTGTCACACTGGAACAGCCACTGTGCCGCTGCACATTGGTGCGCCACGAATGGTCCTCAGGTGTGCCATGGAAATTTGGAAGTGAGTCATTTATAAGTCAGGCCATTGGGAGATGTGAGCCCCACACTGGCAGCACAGTGCCTTGTCAATTGTTAAAAAGCTGATGGTGTGCCTTGACCATTTTAGTGCCTTGCCAGTGTGCTAGGAGATGAAAAAGGTTGAAAATCACTGCACTGGAGAATGACAGAAGCCAAGAACTGACTTTTAGGCAGACTGATGGACACTACAACAACACAACAGAAAATGGTATGGAAAGACTTCAATAGGGCATTCTTTAAATTTATCCAATCAAGTTAGTCTGTCTCTTGCAGATACATATCATAACAGAATCCTAAAATTTATGGGATTATGCATGTTAATCTAGTAGAGGCTACTAATGCGAAACAAGCCTGTCAGACCAGATGATTTAAAATTATTACTTCCATACCCCTTCCAGTCAATTTTCTGTGCCCCTTGGCTGGCATGCAGCTCACTGAAATGATGGGGTTTGACCTAGCAGATCCATTTGGAGACTTCCCTTAAGTTTAGCATTACACCAGTGAAGTTCTTATTTCCTATGACTGATACTCCAGGACACCTGGAATGATCACTGCCTTCATTAAAAACAAATAAAGCAAAACCTACTATACTAGGAAGACAATTCCAAAGAAAAATTTTTAATTTTTAAAGATGAACAAGTGCCTCAGCCATTAAAACACCATAACTAGAAGTCATTTTGTAAAGCTCAAGTGCATGCTGACAGATCTGAGTTTACAGAAGAATATGTTCTACAATTTTAACAGATGCAGAAGGACATTCAGAAAATGCACAAAGCACCAGCAAGTTTAGTTGTTCATTCAAGTCTGGACAGCAAAAATCAGATCTACTCAAGATATCAACACATTTTTTAAAGGGACTCACCTCCATTTTTGCCCACTGTTCTGAAGCATCGCCAGAAGGTCCTCAGAAAGGATGCCCTATTATGGGGTGTTGCTTGGACAAAGTTGAACTCTCTGAATAAAATGTGAGTTCCTTGACGCACGCTGTTAAAGCTACAGAGAAAAAGTTAATGCAGTAGTCAGTTGCAGCAAGAAGAGGCTGAATAAAAAAAATCCTGTGGCCAACTAGGAGAATAATTAAAACAACAGATCTATAACCTTCTCAATGACAATAACAAAACTGACTCAGTTAGACCCCTCTGTTTCTGGGTAATGCAGGTCAGGACTTACAATCTACACTACACTGTATGCTGCTAATACATCTACTACTTTGTTTACCAGAAATCCTGGCTCAGAGATAGCATAGTAAAGCAATGGACCAATAATATGGATCATTTACAATAGCAGATATATCAACCCGCTGTCAATAATGACCCCTCAACAGCACAAACATCACACACAACAAAGCCACTGGTACAAATAGCCAATGGATCCGTGGCCAGAATCCCCTGGCCGGTCCATCAACCCAGGTAAGGTGAAGTGAAGGGGGTGGATCTTGATGGTAAAATGCACACCAGATCCTATCCCTGATTTTCCAATCTGCCCCATTCCCTTCCTCTTTGGACAAACCTACAAAAGAGGCAGTGTGGGCCTGAGAAGACTCAGGCTGCAATCCTATACTCACTTTCTTTCATGGGAGTAAGCAGCATTAAACACAATGAGACTTACTTCTGAGTAGACATGCAAAGGATTGTGCTGCCAAAGGCAGTCAGCTGATCTACTGGGAGGTAAGTAAAAACATTTTTTGCTTTTGTTTGCTGTCTGATTGTCCCACTACCATAGTATGCAGGGTGTGCTCTGTTGGTGTGGCTTTATATTATTGGAGGGGGTAGTATTGGGCTGTAAGAAAATATAAATTCACTGAGTGGTTTAGCAAGCCACTATCTTTCAGCCTCTGTCATTTTCCCATAAGGCTAACAGCCAGGGAAGCCTTGACTCTTGTCCCTTTAAAGGGATGGGGGAAGGCAAAGGCAGTAACATGATCCCTAGGATCATGTCACTGCTGGGGATGAAAGGCGAGTTAGTCGCCACACTGGCCTCTAGGTGACTGGGTGTGCATGGAGCCATGCTCCCTCACACACCCCTCTTGGAGGCTGGGGTGATGACTAGTAAGTTTAACACACACCCTTTCATCCCTGGCAACAGCTTGTTCCTAGTGATCGTGTCGCTGCCTTTGCCTTTCCCCACAAAGACCTGGTTCCCATATATACACGATCCCCAGGATATATCATTTCCAAGAAATTATGTTTCAAGGGAATATATATATTCCCTTTTCCAAGGAATTAAATCAACCATAATTAAATATTTTTACTCTGTGCCTACTGTTGATATGGAATATTTACAAATGCTGATGAATAGGAAACTCATTCATTTTATGTCTTTATTTTGTCCTACATATCCCGCCTTTCTATCACAAAATAGCACTCAAAATGGTCTTGAAATGTCGTAAGATGGCGACACCAACTTGAAGGCTGGGGAGCATACGCCTGTTTGTGTTTGTCTGAAAGTCATTCTAGGATGATGTTTGATTGAGAGCAGACCACAGGTTCTTTGAATGTGTGACTAATGTCAAATCAAAATTTCCAAAATAAGGCACGCTTTGAAGTTGGGCTATCGTCTATAGAGCTGTAATGTCCAAAATGAGGCACATCTGCTATGCTCTATAGAGCTGTGAAGTTTGTGAGAGTCAGGAAGAATCCTTTGAAATAAGGGCCATCTGGTAACCTGACAGTTTTACTTCCAGAATCTCTTGCTCTATTACAAAGCTTCAATATCTGAGCCGTGAACACTGCAGGGCAATGTCATTTAATAAGCCTTTTGCTATCTGATGCAGTTTCTTCTTTATTTCTTTTCAGAAGAATCTTAGAAGTCAGCAATATCAAGTTTCATGAACGTTTGAAAGTACCCCTCGAAGATGCTATTAAAGTTCAACACGCAAATTAAACAAAAAACGATAATACAAATAAAATGAGAAGCAGAGACACTATAAAAGTCCCTCAAATAAAAGTGAATTCATCTGGGCCTGTCCCGGAGCTTCTTTCAAGCGTGGCAAATGTTTCAAATCCCCCAGAGAGATCATGAGAACATTCCCCTGGGACAGTGGCTTACTGAATCCCCCGTGAGAGAGTTATTGAAAAGATTTATGCTTTTAGCGAAGAGCTTCTCCACCATTACTGAAATCCACTGGCTAATTGGGGAACTTCTAAGGCTACAATCCTATACACACTTTCCTGGAAGTACGCTCCATTGAATATAATGGAACTTACTTCTTAGTAGACATGCTTAGGATTCTACTGTAAGACTTTTGGTATTCCATAGCACACGATACATTAAACAAAATCTAATATTCCAACTATTTAATTACATGTCAAGTTCCCTCAAAAAGGAATGGATGACTTGAAAAAGAAAGGGTCTAGGGGGCATTGGTTCCCAAACTGTGGGTCGGGACAACACAAGCCAATTTCAGGTGGGTCATGAAGCACCTAGAGTAGCCATATTGAAAATAAGGGAAGATGGGATGCTGAAAAGGGGAAGGGCTATGTGGTTGTTTTGCTTGTGTCAAGGTTCTAAATAGGCTTTTTTTTCTTTCTGATTCACTTTGCTATTGAAAAATGGCTGAGAAATAACCCATCTTAATGATCATTCTCAGGAAAGCAGCAGGCTCTGGCATAACAACGACAGCACTTCAGGCCATGACATCATTTCCGGTGGGTCCCGGACAGATTGTTATTCTAAAAAGTGTGTCCCAGTGCCAATTTTTTTTAAACCATTGTGCTAGGTTCTAGCGAATGTCTCCCTTTGGACATACTGGGAAGGCTTTACTACCATCAAATACACTCACTTTCCAGGAACTATTCTGAATACAGTAAGCATGTTCATTCATCCAGCAATACACCAAATCAAGAGCACGATTTTTCAGGATACAACTGGATGTTGATCATCCATTCCCCCCCCCCACTTCAATTACGTGTTATTTTAGGCAAATACTGCTAGGTGATTACTTTTTATAATTATCAGGTACTGTTAGTGTTGTACAAATCAGAGGAAGACATGAGTTGTAACATGGTAGAAGATGACAAGATAAAGAGACAACCAGAATCAAACTACAATGCCCCAAAGGCCTGATTCAAAGCTCAGTAAAGTCAATTTAAAAAAAGAAGAAGCTTTAGTTCGTTTCACCAAACTTTGGATCAAATTCCAGAAGAATGAAAGTAGTTTAAATCACAACTATAGCTCCATATTTACAAACAGATTGCAGTTACAAAGTTAATTTAAGATCTGATTATCTCAAAGTTACTATTTTAATTTATTGCAGTTTTCTAGGCTACATAGTGCCGAGAAGCATCTATTACACTAGTAACTGTCACAATGCAAACTACAAAAAAAAAAAAAAACCACAAGGTCCAACCTGCACCCCTGCTCCCTTCTGTAGATATAACTATGTAATTCATAGCGAATGTGCTCTCATAGAGAGGATCACAACAAATTACGTGCCTGAGCTGGTAATTATGAGATGCTAGTCTTATATGGCCAAGTTCACTGTCTGAATCTAAATTGGGATTGCTTCCTGGAATTGCACTCCAGTTGCATACGAACCCCTTTCATTTTCTGAAACAGGGCTAGCATTACATTCACAATGCAGATTATTAACTTTTAAGCCTTGTATGATTTAGGCCTGTCCCACAGTGGAGGTTTCCATGCAGAGGCTGATGTGACATGGCAGACACCCATGTGTCAAGGATGCTACAGCTTTCTGTGCTGAGCAGGAGTTTGGACTAGATGCAATACGTAAATTCCAGCTGCAGTATTCTATTATTCCTACTGCCCCGTCACCTCAGCTAGAGAGGTGGTACCTTCTCCAAGCTTCAGTGGCCATATCCTTTGAAACGTTCAAGGGAGATTAATCTGTGGAACTCCTTGCCACAGGAGGTGGTGATGGTTTCTAGCCTAGGTGCCTGAAAAAGGGATTGGACAGGTTTCTGGAGGAAAAATCCATCTTAAGCTACAGGCCTATGTGCAACCTCCATACTTTAGAAGTAGGCTACCTCAGAATGTCAGATTGAGTGGAAAAGTGGCAATGGGATGGAGACATCTTGTTATCTTGTGTGCTCCCTGAGGCATCTGGTGGACCACCATGAGATACAGGAAGCTGGACTAGATGAGCTTTTGGTCTGATCCAGCAGGGCTCTTCTTATGTTCTTAGAGATCACCAGGTATCAGGACAACAGATTCTAACAATAAGCTCCCATCAAGAGACATCAGTAGACAAGGTTGTGACATTAACCAGCAGTCTACCTAACAAGAGGAATGGGCAGCCAGCAGTCCATAACAATATTTTCCAGGACTGGCAAAAAGCAGTGATGAGCAGATCACCCAAACAGCCATTGTGGTAGGTGATTTTAAAAAAATCTGCTACTGGCTTGTCGTGCTGTGAGGTTAGATTTTCAGCAATGGTAGGAATACAGAACAAATGTAGGAACAAGCTGCTATTATAAAACTCCTTGTGCCTGAAAGTAACAAACACTGATGCCAGAAGCAAGTACACCCGTTACACACCTCATTACAAGAAGTAGATTGAGGGTCTTTTTGTAAATACATAAAGAAATACTGTAAATAAAAATAGTACTTGTAAATAAATATACAAATATATTTTGTTCCAGATCTCCTTTTATTTTTATTCTTGTATCATTGTGATTGCAGACTGGTGGGATGTTTGGTAGAAATTGTAGCATATGGGGGGGAATTGGAAAAAGCTTCTGAGCTGAAATATTTTCTTTTGACATTTGCAGTTTATGAGTTGTTAGGTGACAACAGTGATGTCACTTCCTGCTTGATGGCATCACTTCCAATTGATGGTGTCACAATGATAACACTTCCTGCTTGATGAAGTCACTTTTGGCCATGACATCACTTCCAGGTTAATGACATCACTTCCTATGGGTCCTGAACAGCTTGACATTCTAAAAAGTAGGCACTGGTGCTAAAAAGCTTGAGAACCTAAGCAATTGCTTACAGTTTTCTGAATTAGACTGTGTCAGCTAGGAATACAGGTAACTGAAACATTAAAAGAAATTAGCAGACTTTGTTAAGTATAGGAATTAGACCCAAGGAAATTAGTTGAAAGGGAACCCCTGCAAGGGCAGAGAAGGAGAAGAAGAGGAAAGGGGCAGAGACTTTAATGTCTGCAGACATGTCAAGTCTTGATTTTCCATAGACTGGTTAAAAGCTTGAAGCCTAGTACACTGCTTCAACAGCAGTTAATAATAAACAAGGTCCTGATTAAAAAGCTGTGGCCTAAGGGAGATGTTAGCATGCCTTGCACACTGTTCAAACAGGAGTTTGCCGGATTTTGTTATAGGTATATTTTCCTCTCCTATGACAAACATACCCAACTTGAAAATCTCTAATTTGCCTTCAGGGGATGAGAATGCAACAATAAGCAATACGAATGCAATAAAAAACTTCTACAGAAAATAACTCCCTCTAAGGGTCTCACTTCCACTTTCTCATCCTGCAGTCTTCACAGATTGGGCTGCATGATGTGACCTTCCACTCAACTCCCATGTGGCATTTTCCACCACTATTAGTATCACTGGACCCCAGACAGGGACTTCCAGCACAGAGCTACAGGGGGGCATCCAGGCCACTTGGCTACTTTAGACACTCACAAAAGGTAAAAAACCACAAAAGGACACCCCACAACCGAATGATGTAGTCGTGACTGACCCTAGGGGGCGGTGCTCATCTCCGTTTCTAAGCCTGTGGAGCCGGCGGTTGTCCGAAGACAAGTTTCCGTGGTCCTGTGGCCAGCGTGACTATACGCCAAGGAACACGGAACACCGTTACCTTCCCACCGAAGTGGTTATCTACTCTCATTTTTTACATGCTTTCGAACTGCTAGGTTGGCAGGAGTTAGGACAAGCAACAGGAGCTCACTCCGTCGCATGGTGTTGAACTCCCAACCTTCTGGTCAGCAGCTCAGCAGTTTAACTCGCAGTGCCACCGTGTCCCAGAGACATTCACAAAAGCCAGTGCAAATAGTCAAGTAGCCATATGAAAAGCCCCAATGGACCTTATGCACCTCACAGCATTTTATCAGCCTTCTAAAAAGTTCAGCTGCTTCTACCTCGCCCTCAATACAATGCTCACTCATCATATTACTTAGATCAGTGGTCCTTAAACTTTTTAAATCAGGTCCCCACTTTTTAGAATGAAATTCATGTTGGGACCCACCAGAAGTGATATCATTAACCTGGAAGTGATGTCATAGCAGGAAGTGCCATCATCAAGCAGGAAGTGCTGTCAGTGTGATGTAATCAAATGACACTCCTAGAATGCAAATTGGCATGTTTGGACTGCAGCAATTGTACAACCATGAAACTTCCCTGACAGAAAGCAAGGTTAGGACAAAATATGATGTAAAAGCACTGAACTAAAAACATTTTTTTAAAAAAACTCACTTGAAAATTCAAACTGTTAACACTCACAAAAGGAATATAGCAGGAGTAAGGTCTGCATTTTCCAAGATGGTGGCTCCCAGCTTTCCACGACCCACCTGACCCACCAAGTGGGTCCCAAACCACAGTCTGAATAACACAGACTTAGATTAAAAAAGTAATCTCTTATTTTTCACACAGAAACACTTTCCCCACAGGGATGTTTAAAGGGATTCTGAAATTTATAAAGTGGAAATGCATTTCCTATTAAAACAGATAAGCAAGGACCCACAAGTCAGAAAACACAGTGCTATTTTCTAAGAAAACAAAAGCAGAAATATGGCACCAGTCCTTGAAATTGTACATGTTCCCTTCTCTCTTCCACAGGTGTTGCACACAGTCATCCAGAGGCTTCATGTTGCTTGGACCTCCTCAAAACTACGAAGGGAGGCAGGCAAATTAGCACATTAAACTCAAGTTACCATGGACACAATTCCTGACTTGTCTACATGCACTGGCAATTAAAACTAAAGCCCTCATTAGTACTCTAATATACTTGCAGCACTTGCATTTCAAAGCTTTTGCTGGGTAGATGGGCAATCCCCTTTAATAGCAATAGTTGCCTTTCACATCATAGTAGTGGGAGATTACAGGAGGGGGTGGAGGAAAGAGGTAGGATCCAGTCTAACTTTGTAAGCTGGGAAAGGCCTTTCTACAGCACTGCAGGCATCAGCAGAGAAATGCCTGTCCTGTACTTACAGACTTTGCCTTGACACGCTCCACAGAAACCAAATCAGACAGAAATCTCCTTAGGATGCCAGCACTAGGAAAGACGTGCCTTGCAGCGTGCTTGCTCTACGCTTGTGGGATGGGCACGTGAACGTGCAGGAAGGAGAGAAGATGGAGGATGAGGCAGTGACAAAGCCAAAGCTCTCTGAGAGGGATGCAGTAGGAATGCTAGCACTCAGGTGCCACTCCGTGGAACGGAGACAGCCCTCAATGGAGCATTGTCCTTGGTGTAATTACATTTCGGCAGCGTGCCAAGGTTCAGAAACTTTCAAGCACTCTTTTGAAACCTTGGACTTCTAAATAGGTTGTAGAAGTCTTGGGATGCTATGGTAACATCCAAATAGAAACCAATTGCACAGGGTGCCCTATGCCTACTGGAATCAGGCAGAGCAAACACTAGGCAAAAAGAACCTGGTGTTCCAAGGAAGGGCAAAAGGCCTGGCAAGAACTGAGCCCCTATTCCACAGTAGGTGCCTCCTTTGGCTACTGAGGCAAAACTCGATATTCATTTACATACTGTGAAAGGTTCATCTGGGAAAGTAACAGGGGCACAAAACCACCAGAGCCTCCTTCTCTGGGACAACTGCAACCGGCACAAGGTGGTCACATCCTTGATTGGAGGAAGTGACTTCCTTGGCTTGACTGGAGGAAGAGACGCTGGCGGCTTTGTGCCCCTTTGGCATAGTGCCCACGATGGTTGCCCCTCAGGCTCCACCCTTGTTACACCTCTGGACCTGGGGCTTGTCAACTCACATTGTTTTTCACTGTTCTGAGGTTCACCATACATTATTCACTCTCCAAAAAGGCGATAATCTCCATATAAGAAAACACATGATGTTACGGTGCAGCGTATCAAGAGCAGCAAGAGCAGCAAGAGCAGCAAGAGCTGTTTTATTTTTTTGCCATTTTATCAGCTGTCTAGTCCATGTAGCTGCTATTTGGGGCAGGGAGAAACACAACTCAGAATAAAGTAACATACTAAATCAGTGATGGTGAGCCTATGACACCCATGTCCAAGGTGACATGCCACAACACTTTGGGTGACATGCCAGCATTCACCAACACCCAATAATAACTGAGGATTTCTTCATAATGATTTGATTTTTTGTAATTATTTGTAATGAATTTTAAATGATTTGATTTTTTTAATCAGCGGTGTCATGCTACCGGTAAGCATGACACCGCTGAATATAATGAATAGCCCCGCACATGATTGGACTGTATTTTTTTAAATAAATGAATATGGAAATAATGGTTTCTCTTTTGTTGGAGGCGGAGAGTGACATGCCAACAGAGTGAAGTTGGGCATTTTTGACACAGCAAACCCAAAAGATTTGCCATCACTGTACTAAGTGGCCCTGAGAAGTCAGAGGGCGGAAGGAATGCTTTCTTTACTTAACACTTGTATGCACTATAAAAAAGACAACAGAACTCTAAACTATGTTTAAACATTTTGAACTGAAATGGAACAAAAACGATGAACAGGGAACTGCTGCAGAGAACAAACTCTGTTGACAGAATGTTTGAAAACCACGTTTTTTTCTGTGATTGCTTTGCCACATGGGGAAAGTGGACCTTACATTAATTTTTTTTAACTGTATGAAGAAAAGACGGTCGCAAAAACACACCAATGGAGAGATCTAAGTAGCAAATGCAAACATATGCACCCTAGCTTTCTTAATTCGATGACTGGCAGCTATTTATAAAAACGCATTTGATTGTCAAGCATATTGGAAAACTAGAATATTTGTTCAGCCACTTCAATTATAGGAGAGCAAGGCAAGAAACAAATAACAAAAAAATTCTGCTGTTATCTAGCACTCCCTCCAGATTTTCACTATAGAGCTCAAACATTGGAGGAAAAAATAGCCTTTTAATGCAATTCACAGTCTTTTAAGAAATGCTAAGACATTGACATCAGCAATAATAAGGTAACTCAGTGGCTTCTGGTTCTTTTCTAGTGATCTTCTTTAAAGTGACAATAACCTCCTGTCATTAATGTTTTGTGACACTTCACATCCAATCTTTAACAAGCCACCTTCAGATACAATACTGTCCAATTACCTAGCCATGGCTATGCAAATAGAAGCATCCTGTGGACTTGTGAGCATAAGGTTAAGAAAAACCTTGATGGATCATGCCTAAGGCTACCTAATCCAGCATTCTGTTTTATACAATAGCCACCCAGATACCTCTATCTCCACAAACAGAAGAAGGGCATATCCCTCTCCAACTGTTGCTCCCCTGCAACTGCTATTCAAAGGCACATGGTCTCAGAATCTGAAGGTAGGATATCATTATCATGATAAGTAGCCAATGACAGGCTTGTCCTCCATAGTCTAATTCAGTGGTTCCCAAACTCCTACGAGGGAGTTGAGAACCTTGTAAGTATTTACAATACACTTATTTTACACTTACCGCTCATAGCACTGGCCTCTAGGGGCGTGTGTGGTGAGCCCTGGGGACACCCATGCAGGGCTCCCCAAATGCGTTAAAAATGTGATTGCAACTCACAATTGCATTTTTAACACATTGTGAGGCTTGGGGAGCCCTGCATGGGTGTCCCCAGGGCTCACCACACACGCTCCTAGAGGCCAGTGCTATGAGGGGTAAGTGTAAAATAAGCCCCTTCGTCCATGGCAGCAGCGCAATCCTTGGGATTGAGTTGCTGCCTTCCCCCTCTCGCCGCCCCTTAAAGGGCTATTGGCCAGTGCTTCCCAGGGTGGTGAGTCGCGACTCACCACTTTGGGAAGTACTGGCCTAATTTACTTTTAAAGCTATCCAATAAATCTCCTATCATGCAGGCATTCCCACCTCCCTCCACTTTAGGAGCCACAGATAGTACTGCCCGTGCAGTTGGAAGCACCCAATTGAATCACACGTTTTCTGCCTTCTTCCTCTTATGTGGAGATTTCCTTCCCCGTACACCTTTTCGGTTCCAGAGCTAACAATGGGTAGTTAATATCAGCATTTTCTCCAACAATGATTTGAATAAAAATGCAATTTTGTAACTATAGCTAGAACTGCATTTTCAAAATGTGATTTGCGTGTCACACCTACATATACGGAAATAAGAAGGCCTTCTTAATTGCCAAGGCCTGTTTGTCTTACAAATTAGATGTACAAAATTGTTTGAGCCCCACTACCGATCTCCCCCGCCCCCAGTAGAGCCAAGTATAACATTATTCTTCCAATGCCTTCCTCCCCCATTTCTAGTTTGTGAAATATTGTTCTAACCCAGAGTTACTTTACAGTTACTGCATAGGTAGGCCATATTTCAACATTAAATGATACGGATAAGAGTGTGGCCTTTTATTCACCATTCCTTTTTTAGTTCTTTTCTTGCCTGTTCTGTATTAGGTCAGCAGATACAACAGGGAACTAGGCCAGTTATTTAACGCCCTGATTTCTCAAATAAAAGCTTGCACTATTTTGCTGTGTTGAATTATTGAACCACTATATTTAAGAACAAAAGAGAGAAAGAAACAAAGAAAGAGAGAGACTTTTAAAAACAACAGAGGCCTTTTGATTAGAGTAGCACAGTACAGCCTGCTGTAACTCAAGCTGGCCATTCTTATGTGGCAGGAATTAAGAAATCCCCCCGCCAAGCAGAGCCCTATTAAGAAACAATGGCTGTTTGAAAAGGATAAGCAAGCTGATATGGATATAATAGGCCACATATAGCGTGTCCTTTCTACTCTGAAATAAAGCATTTTAGAGTTATGAGTTGGGAAATCCAGTATGCTGGACGATAGCAAGGCTATCATATAAAAGGCTAAGTAGCCATGGAGAACTGCTTGGAGGTAGCTCAAGGAGAAGCAAAGCGTCATTCACAAGGACGCATCAGCAGTTCAGAATTAGTGTTTTCAAATGTTATGTGCCATTCCATGTAGCCCATATCACTGCCACACTGTGTAACTGGCATAGACATCCAGCATTCTGCAGGGGTACCAGAGCTGAAAACTCATTGTAGTAAAATGGTGAGAACAGTGGAAGATTATTAGATCATCTAATGATCATTGATAGTTCTGGGAAAGCAGAGTCAAAATTAAATTGCATTGCATTTCCCAAGAGTATCAACTTGCTCGGGTTTTTGTTTTTAAGTGCTGTTATGGCCCAAGTCACAAAGACACTTAACCCCTATTCTATGCTTCATTGAATGTAGGACAGAATAAAGATCCTATTATACACTGCATGTGCAAGTTGAGGCATGTACAACTTCATGCCTCTATTTCCCGCCCTGAAGGAATGTAATAAAGATAACAGCAACATATTGGATGGAATGAGACAACATACATATTTGCTTTGTTTGAAAGGCTCCCAAAGGCCATAATAGTGCCTTCTCTAGGAAAAGATTATGAACAGGAAACTATTAAATGAGGTTTCTTTTAAGCAAGTGACCAAAACAAAAAGGACTCTTGCATTGTTATACAGATGACGCATCAGTCATATAGTAGGAGGCAATCTATTATGATCCACCACCACAATTTTGTAATACAACACAACTAGACCGATCTCCCCCCTCCTCGCGGGTATAGCCAATTATAAAATTCTTCTTCTGCAGAAACACGCGATATATTAAAAACATTGTGCTGAAGTGCAAAATCCAAGTGGAGGAAAGATTGAGGAGCAACAGTAAACAAGAATTCTTATGTTTACAAACCTTTCCTGCAAAACTTGAATGAATTCTGAATTCTGATGTGATTTTATTCACGTTTATCTTTCCACAAGAAAGAAATATGACATTGGGATCAGTCTTCAATTTCCTGCTGCATATGGCCAATACTTGAAGGGAATTCCCATATTCAGTCAAAGGCATACCTACATCAGATAATGTCTTTAACAAACATTAACTTATGTGGCTCAGTGCTGCATTGTGATTGCCACCTCTTTACTTGAAGTCTGTCCTTTTTGAATTTAACACTTTACACACTAGTTAGAAAGCAGGTAAAACAGGCATTTCAATAACATTCAAAGAACAGAAAATGCAGGTCAAGAGAGACTAGGGGCGCAATCCTAACCTGGAGTTAGGCAGGCACAGTTAGGCCAGCAAAGTTTGGACCACTCTTGCAGTCAGGGAGGATGGCACATGTCTGTGGTCCAAACATACTTTACAGTGTCCCTTGTGCCGACCAAATTTTGCTGGCCTAACTGTGCATGCCTAACTCCAGGTTAGGACTGCACTCTAAATGCCCAGCCAAATATGACTTTTGAGATTGCATCTGAGATGCAAGCAGCGAGAACCTAGACTCACAGAAGCTATATAATAGGAACTCTAAAGGAGGTGAAAGTGAGAACACAAATATGAAGCGGAGTCTAATGATTTTGCTGCGTTCTCGCCTCCTCTACAGCTCTTCCAGCTTCTATGAGTCTTGATAGTGCTGGGGTGGAGTATGATTTGTGCTTTGATTATACTCCTCTGCCAGACAAACTGAACACAGGTTGTGCACCTCAGTAGAAGGGTCCAAGGATTTCTTGCAATACTGACATTGTATACACAAGCACAAAATTCTGTGTGGTTCTCCCAGGGTTGGAGACAATTTGGAAAACAGAACGTTCACTTATAAGGAGAAATTTACCTTAAAGAGAAAATTGGGGGTGGGGGTGGTGTTTGAATAAAAAGAAAGAGGAACAAGATTTAAGCTATTTTTCTTTGTGTTGCTGGAATAGTTGTATAATTGGCTGAAAGTGGGGATTAATGTATGTAAATGTATGTATTTTTAAAATGTATACCCTGGTTTTCCCTCAAAGAGACTTCAAAGCAGTTTACAACAGTTTTTAAAACAAAACTGATATACAGTGCCTGGCCCAGAAACTACCACGGAATATCTGCATCTGTTTCACAGTGGGGTGGCAAGGAGAGCTATTACTAAGATAGTGCTGAGCAAAGGACAACTTAATCCATGTGTGCCTCTGTAAAAAGAAAAGAGTGCATTCTCAAGAGTAATGATCTGTAAATTTGACTTAATCACGTGCAGTCTCCTTTGTCGACTAGTCACGGGATAGAATTCATGGAAGCAAGACAAATTAACAGTGCCTGAGCCCTATAGAACAGTGCAGGCCCCACGTGCGCACGCGAATAAAAAAAGAATTGCTTGCATATTAAGTATTCCCAACTGGCATATGAATAAAATGAGAACAGAGAGATGCTTACATCTAGTAAATATGGTATCTGGCCTAGGTGCCTTTAACGGGGATTAGACAGATTTCTGGAGGAAAACTACATTGTGGGCTATAGGCCATGATGGCTTGTGCAACCTCCTTACATTAGTAGTAGGCTACTCCAGAATGCCAGGTGCAAGGGAGTGGCAACAGCATGCAGACATCTTGTTGTCTTGTGTGCTCCTTGAGATATCTGGTGGGCCACTGTGAGATACAAGAAGCTGGACTAGATGGGCCTTTGGCCTGGTCTAGCAGGGCTCTTCTAATGTTCTTGCAACAGGAGATACGTTGAATCTCAGCTCATCAGAAGTCAGATTCAGATGCTGCAGAGTATCTCCAATACATTCAAATATTTATTTTCTGATTTTTAGAGAAAACACCAGAGCTTATTCATGCTGAGATCAGAACCACATCACCAAACAACTGAAAGTGCTTGTCAGAACATATGCCTGAGTGCAGCACTATGATGGACTGTCAAATTCTTTCCAAATAAAATTGTTCCAGCATCTTCCAAGGAGCACTCTGGGAAACGACAGGCCTAGAAAAAACAAACCAATTTATCTCATCGTATTACTAACTCTGAATTCTAGGAAAGCTCAAACAGAAACCCAAGCAGTCTCTCCACAAGGCAGCCACCCAAGCTCTAGTTTGAACACAACAGATTAGACTCGGGTTGTAAATAACACGGTCCTCTCCCATATGCTAAATATCCACAGTCATCATTCACCCAGCAATGATTCCCACACGGCTCTCGACAGCAGATTCCATATTAAGAAAGGAACACCACAATACTTCCGTCCAAGCAGAAAACAATAAAATCATGCACAAGACATCTTCAGGCAGACAATAAAAATAGCTGCATCTCACGTTTCCTATGGTTCATGTTCCCTCCACCACCACCTTACACACAGGCCTGCTGACCCAAATGCACCATTGTCACGCTTCCCAACTAGTCTGTCATCAGAAATACAGTATGTTCATCAACATATTGTGCCCTTTCGACAAGTAAGGGCACATATTTGTGCAAATATTTCACTGCTCACGAAGTGGGAGAGTGAGGTCAATAGAGGTCATTTGCTTTACATAGAGCAGGGCAGTTTATAAGCAAAGGGTTAATATTCCTCCTATTTCTTATACTACATGTATAACTATTCATCCTAATGCGAGATTTTTCTGTTCATCCTGATGGCACAGAAGACCAGCTTTGGCTCGCTGAGCACAAATAAGTGGCTCCCTAGGGCAGACTGCTGAAAAGATGTCAACAGGCATGCTTTTATTCGACACTTTAGAACAATCTTCATTACCCTTCAGCAGCAGGAAGAAAGGCAGCGTCAATGGAATAGCAACCAATTAAAGAAAAACAGAACCGTACAATCAGAAATTGGAGACAAAGGGGCTATACCTCCCTGCCAAACTATGGATGTCAAAACACTGAAATACTTTCTGAATAAAATAATAAAGCAGGGAAACAACCTTGCTTAAAAAAACACTTAACTACATGATGCTAAAGACACAAATTTCTGAGGGCCTGGAAGTGTGGCAGACTCTGAACGTTGGTGACCACTCTCTTCTGCCATCCTGTGGGCCCGTTCTATCTTACGCTTGCCAAGCAAATTCTAAAACCAATAAAACTTGATCAGCTAATTCAGTTCATTTGAAGCCGGAAAGAAGCCCTCAGATCTTTGGCAACCAATGCACTTACAAGAAAAAGGAAGTGTTCCCACCACCTGCCCCTGGTTCAGCTACTGTGATGTCAGAGCCTGGGCGGTCAGAGAGAGTCTTGCAATGATTGGGATACACAGCTGTCTGTTTTGGAACAATGGGGATCTAACGTCTCTATAGTTAACGGGCAACTTTGTTACCGACAAGCTTTTTATTTATACCATTGATGGCACATTTGTTTGTGCAAATACATGGCACTGGATGTATGCCAGGAGAACAAGACCCAAGCCAGTCCCATGGGCTGATGACAAGAGGCAGGGCCCATGTGGGTGTGTGGGTGTGGGGGGGATTATATTATGCCCAGGGTCAAAAGGGGGACTCAGGAGCCAAAGGAGCAGGCCTGAAAATTTCCAACAATATTACGTTTTCCAAACTCACTAGGGCCCGTGAGAGGGTGCATGCAGGGGGTACATCCCAAGCCCTGTAACTGGGCCTGCGGTCAAAAAGGGAGTCAGAGAGCCAAAGGGGGAGAGCTGGATCTCAGAACATGCTTGCACATATAATAGTAATATATAATGCGAATAATAGCACTCACATTTTGTGTAAGTCTACATAGTTTTACATATTGTAATTCAAAGAAATTATGATCCAATGGAGATGGGAAAGGGCCCAAAAGAAACTCTGTACCCCCCAAAAGGATCCCAAAAGAAACTTTGTACATCCTGATAAAATTCCTCTCAGAGGCCCTGAGAGCTTATACACACTTACTTGGGAGAAATTCCCACTTAACTCAGTGGGACTGACTTATTAGTAGATATACAGAGGATTGTGCTCTAGGGCAGGGTGAAGAAATGGAAGCCAGGCAGACAGAGGCAAGGGATGGAAGGACAGGAAGGACTTCCGCCTCAGAAGATACGACTAGGGGTGCAATCCTAACCTGGAGTTAGGCTGGCACAGTTAGCCCAGCAAAGTTTAGCCTGCATAAGGGCTACCATAAAGCACGTTTGGACCATTCTTGGAGTCAGCACGTCTATATGCTGGCCTCTGAGAGTGGTCCAAACATACGTTACGGTGTCCCTTGTGCTGGCCAACTTTGCTGGGCTAACTGTGCCAGCCTAACTCCAGGTTAGGATTGCGCTTTAGGTCACCTTGGTCCTTGGTAATCCTGACTATTGCTCCCCAATATCCCACTATCTTCTGCATCTCATGTGTAGTCAAACTGATAAAATGCTTAGTTCTTCCTTTGTGTGAATGCAGCCTCCAACAGTCACTCTTGGCCTATATTTAGGGTTAGTTGCGCAAGTGATTGCAGAATACATTGCATTGCACTTTTTATTACCCATTTCCCCTTTCTATTATTGTCTCTTTACCCTCACAATAAAAGTTCTCACCTTCACCATTGCTCTTTCCATCTTTATGCCATTCGTTGAGTCGTGCCACTGCACGTAATCCCAGCACACACAAAATATTTTCCACATGTGCACTTTACATGTGCATTAAAAGCACGCCTGGTAACACTTTGGCTAAATTAAACAACATCATTTGAACAATAACTTGCTGATGCGAATCAGTTGAGCATTTCCAGAATCTTGCATGAGATGGACTTTCCCTCCCCTAGCTGCTTACAAGGCAAGGTAATCAACTACAGCCTAGCTATTGCCTACTATTGTACACTGGAAAGTTACAAGCCACCCATTGTATATGGATATCACATTCTGCTTCTCAGTTCTCCCTACAGCAGACAGAGAGACGTACTGCCATTCTTCCAAGACTGCCAAATTGGGATTGTTTTTCTGTTGCAGGTTTGCTATCTTATCTGTTCTAGCACTGTTTTTCTTTACTACATGATATTTTATTGTTCTGTGCTTTTGATCTGCATCTCTACATTTTATTGTAAGCAGCATTAAAATGAGTGCAGTATGTGCAAAATGGTGGGACATAAATTTAAACACATTTAACATAAAATACAGTCCTTCCTACCTTTGGGGAATGAACCCCCAATCTTGAGCAAACTGGAAAATCCACTACAGGACTGGTCTTGCAGACCTATGCATACTTACTCAGGATAAGACTATGGGCGCAATCCTAACCTGGAGTTAGGCTGGCACAGTTAGGTCAGCAAAGTTTGGCTGACACAAGGGACACCATAAAGTATGTTTGGACCACTTTTGGAGTCAGACTGGCCAGCACACAGACGTGCGCCATCCTCCCTAACTCCGAAAGTGGTCGAAACACACTTTACAGTGACCCTGGTGCTGGCCAAACTTTGCTAACTGTGCCGGCCTAGGTCCAGGTTAGGATTGCGCTCTATGTCTAGGATGCACGGGATTGGGCTGTTTAGAGTGATGCCTCACAATGAGTACAGAATGATTGTCTTTCCGTAGATTACTGGAATATAAAGGAGTGGCAGACCTCTTGTCAGCTAGCTTTCCTTCTCTTTCCTCCTGGGAGCTGGGAACCTTAGCTCAGCATAGAAGACCTGTCAAGAATCAGCAACACAAAATCCCAGTGGAAGCTTTGAGCCGAAAGGATCATTTCACAGCTGGGTCGATGACAGCAGCAGCTTCACACCTGTCACATAGCTCAGTTCAGCCAGCCAATGTCTGTAAAATGATGCTGTCACCTCCTCAGCAGAGCAAGGGCAGCACAAGGGCCCTGGGGAATAGCAGTGAGAGGAAATGAGTAAGAATGGCAAACAGGGGAGGCCAAAAGAAAGAAGACACAAGAAGCAGAAGCATGTGTTGGGGCTACAAAGGGCAAACATTAAGGAGAAGGTACCCAGAAAAGCTCACCAAATCCTGAAACCACACCCAAAACTCAAACTCAAAACAGGCCTCCCAATTCTCTGTGTAGGCCTATGATGACCGCCCCCCCCCCAAAAAAACCCCACAGATTCCCTTGACCTGAGGTTTTTCTCCTTTTTGCTGTCTGGTGACTCAATGGAGGCCACAAGATTCCACTGCCACCACAATTATTATTTACTCTGAAATGAATAACACGCCTGACCCCTCCTCCCCACAATCCCACCCCAAAGCCATCCTTCTACAAAATAGCCTAAAGGACATTAACAAGTTCCAAAACAGCCGCTCAGATCTCTGACAAATATGAGTAAACATTCCTGCCGGTCCTTTCGAGTAGGCAGATGCATTACTACGCAAATGCAGATGTATTTGATTGCATCTTCCTTTTAGGACCTGAAAGTTCCTAAGAGGAGAAGCAGAAACAGAAGTTATAAAAAGAGTATTTTCCGTCAAAAGATGAAGAAACTGCACTCATAACAGAAAACATCTTTCAGCCCAGGAAAGTTACTGCTCAGATCTGGTTCCCTAGCTTTAGCAATGAGGAACCCCACTGACCCTTTTTGACATTTGTGTGCGGCTGAGGTTGTGCTTGAGGGATCACCCATTGAACATTAGTGGTGGCGGTAGAGAGAGGAGCAGTAGAGAGAGGGCCAGGAGCATTCTTTTTGAGCAAACTGCCATAACATTGCAGGGAGTAAGACCCTTGGGTCTAGTTGCTGTAGTCCCCCAATTCAAGTCACATGGTGCCTTACGAATGACACACCCCAGACGTTCTTGGCTCTCTGATAGCTCAGTCCTCACTGGGCTTTATGACAGTGGAATGCACAACCACTGCCATAAACTACAATGGTGTTGGAGTCCTGCTGCAGGCAACTTAAGCAAGGACCTCAAGCAAGCCAGTGGGGAGGAAGGCGGTGGAAATAATGGGGCATGGAGGGGAAGTGGCAGAGTGTCTGGTTGGGGAAAGCACAGAAAAACGGCAGAACGGGAGAGGGAGGGGTGGATCCCAGCTGCACTAGTATGTAGCCATTCCTCTCCCCCTCCCTTGCTCTCCTTGGTTCTATGCCAATAAAATGGATAGTGCAGGTCCAAGAAGACCCTTTGGAGAAATGGAGGGTTGCCCCATGGTACAAAACCAAAAGTTCTCTGAGGATGACTTCAGGACTCCCACCCCACCCCCAAGATGAAGTACATGTGCTTTTGGTATGGTATGGCTGCATCAGCAGGGGCTTGAGTTAGGATTGGGGTAAAAGTCACCACAGTGTGGAAGGGTGATGGGTGACAAAGGGGATTCTTGCCAACCCCACAGTTTAGGACAACAGAATAAACACTGGCAAAAAAAAAGATCCTGGAAGGAGAAAACAAATCTTTCAAAGATTATCTCAGCTGAGTCCTACTCCCACCCGATGGCTAATGACACCATCCAGCTACAACTGCCAAAAAGAAAATTATAGTAGCTGCACCTGAAAATGTCTTCCTCTCCTGCACAGGCTTTCAGAGGCTCTGGGGACTATTCAGCTTGAACAGAATACCCTTCTGGAATTTCATAGCATGTCTTCAAGAGTGCTAGAGAAATGTGATCCCAGTTTCAGAAAAGTCTTGATCTGTAAAAGCCGAGCACACTAGCAATCATTTACTTGTGTTCCGGGGTAGCTCCACATTTACAGAAACAATTGCAGGTTTGTTTGACCAAAGTACCATAGCCAAGGATGGGTGGGGAAGCTCATCCGATCAAGAACTAGACAGGAAAGCTGGGCAGGAAGATAGAAAGAGGGGGCCACTTTTTTAAACACCTTGAATGCCAGAGAGAGCACTTTCATAAGCGTTGTGCTCAGAAATGTCAAAGCACACATCTTAAAATATATAGTATTCATACTGCTAATGCTTTGTTGCCCATGTGATAATCAAATCTGAGTCTAAGACACTCCCCTTGCCCTCGGCAACAACCAGATTCTGTTTGGTTGCTGAATTTTGTTGATTTTTTGGCTGATGCCGATTTTCATTATGATTGCTTTTTAAATTGCTGATTTTGCCACAGTTAGGGATTCTGGTTAATGACCCTGAAATACAGGTAAGCAGGGGAATACAAATATTTTAACAAAAATAAATGACAGACAAGAGATTGACACAGGCTCAAACTACACATGGCATGAAGTGCCATGATTCATTCTTTCACCTCCTTTTTTAATTCAAAGTAAGTAAGCTATGAATTAGTGCACAAAAAAGGGGGTGGGGGCGGCTCCTACTCTCTTCCATCTGATTCATTTTTCCTACCCCAAGTTGTTTTTTCCAACAGTGGAGAAAAAGATACAGGGGATCTTCTTCATCTCTTTCCCCTATTGGTGAAACAGTAGCCTGGGGAGGGTAATGTTGACCTTAAAAGCTGCCTGGGGTAGAAAGAGAGAGATTTTTTAAACAAGTGTTTTAACACACCCTTCTTTGACTCAAAAGCAGCCCTCCTAAGGCTGTGTGTTCTGTTTTTAAGTGGAAGATAGAATAAGAGCACTCTGGATAACTAATTGTTTGACCCTCCTGCACTCATTCACTCACACAATCCTCCCCTTACTAATTTTGCTTACAGAACAGATTTTGCTGGGAACTAATGAGGAATGTCAAGAATCCCAGTAATGTTCACTATACAAACAGCCACCTGTGCCACACACAGCATGGTATTTCCCCACTCTGTCCTTTTCATAAGCTGTGACCTCCCTTATCCCCACTGACCTGAAAGACAGCACTCACTTCCTGCAGTCCCCCATTACTATTATATACAGCTTGTAGGTTTGAGCAACCATGGTCTTATTTCTCAGTCTTCAGTGTGTTCTTTACAATGTCCCATCTTGTCTACACAAGGTGTTGGTGGTCAGACAAAATTGCCTATCCATCTTTCCACACTCAGATTTTATTTCATTAAGCCTAGTTCCACCCCCTATTCCTCCCCCTTTTAATGAAAGTATATACAATTAGAAATGCCAGCAATAACACCCGCTGAGCTACAACGGACTGCTATCATTGGAACCGCTTTGATTCTTCGCCGATACCTGTGAGATTCCTAGGTCTCTGGTTGAGACCCGACCCTCGCAGACAACGCCAGCTAGTGATTAAAACACAGAAATCTGATAGATCAATATTCTATAAAAGTACAAGGATTTGGGCATACTCTCTTTTACAGTCTCCCCTTCATCTGAACTTACAGGACTACAATTACATATACATTATATTCCTTTTCTGCAGGACTTTTCAGTACTAAAATCCATTAATGTGTTTAAACTAGAAGTTGGAGTTAGAATCCTATCACTTCATTATAGGAACGTAGGGTGCTGCCTTATACCGAATAAAACAAAAGGCCCTTTGAGCACGGTACAGTCTAACTTGAGCACGAGTGGCACTCCAAGGGAAGTCTCTCCCATCACCTGCTACCTGATCTTGCAGACTAGAGATGCCAAGGATCAAACCTGAGGCTTCTGAATGCCAAGCCTGTGTTCTACCACCCAGCTAGTGCCCCTCCTCACTATTTCAATTAGATACGGTACATTTCAAGTGATTGCTATGTTTTAGCTTATTATTATATAAGCCTTGAAGGCTCTGAAGGTAGAAAAACAAGGTACAGCTCAATCCAAATGTCTTTGTGAGTCCTGCGCCAGCTCAGGGTCACAAATGTGCTGTAAAACAGGTTTGCAGATATTCATGTGCCAGCAGTGCTGCTCAAAGGTCTGCACCGGCCGGCCAGTACTGCATCCTGAAACAGTGGCAGCTGGAGCAGGAAGGTCTCCTCCACCATATCCTAACCCCCTTCTCAGCCCTCCCAGCATTACACCAGGCTTCATGGATTTGCGCCAGCTAAATAACTGGCGTGGATCCGAGAAGCCCCATAGGGCAGGCTGGGGCTCAACACAGGGAAAGGGGGAAAATATCCCATTACCACGGGGAGACCTACAGCCACCTCCTCACCTGTACTGTATATTAGCACAAGCCATGCAGGTGTGCAGGTGCAGATTAGGACTGGGCTAGTAAACATTTAAAAAATAAATAGACACTTCCAGGTTGAGTATCCCTTATCTAGACTGCTTGGGATGGGAAGATGTCTGGATTTCAGATTTGTCTGGATTTTGGAGTAATTGCATAAATCTAATGAGAAATGCTTCCTCTTGCTCTTTTCTCTGTTATCCCTTTGGGTGTCTGCTGGCCTCTGACATTTTTCAACAATGGCACACAGCACAGAGTGGAGAAAAGAACTTACAGCCTGTACGTGGGAATGAGTACAAGACCTTCTAGTGTTCACACCACAGAGCGTTTTTAAAAAGTCTTGGACAAAAGTGTCTGGATTTCTAAATAGTCTGTATTTCGGGAAAAGGGATAATCTTCCTGTTTAAAAAAGAAAAACCCTTTTCTGTACCAATGTGCTGAGCAACACCACTTACAACAAGTAAAAATGGGGATGGTTTGTTTTTTTAAAAAGAGGTAGATACAAAACAAAAAAAGGCAACAGCTGGGACATGGTTCCAACACCCCACAGATGATACTCAAAAAAAGGAAGATAAAATGAGAGCCCACAAGTGAGAACAACGATGGGAACTAGAGGACTAAAGCACCATGGGGAACACCAAGTCTCCTTGCCAAAGAATCTTACAGTTGAAAAAGAACTTCAGAGAGAAGAACTTCTCATTCTTCATTCCCCTCCATTTAGCCTGGCAAAGGAAGCAAACCTGAAAATCTGACCATTGGAAGCTGGGAGCCAATTAAAGCCCAAGGCACAATCTTCCAATTCCCTGTCCCCAAATCTGTTGCTTTAGGATTTTCTTCCAAAGCTGTCATAAATGAAAAGGTTTTAGAAGGAAATGTAGAAGATTAAAAATATAAGACTACTTATTTAAATCATAGGGGATTGGAATGCTAAAGTAGGCAATCAAGAGGTAATAGGAGTAACAGGCAAGTTTGGTCTTGGAGTACAGAATGAAGCAGGGCAAAGACTGATAGAGTTTTGTCAGGAAAACACATTAGTCATAGCAAACACCCTTTTCCAGCAACACCAACGGCGACTGTACACATGGACTTCACCAGATGGTCTACATCAAAATCAGATTGATTACATTCTTTGCAGCCAAAGGTGGAGAAGTTCTATACAGGCAGTAAAAACAAGACCTGGAGCTGACTGTGGCTCAGATCATGAGCTTCTTATTGCAAAATTCAGGCTTAAACTGAAAAAAGTAGGGAAAACCACTAGGCCCTCCATGTATGACCTAAATCAGATCCCAAACGAATATACAGTGGAGGTGACAAATAGATTTAGGGGCTTAGATTTGGTAGACAGAGTGCCTGAAGAACTTTGGACGGAGGTCTGTAACATTGTACAGGAGGCAGCAACTAAAACCATCCCAAAGAGAAAGAAATGCAAGAAGGCAAAGTGGCTATCTGAAGAGGCTTTACAAATAGCTGATGAAAGAAGGGAAGCCAAAAGCAAGGGAGAAAGGGAAAGATATACCCAACTGAATGCAGATTTCCAGAGAACAGCAAGGAGAGATAGGAAGGCCTTCCTCAATGAGCAATGCAAAGAAACAGAGGAAAACAACAGAATGGGAAAGACTAGAGATCTTTTCAAGAAAATTGGAGATGTCAAAGGACAATTCCGTGCAAAGGTAGGCACAATAAAGGACAAGAATGGCAAAGACCTCACAGAAGCAGATGAGATTAAGAAGAGGTAGCAAGAATACACAGAGGAACTCTATAAGGCCGATCTCAATGTTCCTGATAACCACAGTGGTGCGGTCACTGAGCTCGAACCTGACATCCTGGAGTGTGAAGTCAAGTGGGCTTTAGAAAGCCTCACTAACAACAAAGCTAGCGGAGGTGACAGCATTCCAGCGGAATTACTCAAAATCTGAAAAGATGATGCTGTCAAAGTGCTGCACTCCATATGCCAGCAAATTTGGAAAACCCAGCAGTGGCCACAAGACTGGAAAAGATCATACATTCCAATCCCAAAGAAGGGCAATGCCAAAGATTGTTCAAACTACCGCACCATTGCACTCATTTCACATGCTAGCAAGGTGATGCTCAAAATCCTACAAGTTAGGCTTCAGCAGTACGTGAATCGAGAACTACCAGATGTACAAGCTGGTTTCCAAAGAACAAGCTGGTTTCTAGGAACTAGAGATCAAATTGCCAACATTCGCTGGATCATGGAGAAAGCAAGAGAGTTCCAGAAAAACATCTACCTCTGCTTCATTGACTATGCTAAAGCCTTTGATTGTGTGGATCACAACAAACTATGGCAAGTTCTTGAAGAGATGGGAGTACCAGATCACCTTATCTGTCTTCTCAGAAACGTGTATGTGGGCCAGGAAGCAACAGTTAGAACTGGACATGGAACAACCGACTGGTTTCAAATTGGGAAAGGAGTACGACAAGGCTGTATCCTGTCACCCTGCTTATTTAACTTATATGCCGAGTACATCATGAGGAAGGCTGGGCTGGATGATTCACAAGCTGGAATCAAGATCGCTGGGAGAAATATCACCAACCTCAGATATGCAGACAACACCACTCTAATGGCAGAAAGTGAGGAAGACTTAAAGAACCTGCTGATGAGGGTGAAAGAGGAAAGTGCCAAAATTGGCTTGAAGCTCAACATTAAAAAAACTAAGATCATGGCCACCACTCCCATCACTTCCTGGCAAATAGAAGGGGAAGAAATGGAAGCAGTGACAGACTTCCTGGGCTCCAAGATCAGCGCAGATGGTAACTGCAGCCATAAAATTAAAAGACGTTTACTTCTTGGGAGGAAAGCTATGGCAAACCTAGACAACTTAATAAAAAGCCGAGACATCACCCTGCCAATGAAGGTTCGCATAGTCAAAGCTATGGTTTTCCCAGTAGCAATGTATGGCTGTGGGAGCTGGACCATAAGAAAGGCAGAGCGCTGAAGAATAGATGCTTTCGAATTATGGTGCTGGAGAAGACTCTTGAGAGTCCCCTGGACTGCATCCTACAGGAAGTCCTACAGGAAGTCAAGCCTGATTGCTCCCTGGAAGGACAAATCCTGAAGCTGAAGCTCCAATACTTTGGCCACCTCATGAGAAGAGAGGACTCTTTAGAAAAGACCCTCATGTTGGGAAAGATTGAAGGCAAAAGGAGAAGGGGGCGGCAGAGGATGAGATGGTTAGATAGTGTCACCGAAGCGACGAACATGAAGTTGGGCGAACTCCGGAAGCTAGTGGAGGACAGGGAGGCCTGGCGTGCTGTGGTCCATGTAAATGGGGTCGCGAAGAGTCGGACACGGCTTAGCGACTGAACAACAACAACACTTATTTAAACAGTAACAAAAATACGCAACCAATCTGAATTGTTTCATACAGGTTGGCTCAATTCAACACTGGAATCTGGGTGCAAAAGGCAGAACCCAGACTACACTGCTCAGAGCATAGATCTCATCAGCGGCATAGCCAAGGAGGGGAAGAGGGGTACATTGCCCCAGGTACCAAGCTTTGAGGGGGTGTCAATCCATACCCTCAATGGTGGATCCAGGGCACCTAGATCCCAGACCTCAGAAGGCCTCCTGCAATCCTTAGGCACTTTCAGTTTTTGTGAAAACCATAAATGCCTTATAACTGTAAGTGAAAGTCACTCAATAGTTAGGGGAGACTGGGGCAACGATCCCTAAATTCTCAAGCAAAATGAGGATTCATTCATTAAAATCCATTTATCTGAAAACGGAAGAATACAGTTGTACAAGCATATGTAAAAATTAACAGACAATAATAACCTATGATAGTCCGGGATCCAACTGTTGGGCATTCCCAATAGTCTGGCCTCAAAACTGTTCTGTAGCACTCCTGGCTGGGGAGTGGAATCTCGACCTCATCACAGGCCCAGTCATCAGCCCCTGCATAGACCCAGAGCACAATCCTAACCTGGAGTTAGGCCGGCACAGTTAGGCCAGCAAAGTTTGGCTGGCACAAGGGACACCGTAAAGTATGTTTAAACCACTCTGAGTCAAAGAGGCCAGCACAGAGACATGTGCATCCTCCCTGACTCCAAGAGTGGGCCAAATGTGTTTTAAGTTGGGCCAAATGTGTTTTAAGTCTAGACAAGTGGCCCTTGTGCCGGTCAAACTTGGCTGACCTAACTTGTGCCAGCCTAACTCCAGGTTAGGATTGCACTCTCAGAATGTTTGTTATACCTGGTTCAGTGATGGCATTGCCAAGACAGGCTGTTGAAGTTGCTTAAGGACTACTCCAGCAACTTTGTTGTAATGTATCATCCCTGTCTCTAGACTTAAACAATAAGGTAAGTAGCAACACTAGATCTGGGGACCATTATGGGTGGGATAGCACCTCCTGATAGCCCAAAATACCAGATACCACTAAAATCTCAAAAGTGCCAGATTATTGGAGATTTACTGTTTTGCCCCAAACTCACCTTGAAAAAAGTCAGATCTTTTTAGTATCGTTATGTTCTCAACTGAATCCCCAAAATGCAGGGCTGCCCCTGCAAAGGCCTTTCTATTGAAAACAAAAGAAGTACTTTCTCACCTATCTCAAGCAGCATCTTGAGGTGTCAACTTTAATATTCAATATATTGAATATTAAACTTTAATATTTAATATTCAAGCAAAGAACTGGGATCCTCTTTTTTCTTGAAGAAAAATACCAGGGGAGCATCAGATTGCAACCTCACAATGCCATGAAGCTTCTAACCAATCAGTCGCTGCAGATTCCCCACTACTTGTCTGAGCCAATGAACTGGTTTTCCTAAAGATGTAAACTTCATTACACAGGTGAAAGTCTTAAGAAAGGTTGCAAACATGAAGGATCACATACACACACACCCCTTTCCTGGCAGGGTTTGACTTGCAAAACCTAGCACATGAAAGGAAGGTACTTGGGCATAACGGCAGCTAATGGGGCAGGCACCTATAAAAGGCATATTTGAGAATCAGTCATCTGGTTGCAAGAACACCCAACAATTGCCTGGCAAAGCTATTTGATTACAAGGATCAGCAAGTGTGTTTGTTTGAAAGGGCAAACTAATCTCATTTACACAGTTTTGTGTTGCAGAAAATAAGATGATTCAGGTCGAGCATACAGAAATACAGATACAAAACAAGCCAATCATCACAGGCCATTGGGCATCCATCTAATCAGTACTCTTGTGGCAAAGTAAGCATTTGAGTCACATGTCAAAAGTTTTGGTACACATGATTGTTCTCCCCCTTTCCCCCTTGGGTAGTTATA
>JAJKFI010000007.1:13988212-14008505 GCA_029204185.1 Lerista edwardsae | reverse complement strand
GTGTGTGTGTGTGTGTGTGTGTGTGTGTGTGTGTGTGTGTGTGTGTGTGTGTTGGTGTTTTTAGTTTTTTGTATTGTGCTGGTGGTTGGCTTGTAGGTCGCTCCCACCGGAATTATGTGTTTGATACCTCGAGGGAGCTCAGGGGGAAGGAGGGAGGCCACCATTAGCAGAGTTACGGGTTACGGAAGATATGGCAGTGGGGTCGGGGCTGGACATTACAGGAGAAGGAGGGTCAGTCGTAGACAGACTGTCCCTCTTTCTGGCCCTTCCCTCATCCCTCTGACCCTTGGAAATCCTGGCAACAGTCCCCTGAGTCTGAAGCTGCTGCTTCTGAATGCCAGGTCGGTGAATAATAAGACCTCTCCTATCCATGATTTAATCTTGGAGGAGAAAGCCGACCTGGTATGTATCACGGAGACCTGGCTGGATGAGCTGGGCGGGGTTAATCTTTCCCAGATTTGTCCACTGGGTTTCCGGGTACTGCAGCAGCCACGACTACAGGGGCGGGGAGGTGGGGTTGCGATGGTCTATCGGGATTCCATCCATCTCACCAGATACCCTGTTCAGCAGTCCACCGGGTTTGAGTGCCTTCGCGTTGTGTTGGAGGGGCGAGACAGAACGGGGATTCTGCTGGTGTACCGCCCGCCTTGCTGCCCAGCAGTCTCCCTGCCTGAGCTGACGGAGCTGGTCTCGAGCGTGGTGTTGGAGTCCCCCCGCCTTCTGGTGTTGGGGGACTTTAATGTCCATGCCGAGGCCCCGGCAACATCTGCAGCTCAGGACTTCATGGCCTCCATGGCAACCATGGGTCTGTCTCAAAAAATATCTGCCCCGACACATGAGGCGGGACACACGCTGGACCTGGTGTTTACTGCGGGGCAGGTTGATGGTGATCTGGAGGTGGAGGAGATTAAGATCACTCCTTTGTCATGGACAGATCACTGTCTGGTGGGATTTAGGCTTGTTGCGGCTTCTCACCTCTGCAATGGCGGGGGATCACATTCTATGATCCGCCCTCGGAGGCTGATGGATCCAGATGGATTCCTGAGGGCTCTGGGGGATTTTCCTGTTGCCAGAGTTGGAGATCCACCCGGTGCCCTGGTGGACCTCTGGAATATGGAGATGGCCAGGGCCCTGGATGAGATCGCTCCTGAGCGTCCTTTGCCCAGTCGCAGAATCGGAGCGGCTCCTTGGTTTTCTGAGGAGCTGCGAACGATGAAGCGGCAGAGCAGACGACTAGAGCGTCGGTGGCGAAAGACTTGTGCCGAATCTGACCGGACATGGGCTAAGGCCCAATTAAAAGCTTATTCCAGAGCAATGGTGGTGGCGAAGAGAGCTCACCTCTCTGCCACCATTGCGTCTGCAGAGAACCGTCCGGCTGAGCTCTTCCGTGTGGTCCGCAATCTGTTACATCTTGCCCCCCTTACTGGTAGGGAGGAGCACACGGAGGCTCGCTGTGACGAGTTCGCTAGACATTTTGCAGACAAGGTCGATCAGATCCGGCATGACTTGGACGCTGCTGTGGGCAGATCTAGTGATGTCCCCGGGGAACCTGTCTATCCTATCATTTGGGATTCTTTTCAGTTTGTAGAGCCTGAGGATGTGGACAGGATTCTCTGGAGTGTGAGACCTGCTGCTTGCCCGCTCGACCCTTGCCCGGCATGGCTAATTAGAGCTGCCCGGGGAGGGCTGACCGAGTGGACGGGGAGGGTAGTGAATGCATCTCTGAAGGAGGGGGTGCTCCCGCCTGCTTTGAAGCGGGCGGTGGTTTGCCCCCTCCTGAAGAAGCCCTCCCTGGATCCCTCAAATTTAAACAACTTTCGGCCAGTATCCAATATCCCATTTCTGGGCAAGGTGATTGAGCGGGTGGTGGCGTCCCAGCTTCAGAGGGTTCTGGAGGAAACGGATTATCTGGACCCATTCCAATCTGGCTTCAGGCCGGGGTTCGGGACGGAGACTGCCTTGGTCGCCTTGGTGGATGACCTGCGCCGGGGGATGGACGGGGGAAGTGCGACCCTGTTAGTCCTGCTGGACCTCTCGGCGGCTTTCGACACCATCGACCATGGTGTCCTTCTGGGTCGATTGGCCGGGTTGGGGCTTGGAGGCACTGTTTTGAAGTGGTTCCGCTCCTTCCTGGCTGACAGATCCCAGAAGGTGGTGCTGGGGGACTCTTGTTCGGCACCCCGACCTCTTAGGTTCGGGGTGCCGCAAGGTTCCATCTTATCCCCCATGCTGTTTAACATCACAGTGACCCATGCCCTAGTGACATCAAGATTAGATTATTGCAATGCGCTCTACGTGGGGCTGCCTTTGAAGACGGTCTGGAAATTACAACTAGTACAGAACGCGGCGGCTCGGGTGGTTGCTGGGGCACGTCGGTTTGACTCTGTCGAGCCGCTGCTTCGGCGACTACACTGGCTGCCGGTTCTGTTCCGGGCCCAATTCAAAGTGCTAGTTTTGACTTTTAAAGCCCTTTACGGCTCGGGTCCGGGGTATTTGAGGGACCGCCTCCTTCTATATAATCCAACCCGTACTCTTAGATCATCTGGGGGGGCCCTTCTGACTGTGCCGCCACCAGGAGAAGTAAGAGGAGTGGCGGCCAGGAAGAGGGCCTTCTCGGTGGTGGCCCCCCAACTCTGGAACACCCTTCCCCTCGAATTGAGAACTGCTCCCTCTCTGTTTACATTTCGGCGGGGGCTGAAGACCTTTTTATTCCAAAAAGCTTTTAATTGCTGACAGGTTGGCTGGCTGGTTATTATGATCCACGGGGCTTGTGTCTTATTTTATTTTTTAATTGTTTTTAAATTGTTTGTGTTTTTTAATCTTGATTGTTTACTGTTTAATACTGTTTTTAACTGTTTTTAATGTTAACTGTTATATTTTATTTTTATCCTTTTTAATATTGTAAGCCGCCTTGGACATCTGCCTTGGCAGAGGAAAGGCGGGGTAGAAATTTCTTAAATAAATAAATAAATAAATACTTAACCCTCCCTTTCCCAGGACTGCTGCCTGTTTTGTCTCAACTTCCCTATTTTCCCTTGATCTCTTGCCTCTACACCTATTGATATAGATTCCTGCAACACCCCTTCTGCACCATCCCTTTCCTTAGCATTTCTCCACTCTGGTTACTCAGCCATCACCTGTTCTCCCATCAAGTGCCAGACCAGACATTTAGAGCACAATTCTAACCTGGAGTTAGGCCGGCACAGTTAGGCCAGCAAAGTTTGGCTGGCACAAAGGACACCGTACAGTACGTTTGGACCACTCTCGGAGTCAGAAAGGCCAGCATACAGATGTGCACCATCCTCCGACTCTGAAAGTGGTCCAAATGTGCTTTACGGTGGCCCTTGTGCCAGCCTAACTCCAAGTTAGGATTGTGCTCTTAAAAGGTAAGAAACAAGAAAAAGGGTAACTTAAAAAAAAGCATCTGAATTCACAGCACATTTTGGCAGTTAAGTGCAAAGCAGCTTGTAAACGCTACTTTTTATATGTAATGCTTTCTTACAACAATAATCCCTACAGGGCCAAATTCAACTTCAACATTAATAAACTCAGCTCCTTTGAAACCCAGATGACCTACCTTCTTTGGCCAGGTATTAACTACTGATGTGCTGAATAGTGCCTAAAGCAAGGCAAGCAGCGGTTGGCTGTATAGATTTCTTAAGCAAGTTGCATATCTAAACCTGAGCATTCACAGTCACAATATAAGCAAGGAGTGCCTTACTCCTTGTAATCTGCTTCTAAGAACTACATATAGCCTGGCTCCAATGGTAGAGTCCTGGGGTACTTACTAATCAGTGAAAAATTTGGCAATTCCGTATTGATTAATATCTTCTCTGCTTTCCAGCAGTTGGTTCACTGCATCTTCCATATATGTGAGGACATGTCTCTGAGCTGAAAATGAAAAGGAAGAAAGAGAATATATAAGAAAACTGGGAAGTTCGGGGTCATGCAATTTTATTACTGTGTGTCTTGGCTCAGTCTTTCTGTACACAGGGCAGAGGGTTTCTGTCCTGATAGAGGTGGTTTAGTACTTTTATTTTATTTATGTTAAAAGATTTTCTATCACCTGCCTCTTCCTCTAGCTTCTGTGTACATTAGAGGCCTCATCACTTCTGTTATTATTTGAGACGAAAAGAATAAATATGATCCTGTTATGCGATCTATCTCATTATATTTACTGTCCAATAAACTATACTGTACATGCTTTCCCCTAGACCCCAATATTGGCAGTCTTTTCTCCACAGATCAGTAAAAGACATGCTGAAGGATTTACAAGACCATTTCTCACAAGATGTTGGGAAAAATTGTAATTAGGTTGTTTGTTGCGGATGTGTCACTCCCCACTTGCACAAATGGATATGCCTTCCATTCACAGAAGATAAAGTTGAAACACAACCCTAATATTTTAATACTTAATAAAATGCATTATTCAATGAATTTGTCTACTTATGCTCCTGCTTTAACTCTCCTATGGTACTCATTTATCAGAAAGGCTATATTCTAATTCAGTGGTTCTCAAAATGTTTAGCACTGGGACCCACTTTTTAGAATGACAATCTGCCCAGAACCCACCAGAAATGATGTCAAGGCTGGAAGTGGTATCATTGTGATGCCAGAGCCTGCTGCTTTCCCGAGAATGCAGCAATAAGTTGGGTTATTTCTTAAACATTTTCCAATAGCGAAGTGAATCAGAAAGGAAAAAAGCATATCTACAACCTTGACACAAGCAAAACAACCACACAACCTTCCACCTTTTCAGCAACCCATCTTAACAATGGCTGCCATAGGTGCTTCACGACCCACCTGAAATTGGCTCATGATCCACTGGTGAGTCCCAACTCACAGTTTGGGAATCACTGATCTAATTCCTTCTGAACCAATCCACTACTGAAGTTGACCTGGGAATTTCCAGCTTATCATAGTATGCATCCAGTCAACAGATATGTAATTAATCTCAAATCCTTATTCAAGGCTGAGTCCTTTGAATAACCCAAGAGTACAATTTTAGGATTACACGGAATGGAATACCTAGTTATAACTTTGATCTTATCTACAACTGCTTTCCAAAATTCCATAATTAAGGGGTAATTCTAAAAAAAAAATCTGCTGCGGAACCCAACTTCTCCAGTGGGAATCATCCTGAAAATTATATACACACTTTAAAAGTCAAATACCAACTAAATGGCAGCTTGCAATAACTCTCTTTGAATATAATGCTAAGGTCTTGACATTATTTTCCCACAATCAAGACCATGCATCTGAGAAATGGACTTGGTTGAACTCTCCTCCCAGACTCTTTATTTCCCCATTTATGTTCAAAACCTGAGCTGACCGCATCTAGCTTCAAAAGTGGCCGATACCATCTTCTTATATAAAAAGAAAGATTTATATAAAGTTGGCACATTAGATCCCAAATGGTCTGCTAAGCAAAACTGTACATTTTCAAGAGCTCTGGAAAAGGTTTGTCAGAGCCCGACAAAGAGTGCCATTAATGTGACAAGAGTTTTTGGACAAAAGTGAAATGCATTCACAACCATACCGCTTTCACAAAAAGAAAAACAAGCAGAGGGATTTGGGCATGAATCTGCCCTTATTCTTTCTGCTACTGTTGTACTAGCCACTAGCAGCAATAGCCCCATCCCTGTGTAAGAAAAGAGGATAAGGCTGTACTCATTAAAGAATAGCCCTTACTGCACCATTACAGGTAGCCTGTTTGAGTTTGTCGGCTTTTAAGAAAATGATAGGAGTCACACATTGAAGCAGTGGAACAGGCAAGCACAAGGCATATAGAACAAAATGAAAAGGGTGGAGACAGGGAAGAATTTTTTCAAACATTAAGGGATTGGCAATGGTGTCAACACAGTAAACTCATAACATACTTTGCACTGAAGTTACTGCATCATCCAAAGGGTGTCCAAAAAGCAGAACAGTCACTGACACCTCACTAAAAGGGATGCAGCTCATCAAACCAGAGTCAGCAGGGGGAAGGGGATATTTAATCTTTGCAAGCAACCCTATTTAGTGGTACAAAAAATTGGTAAACAGCAAATCCACTGCAATGAGGGTGCAATCCTAAACTGTGTTGGGCCAGCATAAGCTAAACCAGCAAAGTTTGGCCAGCACAAGGGACACCATAAAGAATGCTTGGACCACTCTCAGAGTCAGAGAGGCCAGCACACAGATGTGAGCCATCCGCCCTGACTCTGAGAGTAGTCCAAACACACTTTATGGTGGTCCTTGTCTGGCCAAACTTTGCTGTCTTTGCTTATGCCGGCCTAAATCCAGTTTAGGATTGCGCTCTGAGAGTGCTTGCTGGAGTATTGACATTGATGGCCCAATCCTATTCAGGCCTTATGGTTGTAGATCTCACAATCCACCACTGTAAGCCCCAGGTTGACAGTGTAAAAGCTGCCCCACTATTCTGTAGGCCAGGCATGCCAGCACAGAGGTCATGTGTGGGTGCTACTGGTGTGCAGAACCCCCTCGCCATCCTTCATTGTTACTGGTAAGTCAGCAGAAGAAGTTCAGATATGGATCATTGGGCAGATTGGGGCAGGGAATGGGCTGGGGTGGGAGGGTTGAATCTCAGCTACATAGGCACACGCAGGAGCCTATACCCCCTCTCCAGCCTCGAGTGCCCCAGAGTCTCCTCAGATTTACACCAACTAAAGAGCTGGCACAGGGTAGAGGGGACTCATTAGAGACAAGGGGGCCTACAGAGCAATAAGTAAACATGTTCTTTATTTATCCCTCCTGGGCTGCCTGGACACCTGCTGGCCCAGAGCATGCAGTACATACTCTGTCAGAGCTGCACACTCTTGGCTGGCAGGGAATCGGGTTGAGCTCTTAGCTCTATTACATGTGTGCTATGCTCAGAGAAGATCCCGGGCTGATGTTTCCTCTTTCAAACAGGGGTGTGGAACACACAGGCAATATTCCAGAATCATCATATACAGTACAGCCTGAAGACACAGCAGTTGTAGTTTTAAAGCAATTGGAAGTTCTATTCCAATGGTACATCCTCCCATCCTTACACTACAGCAGAACAATATCAGTGCAAGAAGCAGCATTGCCTATGAAAACAGCAAGACAAAACAGAAATGTGAATGTTTGTTACCAGTTCAGTACCAGTGGCATAGCTAGGTCATTTTGCACCTGCGACCCATAAATTTTTGACAAACCCCCCCCTGACAAAATTTGTGGACTCATCATTCAGGCCCACAGGCAGTATGTTTGACACCCTTGCATAAGGCACTTGTATTTGATTTTGGGTTTTTGATTTTTGGTCATAACGTCTGCTAGAATAAGAGCACAATCCTATACTGTGCTGGATTGGCAAGGCAGGCAGGCCTGTGCCAAAAGCGCAGTATAGTGGAGGCTGGAGCCTCCCAACAGCAAAGGCACATTCATGCCCTTACCAGCAGCAATAGCCCCATCCCTAAATAGCCTAAACAGCAGGCGCAGATCTGAGGAGACTGCATGGCCCGAATTGGGGCTGTGCAGCCTCCTGGAAGGGCTTAGGATTCGGCCTTATGGTTGAATCCAGAACCTGCCCACATTACGCCCTCCCCCCGCCCACAATCTCCCTCCCGCTGCCAATCCCGCGCACAGCCTGATGCGAAAGGCTCAGCGCGGGCGCAACGGGACCTGCTCTGCCTGCAGCGCCAGTCTTATTGCTGTAGTGCCGACGCGGGGGTGCCGATCGGCGCCCCCGCATCAATCCTAAGGGCACGCTTGGATTGCGTTGCCAAGATATTACACTCTGGGTTTTTTCATTGAACTCCTGGTGAAATTCCACATCTAACAGTATACAGCATGTTGGTATTATTCCTTAAAACTGTGATTTTTAAAATCATGATCTGTACAAGAGAAGTTTTATTTTCAGTTTTTAGGTTTTTGGCCATAATGTTTGCTATTACATTCAATAGAGAGATATTACACTCCAGTGTTTTCCATTGAATTCCAGGTGAAAGTCCGCATACAAACGTATACAGCATGATGGTAGTTTTCTGTAAATTAGCAATTTTCAAAATTTGGGGTTCAGTAGTGACACTACCACCCCAAGGATGGCACCTGGGGCACTATGGCACCCGCCCCATAGGTAGCTATGCCATTGTTCAGTACAGATTATGTCTTCTCTCCCTTACTGCCTCCTCCAGCAGCCAGTTAGCCTCAGAAGACCTACATCAGAATTCTACAAGTTACTTATGCATGCAAATCTACTCCATTCATATTAGGCATCTACTATGGAGAGCGCTTTCAGTTTGGCATAGGCTGACAGGTGGGAAGAAGAGGCAGGAGGGCCCTAGGAGAGGCTTATGGAAAGTAATTTGCAAGTGGGCACCACGATTAAAACTTCAGATGAGCTTCAGTTGCTATCAGGGGTTTTCTCCTCTGTCTAGAAGACGGTTTCACACAATGGCAGAATGGCTAAAGCACACTCTGGAAAATACCTTGCAGCTGATAATAAGACTGTGAGCCAGAGGTTCAAAGATATTATCTGGCAAAAAAAAAGATACAGGGTGCAGCTTTATTTAATTATTTTAATGCAAGGGAATAAATTTTAAATTTATGTGAGCGATTAAAGAGAAATAACTCTGCGCACCTGTGTCGCCTCGGGGCGGAACGAGTCATGCAACTCCGTCAGCCACACTCCCAAGTTCACAGCAACCAGGTTCTTTTAATCCCCTTTTTCTCTCCCTTTTTCCTGCATGCCCAAGTCCTGGGCTCGATGATCATCCTCACATAAATTACTGGAGACAGCAATGGCGCTCATCACATTCAAATACAGCATGCTGATAAGAGGTTCCGCTCTCACCTACAAACCTCAATTGCAATTGGCAGCCTTTTTTTTTTTTTTTAATGTTGTGGAAAAGGAGGTGCTCCTCTGTTTGGTCTGGTCCGGTGCCCAAAGCCTTGAGCTCTGAACATTCAGTTAATCATTATGCACGCAATCAGGCGAAACATGCAGTTGTTATTAGCGCACCATGTCATCTGTGACTACAAGATTATACTATGTAATATCCATTTACAAGATTATAACTCACAATGCTCACTCCTGAAGTCCTTATCTGCAGTCTCATAATTCAGCAACAATTGTAGCTTTCAATGTCAGAAAATACTTCCGAGCCAATTCCCAGAGTCTGCAGATCCTCACAAACCAATTCATCTAATTAGGGGTAGTTGAAAGCAATAAAATCTGTTTATAGTGTTGCAAAACAATTATCTTGAAGTGTCACTGCCACGCACTATCCACTCCTTTTCTAATCCCCCTTTTCCTTTTGCCCCTCTCTTCTTTCTTTCTTGGAACTTTCAAGATATATAGTGGACTAAGGAAATGGATTGTGCAAGGTTAACTCTTAGGCCAATCCTAAGCTTCCCCACCACCCCACAGTACAGCGGAGCTGAAATGGCCACTGCTGTATCCTGTGGGGCTAGAGAAGTTGCCGAGAGTCTCTTCAGGGTAATGGAACATTATCTGCTTACTCCTCCTGGGTGTCTGGGCGCTGGCCTCTACGATCACACTGTGGGCTCACAGCGTCAATGAAGTGCCTTACAGCACTTTCACAATGGGTGTGGCCTGAGCAGCATGGGAGCAAGTGACATTGATCAGGCTCAGGGTCAAGCTGACCATTAACCGATGCAGATATCCACATGAAAAATTCTATATAGAAAAGGGGGCAGATGAGAGTAAGGAGTGGTGGTTGTCTTATTTTAATACCTTATCAATAAATTACATTTTAATATAGATACCTTATTGATGAAACATAGTTTATTGTTGAACTTATTATATTGAATTCAGCAATAAATGGGTCAGGGAGGTAAAAGCAAGCAAAAGTTTGCAAGCAAGCAAGCAAGCAGGGAGGTAAAAGCAAGCAATAAGTTAACTCTAATCAGGTTCTTTGAAATTCAGCCTTTGTCATCACCATCTTGCTCACCACAGCAACCTGACCTCCACTGGCCCCTCATGCCACTGGTCCAAGTGCCCAGTGAACTTATCTGCCTCCATGCAAATAGAGTAACATGTTGTCGTCTTGAGGAGGTGGCCAAATGAAGGTGAAATTATGGAGGAGGGGGAAAAGGAAATGCAATTCTTGCTTTCATCTTGGATTTTTAACTAATTCATGAACACCATGGGTAGTGGGTCAGAGGAAGCCCCTCCTTGCCCAAGCCCCCCCTTTCTCTTGCTGTCATCTGCCCCCCCCCAGTCAAATAACAAAAGGCATGTCCAAAGCCAAGGATATCTGCTTGGATATCTGCATCACTTCTGCATCACTTCTCCCCAGTGATGTTTCCTATCTGCTGCAAAGTCATTTGACGAAGGCTAAAACACTTTTAGGAGTTGGAAAAAAATGGGAAACTCCTCTCAGCCATCACACAAGGTAGGGGGGAGCCTCTGAGGATCGGGATCACACCTTTGTACATGTAAGTAAACATGTACTTCCAATCCTAAAACTTAAAAACTTTGAAGTAATTTCTGCTGAAATCAATATGACTTACTTCTGAGTCAATATGGTTCATACTGGGCTGAAAGCGAACAGGCTGCCTGAGTTTGTTATATAATAAGCTTGGCAGTTTTTTTTCCTTTCAGTTTTTGACATATTAATCTGGTTACTTGCATACTCCTCTCTCATCTGATTTTCAGACAAGAGACCCACCAAAACCAGTAACATATGCAGAACAAAGAGAGAAGGCATGGTAATTAAATCTACTCCCAATAGACAATTTCCAGAAATAGGAAGTTGCGGGTTATTCACCATTGCAAAAGCCCAGTTGCATTTTACAGTGATCTCCTCCTGCCTTCCATCTGTATCCCTACAAATTTCAATTGAGGCTCCAAATTAGTGGTTCCCCACACCCGTCTTTAACATGCAGCAAATCAGTTTCTTCCTTATTCCCTATTCCTTACCTTCCTCAGTGTCTTTACATTTGTCCTTTGCTCTCTCTTGTAAGTGAATCTATGCTTTGATATGGGTAAATTCTAGCATGTATTTTGTCTTGCAGTTGTGACTATTACTTGGTTAAGCTACCGACAGCACAATCCTGGAATTACTCAGAAGTAATTCCTGTTTTATTCAATGTGGTTTACTGCCAGGTAAGTATAAGACTAGTCTGAGAGCGCAATCCTAACCTGGAGTTAGGCCAGCAAAATTTGGCCAGCATAAGGGCCATCGTAAAGTGCGTTTGGACCACTCTCGGCGTCAGCAAGGATGGCGCACATCTGTGCTCTGAATTAGAGAATTGTGCTCTAAATTATATAGGAACAGAGGAGATATAGTTTGGAATATTGTTAGAAAGTGATTATTAAGGTACAGATTGTAATTCAAAGCGATTTCTGAATTCCGTTACTCTTGGGTTAATTAATAACCTAGTAGGTAGTGGCACTCATTGATCTATGAAGTATTATCATGGTTAGTTTGGTACAAATGACAAAGCTGGGATTATCAATGTTCTATTTCAATGAAAGGTACAAAGGCACGGGTGTTAAAAGACTGAACAGCATTCAGGGCATCTGCAGACCGTCTGTAAACAGATGATGATCAACAATAAGCAGTTTTTTTCTTCAGGAACTCATTACTTGGAAATGACAGAAGATAAAATATTCAAATCTTGCACATATTTCTGCTATTGGGACTGTGAGTATAGGCATTTTCTGATCTGCTGTTCAGATGAGCAAATTGGGAAACCATGCATCTCTTCCCCAAAAACTTCACTAAAGGGTCTCAACAATATATGGAGCTGAGGAGTAGGAAGCTATGTGCAACTGCTCAAAAGAAAGGGAGGAGAAGCAATTCCTCTTCTCTTCCAATTTATACAACCCCCTTCCTCATGGCTTTTCGGAGAGGACCCAAAACATAAGTATTTCGTCTGGCATTTGGATGATGGGTGCAGAGGCAGTCCTGGGGGTTTCTCCGCCCAGGGGCAAACCCCCAGTCTGGCCCCAGAAGTAACAGCAGTGACGTCATCATGTCACCGCAATTACCTCCTGAAAGCAACACTCACCCCATCTAGAGGGGGTGCTGCTTTCAGCAGTGCAAAGGGCTGCTCGGGCACCTTTGCTGCAGCACAAGACGCTCCTCCAACTGTCAGAGGAATCAATTGTCCCTTGCTGGCTTCCTGCCGCTGCAAGGGATGGTCGGTTCCTCCGATTGCTGGAACCGGGCACCTTGTAGCGTGGCCGAGTGCCGCTCTGACTGGTGCAAACATGCTTACAGCACACTTGGGCTGATGCAAGGCACCTGAGTCATCCCAACGGGTGCTTTGGATTGCGCCTTTAGTGTTTTAATGCTTTTTATGTTTTTGCTTGTTGTGTTACATTGTACTCTTATTATAGAGCTCTGTCAGCCGCCTTGGGCATTTGCTTTGGCATGGGAAAGGTAGGATATAAGTTCTTGAAACAAATAAATAAATATTAGATGTCACAAGGTCCAAATCACCTCACCAAACGAACTACTGCAAATTCAATATTGGCTATTCTTGAATCTATAATAAAGCCATCCCAGGAATTCACTACATGTTATAAGTCTGTTCATTGCATTAAAATAAATGTAAGTCGATTTCTACTGTATTAATTCTGCTGCAGGTGAAAAACCCCAGTTTTAGTCAACCTCTCTCCCAAGGAAAACGGTATTATGTCTGAGATACCATATTACGCTGGTCACTATTCACATTTCTACAAATGTTAAATGTGGTGTTGCATTCTGGCAGACAATCAAAAAAATGTTTAACAATCAACCTCCTGAACAGGATTCTCTTCTGAACTTGGCTCTCAACAACACTCACCACCTGGGACATACTGTCACTGCATGTAAACTGCTGAGTTTCGCCTCTGAAGGTACAATAGTCTTATTCACACACGGAACCCCAAGCTATGTTCAGCTATGTTCACACACGGAACCCCAAGCTATGTACACACACACACACACACACACACACACACACACAGAGAGAGAGAGAGAGAGAGAGAGAGAGAGAGAGAGAGAGAGAGAGAGAGAGAGAGAGAGAATGATGGTTTTATGGCATGGGCACTTTCAGAGGATAGTTATTCTCACACTGGAAAAAGAAAACTCCACATTTGTGGACCCCTGAGAATAAGGGGTATTCAAAGCAAGCACAAAACATCTATAAATTATAAGGCTTTGTGGGTAGAAACTTAAATTATTAAGGTAACAATCATCACCTAAGGAAACGTACTTAGGACCACGCTGCATGAATGCTTTCACACATTTTTTTTCCCTACCCAAGACATACAGGGTTGGACTAACCCTTATGCTACATTTAGTACAAACGTTTGCTCCCCTACTTATTGTGGCTCTTTAAGAGCATTTCTGGGCTCTTGGGGAGTGGCTTTATCCAGCCCCTTTTGCATATTCCAGCTCTCTATTGCTCAGAAAATGGTAACTATTCCATTTACATCTGGCTACTGGTGCACATCATATTTGCAGTTCTGAAATAATTCAATATGCACATAACCAGCCCAGCATGAAAGGAACAGACACACTTTCTACAAAATGACATATTTCAGGAATGCAACAAGCAAGACAGAAGGAAGGTGTTTTCATACATTTTGCCATAATTTACTTAATATTTTGCTAGTATCAGCAAATGAAATACTTTCCCAAAACTCTATACATTTTTTGCTGCACTGTTCCTTTAGCAAGTATCTAGCAAGTATCTCTGTACAACTAGCTCTGTACAAATGGAAAAGACAATGAACTGCACATGAACCAGAAAATGTTGGGGAACTGACCATACAATTCAGCAGAGTGTTTCCATTTCTTCCTATCCATGCTGTAAAAACATTTAGGATTACTCTGGTTTTTGTGCATTTCTAACACAACTTTGTCCAATTCAAAAGTCCACGTCATTTTGTTTATGCCTGTATGCTAACAGCAGTGCACATACCTGGGAAGTTTCTTATCCTTTACTATTCAATAGTTTTTGTCCCCTTAACCTGCTTTTTTGGGAGAGAGTACCTGGGAAGCTAGCTGACCAGCATGTTTACTCAGTATTACATGCTGCCAGAAGCATATTATTCCAATGCTTCAGTTTATGTTGATTTCTTCCTCTGAACTAGTAGGAATAGGTCATTTTCAAGGTTTCAGACCTTATCTTCAAATGCCTATAGTCAGGCTACTGCTATGGTTCAGCCTGACACACTACAAACATGTCCTGCCACAACAGCTACAGCCCACGGCACAATTGAAGCGGTCAGCCAAGAGAGGGATGGACACACACACACACACACACGTGGGGGTAGTTCTTTCTTGGCAGCTGGCCCTGTGCTGGCAAAGTCAAAGATGCTGAAAGTTAGGAATAAGCTGCACTGAATAATAAGACTGATCTTCGTTGGGGAGATGCCTCACTAACTGAACAACTAAAAATACCAATATTTGACACAGTTCAACTTTATCAGATTCATCATTTCTGGTTTCAACCATTCGGATTTGGCTTATGTTAGAGGTTTCAACAAAACCCAGAACTGAAGGGATTTTTTTTACAAAGGCAGGATAATATGCATCTGGGATGCAGCCCTCAGAAACCCTGAACATTTACTGCTTAGTCTAGTTACTGGAAAATTTGTACTATTGATTTCAGGGGAACTACTTTATCCAATAAGTTGTTTTAGGATTGCTGCCTTACGTTATACATTTCAGAACAAAGCCACTGGCTTCAATAGCACTACAACTCCATAGGCTACAACAGCCTTTGCTCCTTCCAAGCAAGTGTGTGGTCACCAAGCAGACAGAGTCATACAGAAACAAGAGCAAACAGTGTCCCATAGCAGATTCTGGCTTTCTGGAGTATCTCCTTACTGAAGCATCATCTTCTAAGCTTCTCACAAAAATATGCAACTTCCTTTAATTCACCACCTGTGCCAGAGAACTGGAATGTAGAAAGCCAGGAAGGTGTTGCAGTTCTGGAGTTAGATCTGCACAATTCAGGTTCAAATCCCCCCTCAGCCATGAAGCTTCCTTGGTGGCTATCTTCTACTAATACCCAGGTTCCCCAGAATATTCTTCTGAATATCAGTTACAGGGGAGCAATGGAGAGAGAAATATGCCTTTTTCTTGTGGACTTCCCAGAGGCAGCTGGTGGGCCACTGTGGATAACACAAAACTGGAATAGATTAGCCTTTGGTCTGATCCAGCAGGGTGTTCTTATATAAGCAAGTAACCAAGACAAACAAAGCCTTAGGTATTGTATGCCAACACCATTCCTCAGCCTTGTAGGATTTTCTGACTGTGAAAACTTGCTAACCCCTAGTACCGCTATTTAGAGAATCTGGGCTCATACACTATTTGGCAAAAAAGAACTGCTCTGGCATGTCATTCCAAAGATAGTGTTACAATGCATGGTATATGCTGCTGATCTGGGACATGTGTTGTGAGGCTATACAATCTGGCAGTGTTTTACCACTAAGGACAACATGGGTCAAAGAGAATCTAAATTAAGAACAAAAGCATTTCTCAGCCTTGAGCTCAACTGAAAACAAACACTTCCGTGCTTAGCTAGCATAGCAATCAGGATGCACAGCCTTGACTGATAGACTATCCTGAGACTGCCACAAAACCTGGTTTCACAGTCCCTCTCTCTCTCCTTTTTGTCAAATATAGATGGGTTGTTCTCTTCCCAGACGACAGCTCTAACGTCGCAAACAAACCTCCCCAGCCTGCATATTACCTGCTGTGGGCAAAACACACAATGCTCTCTGTTTAACCTAGATAGTCTGAACGTAGGAAACTGGAGCCACGCGTATCAATGTTTTTGTCGCCATTTTTACTCTTTACCTCCTTTCAATTGATTCTGCTCAAAATCAAATATGAGTGTTTTTTCCCCACAACTTAACAATCTCAAGTATTTTGCAGGTTTTAGGGCCAAGAAGCAATTGTGATATTCATTACTAGTATTTCTATACCCCTTGCCAACCAAATATGTAATTTGGGAAGCAAAATGCAGGTGAGGCTTTCGGAAAGCATCAAAACACAAGAGCAGTTTTCACACACAACTAGGGTCAAGGATTCTCTCACTGGCAACAGCAGCACAGCCCCTCTCCTAGAGATTTCCCTTTCACAAAAGATCTACGAGTCTCTGCCATCAACTAGTCTCAGGCTTTCTAAAATGCAGAACTTCCCTGGCAGGGGGTTCATGTTCTCACATGTCCGCAGCTGGCACAAGATGAAGCAAAGAGGTTTTTGGTTAAACAAAAAAAAAAAAAAGGAGGAAGAAGAAGAACTTAATTCAAGAGAGAAAAATAATTAAAAGTTTCAAAATTGCTCAAGTAGAGTAAGCCTTCCATTAGAGCTGGAGTACAAAAATAGCTTATCTGGAAGGGCAGAACATAGTCAAAGGACTGTAGAAACCCAGCCTGAGAAATCCATTCCAAGATGGTTAGAGTGATACTATAGTAGCTAACAAAAAAAGCATCAGGTTTGGAAGTTCACACTTCAGTCACTAACTTTATTTTTTGCCTGTAAACCACTTTGTGAACTTTTGTTGAAAAGCATTATATAAATACTTTAATTGTTGACAGGCTGGCTGGCATTTTATATTATCTGATTACATTGGATCCATGGGGCTTGCTGTTTTAAATTTTAACTGTTTTAAATATTTTTTTAACATTGTTTTTAATTGTAACACTGTGATTTATTGTATTTTTAATGTTGTAAGCCGCCTTGGGTGCTCATGGGGCAGAAAGGCGGGATAGAAATTAAATAAGTAAGTCAGTCAGTCAGTCAGTCAGTAATAATGTCACAAAATAGCTTTAGACAAGCCATGATGCATCAGTCCCACATTTGTAATATATAGTAGTGATAATACAAGCCAACCTTATAGGCCTGCTGCCAGAATTAACTGACATCATAAAAATAAAACCAAAGTGTTTTATCTGTTCACATATCAACAGTGCAATCCAACGCATGCTTAATGAGAAGTCACATGGGCAGCCCAATCCTAAATTGTGCTGGAGCAGGCAGGCCGGCGGGCCTGCGCTGCATCCAACACAGTTTGGGAGGCCACTGGAATCTCCTCGGCGCAATGGGCTTCTTAGATTGTGGGCGCAGAACCAAGGAAGCTGCATGGCCTGAATCGGAGCCACACAGCCTGGGGAAGAAGCCCTGGATGTGGCCGAACAGCCGCATCCCAAGCCCACCACCCTTCCAGCCCGCCAATCCCCACCCACTTCGCCCACTCACCCCCACCCAGAACCGCTCCTGTGCCAGCTGAGTTCAGCTGGCGCAGGGCCGACTCGGCACCGGCGCTCCCAGGCCAAGGCTACTGCTAGCATCAGCCTGGGAGCTCCAGCACCAACATGGGGGTGCCAGTCAGTGGCCCTGCGTCGACGTTGCATTGGCACTACATGAGGGCTTGGTTTGTACCCTGAGTTTTGTTGGGCTTACTCTCATAAGTCAACAGGACTGCAGCCTATATTGTGTCTCTCCCCCCCCCCCCCGGCTGGCATTTTGCACTGGGGTTTTCAGCTAGTCTGGGCCATTATACTTTGATCTTCTTCTAAGGACACCTGTGTTAATGGGTTTTTGCACTCACTGTATTCTCATACTGTAATCACTGCTTGTGGTTACAGCCTGTGCTTTTCCCAATCCATCCACACAGACAACGGGGCAAACAGACAATGGGGCAACAGATATTGACCAGCTATTGACCAGTCAGAAATGACAAAAGGGAAATGTACAGCACTGGTAAAACCCTAGATGCCTGTTGACTTGGCTTTTGTTCCAAGTCTTGGAAATACTGTATGTCACACTATAATTAAACTGAATATAGAAAATATTGCAACATAAGCTGACATAAGGGGCATTCACCAAGATATGGAAGGGGAGGAGAAACTATCAATACCCTGTTTCCCTGAAAATAAGACCGGGTCTTATATTAATTTTTGCTCCAAAAGATGCAATAAGGCTTATTTTCAGGGGAAATCTTATTTTTTCATGTACAACAATCTACATTTATTCATGTACAATCATGTCATCGTCTTCTGGTACATTGTCATAACTCTCCAAACCCCGAATTCCGGACTGAATTTCTTGAGACTCCCTTTCCTGTAGAACCATTGGCCCCAATATCTCAGGTCCAGCAATAAAGCTCTCCTTACATGAGCACCATGCCCATGTAGCCCGCTCGTACTGCATTGGCAACACAGTTGCCAGAGATTTTATCCCCACTACACCGCCTCTGCAAACGTACTACGTAAATGCATCTGTCTGGCTGACTATCTTAACTGGGGTTTATTTCTGGGGTAGGGCTTATATTATGAGCATCCTGAAAAATCACGCTGGGGCTTATTTTCCAGTTAGGTCTTATTTTAACCCAGGTCTTAGGTTAACCCCTGCTAACTGGGCAAGAGGCACTTTTTCAAGTGGTGTCCTCTTATATTTAGCAGGGGGAGAGCAATTGTCCCTCTTCACCCCAGCATAGTGTCTTTCTTGTGGCTGTTGCTGGTGGTGTTCTCCATTCTTCTAGATTGTGAGCCCTTTTGGGACAGGGAGCCATTTAACTTTAATGTTGTTGTTGTTTATTAGATTTTTATCCCACCTTTATGCCCGAAGGCACCCAAGGCGGCATTACAAGGAAATATAAAATTTAACATTAAAAAACAATATTAAAACAATATTAAAACAATATAGTAAAAACAAAATTAAAACAAAACAATAAAATTTAAAAACAAGCCCTGTGGATCATAAGATATAAAATATAACACACCAGCCAGCCAGCCTGTCAACAATTAAAAGCTTTTTGAAATAAAAAGGTCTTCAGACCCCGCCGAAATGTTAATAATGTTAACATTATTTGCCTGTAAACCGCTTTGTGAACTTTGTGTTGAAAAGCGGTATATAAATACTAGTGATTGATTGATTGATTGATTGATTTTTGGGGAAACAGAGTAGCACCCAGTTAACCTCCCTGGCTTCTATTTTGTGTTGGAGCTTAAAGATAGTTTGCCCTTCCTAAAAAAAGAAGAAATTGGGATAAGAGTCTCTTCAAAGAACACCTGATACCACAGCCTCGGGCAAGAAACAGACTTTTGAATGAGATTAGCATGATTTGGTTTCTCTAATCACAGTTACCTGTAGTCTCACAGCTGGATAATGTCATTAACAAGACCCTGAACAACACAATGAAGAACTGAAGAAAGGCTTCTATTCCCTCCAAAAGATTTTGTTTAAACAACGCAGGTCAATGCTTAAAGAGAAAAATTTCAAAAGCACTTTCCCAAACATTGCTTACTTTTACTGGATTTGTACAAGTCAAACAAATGCTTAGTCAACATTTGCTTTTGTGAAAACCATTTAGGATTTGTTTCAGAGGTAAAGTACCTTTTTTATCTATATATATAAAGAAGAGCGTGTGTGTGTGTGTGTGTGTGTGTGTGTGTGTGTGTGTGTGTGTGTGTTCCACATAGGCTCCGCAACGCCTGGACCAATTCGCGCCAAACTCGGCACGCGGGTGCCTTGGCCCTCCGAGACCGTCGCTGCGCGGTTTTGGAATGGATTGCGCCCCCATGGGCGCGGGTAAAAGCGAATTTGTGGTTCTGTATGCGTGGCTATGGGCTGAGCCGCAGCATTCCGAGGCTCTGATGATGTCATGATGAGATGCAAATGACATGCGAATGACATGCGGAATCTTCAGGCAGCAACTGAACTCTTTACAGTTGAAGACAAACAGCAGGCAAAGCGATACAGGGCCAGGGAAATGTGTTCTGTGGACATGTGGGCGGTCCCTGCTTGGCAGTGGACAGTTGGCACAAGGTGCTGTGGCTGTTGCTCTCACTCTGAAAGTTTACTTTCACTGTGTAATGTAAGGCAATTGGGCAGAAAGGCTACAAAGATGAAACAACAGCGTACACAGGAAACACCTGAGGGGTAAAAAAAGACTTGCAATGCTACGTCACAGAGCTGCTACATCTAGAGCAACAGAAACAGTACAGCAGCGTGACAAAAGACTACACGATAAGAGAGACAGAGCTGCTACATCTAGAGCAACAGAAACAGTACAGCAGGAGGGATGGGACATATAAACACCTGGGCACACATGTGAGTGGGGGGAGGGGTCAGGGATGGGACATATAAACACCCGGGCACACATGTGAGTGGGGGGGGGTCAGGGATGGGACATATAAACACCCGGGCACACATGTGAGGGGGGGGGTCCAGGGATGGGACATATAAACACCTGGGCACACATGTGAGTGGGGGCAGGGATGGGACATATAAACACCCGGGCACACATGAGTGGGGGGCAGAGATGGGACATATAAACACCCGGGCACACATGT
>JAJKFI010000007.1:13841293-13988112 GCA_029204185.1 Lerista edwardsae | reverse complement strand
CAGGGATGGGACAGATAAACACCCGGGCACACATGTGAGTGGGGGGGTCAGGGATGGGACAGATAAACACCTGGGCACACATGTGAGTGGGGGGGTCAGGGATGGGACAGATAAACACCCGGGCACACATGAGTGGGGGGGCAGGGATGGGACATATAAACACCCGGGCACACATGTGAGTGGGGGGGGCAGGGATGGGACATATAAACACCCGGGCACACATGTGAGTGGGGGGGTCAGGGATGGGACAGATAAACACCCGGGCACACATGTGAGTGGGGGGGGTCAGGGATGGGACATATAAATACCCGGGCACACATGAGAGGGGGGGCAGGGATGGGACATATAAATGGGCCAGCTGTATGCCTGGGAAGTGGGGGGGGTCAGGGATGGCACCTATAAACACCCGGGCGAAGCCGGGTACATAAAAGCTAGTATATATATAAAATGATCCTTGAGCTCTGTTATAGAACAGAGATTGGACAATTTTTTTCTTCCTATAACAGAGACCTGCTTTAGAAGAACCGATCTTGCCAAGTTCCACATAAAACAGAACCATCAAGTGGACTAAAACTAAGGGCCCAATCCAAAAGGCCCTTATCACCAGTGGTACATGTGTACCACCGGCGAAAATGTAGCGAACATGCCATAAAGCATGTCCACGGCACTTCTTTGCTTAAGTTGGGGTAGTGCTCATTCAACACCAGGCCCCCAGGGTGAGTGGGCGGGTGGTCCGTTTGGGGTGGGGGGAGGTAGGAGGAACCAGGCAGGGAGAGGGGAGGAGCCAGCCTTAAGGGAGTGGGAGCCAACGGTGGCTTCCACCACTGGATCTTATCCACAGTGGTGGCTCAGGCAGCCCAACACAGGGCTGTTCGATTCGCTGCCAGCAAAACAGCTGGTGGTCAGTCGAGGAACCCCATTATGGGTGACGGGGCTTTCCCCAGGGGGAGGGTTCAAATGTCCCCTTCTCCCAAGGAGCCTTAGGCGGCTACCCAGCTCCCACAGGATGCAGTGCTCGCCATTTTAGTACCGCTGCTCCTGAGGGTGCCAGTCAGTTCAGGATTGGGCTGTAACAGATTTGTCAATTCATTTTTAAAATTATATGCACTGTAGGAACAAGTTAGAAGGAAAAAAAGTCTGAATATATAGAACGAGATCAAATCCATCCACCATTTGGAGATTATGTACTAGATTTCAATGCGCATCTAAAGACTTTTAGAGCACAATCCTAACCTGGAGTTAGGCCAGCAAAGTTTGGCCGGCACAAAGGACACCATAAAGTATGTGTGAACCACTCTGGGAGCCAGAGAGGCTGGCACACAGATATGCACCATCCTCCCTGACTCCAAGAGTGGTCCAAACGTGCTTTATGATGGTTCTTGTGCTGGCCAAATTTTGCTGGCCTAACTGTGCCAGCCTAGCTCCAGATTAGGATTGTGCTCTTAGTCTTTAGACATTTATCTTTGAGGATAAGAGATAAACAATTATATTCCAGAGGAAGCAAAGCATCAATGTAATGCCAAAACATAGTATACTAATGTAAAAATTAAAAAGGACAGAATTGTCATATGATAGTTATGAAACCTGCTATGAAAGATCATGAAGTATGGGAAATTCTAACTGTAACATTTCCTAGCCATAACATTTGTATAAGAGCTTATGTGGGCCAGTGGATACGGTGGTGGACTTGGATCTGGCTTCAATTTCCTGTCCAGCCACAGAGATTCTGGGTGGTCTTGACCAAATCAAAATCTCTGAGCCCTTGTTTCCCACGTATAAAATGAGGGAACAACAGTGACAAACCTCACAGAGTTGTTATAAGGACCCCCCCCCCAAAAATGGCCAAGACTGTAAAGCACTGAAATAACACATTAGCCAGTTTTATATTGGGTCCAAAAAGATAGTCAGGAGCCATGAAGGCACTTTTCCCAGAGATAGCATCACTCAGCAGCTTTGCTTGAAGAGCTATGCTGGTTCCTTACACATTTTGACACTTTCATTTGTTTAAACCACTACTCTGCGAACTGTGTTCACGGGACCCATGGGATTTTTTTAGACACTTATCAGGAGTTTCTCAATGAGAAAGATCAATAATGGTAGATAAGAACATAAGAAGAGCCCTGCTGGATCAGGCCAAAGGCCCATCTAGTCCAGCTTCCTGTATCTCACAGCGGCACACCAGGTGCCCCAGGGAGGCATGAGACAACAAGATGCTTGCATCCTGTTGCCACTCCCTTGCACCAGTACTCTGAAGTAGCCTACTACTAATGTTAGGAGGTTACAACCCATCATTGCCTATAGCCCACAATGGACTTTTCTTCCAGAAATCTGTCCAATCCCCTCTTAAAGGCATCAAGATAGTTTGGAAGAAAGTTTGCACATCACTATCAATCTTTCCCTGAAATGTGCAACGGGGGGTGGGGTGGTCTTTCTTATCCAAGGGAAATGGGGACCAAAACTTTGATGCGATTAGCTATCTGCAAATAGTAGGGATTTTTTTTCCATAAGAAATAATTTACTGTAATAGGATCGACTCCAATCGGGACTGGAAGATCTCCAATAATTCCCAAAATCTTGTTCTAAAATATTAAACTATTTATATTTTAGAAAACAGCACCACACAAATTACTTGCATTCTAAACTTTAAAGAAATGTGTTTTTGTAAGCTATGCACGATGTAGGTTATGTTAGAGGTAGGCTTGATTGGATGGATGTTAAGAACATCCCTGCTGGATCAGGCCAAGGGCACATCTAGTCCAGCTTCCTGTATCTCACAGTGGCCTACCAGATGCCTCAGGGAACACACAAGACAATAAGATACCTGCAACCTGTTGCTACTCCCTTACACATGTTGATGGATGTTGGAAGAGGTTTAAGTGGAGGAGGAGGAAAAGGGAGCAACAGAACCAGAGAGTGGCAAGTCCACACAGTGAGAGGTCCATTCATCCATCCACAGTATTTATATACCGCTTTTCAACACAAAGTGGTTCACAGGCCAAATAATAATAACGATAATAAAGTTAAATGGCTCCCTGTCCCAAAAGGACTCTCAATCTTAAAAAATGCAGAATACCACCAGCAACAGCCACTAGAAAAAATGCTGCACAGGGGTGAAGACTGACAATTACTCTCCCCCAGATAAATCTAAGAGGAACACCACTTGAAAAAGTGCCTCTTGGCCACTTAGCAGGGGTTACATCTGCATAAAGTGGGTAGTGAGACTGGACAACACAGTAATTTTGAAAAGCCACGGAAATTCTAGGCTCTCATCTGAGGATCCTTGTAAGTGCACTGAATTTTTATGCATTATTCCCCAGATTCTTAACTGCGAGAAATGGATTAACAAAGACATGGATAGTAAATATCCCCTATATCACAAGGGAGTGCTGGGCGTGTTCTAGAGCAGTGCTTCTCGAACTATCGGATGTGGTGGACAGGCATTTCCCCCCCCCCAATGTGAACGCGCACCATATTACTATTGTTTCTTTCCTGAAAATTTACTGTGGACTGGTTAATAGGTCGGCACTGGTCCACAGACCACCACTTTCAGCCGCAAAGTGGCACAGTAAGTTCAACAGGTATGGCAAACCTTCCATGTGAAGGAAGGATTTGAGAACACTCCCCAAAACATTCTGCAAAATACAGAGGTTTCCCAGCAGATGTATAGTGGTTCCTTAACAGGGAAATCAATATAAGGGGCTGTTTGAAGAGAGATATTACAAACAGAAACTGAAGAAACTTTGCTATGTACTCCTTATCCAGGTATTGCTTCTAAAAGTACAATCAGTCTGTTCTCTCCCCACAGCACCGGTAGTGAGAATTTAACTGTTGGGAGTGCCTGCTTATAGAGAGAAGTAATTATGCTATTCTGAAGCAGCAAAACATGTTAATATATTTAGTACTACAGCAATTTTTTAGTAACCTAGTTCAATGTTCCAGCAAGTTTAAGTCCCTGTTCCTCAGCAGGAGACCCGTAGGCACATCAGCCCTGCCAAACTTCTCTCTTTCCCACCCCCTCATTCTCATTAACTCTGCCTTTTTCTCTGTTCTGATGTATGCAGAGGCTGCTGGCATCTAGATTCAGGCTCTTTGTTTTATTTAATGACTCATGTGCCTGTATATAACACAAACATGGCAATAAAAAGTGTATTCTTATGATACCACACAAGACTGGGATGTTGGTCACCTCAACCACCAGGTCACAGAAGGTAACCCTGGATAGCAGTTCGCCAGCAGAATTGACTTCCTCCCAAATAAATATACACAGGACTGGGCTGTACATGTGTGAGTCAACCAAGTCAAATGCAACTACAAATTTAAGGTTGTTGTAAAGATTACTGGCAGCCCAACCCTAATCTGCGCTGGTACAGCAGGGCCGAGTTGCCTTCACCATATCCAAAGCAGTTTAGGAGCAGGCTGAAGGTCTCCTTGAAGAAAAGAAACATTTGTTCCCTTACCTTGTGTAAAGCCCCAGCCTACCAAGTGGGACTTCTCAGATCTGCGACAAGAATAGTGCTGGTGGAAGTCCAAAAAGTTCCATGTAAGAACCTCCGGGCCCAGTATAGTAGGCCAGGACAGGACAAGACATGGCAGAGGCCTCCTCTGCTGATCCCGCCCCCTCCCCGGGCCTGAACTACTCCTCATTCTGCACTCCCCACCCCAGAAACATCACCTCCTTGCCTTCATTCCATCATCCCCCCATGCAGCTCAGCGCTTCACTCACCTTCGCTAGTGGTGAGGATACAGCACTAGTGGGACAGCGGAGGTCTTCCTGCTGGCACTGCCTGCTCACAAGTCATCACAAGTGTGCTTTATGGCACATTTGCCCCAGCGCTAGCAATATTTAAGATTGCGCTCTGAGTTAATCTATGTGAAACACTTCAAGAGATTACAGTATCTCATTTAGCTTTCTTCCAGCCATATACTTATGTAGGCTTGGCGATAGCAGTAAATACGATCTAGTCTCATTGAAAGCAAAAAAAGTCCCAAGTGTGACTCAAAGTTTAAAAAAAAAACAGTAGATAGTTCCAGAGGCGCAATCCTAACCTGGAGTTAGGCGAGCACAGTTAGGCCACCAAAGTTTGGCTGGCACAAGGGTCACCATAAAACACATTTGGATCACTCTCGGAGTCCGGGAGGATGGCGCACCTCTGTGTGCTGGCCTCTGACTCCAAGAGTGGTCCAAACATACTTTACCGTGTCCCTTGTGTAGTTAGGCTGCACAACTCCAGGTTAGGAATGCACCCCCAGTGTCACTGACAGAGCCTGGTCAGGTACTTTCTAGATGCCACACCCTCAACATAGCACCAGCTTAACTCCTCTGGTTTCTGCCCAGCTTCTGGGCAGACAGAGGAGTAGGTTGCTGGTGCACACATGCATGTAAAGCATAGGTTTCCAAACTGTGAGCCATGGAAACCAGCCAGGGGAGCCATGGATTCCTCACAAAAAAAAACTGCTGCTCTATACAATGTATAAGATTTATATACATTGGAGGGAGGCGCCTCCCAGTAAGTCAAGGCAGCAGCTAGTCAAAAACATTTGGGAACCACCAATGAAAAGGAAAGCTGCATAGGGCTTATGCCCGAGAGCCCTCTCCCCTCCTCCCAAAAAATGAGTGCAGATCTTGGATAGGGCTGGAATTCTAAACACTTACCAGGGGTTAGGTCCCACTAAATACATGCATAGGGTTGCACACAGTAAGGCCCCCTTCCTCCACTTGCACAGATAGAACTTCCATTTTTTTCTCCTTGGACAAAAAATTTCTCCAGATATTGAAACATAATCAGCATGCCCAAAATGAAGATTCCATTGTGCATTTGTATTAGGAATGCAGTGCAGAAAAAAATCTAAGGAAGCATGGTTTCTTCCGCTTGTGGGGTGGTGGTAGTGATTGGGCTAACTGGGATTTGGCTAAATTTGGCTAGGTGGGAATCAAACGGAGGGGAGACTTGCAGGTTTCATCAACAGTACCCCTACTTTTCCCTTTATAATTTGAGGTTCCACCCCACCCCCCACCCCCGGAGTCTGAAATTCTGAAAAGTCTCTTCTTGGTATAGCTACAGCAGGGCCGGCTTTAAGCCAATGTGACCAATATCGCCACATCGGGCCATGCGCTTCAGGGGGCCCCGCACTAGCAGGGTAAGCATATTGCCTGTGGCTGCAACTGAGATCTCTATGGGCTGTAAGTCAGTACTATAGGACAAGCAGAGCAGCTTCACCTTGGTCTCTCCCACCTGCCTCTGCACAGCCCAAAATGGGCCACCTGGAAGCAGTTGGCGGTGATGTTATGATATCACTACCAACTACTTCCACATGCCATGCTTTGCACGTGGCACAAACTCTTCTTGGTGAGTGGGGGGCCCGCTAGAGCCGGCCCTGAGCTACGGGGCTTATTTTTCCCCCTCCCCCAATGAAAATAAAGCAAGATAAAAAATAGTCCAGGGCAGGGAGGTGTCCTCAAGCATCATTTTCTGCCCAAAGCATCACTTTATGACTCAAAGCATCACATTCCCATCTCGGGGAGAGAATCCGTGAGCCATGCGCCGAGAGGGTCCGAGCTGGGAAACCCCTTGGCACACATCCCAGCCCCGCCCCGTCTGCCGAGGGAGGGGGGGGAGGCGCCTCCTAATCTGTGCCACAGGCCGCCACTACCCCAGGAGAGGGAGGTGGAGCAGGGAATCAGGAGCAGGGCGGGGAGGAGGGACTCGGTCGTCGTCGTCGCCCGCCCTCGCTTGCTTTTCCACCCTCCTCCAGGCGGCCCCAGCCCTGCAGCGCGAGCAGAGAGAACACCTGCTCTGCATTCCGCGCCCGCCTCAGCCTCACCCAGATACTCGAGCCCCGACTGGCAGAAGCGGTCTGCGTTCAGCATCTTGCCAGCACCGTCCGCTCGCCTCCTCCCCAGCGGTCTCTAGGACACCAGACGCGGTGGCGACCGAAATGGTCTCCGGCAAGAAACAGGCTCTCCGGCAACTAGGATCCCTCCCCCACTTCAGAGGCACAGGAGCGGGATCTGCGGGGCGCACCGGAAACCGTCCTTCCTCTTTTTCCTCCGCCTCCTCTGCCAAGGCTCTGCAAAAGCCCATAAAAGCAACCCCCCTTCACCGTTGGACTCTTCTGAAATGTTGATTTATGATCCCAATAACAGCCCACACACAGCCTCCGGCTCTACCCATTTCATTTTAACGGGCGGCCTGCTCCCAATTGTAGGGCTTTAAAATGTTGAAAAGCGTAGGACATGGTGGAACTAGGGTTATTATAGATTTGGGATGGCCAGTGGGAACGTTTGTTGTCTAGTTGATAAGAGAATTCCCATTTTGCTATAGCAGGTTAATCAGTATTGAGATACTGCTTTTCAACAAAAAATTCACAAAGCAGTTTACAGGCAAGATAAAATATAAAAATAGATATATATATCTGCATCTACATATGAGGTAACTATATAGTTATATAGCAAAATGGGAATTTTCATATCAACTGGCTAAACAATGTATTTTCCCATTAGACATTATTATTATTATTATTATTATTATTATTATTATTATTAATTTGATTTTTACCCCACCTTTTTGCCTGGAGGCACTCAAATCTGTAACCATAGTGCCATATTGATGAGCTGGCTGGGACGACCTCAGCAGAAGTTTCCCCTCATAGAATCAACATTTTTTCTCCCAGCTATCAGCCTTTGGTTTCCAAAACTGGCATTAGAATCTCTACTTTCAGTGATATATTATAAATGGCTGTACTGTCAGGAGCTTGGCACAATGAAGCTGCAGCTGACAAGAGTCCAAAAGCCACAGTAGAGTAATTCTCTAATTAGAGCCAACAAAAATCTCAAAAAGTAAACACCCAGCTGTCAAATTCTCTGGGACTTTTCTTCAGGCTGGATGTTGAGCAAAACAAAAGGAGTGGAGAAGAAGAGAAAAAATGTATTGGTTTTCTTTAAAAACGTGTGCCTGGAAGGAGGAGCTACCTGATAATATACAATACTTGTCATTATTGGTGCAGTTACTGGAACACAGTGGAGCTGGAAAAGGTGCAGAAGAGAGCGACGAAAATGATTACTGGGCTGGGGCACCTCCCATATGAAGAAAGACTGCAGTGTTTGAGGCACTTCAGTCTAGAAAAAAGGCACCTGAGGGGGGACTTGACTGAGACGTACAACAATATGCATGGGATGGATAGAGTGGATAGTGGGATGTTCTTTTCCCTCTCTCAAAACATCAGAACCAGGGGACATCCACTGAGTGCTGGGAGAGTAAGAACGGATAAAAAGAAATACTTTTTTATCCAGCGGGTCATTAATTCATGGAACTCCTTGCCACAGGAGTTGGTGATTGCATCTGGCCTAGCTAGGTGCCTTTACAAGGGGGTTGGACAGATTTTCTGGAGGAAACAATCCATTGTGGGTTATAGGCGATGGGTTGTGCAACCGCCTTACATTAATAGTAGGCTACTTCAGAATGCCAGGTAGTGGCAAGAGGATGGAGGCATCTTGTTGTCTCATGTGCTCCCTGAGGCATCTGGTGGGCGACTGTGAGATACAGGAAGCTATACTAGACGGGCCTTTGGCCGGATCCAGCAGGGCTCATCTTATATTCTAATTCATAATTTCTGTGGCTCTCCAGGGTGCACGGGGCTTGAAATCTGTGCCTTCTTTTACAGCCCAAGTTTCAAAAATTGCTGATTACTATTGCAACAATAGAAATGGTTGCTGACTTAGGGTAGGGTTAGCTCCCAGTGCCAGCAAAGAGGAAGAAGGTGCTCCCTTGAATAGGTGCTAGTAATTATCTTTGTGCTTGCTACTGAGCAGCTGAGCTCAGGTCTTTGCCATGAGAGAACAGTCCATTAATTGCCCAGTGATATCTTGAAATCACTATCATTAACTCTCATTTGTTATAACATAGACTGTCATGATGTGGAAAGAGGCAATTGTTTCGACTATACATGCTATGCAATATCAAGATTTAAAAGTTACATTTGGTATGTCTAACATCCTCTTTTACTCTAGGATTTCTCTCCTCCCCCCCCCCCCGCTTGGTTTTGTTTTGCTTTGTTTTTTCGCTTCTGGGAGGGATTTTCACTCTCAATCTCTTAATATAAAGTCAGCTAAAGGAATAGAATCTTCCTTTTGGATACCAAGTCCATTTGTGGTTGTAATAATCATAAGTTTCAGCACTACTGGCGCCTGTCTGTTAATGACTCAAAAGAGAACTAAATAAAAACAAGATGTTCATACATTTTGCCCTACTAAATTACTATCACCTCCCCATTGGAAGCTTGAAGTTTGTTATTACAAAATCCACAGCAGAAATCACCTGTTCCACAGTAAGCAGTGCAGGTTATCAGAGTTTACTTTTGTTTCCAAGGATACAATAAGGAATCACAATTACTATTGTAATTGTGTCTAACTGTCTCCCTGGGGAAAAAAAAAATCAATCCAGATCAATTCACCAGTAAAGACACTGCTCTGCATCTGGGGCCAATTCACTTTACCCTTAGGTAGGTCAGAAAATGGATTGAAACCATCTAGGCTAGTGGTTTCCAAAACGTTTTAACACCGGGACCCACTTTTTAAAATGACACTCCTAGCTTTACAAGTCTAAAACAAACCTGTTTATCAGCCACTCAAGCCTCTGTTTTTATCCTTTTTAACATAGGAGGGGGAAGTATTTGTTAAGCTCCACATTCATTGGATTGGGGCCATTCTGGTGACCTTGCATTCTCCTTTGATAGGAGCCAAGGCACTTTGATAAGAGCCAAGAACAGAAGGAACTACCTTCTGGAAAGTTGATTGGGTCCTGTGTTGATCGGATTGGGTCTATTCTAGTGTTGCATTTTCCTCGGCCTGCATTTCAATGTGGACCACGGCACATTTGGCACTTGCAACCCTAAAGGCGGCTGAAGCCAGCCTGAAACACTGCTTCCTGACTGATGAATGCCAAAGGATGTAGCTACAATGGTGCCTGGGCAGCAGTGTTTCTCCCCCCCCCCCAGCACCTTGTTTAACCATTGATGCACATTGCCTATGGTAATCTGCCTTGTCAGTTTCACAACCACCAAAAATTGGGTCACAACCAGGGACGTCATCTGAGCGCCGGAACTACCGGAACGCTCGGATGATTGACAGCCCTCCGCCTCTATGGCGGAGGGCTGCCATGCCCCCCCCAGCCTCAGCGCGCCGGAATCGCTCTGTTTTTGAGCGATTCGGAACGCGAGGGAGGGAGGGCGGGCCCAGCAGCAGCTCGCCCGTCCTCCGAAGCGGCGGAGCGGCCCAGGACCTCCGCGGAACTAGCGGAACAGAGTTCCGGGCCATTCCCCCTGAATGACAACACTGGTCACAACCCACTGATGGGGCCTGACCCACAGTTTGGGAACCTCTGATCTAGGCTGCTGATCCACATTGTGAAATGGTCACCTGAGAGCCCGTGCATATGACCATCAGCCTCTTGGTATTCATCCAAAATTCCTGTGCTCCTTGGCACCCTACCTGTGGCTAGTAAGTCATGTGAAGCTGGTGTCATGCACAGGATGAAACATTTACCACTTTACTGTGTATCTACATTTTTAGTTATTTGGGGTAGCATAGCCCTAGCATGGTGGCAACTGCACATGACAGATTAGCCAAGAGCAGAGAGTCAATACATGCAAGGATTCCAAATGGCTACCACAGGCTTGATTGTTCTTAGTATGGTTCATATGTGTTTCTATGGCTAGCAGGTCAGCATGTCTGGAAAAAGTACATCTTTGACTACCCCGCTGGCTACAGAAAGCTCAAAGATTTCCTAGTATTCGTAACATATAGAGCTGCTTTCTTTGAAAGCCGGATGGGAGACACCTTGTATTATATGAATGAGCAGCATAAATAACATTTTATGGCACATGGAAAAGGTACAGAATGTCAATCAAATAAATCTGGAATTTCCTCAGAACAGAACATAATGAAGACTGTGTATCAGTCAGAACATGAACATCCTAGAAAGATCCTGTGTAAGTAACTTACAGCCCAATCCAATTCCCCGCCCCAGCAATGCAGCAACGCGGAAATGGCGACCGCTGCATCTGGGGTGGGGTGGGGGAATTCCAAAGGTCTCCTCTGGGTAAGGTAGCATTTGCTCCCTTACTTAGCAGTAAGCCTCCATAGTGCAGAGAGGTCTACTTGGACCTATGCTAGAGAATGTCCATGTGAATACATGCTGCAGGATCGGGTCTCGGAAAGGAACTAGGATTTGGTGGCTACCACTGCCACCAAGCCCACCTCCTTCCTGGATCCAATCTGCCCATTCCCCACCCCATTGTCTTCCTATTCCACCCTCTCATTCAGAGCAATTTCTGTCCAAAATGGGCCATGTGCTATAACTGGCCAATGGTGAACACACAATATGGAATTGACAGTGCAATACTACATTGACTTTGCTTGCACCCTCCCCTGCAAATTTGCCTGCCTCACCAGGTCCAAGGGGATCTGCTGGTGCTTATGGGAAGGTTCCGGTCATTCCACTGGCACTGCTAGAGTGATTTTTACTAGTACTGTAAGGCAGTCAGCACTAGTGGAACACTCATTCAGCCAAGAGGGCAGCCCAATAAGATGTCTTAAGGCTGTGGGTGTTTTAGCACCGGGACCCACTTTTTAGAATGACAATCTGTCCAGGACCCATTGGAATTGATGTCATGGCCAGAAGTGCCGTCATTGTGACACCAGAGCCTGCTGCTTTCCTGAAAATGCAGCAATAAGTTGGGTTAGTTCTCAGCCATTTTCCAATAGCAAAGTGAATCAGAAAGGCAAAAAAAAAAAAAGATTTACAACCTTGACACAAGCAAAACAAACACACAGCCCTCTCCCTTTCCAGCATCCCATCTTCCCATATTTTCAGTATGGCTGCTCTAGGGGCTTCGTGACCCACCTGAAATTGGCTTGCGACCCACTGATGGGTCCCAACACACAGTCTGGGAACCACTGTCTTAAGGTGAGCTGGTTTTCTACACAGAAATGAACCAGAGGCCTACTTAGGCGAAATAGAGGGTTATTTTTCCAACTAAGAAATTTGAAGTTGGCCCACATGAGGGCTATCTGAGTTCCCTGAGAGGAAAACACAGATAGTTGATTCTTCTTGAACAATAGGACCACTTAGAAAGCAGCCTTCTGATATCCCGAGACTAAGTAGCAGAGAATGCAAAGGCTGTGCTTTGCAGATGAGGCACATGGAAAAAATTGGGCATAGCTGGTATGTTTACAATACACTGAAAACAGAGAGGATTTCATTCAGAGCAACTTCTGTCCAAAATGGGTTATGTGTTACAACTAGCCAATGGTAACACACAATATGGAATACTACATTGACTTTGCTGTTACCTGGTGCAATATCCATCCTATCCCAAGCCACCCAGCAGAAAAGGCGAGAGGGAAGCATAAGCCTGGGCAATTCCACATTGGCACAGCTCTTCCAGTAACACAGCCCATCAATCACGGAGTGTCACTCTAATCATGGAACCTACTGCAGTCCATAGCAAGTTAAGAGGTGTGTATATGTGTGTGTGCTTTGCTCTTGAGTACCATCCCAGCTCCATTTGCTAGGTGTTGCTAGTTACTGTATCTAATTTGATTCAGCTTTTTTGTGTGTGTTCATCCAGCCAAATTCAGGCATTTTCCATCAACCTGCTTATACTTTCCCTACCCACCCTTTTCCCCATTTGATTTAATTCCTTTTCTTCAGGATCTTTAATAAACGTATCTATATATTCTTGCCTGCCTTGTCCATGTTCACAAGTAAATCAGTGGATTGTCACATCTAACCACACTCTGGTGTTCTGGTGTTCTTGATGTAACTCCATCCCCTGGGGATCTGTGCTCTCCTGGGTGGATTTTTCCCAGTTAGTCTCAGTCTGCCTAGTCTTTGTAGCCCAGGATGCTGGAAGCAGATGGAAACTACCCCTGACCCTGTAAAAAGGGAAAGCGGAGAACAAGAAGTGGTATGTGAGTGCTAACTACTAGACACTACTCCCCTCATTCAACCTGACTTGTTCTGTTATCTTCTCTTACATGTGAAAAGTGGCCCTTTCTCCATAGTTCCCACCACTGAATTTCTCCTTTGTGTGCTCTTAGAGTGGACTACGTGAGGCCAGAGATGTATAGCTCCAAGGAGTATACCCTGTAATCAGCGGTGTTATGCTGCCGGAACGCTGGGCGGGACATCCGGGTGATCGGAAGCCCGCCCATCGCGTTCCTCAGCGTTACGCCATTTGCGTAACGTATGCAAGCAGCATAATTGGTTACGCAAACGGTGTAACACTGCAGAACGTGACGGGCGGGCTGTTGATCACCCGGATGTCCCGCCCAGCGTTCCGGCAGCATAACACTGCTGCCTGTAATCCAAGTTCTTGTCTCCCTAGCAGGGGCTTAAGTACCAGGGTTGGTGTGCTGCAATTGGCTGACAACTGTGGAGTCTGTATCCTACGATCCACTGTAGGAAAGTGGACAGGACTGGGATGGTGATGGTGGTGGGGTGTTGCTGGAGGATGTCCAGCAAACTTTTGACTTTAAGTACAAGGATAAGTCTAGTAGGAATTTTGCAAAACAGTATTATGCAAAATCTGGTCTGATTTACATTTATTATTTTGATTATTTTTGGCCCAATCCTATTCAGGCCTTACATTGCTGGAACAAGCATTCTGGCAATATAAGGCCCTTTTCTTACAAAATGCAATGGGCCATTCAGCACAGCCTGGTCACAAGAAGAAAACGGCCAAATCTACGTGCCAGCAGATCAAGGAGAGCAATGGGGTAGTGATGAGGCAGAGAGGGGGGCAGATTGGAGCAAGGAAACGGGTCATATTGCACACTGATATCCTATCCCCCTTCCTCGCCCATAGTCTATGCAGCTCAGGTCTATGCAGACTTGCGCCAGTAATACAACTGGCGCAGGTCCCGGTAGACTCAGCAGGCTGGCACAGGTTTACTCCAGAGTAAAGGAACAAATATTTCCTTACCCCAAAAGGGAAGGGTCTCCAAAACTCCCTGAAGGATACAGTGCATACCACTCTCGTGTAGCTGCATCACCACATAAGGAACTAAGTAGGATTGGACTGACCCTGTTGATTGCTTTGTCCATTTCACTTTTTTTTTAATTTTTGTATGCTCCTATCTGCTCCATAAATCAATAAATCAGTTTATGTATTTCAATTACGATCATTGTGATCTTTTCTTCAGCTTTACCATTGGGGAGTAAAAAGAACCCAATTTTCAGAACATATGCTTATGCTGTAATTCTATACACACTCACCTGGGAGTAAGCCCTACTGAATATAGAGACTTACCTCTGAGTAAATAAGCATAGGGTTGCACTGTTAGATTCCTTGATCTTTCTCTCTCACTGAGGTTTCCATTTTGCTGCACTATTTGTTCTCTAAGAGTACAATCTTAGCTCTATGGGATTTTTGGCCCATGAATGCAACATTTTCTTTTCTAAGTCTGTCTTTGTGCCCTGATGCTTGGCACAACCAAAGCCAAGCAGAAAACTCTTTTTTTGCTCACAGACTGAAGTTCCTGAAACAGCAGCTCTTCATCCGCAGTAACAGGGTAAGTGACACAGAGAGAATAATAAATACGAATTAACATCATGCAACTATTCCAAGGGAAATGTCTTGTTTTCAAAAAGCTGTCACTGGAACATTTTCATTGGGCTCAAAGCGCCTTCTGACGGATTAAAACATTTCATTTGCTTTGGCTTTTGGCAATTCTCACTATAGTACCTACATACAATTTAAATGGTGCAGGAGGAAACAGCTTAAAAAAGTAAAATAGTATAGCAAATTTGAAAATGCCAAATATCTTTAAATACATAAGTAAAACCACCTGTTTGGTGAGATTGACAATTATATAGGATTATTGCTTCAAAAATGTGCCTTTGCATTTCAGATGAACTGTAAGAGCATTATAATATTATAATGTATACTGTGTGTGTTTGTGTGTGTGTGTGTGTGTGTGTGTGTGTGTGTATCTGTATCTATATCTATATCATTATGTGTTATACACACACACACACACACACAGAGAGAGAGAGAGAGTGTGTATTCTCTCTCTCTCTGTGTGTGTGTGTGTGTGTGTGTGTATAACACATTATAATGTTATAATACAGTGTTATTCAAACTGTGGGTCTGGACCCACTTGGTGGGTTGTGGAAAGCTGGGAGCAGCCATTTTGGAAACTGTAGACCTTACTCTTGTTATATTCCTTTTGTGAGCGTTAACAGTTTGAAGTGTTTTTAATTTTGTTTTTAGTTCATTACTTTTACATAATATTTTGTCCTAATCTTGCTTTCTGTCAGGGATGTTTCATGGCTGTACAATTGCTGCAGTCCAAGAATGCCAACTTACATTTCAGGAGTGTCATTTTATTATGTTACAATGACAGCACTTTTTGCTTGATGATGTCACTTCCTGCCACAACATTGCTTCCAGGTTAATGACATCACTTCCGGTGGGTCCCGACACGAGTGCCATTCTAAAAAGTGAGTCCCGGTCTAAAAAGTTTGAATACCACTGTTATAATATATATAACATTATAATAACTCTGAAACTGGGTATTAAACGTTCTTTTTTACAATCAGTAAGATAGTGTACTTTCCTCTATCCTCTTATGTGTGAAGCAGCCATTGCAGAACTAAACCACAAAGAGATCTTCCATATCATCTCACATAATACTTGCCATTTGGAGGTGAGCCTGACACATCTAAACCTTGGTGTACCATTAAGAAAAGCATTGTCAGCAGAACGTAAGCACGCCAGGAGTAGATGAAATTAAACTCTCACACTTTTGGCAGCCTGGTAAGAATCCAGAGTGAATTTTATCTTCTAAAATCTGGACAAGTAACCTGAATGTTTTGAACAATGTAACAAAGCAAGTTATGAAAGCCTTCCTTTTAAAATGAGAGGAAGAAGCAAGTTTTTAATGTCTCTGTCTGTAATGTATCTTGAGTGCCTTTTGTGCTTTGTTTTCTGCCCCCTTACAACTATAAAAAAACTTGCTTAAATGTTTCATTTCTGTGGGAGCAATCCTAACCTGGAGTTAAGCCAGCAAAGTTTGGCTGGCACAAGGTCCACCATAAAGTGTGTTTGGACCACTCTCAGAGTTCAGGAAGGATAGTTGGTGGCCCTTGTGCTGGCCAAAACTTGCTGGTTTAACTGTGATCACTAGCGCAATCAAGGTTAGGATTGCACTCTGAATGGATTTAATCCTAACACAATTGCTTACTCATCAATCAAGCTGTAGCAATAGGTTTGTTGGTGAAGACACTATTAATTCCTGGTAAGGATCATATATTCTTGGAGGCGCTATTTTTAAAGCTATCCCTAATTGCATTTAGTGTTGAACATGAGATGACTTAGGCAGGAGGAAGCCAATTATCCTGGTTATAATGCATAGTCAGGACTGTTCCACTGACTGAGGCATTAGTGCTGTGCCACTGGCTGTTCCACAGCTCAGTAAATTGCAGCCTAATCCTAACCTGTGCTGGAACAGGCAGGCCAGCAGACCTGCGCTGTATCCAGCACATGATAGGCAGCAGCTAGAGGCCACCCTGGGGTAAACCCAGCGATGGGATCTACAAATGAACAAGGGGAACGCTGGGCGGGACGTAGGTGGGACTTCCGCTTGAGTGGCAGCCCGTCCGTTGCGTTCCGCGGCTGCCCTGGCCTCGGGGGGGGGGGCTCCTGCTCGCTGCAGGGGACAGGTGAGGGTCGCGCCGGGTGCTTGGGCAAGCAGCGGGGGGGCGCTAACCGGGGGCAGCCCCCCCCGATGCCAGGACAGCTGCGGAACGCTACAGACGGGCAGCCAATCACGCGGAAGCCCCGCGTAAGTCCCGCCCAGCATTCCCCTTGTTCATTTGTAGATCCCATCGCTGGGTAAACCCCAGCAGGCCAATAGGGCTGCTCAGAGCTGTGCCAGCAAAATCACTAGCACAGATCTGAGTGATCCATGTAAGGCCGACGGGGCCAGAGATGAGGATTAGGAACCATTCTAAATGCTGGAGGCCAGTCCCACCCCCTCCCCGAGCTAGTCCACCCTCTGCGCACGCCAATCCACCTTCTTTCTGCCCTCCCCCCATGCTCCCCCACCCTCTACGTCAGCCTCCCTTGGCAGTTTACATGAGAGTCGTGGGTCTAGAAAGTGGTGCAGGGAGGCCAGGGCACATCCATGCGCCAGCCTCCCCAACTTCTAAGGAGATACAAGCATGCCTTATGGCATGTTTGCAACACTCCTGGGCTGGCACAACTTGTGCTCGACTTGTGCCAGACTAAAGAGGCATTTAGGATTGCACTATAATTCAGCTTAGCTTGCTGGTTCCTGTTTGCACTTACTCAGAGCTTTAGCTTTCTAGATGCCATTATACCCCTCTGATCCCCAGTGGGTGGAATTAGTCATGCACATTATGATAAAGCCAGGTCAGGCCTTGGGCTTGACCATAAGAAATCCAAGTTCAATTATGTCATTGCCTGCCCCTGCCTAATTGGATGATTTATGACCACCCAGAGCATCCCCACCTGCTCTTTAGCTTGGATGTCCAATAAACTGGTGCAAACATGTGTTTTTGGGCTAGTGTTTTTAGCAGATCCAGATAATGAAAACAAGGGTTACACAAAATGACCTGTTGATCTGGCCATGCAATCTTTCTATACTGATGCTGGCTTCAAAGTATCTCAGGAAAGCCTCTTTCCTGTTGAACCTTATGCTGAGGCTTTCCTTAAGGGAAACATATGAGTAAGGAGTAAAGTGAGCTTAGTCATCCCACAAGGATTTGTAGCACACAAGCCAAATGAGATGCAGCAGCAATAAAGATGAAAGTAAAGAAAGTAAAGGCTTGGTTACTGAAAGAACAGTTGGACAGCAAAAAACCAAAACAGTCCTTTAGCTGTATATTCAAATATCTGCATGCTAGATATTTTCTGGGATAGGATGGGCAAGCATTTGTCAGATATATTGGGCAGAAGATTTAGCCGAGAGGGTTACTGCCTCCGTTTGCCCGAAGATAACAGCTGAAGATCTGAAGGTCGTGAGCTCGGGACTGCCGGAAGTCTTTGTGAGCGGCAGACCTTGCAAACTGTGGCTGATTAAAAGCTGAGTTCCAGCTGCCTCATGGGAGGAGGAGTGTGCTGAAGTCAGCTGCGTCTCTGGTGGGAGCAGGGAAGCCTCATCAGCCAGCAGAAGACAGACGGGTGGCTAAGAAAGGAGGCTAAATCCAGAAAGAAAGATCTGTATGAGTGTTGTTCTTGAAAGATAGAACATTTCTGTAAATTGTAAAAACCTTCGGGTTTATGAATAAAAGTCTGCCTATGTAAACCGCCTTGAGTTACAGTCATTAGAGAAATCTAGTGATCTTAAGAAAGGCGGTATATAAATACATGTATTATGATGATGATGATGATGATGATGATGATGATGATGATGATTATTATTATATTTTAAAATGTAGATACATGCATCCTGTCATAAGGCAGGGGAATCAAATCTAAGATCTCTCCCAGCTGGAAAAAATTCCATATGCAATGAGCTATTTGCAAGCAGCCCTAGGACCAGACTGGTAGGTGCTTCTGAATAAGAGCACAGAGGAAATGTCAAAAGACTAAAAAGAGAGGTGAAACCTTAGGCTGGTGCTAAGAAATGAAAATGTATTATAACATATGATGTGCTTGAAGCATACAGAACAATGCAGCATCTTCACTGGTGAAAGAGTTGTGATGTAGATTTCTAACAACAGGTAGAATGGTTGATGTTGATAATGTTCAAAATGTGTCAGGCACAGTAATCTCTCTCTCTCTCTATATATATATACAGTATATATAATTGGATGTTTGTATGTTTGTGTGTGTGCATGTTCCACATAGGCTCTGGAACGCCTGGAGTGATTGACACCAAACTTGGTACACATATGCCTTACACTCTGGAAAGAAATACTGGGGGGGGGGGGGTAAGACCCCCCTAGCAACCCTATGGGTGGGGGTGCGAAGGGGGTGCTATGTAAAAATACTTGAAAATGCCCAACATCGGTGTCTAATCCATAGTTTCCAAAGTCGCCGAGATGAGCGGTGATGCTCCCAATGCCGTTTGAGTCTGGGTTCGGCCCCCCTCGGCGTGGGGGGCGAGAAGGGGTGCAACATAAAATGTCCACCATGACCTGCTGGAACGCCTGGAGCGATGTGCACCAAACATGGTATGCATATGCCTTACGGTCTGGGGACAAATACTGTGGGGGTAAGACCCCCCCTAGCACCCCTAGGAGTGGGGGTGCGCAGGGGGTGCCATGTAAAAATGATCGAAAACAGTTGATATCGGAGTCGAATCCATAGTTTCCAGGGTCAGTGAGACGAACGGTGACGCTCCTGATGCCGTTTGAGTCCAGGTTTGGCCCCCATCGGCTTGGGGGGCGAGAAGGGGTGCGAAACAAAAGGTCCATTATGACCTGCTGGAACGCCTGGAGCGATTTACACCAAACTTGGTACATGAATGCCTTATGATCTGGAAAGAAATATTGCGGGGTAAGACCCCCCTAGTACCACTAGGGGTGAGGGTGGGAAGGGGGTGACATGTAAAAATAGTCAAAAATGGCCGATATTCGTGTCAAATCCATAGAAGATGCTGGGTAATATAATTGAAGTGACTATCTTAACAAGAAAGGGAGAGGGTGAAAGTTTTTATCCCATGGATAACACTCATTCCAATGGATCTCCCTTTTAACTTTAAGAGACTGCCATTTCCAGTGAGACTCGCATTCTCGATCACAATCAATAAGTCACAGGGGCAGTCTATTAAGTGCTGCGGAGTGGATTTGAGATTGCCATGTTTCTCCCACGGACAACCTTATGTGGCTTGCTCAAGGGTGGGTTCACCCAAGAATTTATTTATTCTTGCTCCTGGAGGTGAAACTAAAAATGTTGTTTATAGTCAAGTTTTCTGTTAAATTAATATTACAGTGAATTTGTAAAAGATTTTACTTTATAATTTTTATACTGTACTTATACTTTTAATTTCCTGTACATAAAATTACTTCGATTTTACTCTATAGGTAGAATTCATTCCCTTTCCTTTCTAATAGAAACTTGGGATAAATAAATACCCGGGCAATGCCGGGAAAGGACCAGCTAGTATGTTATAAGTTTTCATTTCTAAGCATCTGTCAGAGGCTTTACCTCTCTGATTTTTTACTTTTTCAATCCTTTCACGTAAAGAAAATGCCCCCTAAACTGATTGTTCCACTAATTTTTCATTACTTGGTTTAAGCATCACATACATAGTCAAGGTTTTGTTTTGTTTTTTACAGAATGAGAACATAATGTAGGTACTCAACTTTACTAGGTGCTAAGTTTATTAAACAGAACAATAAGAGGTCATTATGAAATCGCCCTTCCATTGTAAATGAACTTTCAGGGCTTTTTTGAGTTGATATTTGTTACAACTAAAGATTACCTCCATGTAGAAAAAATGCAGACGACAAGCGTACACTAATAATTGTTAACGATGTGTAAAGTACTGTATGGATCGTTATTTCTATGTGAGTAAAAACATTGGGGAACTAACAGCCCCATGCAGGATCTGAATGCTGGCTGGAGTGCTGTGCAACAGTGGAACAGAGTTCTGTTGTCACAAAATGGCCACTGACAGCATGCAGAATGCTCCCCATCAGTGATGTCATGCAGGGGGAACGCATGGGAACTCAGTTCCACTTGTTAAAATTAGGGCTAAAATTCTTCTTGGTTGGCCGGCACTCAGAGGGTTAAAGGGAGCGACTCAGGATTCCTAGGGGGGCGAAGGGGGAAGGGCTGCAGTGGGGAAGTCCCGTCCTGCACAGCCCCCTTCCTCGCTCCCTCCAGCCACACACATGGAGTCAGCAGCCACTCTGGTGAGTCTGCAGCCCACTGGGGAGAAGGGGCGTCCTGGGGGTGTGGTGGAAAATCGAGGGGGGCCCTGGAGGGGAGCCGGGACTTTTTGAAGCTGCCCTCCTGACCTGCCCGGCTTTGGTGTGGGGAAGTGCCCAAGGGTGCCATCCGGAGTGGTGCCGCCCCTCAGCCCCTTCCACAGGTTTCTGCCTCATTTTGCTCAGCCAGCCTCGGCTTCGAGGCTGCTGCCCCCGTGCCAATTTTCAACTTCCCTGGCAATTTTGAATAACTCCACCTTGCCTAGCTGCGAAGACCAAGGAAAGGCTTTCGCCGCTGTCTCTCCAGTCCAGAGCGTTTCACTGGCACTCTGGGTGTGAGGTTTCTGGGAGACTGTTCCCACTGCTATTGGAGCTGCAATTGGGGAGGGGGGAAATCTTTGCTTTCTGTTCTGTAGGCGCCAGGCGCTGTACAGAACTGGCTGGCTCCGCCCACTCGTCACGGACGTCGTCGCTGGCTAGGAACCAGCCGCGGGTAGACCTGCGCTCCGCCAGCCTCCGGCTTATGACATCACTTCCGGTGGGCAGTTCCTGACACGTGCCAATCAAAAGTGAGTTCCTGTTCTTAAATCATTTAGATGACACCACTGCTCCCCATCCATCACCAGATCCCGCCACCCGACCCACTGCTGCCACTGGAGCAGGTAAGGTAGCAGTAGGGACAGATAGGGAGGAAACCGGGCGGGGAGAAGGTGGGGAGGCTGCAGGAGTGGTTGGTCTGGTGGTCACGGCACACACTGGATCCATTGGCATCTTCCTCCCTGTTCCCTTCCTTTCCTCAGACCTGCGCCAACTATAGAGCTGGCACATGTCTGAAGAAACCCATTGTGGTGAGGTAAGGGGATTTAAATCTCCTTTCCCCTCTGAAGCCTGATCTGTCCCCTCTCCCTCGCTGGATACAGTACTCTCCTTTTCAGTGTTACTGTGCCAGCAGGGAAGGTTAGGGTTGGGCTCTGAGTATTAGTTTCCTAACAGATGTAATGCTAGCAAAATCCAGCAAGGCAACCAGTACTTCTTAAATAACTGTGTGCATTTTAAATGTGACTATTGTGGGCACTTGTTGGATGGTGTCCATGACAAGTAACCCGCTCTTCCCCACACTAATGTCTGAAATACTTTTGGTATGTTAAAATCTTTTTCTGGTAAGTAAAATTTCTCTGCACACAAAAAGGATGAGTGTATATCAACATAGCTGCTCATGTAACCCTTTAGAAAGAAAGAACAATGTAGAAGATTCCCTTAGGAGTAAAATGCACTAGACGCAGAGGCTGCTAACCATTGATTTGTATGGGACTTCTATGTCCTTCAGGGCGGCCTTCAGATTTCTTCCCTCTCCCAACCTAAAATTAACAACCGGTTCTGCAGAACTGGTGAGAACTGGCTGAATTTCACCACTGGACTAGGGAAAGAGACTGCAGTTAGGAAAACTGGCTATATTGGCAAACAATTTCTCCCTTGGGCAAGTGAGATAAAACATAACTATCTCCAATTTTTGATCAAGCTGCAAGAAAGAAGAGCATTCTCGCTAGCTAGGTTCAATTCTTGCCCATCAAACCTCCTTTGGGGAAGTTTTGCAGGGGCAGCTGAAGGAGATAAGAGTTTGCCCTTGTGATGGTTCCACAGTGGAAACCCTTACACATATGGTCTTTAAATGTAAATTGTATGCTGACCTTCGTCAACGACATTTAGATCAATTTGGTATTTCTACTTGGAAATCAGAGATTGAGGCTTTAAGATTTGTATTACATGGGGTAAACCAGGAGCGCACAAGGAACGTGGCTAAATCGCTTCACTTAATCTTTTGTAGGCACCACGCAGTTCAAACCTCTATCTCTTTTAATAACCCAGAGATGCAAGACTAGCCTCTTTTCTTTTTCCCTTGTACTGTTTATTTTCTTGCTGTGATAGTGATGTTTTTGTGGTGATGCCAATAAAGGTTTTGGATCTTGAATCTTGATCTTGCAAACAATTTCTGTCGTTCCAGATAAATGATTGTCTTATTAGGGCTGCAGTTTGGAAATTCGTGATGGGGAAGCACAACAGTTAGCCAGGGCTGTATTACCCATAAGGCTTACTAAGCTTAAGCCTAGGGGCCCCGCAGGACTAGGGGCCTGTCAATGTTCTTGCCAATGTGTCCTGAGGTTGAGGCACAAGACCTGAGCCGGGCCCTGTCACTTGCAGCAGATGGCGGCAAGCCATCCACCCCGGCCACAGGGAGCAACGTGGAGCTCCCATGAGAACCTGGCCTGGCCCCCAACACCGGGGAAGTCGGCAAGCCAGGGCCGAACAGAACCTTTGTAGCCAGACACCTATCTTCTGGAGTAGATATCACAACAATGGTGGGATTCAAATAACAACCGGTTCTATGACGTCATAGCCGGAGCCAAAAAAAACCCCGAAGCCAGCCGAGGTGAGCGAGTGGGGGCGGGGCCCGGCCATTTAACAACCGGTTCTATAGAACCTGGGCGAACCCCCTGAATCCCACCACTGTATCACAAGGCCACACTCGCATGGGCGCCAGGGCCGAACAGTGCCTGCGTACTCAGTTGCCTGCCAGCCCAGCTCCAGGAGGCCGAGGCAGGCGGCACAACCACCACAGAGCCTGAGCCAGGCCCTGTGGCTCACAGCAGGCTGCAGGGAGCCAAGACACTCTGCCCTGGCAACAGGGAGCCAAGCTGCAGCAGAATAGAGCTCCTACCCTTGTAGGAATAGAATAGAGCTCCTACCTGGCCTGACCCACAGCGCTGGGTGGGGGGGAGTAGTAGAGGGAATCCCGCAAGGAGAGGTGCAGGAAAGTAACAAGGGCTGGGGGGCCCCTCGATTTTCTTTTGGGAGGCAGCCCAGGGCAATATTGACTCATGGCCAGGTTAGTGCCAGAGGGGGTCGCAACTACCTGAAAGCCTAGAGTCCCAGCCATAGGTTTATACAGCCCTGCAGTTAGTCCAGCATTAAACCTGAGTACAAGCTAATTTTGACAGACACATCTCAATAAGAAACACCTTTCAATTGCTGGCACACTCCATTCACAAATTGTTGTATCCATGTATCAATATCCTCTAGAATTTAGAGCAAATATCTTTGTTTGTAAATCCAACTAAGGGCGGAAGCCTAACCTGGAGTTAGGCTGGCCCAGTTATGCCAGCAAAGTTTGGCTGGCACAAGGGCCACCATAAAGCACGGTTGGACCACTCACGGAGTCAGGGAGGATGGTGCACATCTGTGTGCCTGTCTCTTTGGCTCTGAGAGTGGTCCAAACACCTTTAAAGTATCCCTTGTGCCAGCCAAACTTTGCTGGCCTAACTTTGCTGGCCTAACTCCAGGTTAGGATTGCACTCTAAATGTTTTATTTCACAGAGAGCTCAACATCTTTGTGTTGTGCTCAGCACAAAGGGCAAGGAGGAGTGCACAGTGCTAAGCCCGGTAGTTTTTACAGAGTTGCATTGTCAGAACTATCCAGAGTTGTCTGATGATTACATTAAGCTGAAAAGAGGTCATATTTTGGCCATCTTGAGTTCAAACTATGGCAAAGAAAAGCTGGATTTTTGGAAGATGAAACTGAAGGGAAGTCTCTTGACAATTTCTGTTCAAATTATCTCTTCAGCGAGGAAAAGGAAACATCTTTAAAAGTACTTAAGTACCATGTGAGTGACCCTTCGCTGCTGGAATGCTGCCTCACTAATGATGCAGAGAAGAAAAACAGCCATTTCTGGCAGACTGTGTCATGCTAGACAAAAAGGTTTTAAATGCCTGGTCAAAATAAATATTGCTTGGAAATCCTGGCATAGGAAACATATGTGACAGCCAAGACTTAGCTCATCCTGGGGGGCAACCAATGAAGGTCTGTATTTTTCAGCCCTCATTCCAGAGTGCTGAATATTCCCTGTAACCCAGCACCACGTGCCTGTCCGCTAATCCAGATGTGTGGATGTGGATGAGAGAAAGAAACAGAGCAAATATATGAGTAGCTGCTTCCTCCTGGATCCCTGAAAAACACCCAGAAGCATGTTTTCAATATGCACAGCACGATCTTAAAAATTAATAATGTCCTAAATTGTGCTGCGTTTCTATGATGTCTTCAAAATAAAATACTGAGGAGAGAGGAAGGCAGGCATGAGAAACATGCAAGATCAGAGAATTAGTGCAACCAAGAATGTCATGCTGAGTATGAAAAACTCAATTTTCTTTGCAGAACAGACTTTTCCCATAAAGCACCCAACTGGCCAAATAAAAATACCATTTCATCCACCCTAATACACCATTCAACAGCAGGCTTGTGCATAATCGTCAAAGTATCAATTGTATGATTTTTATCTGTTAAATATACTAGCGTGTTGACGGACTGATTTTCATGCTTCGTATCCTACTTTACTTAGAGTATGTTCGAGATTAAATGGTTAAAATAATACAATAATATATTAAGCTAAGATATAAGAGATACGAACAATCAAAACATTAGTAATAAAAACATGGTCATTTAGAAGATCCTATCTTTAAAATGCCCACTGAAGCAACACCAGTTAATAACACACACTTAAAAGCTGGCACAGAAAGTAAAGAAAAAAGGGTTATTTTGTCCCTTTCCAGTAAATTGAATTGTAGTTGGGGATTTTTTCAAGAATATTTAGGGCGCAATCCTGAGCTGGAGTTAGGCCTAGGAGTGTCACAAATGCGCCATAAAGCTTTATGGTGCATTTACAACACACCTGAGCCGGCACAAGGGACTTGTGCCGAACTAACTCCAGGTTAAGATTGCGCCCTTATAGTATTGCGCCTTATAATATTATCTGGACAAAATGAAAAGGCCAGAAGATTTTGGAGTATTAGCCAAGGGTAGGAAAGATAAGATGAAAAGCAGATGGGGCAAAAAAGGTCAGACTGAGAATCTATTACACAGGAAAAGAAAACAAATAATAGGAACAAAGAAATTTAAAACCATCTTGAGAAGTGACTAAAAAAAAGAGATTCCAGAAGATAAAAAGCAGTGAAAGGTTTTCGACAGAACCTACTCACTTCATAAACTATACCTGCTGGATAGGGCCGAGGGCCCATCTAGTCCAGCTTCCTGTATCTCACAGTGGCCCACCTGACGTGCCCACTGTGGGCCTGGGCACGTTTGTAGCAGGCGCAAATCTGAGCTGCCCAGAGTGGGGCCAAATGGCCTGGGAATGGGGCTTAGGATCTGACCTATGCATCTTCTTGTCTCATGCCTTCCTGGGGCACCTGGTGGGCCGCTGTGAGATACAGGAAGCTGAACTAGACGGGCCTTTGGCCTGATCCAGCAGAGCTCTTCTTATGTTCTTATGTTCTTAAAGGCTTTGGTTTTTACACTATTTTTGTTCTATATTTGGACTCTGAAATATATGCACTTAAGAGCATTGAACAAATCTATATATATAAAGAAGAACGTGTGTGTGTGTGTGTGTGTGTGTGTGTGTGTGTGTGTGTGTGTATGTTCCACATAGGCTCCGCAGCGCCTGGAGCGATTGACACCAAACTTGGCACTTGCATGCCTTGTGGCCTGGCCACAAACACTGCGGGGGGCAGACCCCCCTAGCGCCCCTGGGGGTGGGGGTGCGCAGGGGGTCCCACGTGAAAACGGCCGATATCGGCGTCTAATCCATAGTTTCTGGGGTCCCCGAGACAAGTGGCGATGCTCCCGACGCCGTTTGAGTCCGGCTTCGGCCCCCCTCGGCGTGGGGGGTGAGAAGGGGTGCGAAATAAAACATCCACCATGGCCTGCTGGAATGCCTGGAGCGATTGACACCAAACTTGGTCCGTGTACGCCTTGAGGTCTGGCGACAAACACTGCAGGGGTATGACCCCCCTAGCACCCCCAGGGGTGGGGGTGCGAAGGGGGTGCCATGTAAAAATACTCAAAAACGGCCGACATTAGTGTCAAATCCATAGTTTCCGGGGTCGCCTAGAAGCTTGGGATAATTTGTTACCCGGGCAACGCCGGGTAACAAAAGGCTAGCGAAACATAAATGGCTTAAACTGACCACCTCCTTTGATGTCTCTTACACTCATGGTCCAATGTTATTGGGGCTGAGTAGCAGCAGAACATAAGATTCACTGGAACTGATTGTTGTAAAGCAGTCAACACTGGCCCATAAAAAAGCCCCAGTAGAGCCCTGAGTAGCTCAGTGCTGGGGGGCTGGGGGGAAGTGGATGCCCAGCCACTGTCAGCCACCAATCAAGGTAAATGGGTGGTAAGGTGGGAGGGGGAGGCAAAACTGGGGCAGGGAGGGGGGGAAATGGGTGGAAGGGAAGAGGAACAGTGCAGTGGAGGTTGGTCCAATGGTGATGGCGTGCTCTGGAACTTATTCCCCTTTTCTGCTGCCTCCCTGTTCCCTTTCTCTCCTTGAACGTGTACTACTGAAATTGCTAGCCTAGGTTCAAGGAGACCCATTGTGGAGCAAGAGACTTACGGAGGTATAAGTGGATTTAAATTCCCTTTCGCCCCCAAACCCCCAATTGCCTTACCCCACTAGATACTGCATCCCTGTTTTTGGCACAGTTGCACCAGCCCAGAGGGGGCGGGAGGGATAGGATTGTGCTACAAGACACACAATAAAACAAAAAACCCAGACTCCACAACAAAATCAATTCAGAATTTTAAAATCTCGTAAACACCACAAAATGTTAATGACAGTTATAAAAAAATATTGTTCATTAATTATGAGCCCCAACTTTGGTGAGAGAGATCAAATACAAATGTAAACTGTGTGATTTGAGACCGTATTTATTATTTACCAAGCAGATTGAGATGCTCCATATAGAAGGAAGCAAAAATGACACAACCCCTTCACTGAGATCAGACAATATCCATATTTAAAAATGCAGTGGATGTGCACACACAGCTCTAGAAGTTTAGAATATAAAGATCCCTGTCCTAAATATGCTGTTTCAACCCCCATACAATTTAACGCTTAGGGTGTTTGGAAAAAAAATCTAGCTCCTGGAGTGGATTTTATCATCCTCTTTTTCAAATATGGCCATGGCTCTACTTGCAAGACATTTAGAGTTCAATCCTAACCTGGAGTTAGGCAGGTACAGCAAAGATTTGCCAGCACAAGGGACACCGTAAAGGATGTTTGTACCACTCTCTGAGTGGTGCACAGAGAAACCAGCACATACAGATGTGCGTCATCCTCCCTGACACTGAGAGTGGTCCAAATGTGCTTTACTGTGTCCCTTGTGCTGACCAAACTTTGCTGGCATAACTGTGCCGGCATAACTCCAGGTTAGGATTGCGCTCTTAGAGTCATTCAAGTCATGAGCCATTTTGAGAAATGAATCAAGCCAGTAGTCAATAGCTTCCTTGAGTACAACTTCAAAGAAAAAAAGGGAGGTGGTGTGTGTGTGTGTGTGTGTGTGTGTGTGTTAGTTGCCATTTAACAGTCACTCCCTGGCTTGTACAGAAAGAAAAACTCCAGCCATTGGTTCCTATCACAAGAACATTCTTTCCACATGCTTTGGGCACCGCCTTCTTTCCCATCCAGGGAAAAAAGTAGGTTGTGTTGTTCTATATACAGGTTGAGCCTAATTTTCTGCAGATTTTTAATCTGCAGATTTGGCACAATGCAGATTTGATTCTGCTCAACCTGAAGCCTCCAAGGGCGACCTCTGAAGCCTCTGGAGGCTCTTCTGAGGCATGCCAAGGCCATGGATATCCATGGTGGGCCTTGGTGGGCTTTAGAATGGCCGTTTAGGCCAAAAGACACAGCTTCTGGTTTTTCGGCAAATCCGGAAGTTGTGTTTTTAATGCCTTATAAGCAGTGGTGTCATTCAAATGATTTAGGAACAGGAACTCACTTTTGATTAGCACTTGTCGGGAACCCGGAACCAGCCACGGAGCCCGTTAGGATCCGGAACGCCCGTTCTGGTCCGTTCCCTCTGAATGACATCACTGCTTATAAGGCATTTTGAGGCCCAGGGAAGCCTTATTAGACATTAAAAATGCAATTTTTTTTTGTGCCTACATGGCCATTCTGACATCTGCCGAGGCTGTACATAGACAAATGCAGCCTCAGCGGGCTTCAAAAAGGTCTCTGGACTGCTCTGGCTGGGTTCAGAGGTTGGGGGGCAAAATCACAGGTTTACTTACCAGTGGATTTTTTTATCTATGAGAGTTCCGGGAATAGAACCCTCATGGATAAAAAAAGCCCCACCTATATCTTTACAAGTCCCTCCACTGTATCTTGGCTGCCATGCCTTCTTGTCCCTCCCTCCAGTCTTGTGCAGCCAAAAAAGCCCTGGAAGCCTTCTTCCTCTCCTCACCCCACCCCACCCAGCCCCATCTCCTGCAAGCACCTACCCTCCTCTTCTCACCACATCCGGCACTGCCGTTGGCCTGAAAGCCAGCTTCTGCATCAGCATCCGGAATGCCACAAGGTCTTCAGCATGTTGCAGAGGCAGCAAAAAAGTCTCTTCTTTCAAGTCATTGACCTTGACTCGCAAGTCAAGTTGGCATTCACAACTTGAGTCAATTCAAGTAGCCAAAAACAGTTGCCAAAAACTCAGCTTTGACTCAAGTTGAGTCAAACTGAGGGCGCAATCCTAAACTGAGTTAGGCCGGCATAAACTAAGTCAGCAAAGTTTGGCCAGCACAAGGGCCACCATAAAGTGTGTTTGGACCACTCTCGGAGTTAGGGAGGATGGCTCACATCTGTGTGCTGACCTCTCTGACTCCAAAAGTGGTCCAAACATACTTTACGGTGGCCCTTGTGCTGGCCAAACCTTGTTGGCTTAGTTTATGCCAGCTTAACTCAGTTTAGGATTGCGCCCTGAGTCAAGTTCCCATCCCTGATATATAGTTGCTGGTGTGCATAGCCAGAGAGAAACTTACATTAACTGCCCAAATCTGAGCTGCTCGACTGCCCATGCTAGCGATGTTAGCCAAGCGGCTACCGTTGCATCCTGCAGCAACTATGCAGCCACAGGAGGCTCAGTGGAAGGTGACGTTCATCCTCTTCCCACTGGGGTAAAGGCACAGGCAGGCAATCGGTCTACTCACCTCTGTGCCGGCTATTTTGCCAGTGCAGAGGCTAAGGCCACGTGGCCTGACATGGAAAATAGCATCAAGCACCAAAGATCACTGCCAGTCCTACCCCACTCCGCCCCTCTGCCTGCTCAGGAACACGCTCTCACCTTGCACAAAAAGCCCACAATGTGGGTGATTGGTGCACCCAACGCTCAATGGCTTGCGTTGCCACCTGGGTGCGGTGTGGAGCAGGCATTGGCTTGGCATTTGCCCAGAGCTGGCAGTAATGGCCTTAAGGCATTACCACCCATGTTAAGGCCCATAGGATTGGGTCCTAAGAGTGGATCTGGAGGAATCCATGTTTCTTCAACGTTGTCATCCACATCTATTATCTAACCATTTCCTACATCCTACTCAGTTCATTTTGGCATCACTTCTGTGGCCACTAGCATTGGGGCTGATTGGTGGCTCCTTCAACATCACTCCAATGACACACAGGAATGATGATGTGCTGATGATGCACAGATATGTCAGGATGCTGTTCCATGGATAATGGGCTTCAACCATTATCCTGGATCTGTTATTGGGAAGGTTGCACCAGCGTGCTTTGCCAGGATAGGCTTGGCATTTAGTCCCTTTTGCACTGGCATCAGTGCACCCTTGGCATGCCATTGCCAGGACAGGCTTAGGATATGATAGATGTCATGGCAGAGACCATGTGCCAATAGAGCAGCATCCAAATAGGATTGGACCATCAGAAGCTGAAGGACCGTATAGATATTGGCATTGTTTCCCCAGCATCTTATATAGTGCTGTGACTTGATACAGGTGAGAAGCAATTTTTTTTCTACATGTTTATCTGGAGCTAATATAAGAACAAGACAGGAGTGAAGAGAAGCCTTTGATTCAGTCAGCTGATAAGGAGAGCCAGACATTTCATTCACTGACTGTAATATGCTGATACAGCTTGTTTCATAGTGCAAATGAAAGAATTTGTTTCTGCATCACCATAAACGATGCACATGTCAGTCTGTCCAGTTTCATACGACTCCAGTTACAAGGTGAACTGCTGATAGCAAACCATCTTTTCCTGTTCCGCAATGTTTTGCAACAAGAATGTAATGTTGCAAAATCTCTTTCTTTTTAAAAATTGTTAATTTACATTATGCGTACAGCACCCTTTTATTTATTTGTGTAAAGACTAACTGGTTGGTCCTATGTAGATAGCAAAAGAGCGTGGTTGGAAGCTGCTGGCTACATTGGATCAGTTCAAATGTAGTGCCAAACCATCCTTTGGTGCTATGTAAATACAGTCAGTCCACATCTTATGCACACTTAGAGCGCAATCCTAAACTGGCGTCAGGCCGGCATAAACTAAGCCAGCAAAGTTCAGCCAACACAAGGGCCACCATGACTACTCTTGGAGTCAGGGAGGATGGCTCACATCTGTGTGCTGGCCTCTCTGACTCTGAGAATAGTCCAAATATACTTTACGGTGTGCCTGGTGCTGGCCAAACTTAGCTGGCTTAGTTTATGGCGGCATAACTCAATTTAGAATTGCGCCTTACAGTTATGAAAAGATGACTGCCACTTTCTTGCAAAGGTGTGTAGTTCCACAATTTAGCTTTGGCAGAGATGGCTGGAGGCTCCACAATGTACAATAAACTACAATTGCTATTAGCAAATAGCAAGGAAGGCTTTGGTGTCCCGTCACAACATTCAGCAAAATGCATTTGTGTATGCATTTGCACAGACATGATTTTTGGAAAGACAAACCGCTATCTGACAAATGTTGGCATGGGCTCGATTCACAGCTCAGTCTTACCTAAATTCCTGTGTGATGATGCAGCAGTGCCAACATGACTTCCACTGTATCTGGTGGAAGATTTTCAGCTGCTTGAAAGCTCTTTGGGGAAAGGAACATTTGTCCCCTTGCCCTGGAGTAAGCCCCAACAACCACTATGGGACTGGTGCTTTTCAACTTGTTCATAAATGACCTGGGGACAGGGATAAGCAGCAAGATGGCCAAGTTTGCAGATGACACTAAATTTTTCCGGGTGGTGAAAACCAGAAGGGATTGTGAAGGGCTCCAGAGGGCTCTCTCCAAATTGGGGGAATGGGCAGCAAAATGGCAGATGTATTTCAATGTAGACAAGTGTACAGTGATGCACACTGGGGCAAAAAAAATAAATCAAAACTTCACATATAAGCTAATGGCTTCTGAGATGTCTGTGACAGCTCAGGAGAGAGATCTTAAGATGCTGGTGGACAACTCGATGAAAGTGTCGACCTAGTGTGCAGCAGCGGTGAAGAAGGCCAATTCCATGCTTGGGATAATGAAGAAAAAGAGGTTGAGATAAAACAGCCAATATTATTATGCCATTGTACACAGTGGCGTCACTAGAGTTTGCGTCACCCGGAGAGGGAGGTCAGTACATCACCCCCCCATGATGGATCTCCTCCTCCCAAACCATACAGCAACTTTATTTCTTTAATGATAGTACAGGTCACCCAACAAACTAGTAACCAACAAAAAACCTGTGGCCAATTTGATGACACTCACATAATTAAACAGAAGTTCTAGTATTAACTCTGATATATGGAAATGAGAACTGACTCATGATAATGATTTTTAAAAAATCGCAATTTTTACATAAAAAGTTGTATTTTCAGTTTTTTGGCCATAGCTTTTGATAGAATAAAGATATGATACTATGGTTTTTTCCATTGAATTTCTCCACATGCAACGGTATGTAACATGATGGAGATCCATCATTGGGGGAGGGGGCGCTGACCTCCCACTCCGGGTGACGCAAACTCTAGTGATGCCACTGTGTACAATGGCATAATAATATTGGCTGTTTTATTCTCAACCCCTTTTTTTGTTATCCCAAGCATGGAATTGGCCTTCTTCACCGCTGCGGCACATCAGGTCGACACTTTCATCAAGTTGTCCACTAGCATCTCAAGATCTCTCTCCTGAGCTGTCACAGACAATTTGTTGGGTCATCTGTACTATAGTTAAAATAAATAAATAAAGCTGATGCGGGTAACACCAACCCTAGTGATAACACTGCATTTAGGTTGTGCATATGGTATTGTAACTTATTCTGTATGGTGTGGGAGGGGGAGATCCATCATGGGGGTGGTGGTGGTGACGTGCTGACATCCCACACCGGGTGACGCAAACTCTACTGACGCCACTGCTGAGAGGGGAAATGATAACACTCTTCAAATACCTGAATGCATGTCATATGGGACAAATTTGTTCTCACCTTCCTCTGACAGCAGAACTAGATCCAATGGATACAAACTGCAAGAGAGGAGATCAGAAAGAAATTCCTGACTGTAAGGGCATTTCGACAGTGGAACAGATTGCCGAGGGAGGTGGTACATTTTTCCTCACTGGAGATCTTCAAGCAGAGGCTTGATGGGCATCTGCTGGAGATGCGCTAGGAGGTTTTCCTGCTCAAGGCCGGCGGTGGACTAGATGACCTTCTATGCGTCTGAATACAAGGCAGGAGCAAGGCCACGAGGAAGGGGTCGAACCGTGAGAGTCCTTCCTGCCTCGGCCCCGCCGCGGCGTGTCCTGCTGGGGAAGGCTTTCCTGGCAATGCTCTCGGAGTGCGTGGGAGGGAGACGGCCTTATGGGGGGGGCGGCGAGAGTCCGGCCGAGGGTGCGGAGCGAAGCCGGGCGCGACCTCGAGGCTGCCGGCTTCTCCAGCGCTGGAAGCCTGCCAGGCTCTCTAGGTGAGAAGCGAGGGCGGAGGTTGCCCTTGCGGGACTCCTCCTCTGAGGGCAGGGCCGGGGGCGGGCAGGCGGAGAAACAGCGGGGAGCCGGAGAGCGCCTCAGTCTCGCCGCGGCTGGTGCTTAGAGAGAGCGAGACCTCGTCGGGGCAGAGCGAAGCTGCAGCCGTCGCCGCCTGCGCCGAGCCGCCCGGAGCCAAGGCGCGCGGAGGGAAGGGAGGACGAGCGGGCGCCACCACAGCCGCCGCAGCAGCAGCGAGAGGAGCCGGGGAAGAACTCAACTTTCTTCGGAGGGCTGCCCGGCGCGGGGCTGGCTGGCGCGGCGGCAGGGGTCGCCACCATGAGGCGGCTCGGGGGCTCCCTCCCGCCGCCAGCGCCGCTGCTGCTGCTCGTGCTGCTGCAGTGGGGAGCGCCGTTCAGCGGGCGAGGTAAGCGCTTCCGACGGGGCACCCCCCCTTTCCCGCGCTCGCGGCGGCGCAGAGCGGGGCCGGGGGGCGAAGGCGGCGGACGGACGGACGGACGGGGCCGCGCGGGGCGGCTGGGAAATCTTTTCCCCTTCCACTCCCCCCCCCTTGCTCCGCTTGTAAAGTGCCTCTCCGCCTTGCGCTAGGGAAAGTCCTGCGCGTGGGGCTCACCCGGGGAAGTGCCCGAAGGGCGCTCGGCGCACGCTCAGAGGCACTCCGCGCTCGCAGTTCGCGCGCTGCTGGCCTCGGAAAGAACCCCCTCGCTGTCGAAGGGTTGGGCAGTGACTTCTTCCCACTCTTTCCAAGCCTTGCTTTGCGTCCCAATCCTACGCTCCAGCCACGCTCCCGGGAACCGGCGGAGCAGAGTGGAGCGCGGGCTGATCGCTCACCTGCCAGGGCATCTGCCCCTGTGGCCAGGGGCCTGAAACAGCCGCGCTTCCGTCCCACTCCGCCTCGCTTTCAAGTCTAGATCGCGCTCAAGTCTAGGGGTGCTGGAGGCTGGCTGTTTATTCCCCGGGAAGGCGCTTTGCACGTACTCGGTGACTCCCCGTCGCTCTTACTGATGATACTGCAGCAGTTCCACATTACATGGGTTGAGCTCTCTGCTTTCCCCTCCCCTATCACCCCAGCGCTGTGTGGGCCTTGCCTGGGAAATAGGTTCTGGGGCTCAGCCCTCGCGAACTCTCTGACTCAAATTAAGTCCTCTCCCTCCTGCAGCAGGGTGGAGTGGCGGCGGCGGCGGCTTTGCTCATTTGCAAGAGGTGCTTGAGTGTTTCTGGCGCCAGCACGCAGGGCATCCCGTCGAGCTAACTACCTGCTTTCTTCCCTACTTGGCATTGTCTTTGTCCCATCCGTCACACGCACGCCCCGTTCCTGGGGAATTCGTGCTCTCCGTCTAGTCTGTTCACAACAATACACGCTGTTATCTGTTGGGGTCATTGATCAACTTTTCCAGGCAGCCTTCAAAGCTTTCTCCCCTCCCCCCCCCCAGTCAGGCGGGATCCCTACAAAGCCACAGCAAAGAGATCTCCACTTCCTCCAGGGTTTCTTGCCTTGGAACATGGCTTTCCTAAGAGGCAGCCATCTCCTTTGATGAATATGCCACCTCCGCTTCCTTCTCTCTGATCTAATACATTTTGTCCTTTGCATCGTCCCTCTTCTCTTTCATTCGCTTTGTGCCTGTCTGTATGTGAGTGTGAGAACATTGTTGAATTCGGTGCTGGAAGATTGTGTGTGTGCAGGTTATTTCTAGCCTCTGTTGCATGTTGGGACAGCAGCCCTTTCTCAAGAGGAATGCAGCTGCTCTTCCTACTTGACAAGCCCCTTAAAGGTACAGCCCTGATCTAGTGGAATTTTTTTTTTGGCTCCCTCTCCTTATTAAGATTTTGGGGTATGGAGAATACTTTCCTTAAAATTTCTAAAGGAGGACACACTATACAACATAATGTCAGGATGCTGGCAAGAGTTGTTCTAAGCAAGAAAATTCCCAATTTACACCTGTTTGTTTGTTTGTTTGTTTTAAGTGGATGGCTCTATTCATTCTTTTGCAGTGCTGCATTTAAAAAAATGAGATGTAGTGGCTTATGGATTTGCTCATAGCTGGTGCTAAATAAATTGTACAGTAAAATAGTTGTGGTCACAGCAGCAATAATGTTGTTGGAAAAAGTTACTCTGCTGTTTACGAGTAACATTTTCTATGGAAGGAAGTCCTGAGAACGGCAGAAATGTGTCTTCCTGTAATTTTTGTCCTCTCCTTTTGGCTGCTGCCATGTAATTTCATCCACCTGTCTCTCCAGATGCTGATCTGAAGTTGCAGGAAGTTTCTGCCTTTAGAAGTATTGGCTCTCATCATTCTCACAAGCATTGGCCCTGAGGCACAATGAGGTTGTGTTTAGCTTTTAAACAGTTCCTTTTAAATCAGAATCCTGATGGAGCGTCTACACACATTCATGCACTTTTCTCTTGCTCATTTACAACGGCAGAATCGGTAGTTGGAAAATGCTGGACAGAACAGATGGAACTGTGATTTCTTTTATTGCTAACTGGAGGAGTTTAAATTTCTCTACCAAGTTCTAAGAGAGAGTAGTAGAGGAAGGCGGCTAGACCACTGCCTGGCTAAGAAGACTGGGAAGAATTTTATTTTGGCTCTTGCCCAGGTGCTTCTAGTTAATGTGTCCTGGCAGTTAATGACTCTGTGGGGGATGGTTTGCTGTAAAATGCGGGTCATTTGTCATGCTTTCTTGTAAGTGGCAGTGTGTTGATGTCTACTACGAGAGGCACTTTTTGCCAGGTTGATTCAGAAAAAAAGACACTTCTGTGTCCTGAGGTTCCATTCTACTTTTCTTTTCCTGACTCTCTGTGAGAGAACACTTGAGTTTATGCTTACATTTAGAATATGTTTGGCCTGCTTGAAAGGGCTAATGCTTTCGTTTCTATAAGCAGAGGTTTCAATATGGTTATGTGTTTGTCATCCCACTATAATCCTAGATAACTTCATGTACATAAAAATTGTAATAGAATGGGGTGTGCAGCCAATATCCCCCCCCCAGAAAGAAATTCCCTTAGAAGGCTGTAATAATAATTCAATGCACATTTACCTGGGAGGGAGCCCCATTGATCTTGCATAGACAAGCATAGAACCACTAGGCTGCTCCTTTATTTGCCAGGTGTCCAGAGAAGGCTGACTGTGAAATGTTTATTCACACATTTTGCAGTGTCGTTCTTGTGCACTGTAACAATGTAAGAGCTGTCACTTGGCCTTGGGTTGCATCCTGTGTTCCCAATCAGTGTGTTTATATCCCTTATCTACAAAGCAACTTCCACACCCTTGGCACTCCGTAGTCAATTTAGCAGCCATTGAAACTAAATAGTACACATACTGCTGATCCAGTCAAAATCAGAGTCTTTGAATGGTTGACCTTTGACCAGTATTTAATAGTATTAGGAGAGGAACCTTGGTGCCTTGTGTTTATATGCTTGAACTCACTCTTTTCCTGGAAGCCAAACTTTCTCCAGTGGCCCTCCAAAACCTTTCTAAGCCGTATCTTTCTGGCTCCTTCTGCATGCAGACCGCATGCGCTGTATCTGAACGCTTTGAGGGAAATTTCATTCTGTGCATGTATTTATTTATGACATTTATAGCTCGCTTTTCAATATAACATTCTCAAAGCAAGGAACAATTTTTAAAAAAAAAACTGCATCGGAATATTATGAAAGTCAAACAAGAAGAAAGGGCAAAGGAATATGTCAGATCTACTGGAGCAAAACTCTAGGTGTAAAAGGTCACATAAATTAAAAAAAAAACCTTTTAACAGCATGCTTCAAAAACAGACTCTGGTGCATTGCAACAGGAAGCTTAAATCCAAAACTAGGAGCCACTATTAAAAATGTCATTCATCACTGACATGTTGTGTATCTAATAAGACTGCAAGACTCACACAAGCTTTTCAGTGTGAGTGACCAAGCTTAAAGAGCAGTGATATATGTATGGGAGAAAGTGGTTCCTTAAGTTTTATGGGCCCAGACTTTAAAGATGAACATTATCATCTTGAATTTAGCCCAATACCACCAGTACAATTTATGGCACTAACAGTATAGGTGTTGTATACTCATTGAGGCACACTTACGCTTGGAGGCAGTATTTATTGTTAACCTCATGTAACCTCAGGATGTTGCTGTGGCACTGAAAAAAGTTCCACGTTGAGCCATGGCAATTTGTGCTAAAAATGGTTTGAAAACATTTGAGGCTCCCGAATGTACTTCGCGGGTGATGAAAGAAGACCTACAAGTTAATAATATGTACAGTGTCAGCCAATGAAAAGAAATCTTATGGAGGAAAGTTATATGTTAGTTCTGAAATGCCAAATATTCATTGGTCTTTATAATGGCTTTTTAATGTGACAGTACCATCTTGACTTTATCAGGATATGAATTAAGGACTATAGAGAATCATGTCAAAGTGAACTTCCTGGTGATTGTATCGTTCGTATTTTGCCTTTCAGGGAAGAAAGTATTCAGAAGGGGAACCTGGTGTTGCCTGGAATCTGTTCTTTGTTCCTGCTACCATCTGCATAACTTAAGAAAAGTCTCTTGGTTCCTTTGGGCTTCTGGTTTCCTACATTGTTGCTGTTTATGCTACTTTAGAAGTTGAGGTGGTTTGATCTACTATAGGCAAGCAAATCTGATGGTTAGGGATTTGTTGTTCTTGTTGAAAACCACTTTTTGGGTGTTAACAATAGCCTTTTGGTGGTTAAAATAGCTGAATAAAAACACAAAATATCACATTTTGGTGATTAAGATTTTTTCCAAAATTTAAAACAGACTACTTTTCCAATTAGACATAATACTGTGGCTGCATCTGCTGACACTATATCACCCGTATCATCTACCTAGTACACTTTGAAAGCATTTAAAATGAATAAAATGAGAATTTGGATTGAGAATGTAGAATAAAAACACATAACTCCGCAATTTGCTATTTTAATAAAAAAAAAATCTGGAAAAAAATAACATACCCCTACTGATGCCATGGGCTAGCCTGAAATGAAGGCTTTGAAATGTATTTAGGATTTGCACCTTTTGTTTGTGTCTGTGTGTGTAAAAAAAAAAAAAAGCAATGGAAAATTCTTTGTCTAGGAAACTGGAGGACAGTTTATTACTATCTATAAAGAAGTACTTAAAGAGGGGAAAGTCTTCTAATCTTGAAAGCCCTTTGTACACCCTAAAAGGAAACTATTAGGTCAATTCAAGTTCACAATTATAGCTTTGAAAAAACATAAAGCATTACTCATCCCTAGGAAAAACTAAAATTATTTTTCTATCATTTCTAAATTTTTTGAAAGTTGAGACTCTTCTTCTGGGCAAACGCATGACGTCAAGTTGAAAAAAACTCAGCATTGATATAAGATTTCTAAACTGTATGTGTTATTTGCTTGAATAATTGGCAGTGATGGTTACTATAGATACTTACAAATGGTTACACATTATTTATTTATTTATTTTATTTATTTAAGAAATTTCTACCCCGCCTTTCCTCTGCCAAGGCAGATGTCCAAGGCGGCTTACAATATTAAAAAGGATAAAAATAAAATATAACAGTTAACATTAAAAACAGTTAAAAACAGTATTAAACAGTAAACAATCAAGATTAAAAAACAATTTAAAAACAATTAAAAAATAAAATAAGACACAAGCCCCGTGGATCATAATAACCAGCCAGCCAACCTGTCAGCAATTAAAAGCTTTTTGGAATAAAAAGGTCTTCAGCCCCCGCCGAAATGTAAACAGAGAGGGAGCAGTTCTCAATTCGAGGGGAAGGGTGTTCCAGAGTTGGGGGGCCACCACCGAGAAGGCCCTCTTCCTGGCCGCCACTCCTCTTACTTCTCCTGGTGGCGGCACAGTCAGAAGGGCCCCCCCAGATGATCTAAGAGTACGGGAGTGCATTACTGTGAAATTATCTTCCTCCCAATATATCTTCATAGCTTCTTTGCCTGAAATAGGCAAACATCACTGTTTCTGACTGTGGAAAAGTTAACTAGCAACACCTTTTCATGTATCACAAAATTCAGATACTTTTTGCACATCTAATTGTATGCTTATACTTTGTAGAAGTACACACTTTGCAATATTATGGCCGAGGGAAAAAACAGAATGTGCTAGGAAAGAGGAAACAGGTATATAATGGAGTTGCAGCTTACATAAAATATAACTCCTAGCTTTCCCTCCCCCCAAAAAACATTAAGAGAATTCTGATATACAATTAGTGATAAGACAAGTTTGTAGTATGTTTGGGAGGTTTTGATTATGGAATCAATGACCCATCAGCTGAAATTCAATAGGGATCAAAAGAAGCCCTGAATATTTTTCTCATGATCTGGTTTGCTTTGATTTCTTTCCTTGATAATAACTTGAGAAATTGAAAAACAGGAAAAATATTAGTCTATATGCATTTATTAAAAATGTGTAGTTGGATAAACTATGAGTTTGTTTTGGGTGTTTAAAATTATTGTAGTCATGCATCTTTTTTTCTCCTTAGGATTGTGGAATGAATGCTAACTGTGCTTCTTTGTATGAGTATTGATGTGTATGGTAAGGTTCCTTTAATTGATCCGGGACTGATATGATGATACTTCTTAGGGCCCGATCCTATCCCACTTTCCAGCACTGTTGCAGCGCAACGCAGCCCCATGCAAGGGGACAAACGTTCCTTTACCTTGAGGAGGCCTCGGTTACTTCCCTGCCACTGCAGGATGCCGCACACTCCCCATTGGCAGAGCTGCATCAGTGCTGGAAAGTGGGATAGGATTGGGTCCTTAGTGTACTATATGTAGAATGATAAATTTGAAAAAAAGAAAAAATAATGGCAGATGATATAGTGGAACCACTGCGTTGGTGAGGTGCAGATTGTGAAACGTGGTTAACATGTTTTCATAGTGACCTAATTTAGACTTTATCCATACATATGCCTGTTCAAGTTCCCTTGGCTCTTGTTAGCAATGGATTTTTTAAGCTCACCGTTATTCTGATATGCAGAAGACTTACACAAACAGGGAAACTTGGAAGTTGTGTAAAAAGGTGGTGGCTTTTCAGATATCTGGAAGCAATACCGTAGACCTGCTTGTGCTTGTGGTACTCCTGGTCATTGCTTGCATTCCACAATAGCTTTTGGGTGGCTTGTTTTTGTAGTGGTTCAAGCTGTCCCCTGGAAAAGCCAGCACAATTCCTAGAAGTGTGACCTGCACTATTGCAATAGATTCTGTATGTGTCCTTTTTGTTGGGATTGCCATGGTGTTTATTGGATTGTTAGTGTTCACGCAGGACACATTCCCCTTAGTCTGTGCCCAGTCATTTTGGAACTGTTTTAAAAAAGCTATTAACAATATTATTTAAGTGAAAAAAAGGTTTTAAAATCCACGTTTATGTTCTTGAAGCTGCTTGCAGTCCAGTCTAGAGACCATTCCACCATTATATTGATTTGTATGCACATAGCAGCCCAAGTCTACTTGAATCCCTGTGTGCTGATGCAGCAGTGCAGGTGTGGCTTCCGCTGCATCCCATGGGGAAATTTGGCTGCTTGAGGTCTCCTTGGGTTACCTCAAGCAGTTGCATTTCCCCATGGGATGCAGCAGTTGCAATGGGTCAACCTCAACCTGTGCCAGAGATACTGCTGGTGCAAGCCTCTGTTTATTTGCGCCGGCGAATCAGGCCTGGGAAAGGGGTTGGAATTTGGCATGCGCTGCTGCCACAAACTCTCCCCCTCCTGGGCCCAGTCTGCTCTCCCCTCTGCCCCATCACAGCCTCATTCATCCGTCTTTGCCCCTATTCCACCCACTTCCCACCTCATTCAACCCCCTCCCTCAAACCCCTTGCGTTGGCTTATGTATGTACTCCGGCAGGCCTACAGATGTCCTCTGTCACTCACAGGAAGGCTCTGGCGTTTCTGCGAGCTCGCTAGGAGCTTGCACTGCCACAGAGCACTTTATAGCACTTTTCCAGCAGACAATGCCAGCAGAACACTTGTTCTACCAGCACTTCCTCTGATTGGGCCATAAGAGATTGGGCCACAGTTAGTGCTTTCCCACTGTTTGCCTCTTCCCTTATATTTATATTATTATTGTGCTACAAATGTTGGCTCAGGGCTACGATCATGGAAGAGGAAAGAGAGAAGGTGCTGCTATTGCTCCGGAAAAAAAGAATAGCTTATATGCTGTCTGATTTTTAGAGATCTTATAATGAAAGTGTCTGCCCAATGCAGAAGCTGAAAAGATGAGAGCAACAAAGATCTTTCTTGCTCTCTTGCCCGTTGCCATTTCCATGGATGTTACTTTAAAATTGGTAAAGGAAACCTTTTCATGCATATGACAAATGAAAGATAGAGAGTGCCTCTTTAAACTATGCTGGATTCACCTGATGGAGCCTCTGAGCCAGCCCTCTTTTGGCATGCTGCATGCTCACACTGCATTAATTGGCATACTGTATTTAGTGGCTGTCTGCATTTCACACAGATCATGACAAAGGACACTAATCGCAGCTGTCGTCCGTGAAGTTAATGTGCCTAATGGTTCGGCTTTTACCGTTGGGTTTGCAGTGTCTTTGGTTCACTGACACGGCTGTTACGTTTGGCGTCAGTCTTCTGTGGGATTTTTGTTCTCGGTCCTGACCAAAGACTCAGTGTTGGGGATATTAATTTAATCCTATTCTTTGTCTTTACAGAACTGCGTTTGCTAATATAGAAGGCAGAAATAAAATGTATTCTCCTCTGCTCCACCTCTGTTTCTGAATTGTAATCCTAGAAGTAATTGAACTTGTTCTGCCACTGATGAAGGCGTAATTGTTTGTGGGAAATGGATTATACTGTACAGTATTTAGTTATTCGTGGTTTTAATACAGCACTTCCTATGGAGTGATCATACAGTTTGTCAGTGTTATTCAAACTGTGGGTCGTGACTTGATGCCAGGTGGGTCGGGGAAAGCTGGGAGCAGCCGTCTTGGAAACTGCAGATCTTACTCTTACTATATTCCTTTTGTGAGAACAGTTTGAATTTTCAAGTGAGTTTTATTATTTTGTTTGTAGTTCAGTGCTTTTACATCATATTTTGTCCTAAATTTTGCTTTCTGTCAGGGATGTTTCATAGTTGTGCATTTGCTTCAATCCAAGAATGCCAGTTTGCATTCTAGCAGTGTCATTTGGTTACGTCACACTGACAGCATGTTATGTTTCATGATGCCACTTCCGGCTATGACATCACTTCCAGGTTAATGACATCATTTCCGGTGGTGTCCCAAGTGCCATTCTAAAAAGTGGGTCCTAGTCTAAAAAGTTTGAGAACCACTGGTCTATGTCTTACGTGAGATCTTCAGGCTGCACTGAATCAGGCTTTTTTATCCTAACATCTTTTTTCTTGATAGATAGTTCAAAAACATATCCATATCCATGTTGCCCTGGGAAGGTGGATCAGGCCTGGGAAGGGGGTTGGGATTTGCAGTGTGCTGCTGCCACCGATCCTTCTCCCTCCCGGGAGTGATCTGCCTTCTCCTCACCCCATCACTGCCCTCTGGCAGGTCTCTGTAGATCAGCTGCTGTGCACAGGAAGGCTCTGGCCTTCGGGTTGGCACTCTAGTGGCATGTGTTGCTGGAGTGCGCTTTACGGTTGCTTTGCAGCAGCCTGTGCTGGTGGAACGTGCATTTTGCCAACGTGGCAACCCAATAGGTTTGGCTGTCACACTGTCATTCTATATATGTTTACTCAAGAGTAAGTCCCAATGAGTTCATTCAGACGTTCTCCCAGGTGCAATCCTAGAGCACAATCCTAACCTAGAATTAGGCCAGCATAAGCAAGGCCAGCAATGTTTGGCTGGCACAAGGGTCACCGTAAAGCAAGTTTGGACCACTCTCGGAGTCAGGGAGGGTGGCACATGTCTGTGTGCTGGCCTCTCTGACTCTGAGAGTGGTCCGAACATACTTTATGGTGTCCCTCTTGCCGGCCAAACTTTGCTGGCCTAACTGTGCCCCCCTAACTCCAGGTTAGGATTGTGCTCTCAATCATATTCCCCCTTTCTTTTTTCTAGGCTAATAACCCCCCAAACATTGTAGCCTTCCCTTGTAAAGAAAGTGCCCCCATCCTCGGATCATTTTGGTTGCCCTCTTTTTGTGCCTTTTCCAGCTCGGCAATATCCTTTTTCAGGTGTGGCCACTAGAACTGAACATGGTATTCACAATGCAGGCTTGCTATAGATTCGTATAGGGACATTCTAATATTAGCAGTCTTGTTTTTGATTCCTTTCCAAAAGACCGCCGTGTGGAATTTGCCTTCTTCACAGCTGCCGCATGCTGGGTCGACATTTTGTTGCTATCTACCGTGACCCCGAGATTTCTTTTCTAGTTCATCACTGACAGCTCAGACCCCGTCAATATATATGTGAAGTTGTGCTTTTTGTCCCAATGTGCTGTACTTACTGACATTCAGTAGCATTTGCCACTTGATTGCCCAGCTTGTAAAGATCTTTTTGGAACACATCACCATTGTCTTGGTTTTTACTAATTATATCTCCATTTTTTACCATCTCACGGTTCAGCGTTTGAAGAAAAACTAAGAATAAAACAAAGACCAAATTCTTCACTGTGATCAATTTTTTTCTGTGTGCCACACAGAGAGCCAATCCAAGCCCAAAGCCAAGGGAGTTATGCACAGACTGAAGAATAATGGAACATAAGAAAAGCCTTGCTGGATCAGGCCAAGGCCCACCTAGTCCAGCTTCCTGTATCTCACAGTGGCCCACCAGATGCCTCAGGAAGCACACAAGGCAACAAGATTCCTGCATCCTGTTGCCACTCCCTTAAAAGATAAAATGAGATTAAATACCTCGTATACCTTTACCTTTCATTTACGTTAAAGCCAATCATTTCCCAATAATCAGTTAGCAATACAACATAAAGGAAAACACCAATAATATGCTAGTTATTCTAATTTAGATAATCTGTTGCTTACACATGATTATGCTTACTGTTATTATCAAACTTGTCTGTCTCTAACCACTAACAGTTTTAAAGTTTTTTACGTCTCCTTTCTGACATACATGAAGCTTTTGTGGTGTCAGAGTTTTGGCACACTGTTGATCCTGATCTTATGCATGCTCTTGGGCCCTCCTGTCCTTGTATCATAAGATGGGCAGCCCGTACCTATGCTGGGCAGGTGACGGAATGTAGAGCACTCCATCAGTAGCCATTTTTTGAGCGCTGCGACAAAAGGCAGTAGCGCTCCCTGGAAGTTGCTCGACCTAATTGTGCTTGCTGGAGCTGGTAAGGCAAGGACAGAGGGGGGGGGGCAAAATGGGGCAAGGAGGAATGGGGTGCGGGGAGGCTGCAAGACAGGATAGATACAGCACTGATGTTGCACACTGGATTCTACCTTCCCTTTTGGAAGCCTCCTTGCTCCCTTTCTCTCCTCGGACCTGGGGCAGCGGAAGAGCTAGCACAGGTATCAGGAAACCTATTGTTGAGGGTAGATTCCCCTCCTGATCTGCCCATTCCTCTGAATACAGCATGTTCTTTTTTGGCACAGCTGCTCCAGTGGGGGGCGGGGGGCGGGAAGCATAGTATTGGGCTCTCACAGTTTTTCTTTTCCAATCAGCAATTTCAAAATACCTTTCCCCCCCACCCCCTTTACGAAACCAATGCAAAAAAATGCTTGTGTACCTGGTTAGCTGGCCATTTGCTTTCACTGGATCCAGTTAGGGTCTAACTTTCCCCCATAACCCTTAACTCCAGATCACTTACGAACAAGCTAAAAAGCACCAATTTTAAGACTGGTGTTTGGGTGCCCCTCTTTTTATTTCTCCCCACTGTGGAAACTGTCCATTTATTCCTATTATCTGCTGCTTGTTCTTTAACTTATTTGTTGTTGTTCAGTCGCTAAGTCGTGTCCGACTCTTCACGACCCCATGGACCACAGTACGCCAGGCCTCCCTGTCCTCCACTAGCTTCCGGAGTTTGCCCAATTTCATGTTCATTTAACTTGTTACCAATTCATAAAAGGATCTATCCTTTTATTTCGTGGCTGCCAAGCTTACTGAAGTACCTTGGATGAGCGATACTGTTAGAAGCTTTCTGTAAGTCCTAGCATGCAGTGTCAATCCACATGACACTCTCAAAGAACTGTAGAAGGTAGTGAGGCAGGACTTAACTTTGCAGAACCCATGCAGATTCACCTTCAGCAAAGCTTGTTCTTCTGTTTGCTTAATACTTTTATTATTAATTATGCTTTCTACCAGTTTACCTGGAATAGATGTCAAGACCATCCTTTAACTTTCTAGACCTCTCCCGCTTCCTGGATGCATTTTAAAATATCATTGTAACACTGGCTACTTTCTAGTCTTTTGGTGTGGAAGCTGATTTTATTTATTTTTATTATTTTGATTTAAAGGGCAAATTGCATGTTTTTGTTAGAAAGCCAGCAATTTCACTTTGGAGTTCCTTAAGAGCTCTTGGGTAGATGCCATCCAGACTCAAATGCCATCTGGATTTTTAATTTCTCAATACAATTTAAAAGTTCACTGCTTGTATTTGACCTAGTTCTTCAGGCTCCTTCCCTGAAAAGGTCAGTCCAAGCATGGCTACCTTATGAAGTAAAAACAGATGTAAACAATACATTCAGTTTCTCTGTAATTGCACATCTTTTAAAAGCTTCCCTTTTTATTACCTCATTATCTAATGGCCCGATCATCTCCCTATCAGGTTTCTTGCTTTTGTTGTAGTTAAATAAGGATGTTTTTTTTCTTTTTTTGCATTGGTGTTTGTAACCATATACTCATACTTCTTTCAGTCTTTTTTTCCCCTCTTCAATCCTTTGCTAGGGGTTGCATTTCTTTTTTGCATTTGGGTAAGACTTCCATTTTCCAAAGGAAGCCTTCTTTTTATAGTGTCCTTCACTTGTGAGCTCTGTTGGCATCCTCTAGGACAGTGATGGCGAACCTTTTGGGCTCAGTGTGTCAAAACTTAGGAAAATGACTCGGCTGGTGTGTCAACCCCCCTCCCAAACAAAAGAGAAACAATTCTTTATATTTATGTATTTAAACAAAGAATACAGTCTAATCACATATGGTGCTGTGTATTATATAAAGAAGCATCAAATAATTACCGCAATGAAAAATGAGTAAAACAAACTCAGTTCTTGTCAGGCACTGGTGAATGCTGGTGTGTCACCCCAAACGTTGTGGTGTGTCAGCTTTGACATGTGTGTCATAAGTTCGCCATCACTGCTCTAGGACCTGGAGGTGCCTTCCCTACTTAGTGATATATATTCTAGTTGAGTTTCTATTATTGTGATTTTAAATAACCTCTATGCACTCTGGACTGATTTGATCATCTTGACTTTCCCGCTTAGTCACTTTTTACTACTCCCTTTTTGAGATTCCCTCTTTTGATGTCAAATGGGTCTGTATTGGAAATCCTTTGAAAGAGGGACAGACAATTTGTGCAGTTGCCGTAAAAACAGAGCCACGTAATCCAAAAGAGTTTTTCAAACTGTTCTCGAAACTCCCGTGGCACACCTGCGGATCTTTTGTGGCATACCGAAGTGCCGCGTGTGGCACATGGGTTGAAAATTGCTGTTTAAAATGCTTATAGAAAGTGATGCTAAGCCACATCTAGAGTATTGCGTACAGTTCTGGTCACCACATCTCCAAAAGGACATAGTGGAGCTGGAAAAGGTGCAGAAGAGAGCGACAAAAATGATTACGGGGCTGGGGCATCTCCCTTATGAAGAAAGACTGCAGTGTTTGGGGCACTTCAGTCTGGAAAAAAAAGGCTCGTGAGGGGGGACATGATTGAGACATATACAGTTATGCACAAAAGGGATAGAGTCAATAGAGGGATGTTCTTTTCCCTCTCTCACAATACCAGAATCAGGGGACATCCACTGAAATTGAGTGTTGGGAGAGTAACAGATAAAAGGAAATACTTTTTTACCCAGCGGGTAATTAAGCTATGGAACTTCTTGCCACAGGAGGTGGTGATAGCATCTGGCCTAGATGCCTTTAAAAGGGGACTGGATGGATTTCTGGAGGAAAAGTCCATTGTGGGCTATAGGCCATGATGGGTGGTGCAACCTCCTTACATTAATAGTAGGCTACTTCAGAATGCCAGGTGCAAGGGAGTGGCCACAGGATGCAAGCATCTCCCTCCTGGGCTCCCTGAGGCACCTGGTGGGCCACTGTGAGATACAGAAAGCTGGACTAGATGGGCCTTGGGCCTGATCCAGCAGGGCTCTTCTTATGTTCTTACGTTCTTATGCTTTAAAAAAATCCTAAGTGATGATCAGTGAAACCGGTCTTCAAAACATCTAATAATCACTAGCATGCTGGTTTATTTCTTGTTATCAAGTAATGCAGGATCTTCAGTATACTTTTCATAAGTGGCTGGCAGACCCTCCCAGTTTAATAGTGCATTAGTCCCAGTTGCATAGCAGCAAGAGTGTGTGTATGTGTTTACTTTTTAATTTTAATATTATACATCTTGTTAGTCTTCAGGCATAATTGAGCCAGCTCTCTGGTAGGGGACAGAGAACCAGATTTCCCCTTGTCTCCTTTTCACCACTCCTATTATGACCCCCGTTGTCTCTTTGTTTTCCCCTGTTAAATTTCTGCTGGTGATGTGGCATGTTGCTGTTTTTCCAAATAGCCTCAAGTTGGCTGTAACCAGGAGCAGCAGTTAAATAGAGCCCAATTTCCCCGCTTCCTGGCGTTCAATTGTTTCACTCCGTTTTCTGGGTTTCTGCAGTTTTGATTTACAGAGAAGCAAACCTCTGTGGTGCCTCTGGGCATCTTTTAGAGCCATTAGAACGAGCTCCATTATTTTCTTGTGCTTAGAAATTCTTCCCTTCAATCCAAGCATCCATCAAAATAATGTATTCCCTGTGAAGGCTTCTGGAAAACGTTTAATGGGACCTTTTCACACTTGGGGACAGTTTCAGGTTGGAGGAGAGATTGGGGGTGGAGGGGGTGCAGTCAGGTTTGTGGAGGCGCTGGCAGGCCATGAGCGTTGAACTGAATCCTCTCTACCCCTGGGTAGAAGGAGTGACGTGAACAGAGCAGAACCAAAGCTGGACTCTCCAACCCTAGTTTCCCCACACGGATGCAGTGATGCCAGCGTGGCTTATACTGCATCCTGCAGGGGAATTTTGCTTGTTGCAAGCTAAGGCAACATAAGAACATTAAGAAGAGCCTTGCTGGATCAGGCCAAGGGCCCATCTAGTCCAGCTTCCTGCATCTCACAGTGGCCCACCAGATGCCTCAGGGAGCATACAAGACAACCAGATAATTTGTCCCTCTGCCCCGGGGAAAATCCCAGCAGCCACAAAGGAGCAACTTGGGTCTGTGCAGTCTAAATAGCTGGTGCAAGTCCATGTCGCCTCATGTTGGTGGATTGGGCCCAGTATGGGAGATAGGCTATGGTATGTGCCACTGTGGCCAATCCTGCCTGACCTGCCTTAGTCCCAGTTGTCCCTGTTGCCACTTTCCCCTTGCCCTCCCCACCCTCCCCTGCCCTTTCCCAGCATGCTCTGGGTCTTCTGCTGGCGCGGGCTTTTGCACTGGTGCTGGTGGCTGCTAAGCCATCACAAAGTGCTTTACGGCACTTTTGCAGTGACAAGCACCAGTGCTGCGTGCACTGTGCTGATGCAGAGGCTGCTTAGGATTTTGCCAGTAGAGCACTGAAAGAAAAATGTTCCATCTGACAGTGAAGCAATCATTGCTGTATAATTTATCACCATGGGTTTATTTCTGGTCATTTTTCCTGGAAAGTCTGAAAAAGTGCCTACTTCTGCTTGCTTCAGTTATGCCCAAATGCAGCCACTTGGTCAGCTCTGTAGGAAGCTTTTGGAGAGGAGAGTGAAATGACTCCACAACTTGATGCTGATTAAAAATGCTTAAGTTGCAATCGGAGGTAAAGGGTAGAGAGCAAATACTATTGACTAAAATGCTAGATAGGCCTTGAGGCTTCAACACTACTGACCTTTTCAAAAGATATATTAGAGAAGAAAAAAGCATTTATTTTTGAACACCCAATCTATCTTCTCCTCCACTGTGCTCTCCCCAGCTCCCCTTGAAAAGGCAAAGCCTTTGGCAGGAAATCTACTTTTTTCGTTGGCCTGGCAGACAGTTCAGTTTCTTTTAACTCATGATTTTCTTTCTTGGTTCTACTCTTCAATGCGGAAGTGGTCCTCGAAAAGTTATTTGAGGGGTGTATTTAAATGTGTTTCCATTGTTCCCCTTGATATTTTCAGCTATGCTGAAGGATATGTGTATATATTTGGTATATATTTATTTTTCACATTTTTATACCACCCTTCCTCCAAGGAGCTCAGGGCTGATGATGTACAGGCATGCCCCAGTATCCACTGATTTGGTATCCGTGGTCTTAGTTATCCATGGATCCCTAACATAGTCAAACTGTGGGTCGGGACCCATTTGGTGGGTTGTGACCTGATGTCAGGTGGGCCGCGGAAAGCTGATAGTTACCATCTTGGAAACAGCAGACCTTGCTCTTGCTATATTCCTTTTATAAGTGAACAGTTTGAATTTTCAAGTGAGGGTTTGTTTTTTTTAAAAAAATTGTTTTTAGTTCAGTGCTTTTACATCATATTTTGTCCTAATTTTGCTTTCTGTCAAAGATGTTTAATGGTTATACATTTGCTTCAGTCCAAGTATGCCAGTTTGCATTCTAGAAGTATCATTTGATTACATCACACTGACAGCAATTTCTGCTTGATGATGGCACTTCCGACTATGGCATCACTTCCAGGTTATGGCATCACTTCCAGGTTTATGACATCATTTCCTGTGGGTCCCAACATGAGTGCCATTCTAAAAAGTGGGTCCTAGTCTAAAAAGTATGAGAACCACTGCCTAACACATTGTTTTGTTCAAGTTTTTAAAAAATGTTTTTCTAGTTTTTTTATACAAAAATTGCTAACAATGCTAAATAAAATGCCCAGCTTGTCTGTTTTAACAATCACCTTAAAAATGCAGTGCTAAGGGTGTAGTTTTGCTGATGTTTTATATTAGTACTAGCTTGTCCTTACCCGGCGATGCCCAGGTATTTATGTATCCCAAGCTTCTATTAGACAGGAAAAGGAATGAATTCAATTTATAGTGTAAAATCAAAGTAATTTTATGTACAGGAAATTAAAAGTATAAGTACAGTATAAAAATTATAAAGTAAAATCTTTTACAAATTCACTATAATATTAATTTAACGGAAAACTTGACTATAAACAACATTTTTAGTTTCACCTCCAGGAGCAAGAATAAATAAATTCTTGGGCGAACCCACCCTTGAGCAAGCAACATAAAGTTGTCCGTGGGAGAAACATGGCGATCTCAAATCCACTCTGCAGTACTGAATAGACTGCCCCTGTGACTTGTTGATCGTGATTGAGAATGCGAATCTCACTGGAAATTGCAATCTCTTAAAATTAAAAGGGTGATCTGTCGGAATGAGTGTTATCCGTGGGATAAAAACTGTTTCACCCTCTCCCTGTCTGGTTAAGATAGTTGCTTCAATTCCAGCACCCAGCATCTTCTTGACACACAGCCTTATGCCATTGCAAAGTTTTGGCAGGTCGAGGTTCCGTAGTAAAATAATTGAGATCCCACTGTAAGTAAAAGACGATGTGGTGGCAATCCAGCCAGATCAAGTGAGTTTAGGAAGTCTGATGGGAAATTGACGATCTCATAGGCATCTACTACGGTATCAATACACTTGTATTCAGTGACTACGCCTGGTCACATGGCAAGTATTTGATTGGAGTCCAAGACCGGGGCTTAATGATTTCTAAAAATTTCCAGAAGGTTCTACAGAGTTCTATTCATTCTATTCAACTACACTTGGGCTTAAATGTCATCGGGACTGTCACCAATCAGCTTAGCGACCCCGAAAACTATGGATTTGACACTAATGTTGGTCATTTTGAACATTTTTCTTTTCACCCCTTCTCACCCCCCATTCTGATGGGGGCTTAACGTGGACTTAAACGGCATCAGGGGTGTCACTATTCATCTCAGCAACCCCGAAAACTATGGATTCAACACTAATGTCGGCCGTTTTCGATTATTTTTACATGTCACCCCCTTCCCACCCCCACCCCTAGGGGTGCTAGGGATGTTTTACCCCCGCACTATTTCTTTCCAGATTGTAAGGCATATGTGTACCAAGTTTGGTGTAAATCGCTCCAGGCATTCCAGAGTTATGCTGGAACATACTGTACATACGCACGCACGAACGCATGCACACACACACACACCCATTTTTTTATATAGAGATTTTTATTCTTGTGCTGGCCAGCTTTATTATTACAAACAGCTAATATTGTTTTGCTGCTGGATTTTAATGCCTGGTTATAATATTTTTTTACTGATATTTTTTGTTTTTGGATAGTGAGTCGTCTGTTTCCATTTGGAAAAATTATTCAACTCTTGTCAGTTGCAGCCCTTGTCCCATTTTTCTCCCCTCCCCAACTGTCTTGATGTTTACCTCTGGTTATGAACTTTGCCATATTTAGCAGTCTTTGCAACCGGAAAACCACTTTTCAACATTCACCTCTCACTACTGATTTTGGATACAATGTCCCATCATGCTTTGCAATACCGTACGTAAAAATGGCACAGAGATAAAGCACCATAAATACAATCCCTCAAAATAAGTGTTCAGTTATTATGGAATACATGGCATATTACTCATTCAGCTTGCTGCATGGGAAGTTGTGCATTACTGAACAAAGCACTAAGGACTGAATCAGAGGTATGCCAGTGCAGCATTAAATTGCAATCCTAAACCCACTTTTCTGGGAGTAGCACCCATTGAATTTAATGGGGCTTACTTTTGAACAGACACATAGTTTATTAGAGTTTATTCAGATGTGCTATCCATGCTCTCTATCCTTGCTTCCCTTCTCTCTTGATACATGTACTTTCTATGTACTGGGAGATTTTGATGTGGAAATTGCTATAGAATGAAAGGAAACTCGGATGTTTCTTCCTGCTTTGAGGAACCTTCTGAATGGAAGCCACTTCAGTGAAATGATCATAGCCAACTGTATAGGAATATACAATCAGACAAAATGACTAATGTATGCAGTTCCCAATTTAATTGGACTACGCTGTTAGTTCATGTATTTAGTTGACAGCTGATGGTAGAGGGACACCTTTTGTGCTCTGCCCTTGTCCTCATCAGCTGTGTCAGATGCCAAATTAGACATGATGTGGGAAATTCCCAAACAGGTTCTCCCATTGTTTTTTGAACTCTAAAAAAATGCACCCATGGGAGCTGTCATTCATACTGGGTCTGCGATCCTGGGAAAGAGTGTTTGTTGCTCCTTTCCATATTCTATTTTCCTGATTTAAATTATCCTTGAAGTTGCTATTTGCCCCATAGGATACCAACACGCAGATGCAAAAATGCACCTCCTCATTCTTCTTTGCTCTGGTGCACAGGTCTACCTTTTCAGCAGTTGATGAGCTGTCTTTCTCATCCTCTGCCTGCAGCACTGTGGATGGGAGAAAAAGTGAGATGAATTATCTTCAGGATAGTCTGTCATCTCCCCTGTCTGGGTCTTTCACTGGAACAGTTGGCACAGTTTACAGCTTCGGTTGAAATTAATGTGCGTGCTTTACTGCCTTCTTATCTGTTCTTTACTTTTTGGTATGTGTCAAAGAGCTGATAGGACTGTTCCCTGCATCATTCATTGGAGCCTTCTGGTGGCTTGTCCAGGAAAGGAAGTGGCTAGAAAGAAGGGGGACAGTAACTTGGAATCTGTCTACCAAATCATTCCTTCGGACCCAATCTGGGAGACAGATATAGGTGCCAATTTTCCAGATTGTTGAAAGTAAGGGAAATAATCAGCGATCTAAATCTACACTGTACCATTTAGGAAGGAGTTCAGGAGATAATGCTAACTAACAGCTTATTCCAATCTTGCTTTATCTGTTGCTGCTGTTAAGCTCCCTCCAAGGTTGACTTACATGAGATGCAGCGCATATGAAAAAGCTCATGCCAGGATTCCACGTGGCCCAGCATCTACATTTTACCTGTTCGCTGGCCTCTTTTGAATGCAATGTTCGCAACTGGGAAGCTTCTTCACTCACTTTCTTCGAATCTCTTCTTAAAACCCACTTTTAATGTGAGGCTTAGTCCCAGTTCCCTGTTGCAACTAAGGGTGCTATCCTAACCCGCGCTGGAACAGGCAGGCCTCCTGACCCGCATGGCTTCCGAAGGGACAAATGTCGCCTTGCCCCGCAGTAAGCTGCATGCAGCCCAATAGGGCTGCTCAGATCTGCGCCAGCAAAATAGCAGACTCGAGTCCACACAGCCAGGAGTGGCCCAAATCGGGACTACCCGGCCTGGGGGCAGGGGTTTGGATGCAGCCTTATAGCCGTGTCCTCTTTCCACCCTCCCCCTCCGCCCATAGGTCCAACCGCCCTCCGCCCCATAACCTGCCCGCCTCTGGCATGCCTTCGGCACAGGCCTGCACCGGCAGAACTAAGCCTGTGTACGGCTGGCAGGCTGCGCGGTCCATGTGCTCTGGCGCTCCTGCCTGCACCGGCCCAGCAACTGAACCTGCGGGGCAGATGCGCCTTATGGCACATTTGCGACATCACTGTCTGGCACAAGAGCACTGTGCTGGCGCAACACCCGGCTAGGAAATCTTCAATTCTATAGACGACTTGAATTCTATAGAAACTTTTCTAGGAGAAAGCCCCATTGAATGCAATGGGACTTTCTTCTGAGTTGACCTGCATAGGATTGTGTTGTGAGTAAATATGTGAAACTGAAAATAATTGTGCTTCCCCTGTTCATCCCCCCCTCCCCTCTCTTTTCTTAATATTTGCATTGTAAACCCCTCAGGGCAGGGATCTGTATCTTCACTCTGTGTAAAGCTCCATGCACACTGACCATGCTACAGAAATAAAACGCGTAAGATACATAACCTGAGGTCTGGAAGGGAGCTCGGTTAGTGTGTGAATGCTGGTCCGCAGCAGCACCAAATCACAAGTCAGGAACCTTTTATGTTCCAACATTTTACAGCCAGTGCCAAATGATTCTCCTCCAGAATCCAACTTCGTTTCCACCCTTGCCTAAGAACCCTTTAAATGAGATCCTGGGCTGTGTGGATAACTGCAGCCACTGTGCTTTTTGTTGTTTAAATGAGAATATAAATTATTGTATAAGCTCAGGGCACAATCCTAACCTGGAGTTAGGCTGGCACAAGGGACTTACGCTGGCCTAGGAGTTTCACGAATGCACCGAACAGTACATTTGCACCAGTCTCAGAGTCAGGGAAGCTACACACAGACATGTCCTAACCTAACTCCAGGTTAGGATTGCGCCCTCAGAGTTCCTGAAGGGTGTGTCTCAGTGTCTTTACAGTCCTGACTATTACTTTCTGCACTCCTTTTTTTCTCTCCTCCCATTTCAAGGGCTGCGTAATTAGCCTTACACCCTCAAACAAACCTTAAAGGCTCAAGCCAAACTTAGACATGTAAGGTGTGCACGGGTAGCAAAAATGCAGCTTTGGAACCTGAATTTCCTAGGATATCTTCTAGGGATGGCGTTGCTTCCGAGATTGATCCCTGCAGATTATTCTGAATGAGCACAGGCTCATTCAGGTTCTCACATGCAGGCTGTCACAGAGGGTGGAAGCTTGCATACCTTGGTTATCCCGATTCAAGCAAGAAACTCCCTGGGTGACCCTGGGCTAGTTACTACCTCCCAAGCTAATCTATCTCACAGGGTTCTTGTGTGGACAGAATGGAGAGAGTGGGATAAGGAGAATTATCTACGATACCCTGAGCACTTTGGAGGAAGGGTGAAATACCGTATAAATAAAAATATCTTAAAACATTGCTAGGCCCTGTGTGTGCTTGGCATGAATTCTGAACCTCGTCTACAACTGCTTACCTGTAGAAATTATCATGCTAGTATTTTGCACCATTCCCATGTGCCAGGATTAAACTGTGGCTTGCTTCCTCGTTTTCTGTCTGGTTCAGCGTTTGTTTTAACCCATCTGATAATGCAAACAAATTAACGTGTGTTAGAGCAACTGGGTTTGTTATGCCACAATAACTGATCGTGTAAACAAGCACAAATGGATGGGAAACGTGGCCTTTGGCAAGTATCGAGAATGGCAGGGCTCGCTCGGCCCTGAATCTGGCTGCTTATCCCAAGCCAACGTTCTGAATGTCTAGAACTCCTGGGGAGTGTTTGGAGGGGGTCACTGGGGAGATTATTCAGATTTTGAAGTGGTCCACATTAAACACTGGCTGACTCCCGCACCCCTTTGAGCCGCCTGCCTGAATGGACAAGAGCACTCAGGAGCACTTGCTACTTAGTAGACAAAAGGTGCTGTGCACACTTTCCCCACCCCCTTATCCTTGCTGTACTATTGGGGCTCTTGTGCTTGGTGCCCTTTATCTGCATTGATTGGGTGCTCGCCCAGTGATTTGCTCAGGGAACAGGCTCTCTTAAACAAACAATACGGCCTGTACTATAGCTCCCTGGTGTAGAGGGAAATACTCAAAGGAATGTGACTTCTCGTAGAGCTCGTCGATAGGGTCGAAATGTTTTTAAGCAGACCCTTTTCAGATATTATGCTTCCTGTATTATAAAACTGGTCAAGATTTGCTGTAATGAGATCCTCTAATTTGGGGGGGGGAATTGATAGACTGCGAATGTGGAATGAAAACACAAAGATATAGCTGGGTTTTTTTCGGCTTCAGGCACAAAAGCCAGAAGATCAAAGGAACTTGGTAGCATGGTCCTATGGCGTACTTTAAAGTCCAAGTAAAGAGAAAAATGAGAAGGTGTTGGGGAATTGATGATGCTGGGGCAAGGGTGGTTAAGGGCAGCTCCCCATAATAATTGAGACAAAGAGCAATAGAATTGAAAAGAACTAAAAAAATCATGCTAACCAAAAAGACCAGATCCCTTCCTTTATCTAATGTACTAGGCTGGTGTTCAAAGCAAATACATGGTCGTTGTGAACACAGCCCACACATCTCAATCTTGCACTACTGGAAAAGCAATAAGGGTGTGTTTGTGCATCCTGGGCTACTGGATTGGCATCCTGGGCACAGAACATGGGGCTGAGGATGCTGCGTGTTACTGGCAGTGCTATTAAAAACATGTCAGTGTGTGTGTGTGTGGGGGGGAAACTATTGTGTTCAGTGTAATGGCCAATTATGCACCTGTATAATTCAGCGGTGAAAGGAAAATGGAGATGATGATGAAAGTGCTGAAAGGTTTTCTAAAATGGTCAAAAATGAAAAAGGGAGGATTCAAAATAGGTCAAACTGAATTAGCCCACACATTTAATCTAGACGGGGAATTCTATTGCTAATATTCACACAATGATGGAGCCCTAGCAAAAGCGGTTTGAAGGAGGGAGAGACTGAGGGTGCAATCCTAACCTGGAGTTAGGCTGGCACAAGGGACACCGTAAAGTATGTTTGGACCACTCTCGGAGTCAGAGAGGCCAGCACACAGACGTGCACCATCCCCCCTGACTCCAAGAGCGGGCCAAACGTGCTTTATGGTGGCCCTTGTGCCAGCCAACCTTTGCTGGCCTAACTATGCCGGCCTAACTCCAGGTTAGGATTGCGCCCAAAGAGAGGGAAGGAGAGAAGAACTTCTTAAGAAAGCGAAAGGGCAGAATATAGAGGAGAGTAATATGGGGAAAGGATTAGGGTTACAGGGAAATTCACAGAGAGGGCAAAAAATAGGGAGACTAGTGGGCAAGGAGGGGTTTCAAAGACAGAGCAGAGCAGAGCAGAGCAGAGCAGAGCAAAGAGGCTGAACTGTCTTCTCGAGAGGAAGGATGGTAGGGTACACACACACACACAGAGAGAGAGAGCGCTACAAGGTTAGCTGAGTAGCTTTGGTTGCACTCAGGAAAACAGAAAGAGAGGAAAAGGAGTTGTGTGGTGTTACTGATCCTGGGCACGGGCTTGTACAGTGGTTCTCAGATGGAGTTTGGAATAAGGGTGAATTGAGGTAAGGGAGGGAGCAAACATTCTCTTACCTTGAGGAGGACTACTCACTGCATGATGCAGCACATGCCCCATTGGTGCAGCTATGTCAGTGCTGGAATTTACAACCCAATGCAGAGCTGCCCAACTGCCCGGGAGCGCAGTGGTGGCCCCGCGGTAAGGGCGCAGGGCAAGCAGTGGGTCTCCTCACAGCCAGCTTTTTGTAAGCATTTAGCAACCAAAAAGACAATTTCTATTCCAAGTAGGTTGCAAGGGATGGGAGAAGTTGGAAAGGAAGTGTTTATGAGATCCACAGTAAATACAGGCTGGTTACTAAGAAAGGAAGAACTGGTACACAAGACAAAACGATACATCTGCTGACATATTCAGAGGAAATGCTTAGCAGTAATAGCCACTTTTATGAATGCCTTGCTTGCAGGAGGGATGCAAAGATAAACCCAAACCAGAGCTGCAGCTGGCTCTGAGCGTACCTGGGGGCGGGGCAATGTCACCCCGCCCCCTGCACAGCGCCCCACCCCCTTGTCATCCAGCCACTCCTCCCTGCGCCCAGAATTGCTCCATTAAGGAGTGATACGAGCACAAGGGAGGGCCAAAAACTGTGCGGGTTGTCCCACACAGCGGCGCCATTGTGCATGACACTCCGCAGTACACCTTCCCCCCGCCTCTGACCCAAACAGTCAGAAAAAGACTAGAGTCCTGCCACAGCCTGAACAAACATTATTAAATTGGGAGTTACCATAGGCTGTGCTTCTCAAGGTGCTTATTCCTGCATCCCACTGGTGCCTTTGCATGGGAATTTGATTGCCAATCAGTGTAATGTTGGAAGTGCCAGGAAGAACTGTTTCAGGATCGTACCATCTTGGATATGTCTTGTCACTTGGAAAAGAACTTTTACATAAATATCTGGCATGTATTAGCATGCCCTCAAAGTATCTGTTAACAGTATACTGTATTATAATAATTCTTAAGTGCCCTGTATTCATTTTTCAGTATTAAGCACATAGGTTTAGAATGCATACAAATATGTATACCCTTTTTTACCACTTGATTGCCTTATTATGGATCTTCTAAGGTTTGTTTTTGCAAAAATTTTCAGTTTCCATTTGGTTAATAAGTTGGAATGATTAATTTGAACTGTCACCGCCTCAGGCTTAGATATTTTCTATGCTGCATAATTTTCCTCTTGTTTTGTGGCTGGCTGTAGGGTTCCTCCTTTGTTTTCCTTTCTTTTTTCTTTTGTTAAATTATTGGTGTTCAAGGTTACTTTGTTTCTCTAATTTTTTTTCATCTATAGGATGAGGTGTTGACATTGGCTCATTGTTCCTTACCTCTTTTGTTTGTACTCCAGCTGAAATGAATGTTGTGTTTATAGCAGGATGTTTTAAAAGCTATTTTACAGGACAAAGTATAGACTGGGTAATAGTTTACAAGGTCTGTCTCCAATTACTGATGTTGTCCTTATAGGAGTAACTTTGTGGTATTCTATACAACTTGCATATTTCCTCCCAAAAGTGCAAACATCCAATAGCACTTGAGAAATAAACAACTCTTGGGCCAATGTAAAAAGCCTAGTTAGGAAATGTCCCCAAAATGCAGCTCTGCATTAAAGCCCTCCCCATTGCAGCACATGTTATGCATTTTGGAGCATTATGCCCTGGCAATCACTTAAGCTTATTTGCACAACTTTTTTGTATAGCAAGGGTGCCATTTCTGCTTGGTCTATTTGGAGTTGGGGTCTGGATAACCCTGTGATCTATTGTGCACAGTTTAGATGCTGGAACAGAAATCAAACAGTAGATTACTTCTTGTCCGCAGAAAATATATGAGAGAGGTGATTTGTCTTATCTGCTCATATCCGAATTAACTGTTGCTGCGGCTGCTGCTAGACAGCTGGGGCAGGAAGTTAGACAAACTATTAGGAGGTGAAATTATGCCTTAATTAGCATCATGCATAAATGCAAGATTAACTTTTTAAATGCAAATGTTAACCTAGAGTCGAGTATGTAAAAAGAGTTGGCTTCTGAATGAGGAAGCATTATATGAGAGAAATGACTTGATTCCAACATGTACATGGAAAGAGATGCTACAGATGAATGCAGGCCCCAAAGTTCTGAAAGGTGTGAATAGAGCAGTGCTCAATTATTGAACTTATTGGGACCTTGTGCTGCTGGAATCAGTGTTCTGAGCAGAACAGGGTAGGGAAGGGGAGGAATGGGGTGAAGACCCGAGAAGTGAGGGGACAGATTGAGGCCCAGAGGAGAGTGGTATCAGTGGCAGTGCTGATGCCAATATCCTAACCCCCTTCCTTGATCCACTTGTCATGCCTAGCTAAATGCTTGCACAGGTCCAAGTAAACCCAGTGGGGTACTGAGGTCTTAGTTCTGGGCAAGGGAAGAAATGTTCCCTTACACAGAGGATACCTCTGGGACTGCCCCCCCTCCGCAGGATGCAGGGCACGCTCCAGTGGCGCAGCTGCATTGGCGCACACAGGGGAGGGGGATGTTCAATAGGATTGGACTGTGTATCTTGTAAAATGACCATTCAAGCCTTAACATTCACAAACTAATCAAGAAAGTCTCAGCTTTGTCTGCCAAAAGTGAGAGAGCCCTCAACATGCAGAGTAGCAGTTGAAAATGGGACATAAACCCATTTGATTGGATCTTTTATGCTTTTGACTGGGTTTTATTTTCATTAGTGGTCTACGTAGCTATGTGAGACACCCATCTTTTGCATTGCTGGCCCTTTTGACCCCACTGATAACATTCATTTCTGTCTGTACTGCATGTATAATACAGTACACATGTGCGTGCGGGGTGGGTGAGTCTAAACCTTTTTTTATCTAGCTATTGTATTCTTACTGTACTTCTCACTCAACCACTCAAAATCTAACGTTTTATCCCCAAGCCATATGGACTTGGCTTGTATATGAACAAGTGTGTGTGTGTATATGAACGAACACACACACACACACACACACACACACACACACACACACACAGAGAGAGAGAGAGAGAGAGAGAGAGCATTTTGGAATGCATAATGGGAAAGCAACTTTCACATATAATAGCTGTGTTTGAAAGTGAAGAGGTCTTCTAATGTGGTATATATTGTAATATGTTTGTGTGCATGTAGAATATATATATTCTAATATACATTAGATGAGACATTCTGATGTAGCTGATGTCCTATACCAGGGTCTCCAACTTTTAAGCTAGAGGGAATAATCAATTATATGGAATAGTGTCGTGGGCCAAAAAAACCCCCAAATGAATAAATTTAAATATAAAATTTAAATAAATTCATTAGAGACAGAACTCAGACGAATGAATGGGCTCCAAGTTCCAGGATTCCTCCAAGCACCAACACACACCACAGAAATATAGCACACACTCTAATTCCCTCCCCCCCCCCCCATACAAGCAGCTTACTTAAATGTGCAGGAGGAAATATCTCAGAGCCAGCAGATCACAGGAAAGGAAACTCCCAGAGCATTTCCTGAGGGCCTTTAGAGGGCCTAAAAACGTGACTTCCGGGTCTTTGGGAAAGCTGGGAAGTGACTATTTTCTGCCTTCCAGAGGCATTCTGATTGCCGGGGGAGACTGCGCGTGGCCTCCCTGGCCATCAGAACAACCTCTGCACAACCAGAGCACAGCTTGGAGGGTGCAGCCCATGCCAGCAGGCTCATGGGGACCAGAGGCTTGCCGAGGGCTGGGTAGAGGCTCTCCAAGGGCCGCATTTGGCCCCCGGGCTGGGGTTTGGAGACCCCTGTCCTATACCTTTCCCATCTGGTTTAGAAAGCAAAGGTAATTATGGATGTCATAGAGGAGGCTATGTTAGAAGGCTTTCTGGAAGGACAGAAAGTCAAATTTGCGGATGAAATAGTGTTGCATTTTTCCATACTTTTTTCCTCCTTGAGCATGGGCATTTCATGATGGCCAGTCCTTCTAAGGTCATTAATTTTAAATGACACCGTGGCAGTTTTTCTTTAGTATCCAAGTTAAAAATTGTTACTTGTGTGTGTGCGCGTGTGTGTGTGTGCGTGATTGCGTTTGTATCAAAATGTACAGTTCGTTTCTGCTGTTTTGATTTCCTCCTTTGCCTTTCCTCTATGGGAAGTGCAAGTCTGCCTCCCACAGTCTCTGACTCTCTGTTCATCTCCTAATTAATCTTCTAGGCTTTCATGTTTAAAATTCACTTTGTTTAATTTGTGAGAAAAAGCCCTTCCAAAAAGGAACTTCCTCTAACAGTATCTGCTTGGGGTGGTGGTGGTGAAGAGGCCTCTGTGTGGAACTACAGAAGATTTAAAAGGCTCTATATTGGTGTAAAAGCAGTTGCAAATTGGTACAGGAATCAGGTTGTATGGACCTGGCACACAGAAGCCTGCTGGACACAAAGATGCTGAAGAAATTCAGAGGGAAGATGGAAGAATTCACATTAGCTTCTGTGTTATCCTTTTGAACCATTGTCTCCTCTCTGCCTGAACGGCAAACTTGTCACTTATTTTGTCGATAGAAAAAAAAGAAACATTCCAGATTTTTTGACCTCTGAATTCTGTATTTCTTTCTGTCTCTTTCTCTTTCTCTCTTTTTTTAAAAAAAGTTTCTCCCCTTGGGCATTGTGGGAGAATCTTCCCCTCTGCAGGGGATTGTGGGAACCATTCTAGCCTCACTTATCACCAGTGACAAATCAATGGCAGCCTTCAGAAAGCTGGGCCCCAGGATTCCAGCTCAGCCCAGCCTGGGAGCAGTGGGAGGCTTCCCTGGTGGATAAAGGGCTCCTTGCAGCTCTGACTTGTTGCCTTAAATCTAAGGAGGAAACCTTTTCACTCCCTTTAAAAGCAACCCTCCCCTCCCATCTCAATTTGTCTTGAGGAGAGTGGTGGCTTTTGGGGCGGGAGGGGGGAAGGAAGGAAAGACATGCTAAAGAGGAAGAATGGAAATTGGGGGAGGAGGGCCCGGGTTTGTAATGCCTTTTCTGTTTCCTTTTCACAATGGTCTGACCAGAGCATGCAGAGCTAGACTCACAAAGCCTCCCCGAAGTGGCTGGAATCCCGCAGGGCTCCTCACAGTGTATGTTTGCTGTGTGTATTCCCATCAACAATACAGTGAGACTAAGCAACAATCTCCAGCTTTGGACAAATATTTCTACAGCTTTCTCCTAATGGCGCCTCTTTAGAAGGGGGGAAGTTGATGGTAATAAGAATGGTGTATGAGAGAGAAGGGGGAGGAGGAGGAGGAAGAGGAGAAGGAGGAGGGTAAATGAGTGGAGGAGGGGTCTGTCACTTCATTTGCTAGTTAATTTGGGCTCTGTAGTTCTTCATTTCTAAGTTAAAATGTGCCAGGGCAGAAGCCTTGCCTCCTGACCAGATGGCTGAGTACCGGTAGCATTTATCAGAATGCAGTCCTAAGCTGGAGTTAGGCCAGCATAAACTAAGCCAGCAAAGTTTGGCCAGCACAAGGGCCACCATAAAGCGTGTTTGAACTACTCTCGGAGTCGGGGAGGATGGCTCATGTCTGTGTGCTGGCCTCTCTGACTCCAACTGTGGTCCAAACATACTTTACGGTGGCCCTTGTGCTGGCCAAACTTTGCTGGCTTAACTTATGCTGGCCTAACTCAGTTTAGGATTGCGCCCTCAGTAGGGACAGAAAGGCGCTTGGCCCAAACCTGAGTGAGCTCTTCTTTAGTATGGCTTCACTGATTTCAGGCATAAGTGCCAATTCCCAAACTGTGGGTCGCGAGCCAACTTCAGATGGATTGCAGAGCACCTAGAACAGCCATATTGAAAATATGGAAAGATGGGATGCTGAAAAGGGGGAGGGATGTGTAGTTGTTTTGCTTGTGTCAGATGTTGCTTTGCTTCACAACATTCAAGGTTGTGAATAGGCTTTTTCTTTCTGAGTCATTTTGCTAGTGTCACTGCCTTCATCCCAGCACATTGTTCTTGAGCCATTGATTCATGGAGTCAGGGAGGATAGCACACATCTGTGTGTTTGCCTCTCTGACTCTGAGAGTGGTCCAAACAAACATTATGGTGTCCCTTGTGCCAGCCAAACTTTGCTGGCCTAACTGTACCTGCCTAACTCCAGGTTAGGATTGCACCCTTAATCAAGATAAATTGGAGTTGTTGATCATGCATAACCCAGCTCATGCAGGAATGCTTGTTCAGCCTGTTCTTGATGAGGTCATACCCCTGAAAAGGATCAAGCTTGCAACTTTCAGTTGTCCTTGATCTCCAGCTCCTGCTTATTTCTAAGGTTGCCATAGTGGTAAGGAGTGTCTTTCTCCAGCTGTATTTGATATGCTGACTGCACCCTTTCTTGGGAAACGAAGATCATCATGCTATGATATGTGCAATATATTGTATGTGTCATGGTATCCTCTTGTTTGGATGACTGTAATCAATCCTATGGAGAGGCGTCTTTGAAGAGTGTTTGGAAAGTACAACTGGTCCAAAACACTGTGTCCAGACCTGTCGGGGCTATCTATGGGGATCATATAGCAGCTGTCCTAAAGGAGCTGAATTTTGGTTACCATGTTCCTTCTGAGCTCAATTCTCACAGTGTTGGTGGTGACTTTTAAAGCCCATGTAACCTGGCTCTGGCTAAAGGAGTTACTTGAAGGACTGTGTCCTCCAATGATTTTTGGTTTGTATTTATGCATTTATATCAATGCATAAGATCTCTTAGGGTATGCAGAAAATTTAAAAAAACCAATACAAAATGATATCTCAACAATAAAGACAGAAATATGAGACAGGTTGAAGACAGTATGGGCCAAAAATGTGGGGCACAATATTTTAATGGAACTGTGGGAAATAGTTTGGACTAAAAGATTGAGATTTACACTGAATATGAACTTTTATAAAATGATGTGTAGATGGTATATGACTCCATGTAGATTTGTAAGAATATACGAAGATGTTAGAAATGTAAGAAAAGTGAACGTTCTTTTTACCGTATGTGTGGTAGACTTGTGGTAAAGCAAGGAAGTACTGGATTCAGATACATAAACAGATGGAGTTAATACTTTAAGTAAATGTACAAATGAAACCAGAAGCTTTCTTGTTGTATATGATAGACGATTGTGTAGGAAAGGACTTTGAAACGTTTTTATATATGACAAGGGCAGGAAGAATATAATATGCACAATATTAGAAATCTACAGAAATACCCTTGCTTGAAGATTGGTGAACAAAGATTTTGGATTTAGCAGAAATGAGACAAATTAATGACTTCTGCTTAAGAAGGCAGTAAATACATTTATGAATAATTGGAAGCCACTCATAAACTTCCTGCAAAAGTGAGGAAAAAATGACCTCATCCAACCCATTATAGATCCCAGACGCTGATTTAGCACCTTTGCCACCGTTCCTGAATAAGATGTAAAGAGAGATTCCTCCTCATGCTTTCAGATTTGCTGGGGAAGGGGTGGGGGTTTGCATTTGCATGTCTCCTCATTTTGAGGTTTCCATAGACTTCAGGGTTATCTTGGATGTGGCACCACAGTCTTTTGAACTCTCTCCTTTTGTCAGTGTACTTGCTTCACAACTTTTAAAAAGTTGGCAATGTTTTCCCTGTTTTTAGTACTCTCTCATGGTAGATATTGCTATTTTTACTTTTCAGCTCGTTTTGCTTCTGTTAACCGTCTGCATTTTTGTGCTGAGTTGTTCAGTTTTTAACGTGATCTTCTGAATTTATTGCATGTGGTTGTATGTTGCAACCTGCCTCAAGAGCCTAGGGTTAACTTAAACAAGCATGGTAGCAATACCAATATATCTGTAATAACTGTGCAGTGTTGTGCATATTTTGTCAAAACTCAGTTCTAGCTATTACTTTGGCTTTTTGACATTATCTTATTCAGCAGCAACAGGCAAAGGGAATGATGCTTTTTCTCTTTATGTTGCAAAAATCATTTACTCAGAAGTAACTTCTTTCCATATACTAAGTGGATTTTTTAAGCAAATGTGTCAGCCCTTTCTGAAAAAACTGAGTATGAAAAATGCCTTTCCCATACTAGTCTTCCTGTTTTTTTTTAATTTTAGAAGATAAACTAGATTATAGAACAGTGGTTCTCAAACTGTGGGTTGGGACCCACCAGTGGGTCGTGAACCAGTTTCAGGTGGGTCGCAAAGCATCTGGAGCAGCTATATTGAAAATATGGGAAGATGGGATGCTGGAAATGGCTGTGTGGTTGTTTTGCTTGTGTCAAGGTTGTAAAGAGGCTTTTTCTTTCTTTCTGATTCACTTTGCTATTGGAAAATGGCTGAAAAATAACCCCACTTATTGCTGCATTCTCAGGAAAGTAGCAGGCTCTGGTGGCAAAAAGACGGCACTTTCGGCCGTGACATTACTTCCAGTGGGTCCCAGATGGACTCTCATTCTAAAAAGTGGGTTCCTATGCTAAAAAGTTTGAAAACCACTGTTTTAGAATCTAAACGAGCTGAAGTACACATTCTTGATCCCAATTCTAAAAGTCCCTATTACGATACTTAAATACAGAGCTGCAGTTACAGCCAAACTTTGCCTTTAACTTATCTTTCTCCATCACCTGTTATAGCATTTCTTCTTTAGCCAAATACATACAGATGCCCATGTCCTCAATCTCTACTTCACTTGTACTATCTAAGCAAAATAAATGACTGTATAATAACAGGCAAATTCAAGATAAGGGTAGTGCCTAACACGTTCTGGGGCAAAGACGTCACCAGTCTGCTCTCACCCCATGTAGGCACCAAGACAAACCTCAAAGCTTGAACACTACTGAACAGAGCACCAGGCTGATTTCTGAAAAGCCCACAGTTGAAAAACAGCTAGATAGGTAGACTGCTCCGTAGCTCTATTGTGGGATTGTTTCTGTGTGAATAGAGAAGCATGGGGCCTTCTGTTCTTTAACATAACGTTTTTATATCAAAAGTGGAAACAAGATGAAAACGCAGATTAAAACCCTCAAAGAAACAAACATAGTAACATTAATGCATAATAAAAAACGTTTGTTTGTGCCCGTGCACAGGTGCATGTAAGTATGTACATACATTGGACTGTTTTTCAGGATCTTGAAAATTTTCTAAATAATAAAGAACAACCAGAGAAATAAGGAGCAAACAAAAATCTGGGAAACCGATGCAGGCTGGAACATACAGGGGACAGGCTATTTATCAGATGCAGCCCAAAAGTAGAGTGTTCAAATTGTCCCACCAATATGCATTTTACTTCTTCGTTGCCTGCCTTTTCTTGAGGTCCCCAATCTTCCAGAGGCTTGCCTTGCCCTGCCCAGGCCCCCGCGCTGTTCTGTGGCTCTGTAACAAAATAAATTATTGTATTCATTTCACATGTTTAAAAAAAACCCACATGTGAAGCTGCCAAAAATTGACAGCTGTGTAATCTGAAATGCCAAAGGTAGGATTCCTTTTTTAAAAAAAAAAAATTCCTGCCATAATACTTAACATTTCCTATGCTTAACTGACTCCTTTATGCTAAACAGATCTTAGGCATATTTTATTTAGTTGATTATTGCATTTAAACAATTTTATCCCTCCTTTTTCCCATAGAAGGGAGGGCATTCAAGGCAGTTTACACCAATAAATCCATAAAAGGAACACTTTAAAATCATTAATTCGTACAGTTATAAAAAGAAACAATATAAAAATAGCAGCATAACACCAGCATAATAGCACTAAAAAAAAACCCAAAACCAAAACACCACACACATAAATCAAATTCAGCAAACGAGAGCAGCAGCACCAAAAGCAACATGCCTTAGCAGTAAAATCAAAACTCCCAATATATCACACAGCCATCCAAAATACAGCAAGAAACCTAACTGAGAGCGCAATCCTAACCTGGAGTTAAGCTGGCCCAGTTAGGTCAGCAATCATGCGCCATCCTCCCTGCCTCTGAGAGTGGTCCAAACACGCTTTTCAGTGGCCCTTGCGCCGGCCAAACCTTGCTGGCCTAACTGGGCCAGCCTAATTCCAGATTAGGATTGTACTCTGAATGAGAAAAGTTTTCACTCCTGCTGGAGAACCTCCAGGGAGGTAGCAGCTCTTAAATCTTAGGAGAGGGAATTCCATTACTGTGGTGCCACCATTGAAAAGGTTCTACCTCTAGTTGCTGCCCACCTGGCCTCAGTCAAAGACAGCATATGTAGTGTTCTCTCTGAAGTTCTTGGGGAATAGGCTGAAATATCCATAGAGGACAGCCTCTATCCATATAAAGGCTGTCCTTCAGATACCCTGGTCCTAAGCCATGAAGGGCTTTAAAGTAGGGGTGACAAGCGTAAGGCTGGATCCCACCACAGGCAAGTGGAAGGGGGTTAAACAGAAGCAAAGCAACCCATTATTTGCCTTTGTGTTTTCCCAGTCAGGGCTGTGTTTTGAGTGACATGAAACTAAAGGAAAGACTGCACTTGGATGTCTCGCATCTTTCTAAGGCAACCATGTCCTTTGCTCAGCCTGTGGATGTGGACCTGCTGTGTTTCTTGTACTATTGCTAGTGGGTGGCGTGTGGGGCAGGTCAGCAACAGCAGTGCCAAAGTTGTGGAACTTCCACCTTAGGGCTGTGAGCAGCGGCGTCTTTCAGCCGGAATGCTGGGCGGGAGGAATGGGTGAGCGGCAGCCTGCCCGTTGCGTACCGCTCCGTTTCGCCATGCGGGGAAGACGGCAAAACGGAGCAGTACGCAACGGGCGGGTTGCCGCTCACCCGTTCCTCTCGCCCAGCGTTCCGGCTGAATGACGCCGCTGGCTGTGAGCCCTTCTCCTTCATGCCTGCCTTTTAGATGTCCAGCCAAGGCAGTATAGTTCCCTTGGCATTGGGGTTCTGTGTTGCCTGATTCAGTCTTTCCTGGTGCTGTCAATATTTCTGATAGGCATCCGAAATGTCTACATTTCTGAAAAGCTACAGATGTGAGGTGTTGCTACCAATTTTTAGTACGCTGTTGGGATTGCTGTTTTTAATATCATCAGTGGGTTTCAGTTATTTTTAGCTGACTTGTGGCAATGGAAAAGTTGGTTGTCTCAGTGGAAAGCTGGGGATATAAATGGTGGTTATGATTATTATGTTGATTGTATTTACAATGAAGAATGGCTTGCTAGGGGGAAGACAACAAGTATTTCTGGAGGACATTAAACATGACGAATTTGCTCTGCTGAAACTCGGAGAATCAAAGAACTCATGTTGGCATAAGAACAGAGAAAGAGTGTGGGCCTTTTGAAAGATTTGGAGCCTGGGGCAAAAGCACAATATTTATATGAAGGTAGGCATGACTTGGAATGCTACCCAGTGCTGCCTCGGGTCAGCCACTGCCACATCTGTGGTTTTTTTTTTAAATGCCCTTACCTTACTCCTGGCATGGTTTTGTGAAACATGGGGGTTTTCAGTTTGATTTTAAGAGGTTGTGCAAAGGAGCACCTGAAGGAAGCAGCAACCAAAAAACTCATAAATCATAACAGCAAGAAGGTGGTGCAGGAGAAAAATGCTTTGAGCTCCTTCCAGGAGGCAAATAATGAGGGGTTCCATAATTAATCAGGGAAGGAGTTCCATAATAGTGGCACGACCATAGAGAAGGCCCTTTCCCTTGTTGCTGCCAACCAAATCTTCACTAATGATAGCACATGCAGAAGGCCCTCCCATGACCTCAAAGGGTTGGCCATCTCATAGTCTTCTGATCTGCAAACTGTGAAGGTCTTTAAAAGTCAAAGTCACTACCTTGAATTGCATATGGAAGCAACCTGGCATTCGGCAGAGCAATGGTCTGTCAGTCAAACCACTTAGCCCCCACCTGGGCCGCTGCATTCTGCACTAATCATGGAGTTTTTAAATGGTCTTCAAAGGCAGTCCCTTAGAACATGTTACAACAATCAAGACTTAACGTTACCAATGTGTGAATCATTGTGATCAAGTCTGACTGATACAGATATGGTTGTAGTTGGATCATCATCCTAATCTGGGCCAAAGGCCCACCCACCCAGGCCACTGCCACCACTCAGCTATCTAGGAGCAGCAAAAAATCCAGGAGAACCAACAAATTGAACCTGGTTCTACAGAGGGAGTGGAACTCCATTCAGAACTGTTTGCTCCTCCAGTACCAGCATTGCAGGTCTCCAGACAAAGAGGGCCTCTGTTTTGTCCAGGTTTCATTCAACTTGCTCACCCTCATCTAGTCCCCCAACAAGCTCAAGCAATGATCTGGAACTTCTACAGATTCCCTAGCATTCAGTAGAACAGAGAGGTCGAGTTGTGTGTCATTTGCACATTGGTTGATACTCAATTTCAACCTCCAGATCTCTCTTGGTTGTTTCTTGTAGATGTTAAACAATGTAGAAGACAGAATGGAATTCTTTGTATGCCACAGATTAAAGGCCAGGGCAAAGAACGGAATCTTCTGCAACCTATTGGCCACTGCAAGACAATGCCCATCCACCCAGTCCAGCCAGAAGATCCAGAAGAACACCATGGACCCAGAAGGACAATACCATGATATTGAAAGCCACTTTGAGATCCATGCTACCCTGCCCCTGGTGTAGATTCTCAGTGAAGGTGACCAAAGCTATTTCTGCTTCCAAACTGGATCTGAAGCCGGATTAAGAGCACAATCCTAACCTGGAGTTACGCTGATACAATTAGGCCAGCAAAGTTTGGCTGGCACAAGGGACACCGTAAAGTATGTTTGGACCACTCTTGGAATCAGAGAGGCCAGGACACAGACGTGTACCATCCTCCCTGAGTGATCCAAATGTGCTTTAGGGCACAATCCTTACACAAGGGTCGCTGTAAAACACATTTGGACCACTCTCTGAGTCAGAGTGGCCAGCGCACAGACATGTGCCACCTTCCCTGATTTCGGGAGTGGTCCAAACATGCTTTACAGTAGCCTTGGTGCCTGCCAAACTTCGCTGGCCTAACTGTGCTGGCCTAACTACAGGTTAGGATTGAAAGAGGTCCAGATGATCAGTTTCATTCAGGACACCTTGGAGGTAAATCTAGACAGTTGTGAGTGGTTATATCTGTCCAGCAAACTGACCAACACGAGACACCGAGTCGTTTTCCTCCCTATCATTGTGGGTGGGGGGAGTTGAAGTAAATCCCAAACAATCTGGAACAGCTCACCTGGCACAGGCACAACAATGGCAGACAAAAGCTGTTTCTTCACTGCCATCACAGTGGAATTCCCACCCCTGAAATCTTGGCCACTGCAATATCTTGGAGGACAACTCTGGGAGAGACCAATCATTCCCACCTTGTCAACTGGGCCTCTGTTACGCATGCCAGATCAGTCCCCTCTTCTAAGATCAAGTCCTGGATCAGAGTGGTATTATTCACTGGCCTGATGTTCAACAGCAGAAGCTCTAGGCTAGAGGAGACACAGCTCAGTTTGTTAGCATATAATATGTAGTTTGGGACGTGGTGGCACCGTGGGTTAAACTGCTGTTCTGCTGAGCTTTCTGACCGGAAAGTTGGGAGTTCAAGAACACACAACGGAGTGAGCTCCCGTTGCTTGTCCCAGCTCCTGCCAACCTAGCAGTTCAAAAGCATGTAAAAATGCAAGTAGATAAATAGGGACCACTTCGGGGGGAAGGTAACGGTGTTCCGTGCACCTCGGCGTATAGTCATGCTGGCCACATGACCACAGAAGCTTGTCCTCAGACAAATGCTGGCCAGACCTTCGGCTTTGAAACGGAGATGAGCACCGCCCCCTACAATTGGTCACGACTAGACCATTTGATTGTGGGGAAACCTTTACCTTTAATATGTAGTTAAGTTCCAACATGCTGTGCACCAGCCCTCCATATCTTGTTTTGCCAAAGAGAATCAGTGCTCTTGCCCTCTTTTCCCTCCCTTCTTTCTGAATCACCACCCTTCCTCGTTTGGTGACTGATTGCAAATCCTGACACCTCCCATTCTCATAGCTGGATCTAGAGGGTCATGTTCTAAAGTGTTTCTTCTGTGAGTCTTGTTGGATTTGTTTTTCTTTCCTATTTAATTTTGTGTTGTAGCAACTGCCTTTTTTATTTGAGCCATTTGGTAGGGGTGGAGAATCATTGAACAGTTTGGTGGCTTGGTGCTTATGTCCTACTTCCCCTCTCAATGAACTGAGATGAATGAGATGGAGGGGATGAAAGGCCACATGCCTGCACACAAACCAGTGCTGAGAACGATCTGGGGTCCATGTTGCCTTCCACCAGGAAGCAGCCTCTCTGCAATTATAGTCCCAACTTCCTAAAGAAGAAAAGAGTTTTGTTCCCCCATGACCCCCACTCCTCAGCAAGTTCTGCTCTCCCTGAAGCAGACAAACCAGTTGTGGAACTGAACAGGTCAGCTGGGGCCTGAGAACTCTTAAGGGCTTCTTCCTTCTCTGTGCTCTGCAGGGGGATGAGATCTGTTCTTGTCTCTTAATCTTACCTCCTTTCTCGTAATAATGTTGAACCTCGCAGAAAAAATAAATATGATTTTTTTTTGTATTGCTGCCAAACTGTTGGGCTCCTCAAAATCCCTCCCCATAAGGTGGAAGGGGCAAGAAGGGACAAAACAGTCTGGCAACAGGAGGAGATGAATGACACTAGCAGAGGCTATTGTTCATTTTAATGCTGCAGCAGGGGCAGAGGGAAATGTTCACACGCCATTTTTGGGCATCCTGCTGGGTAGGCAAGGAAAGGGGCATTCCAGCTGGTCATGAGATTTGGCTGGCCAGATTGAGTTGGGCTGAATAGATTTCTGTCCATTTAGTTCATGTTTTATTTTTTTTTTAAAGCAGCTCACTGATTAACTGCAATGTGACCTGATTAAAGGAAGAATCTGAGACCCATGTAGATCATTGCAGACATAAAGCTGTCTGGCTTCTAGCATATGATGATAACCAAACCTTAACCCCTTGCTGACTGTAGGATTTGTTGCTGTCATATGCTACGTGCATACATTCTTTGTTCAGTCGTGCAAGCAGTGTTTATAGAATAATTTGTGAAGAACCTCAATGGTCAACTATCTGAGAAGAAAAACTGAGACGACTAGTTCATGGAAGAAAGTTTCTGCTGGATGACTCAGAGCGCAATCCTAAACTGGAGTTAGGCCGGCATAAACTAAGCCAGCAAAGTTTGGCCAGCACAGGGGCCACCATAAAGTTTGCTTGGACTACTCTCAGAGTCAGGGAGGATGGCTCACATCTGTGTTCTGGCCTCTCTGACTCCAAGAGTGGTCCAATCGTACTTTACGGTGGCCCTTGTTCTGGCCAAACTTTGCTGGCTTAGTTTATGCCGGCCTAACTCAGTTTAGGATTGCGCCCTCAAAAGCCTATGATTGCTACCAGTCTTCCTCCTGTGTTATAGATAGTACCAATAATCAGGCCAGTAGGTGGAGTGCTGTGTCTATTGATCTCTCTTTTTCAATATTTTCTTATGGTGTCCTGATGAATAAAAACAGTAAAAACATGGAGGATAGCCCTACATCAATAGTTATTGTTGTAGTTGTTGACTATGGTAGTTAAATGTTGGGGCCTTGTTGGGTTTGACCAGAGTGTGATCCAGCAAGACAATCCTTATTGGGAGCCAGCACAGGTATATAGAACCTCAAATGTTTCTGGGATGGGAGCTGGTAAATCTGGAGAGATCATTCGAGGACTTACATAAAGAACTTGCATAAAGGCACCATGAGTAAGAATACTGTATGTGTGCTTATGGTCTTATCGAACAGAACGAAAACCTGCTTTTATCAGATGGAAATAAAGATATGGGGCCAAAGGGTGGGTTGGCATAGTTCTTTACCAACCTTGGAAAGATGTCTGGTTCATCAAGCTTCATCTCCCGCGTAATGAGATTGAGACTGGTTTTCAGCCTTTTTATATTCTATGGAACATATATTCACACTTGACAAGTTGCCATTGTTCCAATCTTGATTCAGATAAGAAAAATGGCCAACAGCTAGAATAAGGATGGGAGCTTGCTTGTCCACGTCTTTCCTCTTTGTTGCATTTGTCCTTCTGTTCTGTCTGAGCCGCTTGTTAGCGAACCGCTGCTGTGTCTGGAGCCTGATCCATGCCCTCTGCTCCTTCTTGTCACTTGTTTAATGTGGTGTTCTTGAGTTTGTGCTGCCAAGGAGTGCAGCTGATTATTTCACACAATAATCTGTGAACAAAAAAAAAAAATCTGTGCTGTGAAAAAGGGCCAGGCGGAAGCAATTTTCACTTCTCTCCACCCGCACTGTCCGGCTTCCCAAATGGGGAAAATAGGTGGTGGAAGAAGCATGCGGAGGGATGAAATTGCAGGGAAAAAAAACACTGAAGTTTTCGAGACACTTCGCTCTCCCTCCACCCCTGCAAGGGACACCCCCCACACGTGTGTGCCCACTGGCTTGGAAATGTTTCCGTGGAGAGGTGAAAAGAGCAGGACACAATTGGGAAGAGAACAAAGGTCCTTTGTGGGCCTTTGGGAACATTCTTAACGGGTTTGTTCAGTGTCCAGTACACATTTGGGGAGGGTGGGAAATGATGGGGACAGACTCAGGCTATTGAGGTGGGCAATGTTGTTGCTCGTCTCAGCCAGAAGCAGCAGTGCTGATTGCCCCCCATTGCGTGGCTCTATAGGTAGGAGTTGTCCATCAGTGAGCCTCCATACTAGCAAACATAGGGATAAATGTTCAAGCAACGCATTTAGCATGTCACACAGAAACCGCTCCTACTTCACAGACTTAAGGCCGTTGCAGAGTGCAGAATTTCAGAGCGCAATCCTAAACTGGAGTTAAGCCGGCATAAGCTAAACCAGCAAAGTTTGGCCAGCACAAGGGCCACCATAAAGCGTGTTTGGACTACTCTCCGAGTCAGGGAGGATGGCTCACGTCTCTGTGCTGGCCTCTCTGACTCCGAGAGTGGTCCAAACATACTTTACGGTGTCCCTTGTGCTCGCCAAACTTTGCTGGCTTAGTTCATGCCGGCCTAACTCAGTTTAGAATTGCGCTCTCAGAATCTTAACTCTTAAATCTTAATCTGAAACAATGTAGGGATCAGGCAGATGGTTCCCTTGCTCTGCATACTTCCAGGAAGAAAATTCTGCAGGGTTGCATTGTTTAGGACTAAACGACGAGGTAGAGTCTCAAGACAGTGATAAGAACATAAAAAGCCTCGCTGGATCAGGCCAAAGGCCCATCTAGTCCAGCTTCGTGTATCTCACCGTGGCCCACCAGATGCCTCAGGGAGCACGCAAGACAACCAGATACTTGTATCCTGCTGCCACTTCCCTGTATCTGGCATTTTAAAGTAGACTATTACCCTTGCACCCCCACCCCCACCCCCCAGGAAGACACCAGACTAAGGTTGGAGTTCAACTTTTATTTATTAAGCACAAATGTAAATCATGTAACCTACTGAACACCCATCCCTCTCTCGTCAGTCTGAGGTAGGCGAAAGAGAAAAACAACAACTGCCATCCATGGCCAATTTGGATGACAGAAAAAAATTCCTACCCGGCCCTCATGATGAGCGACCAGCTAATCTCAGACTGGACATGCCCTTCATAGCTTGTAACCTGTAATGGACTTTTCCTCCATAAATCTATCCAATCCCCTTTTAAAGGCATCCAGGCCCAATGCCATCACCACATCTTGCGGCAAGGAATTCCACATTCTAATTACACGCTGGGTAAAGAAATATTTTCTTTTGTTTCTTCTAACTCTCCTAACACTCTGGATATCCCCTGGTTCTGGTATTGTGTGAGAGGGAAAAGAGATTCCCTTTATCAACTGTATCCACTCTATGCATAATTTTTTTATGTCTCAATCAAGTCCCCTCTCAGGCACCTTCCTTCTAGACTAAAGAGCCCCAAACGCTGTAACCCTTCCTCGTAAGGGAGGTGCCCCAGCCCAGTAATCATTTTAGTTGCTCTCTTCTGTACTTTTTCTAATTCCATTATGTCCTTTTTAAGATGTGGAGACCAAAACTGTACGCAATACTCTAGGTGTGGCCTTACCATCGCCTTGTACAATGGCGATACAATATTGGCTGTTTTATTCTCAATCCCTTCTCTAATTATCCCTAACATGGAATTTGCCTTCTTCACTGCTGCTGCACACTGGGTCGACATTTTCATTGAGCTGTCCACCAGCACCCAAGATCTCTCTCCTGGTCTGTCTCTGACAGCTCAGAACCCATTAACGTATATGTGAATTTTTGATTTTTTGCACTTATTTACATTGAAACGCATCTGCCATTATATTACCCTTTCTCCTAAGAGATACTTCTGGAGCTCTTCACTATCATTTCTAGTTTTCACCACCCGGAAAAGTTTGAAGTGATGTACTCGTAGCCCATAGAAGTAGCTCCCTTGAAGTGGACCACTTTGAATGAAAGATTCATTCTTTATAGGTATCCTTCATTGAAAGTCCCCTCTAAATATTCAAGATACCTATCTGATAAAGCACAGATATTAAAAATATGTGTTATGAGTTGCAAATGCTCAGTTCAGCTTGCTGACTGTTTTTAGGGAAGTGACTGTCTCTTGAAAGCTCTGCCCTATCCATCTTTAATATGGGGCTACTCATACTTGTCCATATTACCTTAATAGTTCTTTCAAAAACCCTCTAAACTTTAGAGTCTCTAAAGAGCTTTGACCACTTGGGAAAAGCAGTACTGACATACAGTACTAAAAATGATTTGTTGAAATATAGCAATACAAGGAATACTTTGTTTTGTTGTGTAATAAAGGCAGTTAAAAATGAATCACCTATGCCTGGTTATTTTTATGAACTTAGCCCAGTGTTTCCCAAACTGTGGGTCAAGAGTCACTTGCTGGGTCACGACCAGCGATGGGATTAACAAACGACCTGGGGGAACGCTGGGCGGGACGTACTCGTAATTGGAAACCCGTGATTGGCAGCCCGCACGATTGGCAGCCCGTCTGTTCCGCCCCGCCGCCGTCCCCGCAGGCTGGGCCCGCTGCCCCTGGTTGGCACGCCCCACTGCTGGGCGTGCCAACATTTAACATTTCTTTTGCTATGTAAACTGCTTTGTAAACTTGTTTTTGTTGAAAAATGGTATAAATATTACAATAAGGGCGTAATCCTAAACTGAGTTAGGCCGGCATAAACTAAGCCAGCAGAGTTTGGCGAGAACAAGGGATACCATAAAGTATGTTTAGACCACTGTTGGAAACAGAGTGGCCAGCACACAGATGTGAGCCATCCTCCCTGGCTCCCTGGCTTAGAGTAGTCTAAACACGCTTTATGGTGGCCTTTGTGCTGGCCAAACTTTGCTGGCTTGGTTTAGGCCAGCCTAACTCCAGTTTAGGATTGCACTCTTAGTAGTTGTGTTTCAATAGCAGATTGGTAGCTTGTATGTTGACAGGAGGTGTGGATTGATGGTTGAGCTGCTGGAACTGCCTGAAGTTAAGCAGGAGAAACTGGGGTCTTATTTTTGGATGGGAGATGGAATGTTTGGTTGTGACAAGCTGCCGTACCTGTTGTGGCAGGATGGAGGTGCTGATGAATTGATTTATCACTGCAAGTGAGGGTTGCAGGAGGAGTGTGCGAGAAGGCCAGCTGGCAAAAGAATGGAGTACAACCTTGAGCGCTTGCTCAGTCTTGACTTCCGATTGCCTATTGAAGCTCAATGGCACGCAGCCAGAGGAGAGAACCACACTGAAGGCTAGATCTGGGACTGAGGATTTGGTGAATCACAGAATTATCCATATTTGTTTAAAAAAGAAGACGCAACCATTGAAAAATAGTGGTTTAGACTAGCCTGCCAATGTAAGCTGCCTTTGGCATTTGCTTCTGCATGGGAAAGGCGGGATATAAATTCTTCAAATAAATAAATAAATAGTTTAAAGGATGTTGTTGGGCTGTTTGATGACAGGCTACTACAGGCATTCTATGTTTTCCTGGAAAATAAGTCTTAGGCGCTAAGTGTGTGTGTGTGTACGTGCATCTTTTGGTTAGATAGCACTATCTAGTATCCTGTTCAGAATGGCACTTCTCCCATCTGGATGACAGTTTCCTCTCCCTCAAATTCTGGGTGTTTTTTTTTTAAATCATCTTATGTTTCTTGGTAGCTTTGCTGAAGCTCCCCTCCTGCAGCTCTGTCAACATTTAACAAATTTCCCTCCAGTTTTCATGTTTCCTTTGGCTCTGGATCAACGCAAACTCCCGCAATCCAAAACTAATTCAGGACTCTGAGTAACAGTAGTGTTTAAGTTTTGGAATTGCGCCAGTCAGCCGGGCAGCCTCTTCATGGAGGAGAAATCTAATTTCATTGTCAACAATTGCTGTGGGGTTGGCCTTTCCTTTTTAAGGTTAGCTTTTAAGTAATCTGAAAGCTCGTCTGGGAGACTGGGACTTGCACGAGTGTCTTGGAGCCCAACTCGGCTTTGTTTTCCAGTAACCCGGGATGCTGGTTGCACTTCATTTGGGTCAGAGGCCGAGTGCAGTAGCGTGGGGTGGGGGAGACAGGTCACACTTTGATTGCTGAAGTGGAGCAGGAGCTTTATTTTGATTTCCTATGTTGAGGTGTGGAAATCCTGAAGTGTGACACTGAATGAGCCTTTCCATAGGGTTTGCTTAATGATGTGTTTAGAGACAGATTGGTGCGAGTGGGAGAAAAAAAATTCTTGGCTTGAGGTCGGAACAGTGGCTTGAAAAAACCAGGTTACATTTCTCAGCTCTTTCTCTGTGTAATCCTGTGCAGCACTGGAATGGCGAGGCCGACTTGGCAGCGCCATATCTGATGCTGCAGAGGGGAGGCTGGAGCCTCCCCTACGGTAAGGGAGTGCACGCTCCCTTACCATGTGCTCCTTTACTATGTGCTCCTCGGATCTGCGCTCGCTAAAGAGCGGGCGCAGATCCAAGGAGACCGCACGGCCCGAATTGGGGCCTTGTGGACGGGCTTAGGATGCGGCCATATGCCACCTTCCAAGCCCAGCCACGTCCCACCCAAGTCCCGCCCCTGCCTCCCGCCCGCCCGCCAATCCCCATGCTTTGGCCGGGGTGAGAGAGGTTCAGTGCAGGCGTAGCAGGGCCTGCACTGCCTGCAGTGCCGGTCCTGTTGCTCGAGCGCTGACATGGAGATGCAGATCGGCGACCCTGCACCAGTGCTCCGCCCCTTGCATCGACGCTATGACGCAGCATCGACGCAAGGGGCGCTATAGGATTGCACTGTTAGTCCAGGTGGGCCCCCAGGCATCTCACTGGAGTTTTTGGGAATATAATATTAGCCAATACATGCACCGATTAGTGGGCCTTGCATTACCTTTGAAATAATTGAGCAGGATATAAAGACCTGGTTCATATGCAGTACACAAATGTCAAGATGTTTTCCCCTCTTTCTCTATACAGGTCATGCCTCATTATCCACTAATTTGACTCACTGCTGATATTGGGGTCCACTATTAAATGGCTTTTAACAAGGGAAGAAAGCGCCAATATCCCATTTCCTAACTTCATGCTTAGCTGGTAAACCACACCCATTGCAAACTTCTCAAGGTTAAAGATAGGTTTAAAGACCCACTTCTGGGTTTTTTGCTCCTCCATTGTCACCCCGGAATGGGTGGGGAGTGAGTCTTTAAAGCTGTTTTTCTACTGATGTGGTATCCACCAGGAGTTCCATAACAGAATGAGGCACAACTGCATAGCTTTTGTCTCATTGAGATCCTATAATAATAGGTGTTTAGGGTAGGAATAGAATACAGCCTGCTGGCACTAGAGTCAAAGATTGAGTTCCATGATGCCTGGGGAAGCATTTGGTATTTGACAGTAGCATAGCCAAAGGAGGGCACACTAAGTTTGGTAGCCACCTCAACACACCATGAAAGTGTCCCTTTCCTCACCATCAGAGCCATTCCGAGTGGCGACAGCAATACCTCTGCATTGCTGTCGCCACCTAGAATGGCTCTGACTATGAGGGGGACGGGTTGCTTACACAGCACGTTGAGGCGCCTGCAAAACTTAGCACACCATCCCTCCTCTGGCTACGCTACCAGTACTTGGCAATGGAAGGTGAGGAAGATTTTGATAAGTACTTCCTAAATTATGACTTGGGAGCTGCAGGATGGTGGTCCATGAGTTGCCTAGAAAGCAGGCAAGATGCGGGTGGGCTGAATGGGGGCCAGGTTTTTCTCCTCAGATGGCTGTTCTGTTGTAACTTCACCACTGAACGCCTCATTTTCCCTTCTGGCAATACCCCTGGAAACATCCAGCCCCATATGAACCCATAAAATGTATTTATTGACAATGGTTTCTCCCTTCCCCTAACCAGAATTGGCCAGAATTCATTTTACTTTCAAGTCTTAATTTCTTCCAGTTTTCTGGTCAGCGGCAGGGGTTCTGTAATGACATTGTGGTTGTGTGGGACCCAATTTGGTGGGCCTGGCCTGGTTCTGCTATCGTCAGCTCAGTCTGGGCAGTTAATAATTTACCCTATTTTGCTCATCCTCGGAGGGAAACGTAAATCTCTCTCTCTCTCTCTCTCTCTCTCTCTCTCTCTCTCTCTCTCTCTCTCTCTCTGTGGTTTATAAGTTTAAAAAACTTTACAGAGCAATTATTTCTCCCAAGATAGCTGCGTTTATCTTGTGGTTCTGCTTTTGAAGTTCCTCTGCCTGTGGGATTGCAGAGTACGTTTCTGCCTCATTCTTCCCTCAAAGCCACATTTACTCCTTTCTGAATCCCTAGAGAACTCCTTTTACCCAGCACAGAGATATTCCAGTGTTAAAACGGATTGCCTCACAGACCAAAATAACCCCCTTTGCTGACCCTTTCGGAGAAGAGTTCGCGTTCTGGTTCTGTCATGCCACAATAATGAAAAGGGTCAGATTGCAGCCCTCAAACCCTCAAAAATGCCTTTTGGAGACACAGCTCTTGTCCTCACCTCATCCTCAGAGGTTTGGCAATTACAGTCCTACTAGTGAATACAGTTCTTCCTTATAACATAGAAGACGATCTGTTCCAGGCATGTAGCTAGAAATATTGTGGCCTGTGGCCTCGGGGCATGTTGGTAGCAGGGAGTGGTATTATATTGGAAGTAACTGCAAAACAGCAAAACAACCTAATGCAGGTAGTTTAATGCATTTATTGGACTAAAATGTAATTTGTTTTACATGCGGCGTAATGCGTCCCCTAAGGGGGACGTGGTGGTGCAGCGGGTTAAACTGCTGCTGCTGGGCTTTCTGACTGGAAGGTTGGGAGTTCAAGACTGCGCGACGCAGTGAGCTCCCATTGCTTGTCCCAGCTCCTGCCAACCTAGCAGTTTGAAAGCACCTAAATGCAAGTAGATAAATAGGGACCACTTTGGTGGGAAGGTAACGGCGTTCCATGCACTACGGCGTATAGTCATGCCGGCCGCATGACCACGGAAGCTTGTCCTTGGACAAAACACCGGCTCTGCAGGCTTTGAAACGGCGATGAGCACCGCCCCCTACAGTCAGTCACGACTAGACCATTCGGTCGTGGGGAAACCTTTACCTTTAATGCTTTTACACTATTGGCTACAGCAGTGGTTCTCAAACTTCTAATATCGGGACCCACTTTTTAGAATGACAATCTGTCTGGGACCCATCAGAAATGATGTCATTAACCTGGAAGCAGTGGCGTTTCTACAGGGATGGCAAAGCTCTAAGTTTTGCAAGAAGCCTTACCTTGCAGTGGAAATCACTCCTCTCCTGCACCGTTTTAGCCAATCCTCACAGGGAACAGCAACATCTTGGCATTGCTTACTGGCTACAGCAGCAAGGGAGAGGAGGGATTTACATGACAGGGTAAGGCTTCTTGCAACACTTAGAGCTTTGCCATCCCTGTAGAAACGCCTCTGCCTGGAAGTGATGTCGTGGCCGGAAATGCCATCACTGTGACGCTAGAGCCTGCTGCTTCCCTGAGAATGCAGCAATAAGTTGGGCTATTTCTCAGCCATTTTCCAATAGCAAAGTGAATCAGAAAGAACAAAAAGCTTATTTACAACTTCCACTCAAAAAAACAACAACCAAACAGCCCTCCCCTTTCCAGTGTCCCATCTTCCTATATTTTCAATATGGCTGCTCTAAGTACTTCATGACCCACCTGAAATTGCCTTGCAACCACAATTTGGGAACCACTGGGCTACAGGTTTGGAAGGCAGGATTAGATTGTACTAAGCAATTAGGTAAGTATTGCTTCTACTTCTCCCACCCTTTACATTGCTGCGTTCCTGCTCCCCACTGCGATGGATGTGCTTCATTCCTCTCCTTAAAAATAATGGTAAGACTGTGCTGAGAAAATGGTGGCATCAGGACTCCTGGCATGAATGGGAATAAATTTGGCAGTTTGGCCTGCAGAGAAAGGACTGTCCAGCTGGAGAGCATAGACTTGGAATTAAGGACTTTTTCTAGGCAGAGGCCTTGTAGCCTTTGCAGCATAGTTCTGATTGTAAGGCAATAACACAATATCTAGTCCATATCCCGGCACTCCTTATTGTATCATAACACTCTCTCTATACTAGTGAATGCAAGCCACTTCTGTTTGCATTAGGAAAGTGCTCCTTGAAGGTTCTCCCATAACTTCAACACCATCTGTGCCCCAGAGAAACCCTGCTCTGGAGGAACCCCATATCCTTTAGAGTAGAGTAGGGTAGGGTAGGGTAGGATCCTTTAGAGATCCTTTTAGCATCAGGACCCACCTAAAAAAAAGTTTCAGTTTGCCGGCCACTCAAGCCTCTGTGGCTATAATGGTGATTGGGCAGCAGTGCTCCCCCTCAAGTAGCAGGCTGCTTAACTCTTAATGCACATAACTTAATTCACCCTGTTAGTTTTGTGAACCACCAAAAATTGAGTACTGGTGGGCCACAGACCCATGGTTTGGGAACTGCTGCTCTAGAGTAGTTCTTCAGTGGCGCAAAGGGCTATTGTGCTGCAGGGGAGATGGGGGAAGTTCCCTTCCACAGTTTCTTTTTTTGCACACACCCCTTTAGAATATGACCTATTAATATGTTGGGGAATCTGGTTTTTAAAGGTTGTTGTGTGTATAAGAAACAGAACATTTAACTTGCAAACAGAGAGCTTTCAGGGAAGCTCAAATTCACTAGTAGCTCAAGGCAAGGTCTGCAGAAACTGCTTATCAAATTCACTGCCTGAGGCAGAGTCTGAACACTCTGGAGGTAAGGCAGTGATCTGGAAAAATGCACAGCAGGTCCCCTTGGAAGTGTGTACTTAAGAAGGGGAAGGTGTGAAGTTTCCAGGTAAAACAGGACCCCAAGGCAGGCAGCCCATTCCCAGGCAGCCAAGACCTGGATAGATTGGATGTTCCCTGGCAATGGGCTCTCACTGATCCACACTGGATTTATGTAGGGTGTCACTTCAATTGTTTGGAAAAGGGCAGTTTTCTGCTTGTGTCTACGTATTGCTCTGAAGGATGGACTTTGGTATTGGGGACTGGTCACGTTCTCCAGGTTAGTCTGTTGTGATGCTCTTGTTCTCATAAAACAGAATTGATATATTGGACAGCTAAATGATATGGGCCCCACCCCTACCCCTACCCCTAACGATAATGACTTATGATGGTTAGGGGTGTTTTGTGTGTGTGACATTTTTTCCAAAATCTCTTGATTAAATAGCAAATGGTGGTGTTATGTGTTTTTATTCTACATTCTCAATCCAAGTTCTCATTTTTATTAATTTTAAATGCTTTCAAAGTGTACTAGGTAGATGATACAGATGATATAGTGTCAGCAGATGCAGCCACAGTATTATTTCTGATTGGAAAAGTCGTCTATTTTAATTTCTGGAAAACAGCTTACACACCCAAATGCTGTGTTTTGTGTTTTTATTCAGATATTTTAACTGCCAAAAGGCACTTAGCACCCAAAAGTGGTTTTCAACAACAACAAAATCCACCCCTAATGATGGTAATAGGAAGCTTAATTAAACTGTTTGAGGGCCCAATCCTATCCAACTTTCCAGTGCCAGTGTGATTGCAGTGTTCCCTGAGGCAAGGGAACAAATGTTTTCTTTGGGCAGAAGATCGGCCTCTGTTTGCCTGAAGGTCCCCAGTTTGAGAACACCGGAAGCTTCCGTGTGCGGCAGACCTTGAAGAATGCGGCTGATAAGACTTGAGCTGTTCTCCAGCTGCCTGTGAGAGGGGAGTTGCTGGGGCATCTGTTTCTTTCTTTAGTGAGAGCAAAGAAGCCTTCTATCAGCCGGGGGAAGGCATTCGTGCGGCCAGATAGAAGGACTGGATATGAAAGTGTCATCTGCATGTAGTAGTTCTTGTAAGATTAGAACTTTGTGATTTGTAAAAACCCTTGCAGTTTAAGAAATGCCTGCCTATGTAAACCACCTTGAATTAAAGTCAAAAGGAGCAATCTGATGACCAAGAAAGGCGGTATATTATTATTATATAAGAAAGGCCAAGTATTACTACTACTACTACTACTACTACTACTACTACTACTACCTTGAGGAGGCTTCTATGGCTGCCCCACCACCACCACAGGATGCCACATATGCTCCATTGGCATGGCTGCACTGATGCTGGAATTTTAGATAGGGTTGGGCCCGGAACCACTGCAGGACTTGCATCTTGGAAAACTATAATGAATGTTTCTTGGTAAATAAAATACTTCTTTTTCCAAGTGGGCTGGATGAGGAATAATAAGAGTTACGGTCTCCTTGTGGAATGGGCAGGGAATCTTTCTTTTGGAAGGTGTCAGTTCCACTGAATCATTCCACAGCACAGAGAGTGAAGTATATCCATATTCAAGGTCAGAGTTAGCTAATTGGTTTAGCACTGAGGGTTTCATAATATGTGATAACCAGAAAAAATATTCTGCCTTGCAAGTGATATGCAGTTGTTGATTTGCATATCATTATGAATGTAGATAAGACGAATATTTGTTGGTGGGTCTGTTGTACATATCTTGTTGTAGTCTGCATCTGCAAAGTGAGATACAATTCAATTTGACTGGAACAAGTTGAAAATATATTAGTGTTTTCCAGAGCGCAATCCTAACCTGGAGTTAGGCTGGCACAGTTATGCCAGTTTGGCAATCATAAGGGACACTATAATGTTTGGGCCACTCTAGGAGTCAGAGGCCAGCACACAGACATGTGCCATTCTCTATGACTCCAAGAGTGGTCCAAACTCTCTTTACAGTGGTTCTTGTGCCAGCCAAACTTTGCTGGCCTGACTCCAGGTTAGGATTGTGCCCCCAGTTTGATTGGCTGGTATGATGTGCTGTGCTGCCGACTGCAATCCTATGCATGCTAACCGGGGATTAGGTCCACTGAACTCATTAGAATTTGCTTTTAAGTAAGCATACACGGATTGTGCTATGTTTGGCAAGCTCTATAAAATTTTTGTAGGCATATTGGTTCTGGCTTTACCTGCTTGTATTGGTACTGCATGGAGCAGGCAGATGAATTTTAGATATCAGTCCTGTCTGCTTTTGACAATGTCATAAGCAAATGTGAAAATGCCACTCACTGATTAAATTTTTGTTGTTGTTGCACTGTCCTTGAAGAGCTATTGGAGAGCTTGAAATGTGACACTATGCAATAGCATTTATTTAAGACGATATTTTAAAACCTCAACAAGCCGTATCCATATAACATCAGGAAATGCAATTGGCAAACAGGAAGTACAGTCTCCTCACTGACTAGAATTTCGTATCCTGTGTACAACAAATTAAGCAACCAAATGAAGTCTGAACCCTGTTAAGTTAGGGTAGGTATGTTGTGATGATAGATCTGTCTTAGAGGCTTGACGGAAGCTGATGCCTTGGAAATAAGGATCTCGATATCAGAGCTGAGGCAGATTATTGTGGCTTCAGGTTAGAAAAGAGAGACCTTGAGCACCAAGGTCGTTTTGAAATGCCTTGTGGGCTGTAGATTAACGTAGTGCGTGAACAGGAATGCCAGATTACCAAAACTGGAAAAGGCAACCTACCACTAGCTCAATCTCTAGCTCAGGTTGAGTTGACTAACCGCCCAATACTAACTAAAACACAACCCTGCTGATGCAGCCATGGCAATGGAGCATGCACTGCATCATATGGTGGTGGGGAGTTGTGAGGGTCTCCTCATGGTAAGCTCCATTGCCCCAATGGGTGTCCTTGGATCTGCACCCATCCAATTTACTGGCACAGAACTGAAGGGAGCAAGGGAGAGGGGAGGGAAGAGGGATAGGATCCTGGAACCTGCTGCTGCTGCCAGTTCCTCTCAGTTCCGTCTCGTATCTGCCCCCTCCCCACCCACACACTCCCCTGTTCCTCGTCTTACCTGCCCTTTTCTTTCTACTGCCTGCCCCCCACGCCGGCTTACCTGCATTTCTGTAGGTAGCTGGCTGCAGTAGTAGGCTACCAATATGTTACTGTTTACTGCAGTGGCAGTTCCAAAATGGCTGCCATATGGCTATTTATGACAGTGAAACCTCTGTTTCGCTGTCATAAACCTTAGTAGGAGGTTATCAGGCTGTAGTCCTATACACATTGGGAGCAAGACCCATTGCACACAATGGGGCTTACTTCTGAGTAGAACCATATAGGGTTGTGGTGCATGAGCCATAGTTTGATGCATATCTGCAAACTCACGACTTGTGCATAAGCCGTGTTTAGAAGTGATTCTGGCTGACACTTGAGAATATAAGAAGTGTGAAGTTTCTGGCATTTGAAAGGAAGTGTTTTTGTCCTTTTGTTTTCCAGGCTTGATGTGTAAAAGTGTTTCACATACCCTTTGTAAATCCATAATAATTCTTATGTGATACCAACTATGTCGTACAGATGCTAACAACATTAAGCTCAGAATGATGTTACCAGTAGCGCATACTGTATTTGTAAAAGTAATGCATAATCAATCAATACATCGGTTATGTCAAATTAATATATATTGTAACTGTAATTATGACTAGTAGGGAAACGTTTTAGTACCAGCAAAATGGTTGGCACTTTTATGGTGCACAGTTAGAAAGTGACAAGGAGCCAATGCAGAGATTTAAGGAGAGTCACACAATCAGTAGCAATGGAGAGGGAAGGTTAGTAATAACTGCAATATTCTGATTTGGCTGAGAACTACAAGACAATGGCAGCAAAGAATAGTAAGGAGAGATGCTGCAGTAGTATTATTATGTGTGACTAGATCATGTATTTTAACAATAAATATAAACAGGAAGGGTTTTTGAGATGGGTGTTGAAGAGAAATGGCAGCAGTTGTTGGCCTGCAAGTAAAAGAACAAAAGAATGAAGTCAGTGATAAGCCTAGGATTTGCAGATAAGAAGACAGAATAGTAGTATCACTGTGCATCAGAGAAGGCTGTCAGAGAAGATTGGAAGCTCCATTTGTGCCAACATTGGTTTGAAGTATCAGCAGGACATCTGGAAATCAGTTGAAGATATGGGGTTGATGGAGCTTATCTGACAGATATCTGAAAGCCCAGCGTGATAGCTAACTGGCTTGTTTTGATGCAGTGCATGTCTCGTGCCTTATCATTGACTGTGCTTCGTAGAGTAAGGTATTTGGGTGCCATTCTTGCAATAATACCAAAGCAATACCGAAATATGTGTACACACAGAGTTGTTTTGATTCCAAATGTGTATCCGTGTAAGCCAAGAATGTGTGCGTGCGTGTGTGTAAATCAATTCATATTGTTGGATATATTCCACCCCTGGCAATACATTGAAAGGATGCTATTTTGAGTGACTAAGGGCGCAATCCTAACCTGGAGTTAGGCTGGCACAAGTTAGGCCAGCAAAATTTGACCGGCTCAAGGGACACTGTAAAGCACGGTTTGACCATTCTCGTAGTCAGGGAGAATGGCACCCATCTGTGTGCTGGCCTCTCCAACTCCAAGAGTGGTCCAAACATACTTTACGGTGTCCCTTTGCTGGGCCAAACTTTATGGCCAAACTTTGTTGGTCTAACTTGTGCCGGCCTAACTCCAGGTTAGGATTGCGCTCTATGTCAAGATGACCCAAAACTCTTTCCAGTAATTAATTCATATACTCAGCTGAAATCTACTTAAATTCATAACTTGGGAATGGGTAGTAAGTGGAAGAAGAACCTCAGCTAAAGCAAACGGTCCTAATCTGTATTAAAAAGTATTTTTTGTTGTTGCTTCAGCTTGAGTGAAGCTCACCTCTATTTCCACTTCTCTGGTACTAAACATTTGGAGAAGCTGCACAGTGCACAGTGATATAAAGATCTGATTGTGCAACATTTCATTAAGATTTTACTCATGTGCATGCTTCAAAAAGATTGTCCAACTCTAAATTGCCTCTCAACATACCTTACAGCCTGAATTTGGCTATGTTTACTCAAAAGTCCATTGATTTCATTGGAACTTCCTTCCAAGTCCTGTGCAAATGTATTTGAGAGCAAATCTCTTGAACTCTGTGGAACTTACTTCTAAGTAAACAGATGGCTCAAGCTGAAAGAGGACTTAACATTGCAGCATCACTGTTTCTAATTGTCTTCATAACTTTCTGTCGGATTGCTTCCTACCAGATGTGCATTAGTGGAACCTTAATTTCCTGCCTCTGATCTGATGTTTTTTATTTTGCTGTTTTCATGACCATTTGCTGCTTTTCCTATTTTGGTTTGGATGGAAAGTCTCTCACTGTGTGTATTCCCACTTTCCAAGGTTACTAATGAAGATATTTAAAAAGATTGGCTGTAGCAATGTCCCTGTAGTTTCTAATAGTCTCATCCCTCCTGCTGCCTTGTACATTGCTGTGTCTCATTATCCTTTGTTTATGGTTCTTCAGCCAGCTTTTGCCTTGTGTGCTCTTATCCATGCCAATAATAATTTCTCTGAATAGCATGTCTTGATATACAGTTGCATCCTGCAACACTCACTCAAATGTGCAATGAACCTTTCCATTTTAAAAATGGGAGTATCCAAGACATACCCCCTTTCCTTTCTTAAAGAAAAGATGCAATATTCTGAGTAACACTTAATTAGGACAGAATAAGCCTGAGAACCCATTGTCAATAGTTTTCAGTCTTGCTTTCTGTCAAAAGATTTGTCTATTTGGCCTTCTTTCATTACAAAAAAATAACTAGTCCTCTTTCAGACTAGCTTGTTATTATGCACTGCAAATTATTGCTGCTTTTACCAAACTAAATTATATGCTCCTTTAACTCTGATTTTGCTGAAACTGGCATCAGCTTTCACTGCTGGAAAAGTGAGGACATTTCTACTCCAGTCTCAATTGCTTTGAAGGCAAATTTTTAGAAGAACTGCTTTCTCTCCTATGCGGCACTCTTTCATTTTGCCACACAGAGATTTATTGCTTTCTGTTGTCAATTCTTTTATCATGAAAAATACTTTCCTTAGGTTCCAGTTAATCTTTATAGAATGTGTGATTGCTGCCATTTATGCTCACTCCCGTCGTAAACCTTATCTGACCAGTATAGTCTTGCAGTATTTCTTTTCTTCATGTTTATACGTCAGGCATGCAAAATTTGCATGACATGTTCCCATAAATGTTTAAAGAATGAAAAGGAAAATTCTGTTTTCAGCAAGAGTGTGTCACATAGATTAACTGAAAGTGAGGAGAAGGCTATTGATAGCCACGGCTATCCCAGCTTGGATCAAGGAAGGAGTGTTCACCCAAGTTGTCCCTTTGTACAATTTCATGTCCATCCGTCCATCCCACACAAAAATAGTGTTACAAGACTTGGATGATGAAACAATGCTTGGAGGAGCCTTGACTTTGAACATTCTTGGTTTCAAAAATGGGGAGTTAAACAATGCTTATAGTTTTCTGTAGCATTTTCCAGACATGTTTTACATTAAAAAATAATGGATTAATTCTTTTCAAATAACTATCACCACTCATTTCAAATGTAACATGCCACATTGAACCCTGGCCTCATGTTCACCTTTATCCTTCTTCCCTCCTTTGCGGGCACAGGGGGAAAACTCAAGCTTCAATGGTGATTTGGAACAAATTGCAGTTTGAATATTTTGTTTCAATATGGGCAACTGTGATTTATGCAAAACATAGTTAACAGACCAGGATATCAAACCACAGTTTGAATCTGTTTTGATATTCTTGTTTGTTTACTAATGGTGGTTTATAGAAACCACAGTTTCTTCCATTTGGTCAAAACAGAAAAGTCAATACTTGACAGCTATCTGTGGCACTCAACTTGATTTGGTATGATTGGAACATGATAGCATGTAAACTTGATTTTGATCCCTATTCACATTCTAGATTAGCACCATGAGTTAATGCAATCTTAAATAACTCCAAGCAACCTTTTATATGGTGGTCAGAGAGAGCAGTGCTTCCTAAACTCCTACAAGGGAGTTGGGAACACTGTAAGTGCTTGCAGGGGAGGGGCTATGACACAATGCAATCCCCAGGATTGTGCTGCTGCCAGGGATGGGAAGGGGTACTTGCACTTACCAGCCTCCAGCGCTGAGGCCCTGGATGCCTGCAAACGTGAAAAAAGCAAAAAAGGGCACTTCCTGTTTATGTAACAAAACTGGAAGTGTCCCCTTTTGGCTTTTTTCACATGTTTGGAGGCATGGGGAGCCATGTGGAGAACTCCCTGATCCCCCAGGACACCCCCAGGAACTTCAGCGCTGAAGGCTGGTAAGTACAAACTGACCCTCCCATCCCCGGTGATAGCATTGCTGCCTTCCCCCTTTCCCACCCCTTAAAGGGGCACGGAGAAATGCTTCCCTGGCTGGTGGGTCACGACCTACCAGGTTATGCTCAAAATCCTACAAGCTAGGCTTCAGCAGTATGTGAATTGAGAACTACCAGAAGTACAAGCTGGTTTCCGAACAGGCAGAGGAACTAGAGATCAAATTTCCAACATTCGCTGGATCATGGAGAAAGCAAGGGAGTTCCAGAAAAAAATATCTACTTCTGCTTCATTGACTATGCTAAAGCCTTTGATTGTGTGGATCACAACAAACTGTGGCAAGTTCTTGAAGAGATGGGAGTACCAGACCACCTTATCTGTCTTCTGAGAAACCTGTATGCAGGTCAGGAAGCAACAATTAGGACTGGACATGGAACAACCGATTGATTTAAAATTGGGAAAGGAGTACGACAAGGCTGTATACAGTCACCCTGCTTATTTAACTTATATGCAGAGTACATCATGAGAAAGTCTGGGCTGGACGATTCACAAGCTGGAATCAAGATTGCTGAGAGAAATATCAACAACCTCAGATATGCAGATGATACCACTCTAATGGCAGAAAGTTAGGAAGACCTCAAGAACCTTCTGATGAGGATGAAAGAGGAAAGTGCAAGAATTGGCATGAAGCTCAACATTAAAAAAACTAAGATCACAGCAACCACTCCCATCACTTCCTGGCAAATAGAAGGGGAAGAAATGGAAGCAGTGACAGACTTTATTTTCTTGGGCTCCAAGATCACGGCAGATGGTAATTGCAGCCCTGAAATTAAAAGACGTTTACTTTTTGGGAGGAAAGCTATGGCGACCCTAGACAACTTAATAAAAAGCTGAGACATCACCCTGCCAACAAAGGTTCGCATAGTCAAAGCTATGGTTTTCCCAGTAGCAATGTATGGCTGTGAGAGCTGGACCATAAGAAAGGCAGAGTGTCGAAGAATAGATGCTTTTGAATTATGGTGTTGGAGAAGACTCTTAAGAGTCCCCTGGACTGCAAGGAGATCCAATCGGTTAGTCCTACAGGAAGTCAAGCCTGATTGCTCCCTGAAAGGACAAATCCTGAAGCTGAAGTTCAAATACTTTGGCCACCTCATGAGAAGAGAAGATTCTTTAGAAAAGACCTTCATGTTGGGAAAGATGGAAGGCAAAAGGAGAAGGGGGCGGCAGAGGATGAGATGGTTAGATAGTGTCATCAAAGCAATGAACATGAAATTGAGTGAACTCCGGAAGCTAGTGGAGGACAGGGAGGCCTGGCGTGCTGTGGACCATGGGGTAACGAAGATTCGGACACGACTTAGCGACTGAACAACAACAAAATTAAAAAATCTCTCTCTCTCTCTCTCTCTCTCTCTCTCTCTCTCTCTCTCTCTCTCTCTCTCTCTCTCTCAATATATATAAACAGACAAGAATGGTGTGATACAAATTATGACAGGAAACGTTCCTCCCTTTGTGCCTGAGGGAAGGAGAAGGGGCGAACCACATGAGCTTGAGGAATACTATAGCTTGTGCACAAGTCATAGTTTAAGGCATAGTTTATCACTGCCTCAGCCATTACAATAACAAATGGAGACACTGCTGTTAGGGTACCGATGAATGAAGTATAGCAATATCGTGTGAGGGAAATATGAGATTAAGCTTGAACTGTGTTATCTGCAAAAGATACTCGCGGAAGACAGTACTGAGGTAATGGCACTTGAAGCTTGTACCTCCAAACACCATGCTACGTAGCTTATGAGCTTCGATTCTAGTCAGTGGTGTGTTTCCTAAAGGCCAGAAGACCTACAGTTGAAATTAGTTCTGGCTCTTCTTCTATTGACTAATCTTGGTGGGCTGTATCAATGAGTGGTGTTTCTTCTGTCATTAGAACATATTAGTGCAATGTGGCCTCCCAGTTTATGTCAAAAGAGTTTTCTGTTTAAACAATGGGTCAGCAAATCCCTCTATAAAGGCTGGATTAACTGTACTTTCCTTCAGTGGGAAAATGCTTCTTGAGGGTCAATTCTCTGTCTCCTTCAGGACAAACAAGCAAAGAAATTGTAACCATTGACTACTGATGCTCATTCTTGGAACGGGTGAGTTTTCAGACTCAAGAGAATCTACCTTCAGACTAACCTATACAGTTCATGATAGTGTAATAATTCTGTGCTATTAAGTGTCATGATTGTCCAAGGAAGCTGGACCAAGGACATGCTAGAAAAGGGCTAGCACTTTTATGTTATTGTTATGGTAATTGATTGGTAGGGTCATTAGAGAATTAATGAAAGGGGGAGAAAAATGGAACCCCCCTGTAGGAAATTACTAGGAATTGTGGTAAAACATCTTCTCTTTTACATCTGATGAGATATTTAAAGACAACTGATAAGCAAAATTTCCACAAGGAACAATACTAGTGACACCTTTTACTCCCAAAGAAGGGCAATGATAGAGTTTATAGCAGTCCAGATAACATGAAGAAAGAAAGACTGCAGTGTTTGGGGCTCTTCAGCCTAGAAAAAAGGCACCTGAGGGGGGACATGATTGAGACATACAAAATAATGCACGGAAGGAAGTGGGTCAATAGAGGGATGTTCTTTTCCCTCTCTCAAAACACCAGAACCAGGGGTCATCCGCTAAAACTGAGGGTTGGGAGAATTAAAACGGATAAAAGGAAGTACTTTTTTTACCCAGCGGGTAGTTAATCTGTGGAACTCTTTGCCACAGGAGGTGATGATGGCATCTGGTCTAGATGCCTTTAAAAGGGTTTTGGTTGGGTTTCTGGAAGAAAAGTCCATTGTGGGCTTCAGAGTACCGGGTGCAAGGGAGTGGCAACAGGATGCAAGCATCTTGTTGTCTCATGCCTCCCTGGGGCATCTGGTGGGTCGCTGTGAGATACAGGAAGCTGGACTAGATTGGCCTGATCCAGAGGGGCTCTTCTTATGTTCTTATGTTCTCATAATCATAAGTGTTATCTTTTCCCTTTGCTTGCTGCTTTGCTTGCTTAATAGCCAGGTGCCATGACTTCCTGCTCATTTCCAGATCTCCTTAGCTGACCAGGACTGGAAGATGAGATGCCAGCAACAGTCAGTTTCTAAGGCATCAATCCTTTCCTGGGTCTTTGAACACTTGGCTTGTCTGTCACACATGTCCTATTTTTAGAGGCAGAGCTGCCTGCAAGGAAATGGACTTCACTGAAGCTATTTGTACCTCTTTCCTTCCTTGTTTATTCTCCTTTGGTGTGCTTCGTCAGTGCTTCCCTTGCAGTATACAAGGTACTAGGTACCAGTATAAATCTGTCAACATGCGATCTGTGAGGACAATGAAGATGGAAATATTGATAAATAAATGGCATTCTGTGCATGCAGCTGTTTTCTTTGTGAAGTGAGTCTGGTGACAATGTGCATTGTCGTTTTGGGAATGTCATTTCTTGTAGTTCGGTGCGATATCCTGTGATATCTTGTGGGTGGGGGATGAGACGGACCATTAAATTGATCAGAAAGCCTTTTAAAAATGAGTTTAAAAAAACTCATTTGGGTCACAAACAATTGTAAGTGGTAGAAAGCTGAGGTATTTTGTATTGCAGGGCCAACAAGATCTGATACTTTTGTCTTCAAGCAGTTAACGCATTGTAATGTGTAAAATGTCTCTTAAGGGAAGCTGATGCCTATCCTGATCTAGGATAAAGGCCTCCTGGTCTGAATCAGGGTGCTTTTTCCCTCCTAACAAAGAACTTCTTCAAGATTTCCTTAAGATGGGCCTTTAGAACAGAGTTGTGAAGGAAGAGGATGGATTGGGGGACAAAACAGGCCCATCACCTAACTAGTCGCGCTTCCCTTCCCTCAGCTCTCCATTTCACACCCTTTTTTCATCTGGCTGGGGTTTTACTGTACTGAGAAATAGGTAAAGGTAAAGGTTTCCCCACGACCGAATGGTCTAGTCATGACCGACTGTAGGGGGCGGTCCTCATCTCCGTTTCAAAGCCTGTAGAGCCAGCGTTTTGTTCGAGGACAAGCTTCCGTGGTCATGTGGCCGGCATGACTCTACGCCTAGGCGCACGGAACGCCGTCACCTTCCCACTGAAGTGGTCCCTATTTATCTACTTGCATTTAGGTGCTTTCAAACTGGAAGGTTGGCAGGAGCTGGGACAAGCAACGGGAGCTCACTCCATCGCGCAGTCTTGAACTCCCAGCCTTCCGGTCGGAAAGCCCAGCAGCAGTGGTTTAACTACGTCCCTGCAATAGGTAGAAATAGGAGAAATAGGTAGCCGCCACCAATTTCCGGTTGCCTCCATCCATGGCAAGGAAAGAAACCCAGTCAGAAACGCCTCTCCCAGGTTAATACAGTTCCAAAATTTGAGGTGCCTCCTCAAAGCCAAACAGTCGTGGAACTGAAGTAATCTGGTAGGCATGGCAACATGCCCTTTCCAGACCAGAGAGATAAATCAATAATATTTACTAATCAGTAACATATACCAAGAATGTATTAAAGGAGTGAAGGGATCAAAATGAGGTGTGTATCAAAAAGCCAGCTAGTGTCTATTAGCAGGATAAAGAAGACATGCAGTCCACAAAGTGACTCGTCACCTCTCCCTTGCCCCCTTTCTGCCAGGGCTGTGGAGTTGCTACATGAAACCTCCAATTCTGACCCCATCCACAGCCCTGGATCAGCCCGTTCAAGGGCTGTGGAGTTGGGAGTTGCGGAGTTTGAGTCAGAAGCAATTTTGGGTGGGGTCACCCAGCTTTCTGCAGTGGTGTTGATTTCAAGGCACCTAGTGCAGTATCCCAAGACAATGGCTGCAGCAGCAGGATACCAGGTAGGGCCCACCTAGGTGCCGAAATAGGCTGAGATTGTGGCTTTGGTTTTTCAGTGTGTTTGTTAGTGCAAGCCTTTGAACTTCATTGAAGCCTTCATATATCTGCCCATTGACTAAATACGGTGTCAATGTATGAAGTAGGTGAAGGGAGATCAATCAATCAATTAACCAATAGTATTTATACAACGCTTTTCAACACAAAGTGGTTTTCAGGCAACTAGTAATAATAAAGTTAAATGGCTCCCTGTCCCAAATGGCTCAGAATCTAGAAAAACGCAAAACATCACCAACAGCCACTAGAAAAGACACTGTGCAGGAATGAAGAGGGACAATTACTCACCCCCGGCTAAATATGAGGGGAACACCACTTGGAAAAGTGCCTCTTGCCCAGTTAGCAGGGCCTTCTTGCCCAAGAGATGGTGGGGGGTTTTTTGGCAGGGGGAAGGAAACAAAAGATATTGATAAAAACCACACTAAAGATTTGACCACAGTACCAAACTGTAATTTCTTTTCTTGAAAGATGCTTTTTGTCATTTGCTTCCAGGCAGTTAAATCTCAGGAACCTAACACGCAGTGAAAAGTGGAGTTCCTTCACTTTCTTTTTGTGGTATATATGGGAGAGAGTTGTAATGTCATTTTAATTATGTTTTTATGCACTTATTGTAATGTGTAAGTCTTTTCCTTGTTGTACCTCTAAGGCTTCCACTTATTGCTTCCTCCCTGCAGGAGCAGCCAGCAGCAGTGCAGAGTGTTCCTGTGGACGCAACCATTTCACCTGTGCAGTTAGTGCCTTTGGAGAATGCACCTGCATCCCTGCTCAGTGGCAGTGTGACGGTGACAATGACTGTGGGGACCATAGTGATGAAGATGGCTGCAGTAAGTATATAGTCCATTATTAAGAGGGGTGGGAGGAAGGAGTTCAAGATGAAGAGGGTTTGGTCCATATGCTAGGGGTGGCCAAACCGTGGCTTGCAAGCCATATGAAGGCTTGCCTGGGAAGGGCTAGCCGAGTGGACAGGGAGGATGGTGAATTCATCTCTGAGGGAGGGGGTGCTGTCGCCTGCTTTGAAGCAGGCGATAGTTCGCCCCCTCCTGAAGAAACCCTCCCTGGATCCCACTAATTTAAACAACTTTCGGCCAGTCTCGAATATCCCATTTCTGGGCAAGGTGATTGAGCGGGTGGTGGCGTCCCAGCTTCAGAGGGTTCTGGAGGAAACGGATTATCTGGACCCATTCCAATCTGGCTTCAGGCCGGGGTTCGGGACGGAGACTGCCTTGGTCGCCTTGGTGGATGACCTACGCCGGGGAATGGACAGGGGGAGTGCGTCCCTGTTAGTCCTGCTGGACCTCTCAGCGGCTTTCGACACCATCGACCATGGTGTCCTTCTGGGTCGGCTGGCTGGGTTGGGGCTTGGAGGCACTGTTCTACAGTGGTTCCGCTCCTTCCTGGCTGACAGATCCCAGAAGGTGGTGCTGGGGGACGCTTGTTCGGCACCCAGACCTCTTAAGTTTGGGGTGCCGCAAGAGTCTATCTTGTCCCCCATGCTATTTAACATCTACATGAAGCCGCTGGGAGAGGTCATCCGGGGGTTTGGGGTGGGGTGCCATCAATATGCTGATGACACCCAACTTTATCTCTCCTTTCCCCCTGATTCTGAGGAGGCAGTTGAGGTCCTGAATCGTTGTCTGGAGGCAGTTGGGGGCTGGATGTGGGCGAACAAGCTGAAATTAAATCCGGATAAGACAGAGGTGCTCTTGGTCCGGAAATCCACAGCTCGGGTATTGGACTATCGTCCTGCTCTGAATGGGGTTGCACTCCCTCTGAAGGAGCAGGTCCGCAGCTTGGGGGTTCTCCTGGATTCACAGCTGCACCTGGAGTCTCAGGTGTCGGCGGTGGCCAGGGGAGCCTTTGCTCAGCTTCGGCTGATCCGCCAGCTGCGACCGTACCTGAGCTGTGCGGACCTGGCCACAGTGACCCATGCCCTAGTGACATCTAGATTAGACTATTGCAATGCGCTCTACGTGGAGCTGCCTTTGAAGACGGTCCGGAAATTACAACTAGTACAGAACGCAGCTGCTCGGGTGGTTGCTGGGGCACGTCGGTTTGACTCTGTCGAGCCGTTGCTTCGGTGACTACACTGGCTGCCGGTTCTGTTCTGGGCCAAATTCAAAGTGCTGGTTTTGACCTTTAAAACCCTTTACGGCTTGGGCCCAGGGTATTTGAGGGACCGCCTCCTCCCATATAATCCTACCCGTACTCTGAGGTCATCCGGGGGGGCCCTTTTGACTGTGCCGCCACCAGGAGAGGTGAGAGGGGTGGCGGCCAGGAATAGGGCCTTCTCGGTGGTGGCACCCCAACTTTGGAATACCCTCCCCTTAGAGTTAAGAACTGCTCCCTCTTTGGCGGTATTTCGGCAGGGGCTGAAGACCTTTTTATTTCAGCAGGCTTTTAGTTGCTGACAGGCTGGCTGGTCTTTGCATTCTTTTATATCTCTGTACTTTTTATGATCCATGGGATGACTGTTATACTTTTATATTGTATTTTTATATTGTTTTTAATCACTGTTTTTAATTATGATGTATTTTATACTGTTTTTAACTTTGACTTTGTAATGCCGCCTTGAGTGCCTTCGGGCAGAAAGGCGGGGTAGAAATTTAATAATAATAATAATAATAATAATAATAATAATAATAATAATAATAATAATAATAATAATATGAGGCTCTTCGACATATACTGTGAAACTATCAGGCATACATTGGCTGAGCTCCTTTTTGCATCACAATTAATACAGAACCTTTTTTGCACTGGCACTCCCTTTTTAGGTATGACAACCTAGGGCCGGAAGCGATGTCATTAAGCAGAGAGTGAAGTCTTTGTTTTTAATAAATCACACTTTTTGAAAGTCGAAAGAACTCCACATCCTTTTTAAAATGTTCTGAATGCTTTGTATCAGAGTGACATTCGGATTTTAGTTGAATGATTGATTCAGCACTGAGAACAACATTGCACAGAACGTATTGTGGCTTCTCTATGCCATTGCTGATCAAGGTTATAAAGCCAAATTTTAGATACTCTTCAGAAGGTGCTGAAGATTCTTCCCTGTGTGCTGAGACTCACCTAGGCATACACATGAAAGGCATGACATGCCCACTTGAATAGAGACCCAGGAGAGTCTTCATCACACGCATGAGGACACACCAAGATGAGCCTATAGCAAGGCTAATTTCCCTCACAGCCACAAGCATTGAGGAAGCAGCAGTTTAATGGGGAAGCCTCTTCCCTAGCCGAAATGATGCTTCCAAGATGGTGGTGCCCAGCGTTTTAAGATGGCTTCCCCAAGATATTCATGATGTCTAGAAAATTGGTTTGCGACCCCCAAGTTGGGAACCACTTATATAGGAAGTAAAAAAAGAAATGATCAAGACTTATAATTATTGAGAGTCCACTGGATTAAAATGAAAGTTTAATGTTCATGGTGAGTAAATATATTAAAGAATTTAAATATTGCAGCTCTCAAACATCTGAAGCTTATTGCAATATGGCTCTTACATTTAGCAAGCTTGGCCATCCCCACCACATGCCTTTCTAGTACTTGTTGCTGTAAAAAGGACACAAATCACTTTTTGCCACCATAGTAGTTTTGGTCTGCCAAGGGATCTGGATTAAGATTTTCTTCCAGTTTTTTAGATTCCAGCAGAGTATAAATGATCTTGGGACATGTTGCAACATGTCTGTCCTCCAAGCGTTTGTTGTTGTTGAGTGTTCTTGGAAAGCAGCTGTCTTTGGGAGAGACATCTCCTTGTTTAATTAGAATGTGTGGGCTATGCAGTTAGTGTTGTGGTTGGGATGTGTCTGCGTCCACAATCTTTAGTTTTCTCTTTTGTTCCTTGTGCTGTGATATCGCCAAAGTTTAGTTCCAAAATATGGTGAGTAGAGACCGTGGGTGCTGCTTTTCTCTGTCACTCATGCAGCTATTTCTGTAATATTTCTGTAAGGTTGTTTTTCTGGCAGCTGATTTCACAATCCCTGTAAACTGCGCACATGCTGTTCAGCCCCAAATGTCTTTAGTTGAAGAGCAGATGTACACAACCAGTGGTTGTATCTAAAGCGGGAGGAACCAGTACACTGGGTGGGACTTACGTGTGATTGGCTGCCCGTCAATTCGGTTCCGCTGCCTGCCCGCCCGCCGCACGGGCTGCCCTGACCTCGGAGTGGGGCCTGCTTGCCGGGGGGGACGGGTGGGGGGCGTGCCGGGTGCCTGGGCGAGCAGCGGTGGGGCGCGCTAACTGGGGGCAGGTGGGCGGGCAGCAGAACGGAATGGACAGGCTGCCAATCAACCGTACATCCCGCCCAGCGTTCCGGTTCCTCCCGCTTTAGATACCACCACTGTACACAACCCAGAGTGTGGGAAAACCAGTGCCTTGCTGCATTAAAATGAGGAATAAGAAAAGTGTTCTCTTCAAAAGTTTAACTTCTCATTTTGTCAAAACATGTCCAAGCCCCAACCAAAAAATTAATGGTCATCCTATCCATTGAACATACTGAATAAGGGGAGTGGCAACAAGATGCAAGTATCTTGCTCTCTGAGGCATCTGGAGGGCCACTGTGAGATATAGGTAACTGGACCAGATGGGCTTTTGGCTTGATCCAGCAGGGCTCTTGTGTTCTTATGAAAATCAAGAAGCAAGCATTGTTACTAAAAGAGGAATTCCACAATGGGATGAGCTGCCTAGGAAGGTAGCTATCAAAATCCATAAAGTCAGATGACTCGCATTATTTCGAAACTCTGGTAATGCTACCTGAAGTGCCAGAGCTTTGTGAAGCAGGGAACTCTTTAAATAGAAACGGGGTAAAAAACACAGAGTTTGGGAACTGGGCTACAACAACTAAAGTAACATAAGCAAAATAAAATTCTGTTCCCAGGAGGACATGAAAAGCAAACCCAGAAAGAACAAAGTGAAAAACTGAATCCAAAAACTAAATCAAAGCAGCTAAGTAATTGAGTTTACATTACTTGTGTCTTATTCTCCCCAATTCTTACCTTGCCAACATTCATCTCTGCCCAGTGCAGAGGCAGATCTAAGGGAGGGCAAATCTCTAAGTTTTGCAAGAAGCCTTACCTCGCAGTGAAAATCACTCCTCTCCTGCACTGTTCTAGCCAATCCTCACAGGGAAAAGCAACATCTTGGCGTTGCTTACTGGCTACAGCAGCAAGGGAGAGGAGGGATTTACATGACAGGGTAAGGCTTCTTGCAACACTTAGAGCTTTGCCCTCCCTTAGATCTGCCTCTGGCCCAGTGCAGTTCCCACTACTTCCCATTCTTGCTTAAATAATTGTTGTGGAGGTATGGGGGGCAAGCACTGCCTTGTACAGCATGCTCATGTACAGCTATTAGGAAAATGTGTTCTGAAGAGAGAGAGGGCAAGTCACTTGTAGGCTCCAGGGGGATTCAGAACTGGCTGGAATTTGACACGCTGTGTAAAGTGTGAACTGAACAAACAGGGTTCTAAGATGCCTATCTGGGAGACAGGAGTGCTGTGTACCAGACGCAGGTCTGTAATTATTGTTTTGCCATTTAATTTTCCCCCTTGGTAACTGCCCAGGGTGTGACCATTGTGGACTGCATGAATGGTGTGCGGCTTGCGCTGTGATGTGGGATTCTCTTAGCTTTGGGTTCTTAATTAAGCTTAATGCTGCATGGCTGGTTTAGCATCATTTGCAGCTCTTGGTTTCTCATGCAAGGATCTTCACTCCCAATTACAGACAAACATCTCTGTGCTTCCTTTATGAGCCAGCTCTGCATCTGTAAGATTTCCATTACTTAATACTGACCATAATCTTAATTTCCGTTTCTCGTCATCTTTCATCTATTTGTTTGCACTGCAGGTGGGGGGAAATTCCCTTCATCATTCTTTCATTTTTGAATGCAGGGGAGGGGTCTGTAAGCACTAAAGTGGAAAACCGAGGAAACTTTGTTTTGGAGGCTGAGTTAAAAGGTCTAACTTTAATTCCCATTATTTTTGCAGCTGTTGATGTGACTGAAAAAGCTATGCAGAAGAAAGAGGTAGAGTTGGTTGGGTCTTTCATTCCCAGTTGAAAGTGATAGATGTGGCTTGTTCTTCTGCTTTATGGAGTGAGATTCAGAGTGTCGGTGTTATACATTTGACGTAGTGAACTTGCTCACAGTTTGTCTAACCATCAACAGACTTTATTTTTCAGGGGGATTCTGTAGCTAGTTTATCTTGAACAGAGCCTCAAGAATCATCTGGGGCAGCTACCCATCTTTGTAAGTCTGTAGGAAAGGAGATAGGACATTGGAACTGATTTGAAGCCCAATCCACCGTAATTCCCTGTTCAGCAATGCACCGGCACCAACGTGGCGGCGGCTGAATCCTGCAGGTGAGTTTTGGCCTCTGGGGGCTTCCTTAGGACAAGGGAACATGTTTCCCCTTGCCTCATGGTAAGCCCCTGCTGGCCTTGTGGGTTTACTCAGATCTGGCCACCTGACTTCCATTGCAGGCAACAATAGTGCTGAATTGAGCAGTGGCTACTTGTTATGTATGATCAGTATAATAATAGCATTAGAATTGTTTTATGTCCCTTGACAGTTGTAGAATGAACTTGTGAATTTCCTGATTTACTCATCCTTGTCTTTGTTTACAGCCGCTGCTCTTTATTTCCTTCTTTCCCTGACCAATTCACTTCTTTGAAGTCTTTCCCCTTTATTCCCGTATTATTTGACTTCATTGCTTCTGAGTCCTGGGATGTGTAGAATAGGAGTAGGATGTGTGGAATCATCTCCTGTCTTAGGAGGGGGATACATTGATCATGGGAGGGGTGGGGCTTGTCAAAAAGCATGTAATAAGCTTCCTTTTATTTGTGGTTGAATTTTCTGCCTACCTGCCTATAGCAAGGGTCAGCTTCATTCTCCATGCTTGACTGTTTGCTGTCCATGTTGTGTTCGCTTTCTTTTTTTAAATTGTTTTTTATTTAATTATTAAACAGTAAACACCTACCAACATATAAAAAATCTACAATAGGAGCAAAGCAGCATATTCTAATTATCTATATCTCCCCTTGCCTCTCACCCTAATTTCCAATTCAATTTCTGACCGCCCTTCTTATTCTATCCATTTGTTTTCAAATCTCTTCCACCTAAATTACATTTATAATCCTTGTCTCCGCAAATCATATCAATTTTTTCCTTCACATGCAAAAAATCAATAAGTAATTTCTATGATCTGAGTGCACATTAGGTGCCCAGTTCTATGCACGCTTGCACTGTCAGTACCCTCATACCACTGGCACCAGGCGTCACAAAAGTGCTGTATGGCACACTCCGGCGCTGGTCGTACAAGCACACCACCAGTGCTGAGGCCTCAGAGCCCATGACACAATGCCTTAGAGCAGCTGGGAGTGTTACCACTGGCTGGTTGTGAGGCTTCCCTAGGTGGGGGAAGGGCAGAACTGGGCAGGGGAAGGGCAGACTGGAGGGAGGACCGGGTCCAGGAGGGGGGTGAAGACAGTGGCAGATGGAAACTGCAGCAGACTCTGCTGCCGAATTCAGTGCCCCCCACCTGAGCTGTAGAGCCCTACACAGACCTCCTCAGCTCTGCGCCTGCTCAATAACAAGCACAGATCCGAGGAGACCCATTGGGTCTGCCAGGGCTTTACACAGAATAGGGGAACAAATGTTCCCTTACCCCGAGGAGGTTCAGAGCACGATCCTAAACTGGGGTTAGGCCGGCATAAGCTAAATTAGCAAAGTTTGGCCAGAACAAGGGCCACCATAAAGCGTCTGTGTGCTGGCCTTTCTGACTCCGAGAATGGTCCAAACATACTTTACGGTGTCCCTTGTGCTGGCCAAACTTTGCTGGCTTAGTTTATGCCGGCCTAACTCGGTTTAGGATTGCACCCTCAGGTGGCTGCCTGACCCCACTGGATACAGTGATTCCCATTTCGGCACGCTGTTCTTCTGGGCACGGCCGGGGCTTAGGATTGGGTTGTAACTCAATCAATATGCAGGTAATTGACGTAACAATTACTGTAAGATTTTCTACTTCCATAGTCTCCCTGATTTCTTTTTGCACTTGAAGATTCCATCCACATTCTGGTCAAGTAACCAGCAATATGTTTCTCAGACTGTACAATTTGCTTGGCCTTCAATTCTGAGCTATAGTGATATAGTAGATAACATGCTTTTCCTATTAAGATAGTTTACCCTTTGAAAACTGTGTTATCTTTGACAGCAGTGCAGCATTATATACACTTGAAGCTCCTTTGTTTTTTAGCTGGATCTGCTGATCTCAGTTGGCCTTTTTCATTATTCCAGTGGGTTCCTTGTACACACATGGTATTAGTATTCTCAGTTTTGTATTAGGCCAGTGGTTCCTAAACTGTGGGTCAGGACCCACTAGTGGGCCGTGAGCCAATTTCAGGTGGGTCGCCAAATGTCTAGAGCAACCATATTGAAAATATGGGAAGATGGGATGCTTGGGGAGGGCTGTATGGTTGTTTTGCTTGTGTCAAGGTTGTAAATAGGTTTTTTTTTTCTGATTCACTTTGCTATTGGAAAATGACTGAGAAATAACCCAACTCATTGCTGCATTCTTAGGAAAGCAGCAGGTTCTGGCGTCACAATGACGGCACTTCCGGCCACGACAGCATTTCTGGTGGGTCCCGGACAGATTGTCATTCTAAAAAGTGGGTCCTAGTGCTGAAAAGTTTGAGACCCACTGTATTAGGCATCTTGACTTCAAGACTGCTGGCAATTTCACATACATATTGTCCTTCCTTAGCATATACTATGCTGTATATTGAGGTATATCTTTTCCTTCAATGCATCTACTGTTTTTATTGGCTTCTAATAGCTTCCATTTGCTTATTGACTTATATCCCCTCCCCATTCTGAAGACATTTAGTCTTTCACTTTCCTAGCAATTTTAGATAAAAGTATTATCATAAAATTCTTAAGTTTTTATGTGAACCCAGCCTTGCAATCTAAATTTGCTTATTTTCTGTATTTATATCCCACTTTTCGTTTAAAAATAAACATAAATTCAGATTACAAGACTGGACTAACAACACAGCTTCCAATAAAAGTACTAAAAATGATTCAAAATTTGTTCACACAAACAAAACAGTGGCATAGAATGAATAAAAACCAATGTAAAATCAATTTAGCACAGTGTTGAATGCCTTCCAACAGAAATACATACCAGCATATCAAAGGCTGGTTTATTTATTTATCTTGCTCCTCCATTTCTGCTTTAGGCTAGGTACCTACCATTTCATAGTGATGGCAAACTGAAATTGGAAATAGACTCACAGGCACAACCTGTATGACTTTCCTAAACGCAGAATTATCTTGGCCTTTCTGGAGTCACTCAGAGTGCCAGCGGCAAAGAGACGCAAGTATTGTGTGCTCTCTGAGGCATCTGGTGGACCACTGTGACATACAGGAAGCTGGACTAATGGCAGATGCGTTTCAACGTAAACAAATGTAAAGTGATGCACATTGGGGCCAAAAACCAAAACTTCACCTATAGGCTAATGGGTTCTGAGCTGTCTGTGACAGCTCAGGAGAGAGATCTTGGGGTGCTGGTGGACAATTCCATGAAGGTATCGACCCAGTGTGCGGCAGCAATTAAGAAAGCCAATTCCATGCTCGGGGTAATTAAAAAAGGGGTTGAGAATAAAACAGCCAATATTATCATGCCATTGTACAAAGCAATGGTAAGGCCGCACCTGGAATATTGTGTCCAGTTCTGGTCGCCGCATCTCAAAAAGGACGTAGTGGAGTTGGAAAAGGTGCAGAAGAGAGCGACAAAAATGATTACGGGGCTGGGGCACCTCCCTTATGAAGAAAGACTGCAGCGTTTGGGGCTCTTCAGTCTAGAAAAAAGGCGCCTGAGGGGGGACATGATTGAGACATACAAAATTATGCATGGAAGGGATAGAGTTGATAGAGGGATGTTCTTTTCCCTCTCTCACAACACCAGAACCAGGGGGCATCCGCTAAAACTGAGGGTTGGGAGAGTTAAAACAGATAAAAGGAAGTACTTTTTTACCCAGCGGGTAGTTAATCTGTGGAACTCCTTGCCACAGGAGGTGGTGATGGCATCTGGTCTTGATGTCTTTAAGAGAGGATTAGACCGATTTCTGGAGGAAAGGTCCATCGTGGGCTATAGGCAATGATGGATTGTGCAACCTCCTTACAAAGGTGGTGGGCTACAGGTACCGGGTGTAAGGGAGTGGCAACAGGATGCAAGCATCTTGTTGTCTCCTGCCTCCCTGGGGCACCTGGGGTGGGCCGCTGTGAGATTCAGGAAGCTGGGCTAGATGGGCCCTTGGCCTGATCCAGCATGGCTCTTCTTATGTTCTTATGTTCTTATGACTAGATGGGCCCTTGGCCTGATCCAGTAGGCAAGGGAAAAATGGCTGCTTACCACAAGGAGGCCTTTGCAGCCTGAATCTCCTCCTCAGGATGCAGTGTGTACCCTGTTGGCACAGCTGCATAGCTAGGCAGGTAGTAAGGTAGGATTGTGTTGTAAATCACTGAGTCTCCTGATTACACAATCAATATACATTGAAACAATGGAAATGACATTTGAGCTAAATGCAGTAAGCTTCCAAAGAAGCCCTAGTACTTGAGATAAAGGCAGATATAACACTGACTCCCAAGATAGCTTCTCAGCTATGTTTATCAATGTTATTTATATTATTCCCACTCTAACTGATTTACAGAATCACCATTGATTATCCCAACTTTTCCTTTGGACAGATAAAATCGCAATGTGGTCAGCAACCCAAATGTCTACGTGTCTAATAATAACTGTATTTCTCCCTATCTTTTGTACAAAAAGATACAAAATTCATTTCTGGAGCAGTGGGTCCCTTTTTATAAAGGATTATTTCCCAGTTCTGAAATACAGGCATGCCCCAGTATCCACTGATAATTAGGTATCCATGGTTTCAGTTACCCATGGATACTGGGACATCTATTAAAAAGATAAGGTAAAGGTAAAGGTTTCCCCACGACCGAATGGTCTAGTCATGACTGACTGTAGGGGGCGGTGCTCATCTCCGTTTCAAAGCCTGTAGAGCCGGCGTTTTTGTCCGATCATGTGGCCAGCATGACTCTACGCCGTAGCGCACGGAACGCCGTTACCTTCCCACCGAAGTGGTCCCTATTTATCTACTTGCATTTTTTAGGTGCTTTCGAACTGCTAGGTTGGCAGGAGCTGGGACAAGCAACGGGAGCTCACTCCGTCACGCAGTCACGAACTCCCAACCTTGTGGTTGAAAGCCCAGCAACAGCGGATTAACTCGCTGCGCCACCACCACCACTATCTATTAAAAAGATAGGTGAACATTAAACAAATTCATTTTTTACCTTATTGCACCAAAACCACTGATGTTCTCCTATCTTTAAAAAGGCATCCCAACTATCCATGGTTTCAGGTATCCATGGTGGGGGTGGGGATGTCCCAGAACACAACCCCAGTGGATACCGGGCATGCCTATATAATGCTATCTTGCACCTACATCTTCTTTCTCTATGTTAGCTCAAGCAATGCCCTTCTCAGAAATTGACTTTCGTGCAGCTAAAGAATGTATCCAATTACTCCTCTCTCTTCCACAAGGTTAGCTAGCTGCCCAATCCTAACCAGCTATTGAGCATGGATACAGCCATGCCAATGGGGCGTGCCAGGTGTCCTGTGGTGGTGGTGGTGCAGTCACAGATGCCTCCTCCAGTTAACATTTGTTCCCTTATCTTGAGGTTGCATTGTAGCTGCTTCAGCATTGGAATATTGATTAGGATTGGGCTGTTCTTGAGGGAACACACTAGATCTGGAGAGTCGGTATTCTTTCCCACCAAGTTCATGTTCTCAAATTCCACCTAGCAACAAGACAATCAAGAACATAATGCTTGATGCAAAGCATCAGGAAAGTCTCCCACACATACTGGACTTTTACCTGACAGAAATGGTAGCATTTTGATCTCTTAAAAAAATGTTTCCGCTAGAACAGTAGAGTTTCATAATTATGGCTTGGTCAGGCACATCCTAGGGTTTTTTTGTGTAGGCTAAGACTTCCCAAGGCAAGCTTTTTAGGTGGGAAGAAGGAAGTAGATTGTTTTCACACCCATAATCTTTCCTTCAGGACAATCTGGGGGAGTTTGTAAATGAATGGGGAAAGGTAAATTATGTTCCCACTTCAGTGTAATTATTTTAGTGAGGGCATAGCCTGAAATAAGAGTTTGGTGTTAAAGAACTCAGGGGCAAGTTTGCTTTTTCTCGTAGAGGAGAAAAAAAAATACTTTTTCTGTCATGAAAACAGAAATGTCATGTCTGTCTGTTGTGTTTAGAATTTATAAATTAAATTACAGGGTCCCTTCTAAAGACATAATCTAGCATGATGAATGAGAAAAATTATTTCATGTTTTCTATATTTAATGTTGTAAGACTAAGGGCGCAATCAGCGGCGGCATTCAGCTAGTACGCTGGGCGCAATCCTAACCAATTTTCCAGTCCTAGGGTAAGGGTGGTGCAGCTCTGAGGTAAGGGGACAAGCATTCCCTTACCTTGAGGAGGCCTCTGTGACTACTGTTCCACTGCAGAATGCAGAATATGCCCTGTGGGCACAGATATGGCAGTGCTGGAAAGTTGACTAAGGTTGTGTCTTAAATTACTTTTATATATGAATATTTCTTGGTTCTTAATTTAGATCTGTACTATTTTGGGACTTGAAATGTCACCTGTGTTTTGGTTGTTGGGGTTGTCGTTTTAAATGTAGTCTGCTTTACAGCTTGGTTTGTACTCTAAAGGTGCTTCAGATTTGGATGCAGTTCAGGTGTCTGAAACTCGTTGAGCCTGCAAGAACATAGGGTTGTCCGTACTCCTGAGGAGATTCCGTCCACTGTGCTTTTCCAGTATTCACTTTAAATCTGTTGCAAACTCTGGCGGTTCCAGTACAATCCTCAGCCAGATAGCAGACTGAAGGCTGTATGGATATCATTTTCACCCCAGAATGAAACTGGAGATGGGCCTTGAGTTAGCGCACTCCATTTCCTCACATCTCCTCCTCATGTGGAGAAGTAATCGCCTGAGCTGGTTGGGTGGGGGGAAAAGATGAGAGTTCAATTTTTCAGAGTCGGGGGAGAGCCATTATTCAAACAGCTGCACGGTCACATGGTTTGGGCATTCACATCTCCCTGCAGGAAGCACTGAGAGTGGTGAAAAGGTGTGACTAACTCCTAATCTCTTCCTGCAGAGAAGAGAATGTTGAAAGAAGCCCTGGGACTGCCATTTTGGCTGTTTGTACAAGTGTGTCGTCTTCACTTCCTCCTCCCGCAGTGGGAACGCAACTTCCAAGGGACTTGGGAAGCAGTCAGTGCTTTTGCTGTTGTTTACTTGGAGTGAAGCAGTCTTCCCCAAGCCTTTTGTAGGCTGAGGTCATCATCCATCTGGCAGTCTCTCCTTCCTGCAGTTGGCAATGGCTGATGAAATGACTGGACTTTTCACCATCTTCCAATTGCTTGGTGTGGCTGCTTGGTCCTCATCTACTCGGTGGAGTAACCCACTGCCCCACTGGGTGGCAAGGGCACCCCCTCTGCTTCCCAGCCAGCAGTGGCATTCAGAGAGGATCGGGGCCGTGATCATGCCCATGGCAGGGCGACAAAACCGTGCCCCCGGCACGTCGCCACGCCCTCGCACGTCGCCACGCCACACCTCCCTGCGCCCGGAAGAGCTCCATTTTGGAGCACAACGGGTGCCAGGGACGGCGGGTGGGCAAAATGATGCGCCGGTTCCTCCTCGCTCTGCCGCCTCTGTGCTGCTGCCCCCCCCGCTGCCAGCACCTGTGCATTCCGCACCCCTGGCTACACCCTCCCTCTGCCCCTGCCCTGCTGCTCAGGCTGCTGGCAGAGCATCTTCCTCTTCTTCCATCCAGCCACTCTCCCACAGGACTCACAAAGTGATACAGAGGCTTGTATTAGTTGGCATTTCCAGATTAGGTCAAAATAAAAAATCTCAAACTCTGACTAATAAGCCAAGAGAATGTCAATCTAAGTTTCAAGAAGTAACCTGTACCAAAGGCCCAGACCAGAAAGGCTAACCAAAGTGAGAGCCCAATCCTATGCATGTCTAACTCAGATGTACATCTAATTATAGCCAATGGGACTTACTCCCAGGAAGGTGCGGATAGAAGATTTAGCCGAGAGGGTTAATGCCTCCGTTTGCCCGAAGATAACACCTGAAGATCTCAAGGTCGTGAGCTCGGGACTGCCGGAAGTCTCTGCGAGCAGCAGACCTTGGAAACTGCGGCTGATTACAAGCTGAGTTTCAGCTGCCTCGTGGGAGGAGGAGTGTGCTGAAATCAGCTGCATCTCTGGTGGCAGCAGGGAAGCCTCATCAGCCAGCAGACGACAGACGGGTGGCTAAAGAAAGAAGGCTAAATCCAGAAAGAAAGATCTGTAGGAGTGTTGTTCTTGGAAGACAGAACATTCTGTAAATTGTAAAAACCTTCGGGTTTGTGAGAAAGTCTGCCTATGTAAACCGCCTTGAGTTCAATCATTAGAGAAATCTAGTGATCTTAAGAAAGGCGGTATATAAATAAATGTATTATTATTATTATTATAGAATTGCAGCCTGTGTGTAGATTGAGCTTGGAGGAAGACCTGGGGTCATGGGACTGGACGTAAGCCTGCCATAATTTCCTTTAGAAAAAAAAAATTGTAAGTAGTCCTATTGGTCCATTAGGAAAATATCCAAAAAGCCAAAGTAAGATAATATTTTTTACTAGGACCAGCTAAAGTAACATAAAATAATCTGCAAGCTTTTGAGTTCTCCAGAACTCTTCTTCAGGCTGATGGTAAGTAAAACAGAAGGGGAGGGTGGAAGGCAGATGTGAGTGTGATGGAAGAGCTCCAAGGACTGCAGTTTGTGACAGTCTTAAGACAAAGTGCAGGAAGGTTTATGCAGACTGACTTTGATTAGCCTCTGCTTTGTGCAGTACAGATTTCGGATGCACTGAGGGCTACTGGGAAAAAGAACCAAAAAACAGCTGTTCTCCCCCAGCCCTGTTTTTTTAAAATGTAAAAGCTAGCAGTTACTTAGATTTTTCTCCAGAGCTAATCTGAGTGCTTTCGAGGCAGAGCGCAGAAGAGAGATTCTTTATAACAGCACGGGTAGAGGTTAATTTTTCATGATGCACTAGGTAGAAGCCAGATTAAGTAGTATGGTTGAGCAGTGGTTCCCAAACTTCTGCAAGGTTGTTGGGAACCATGTAAGTGGTTGCAGGGGACAGGCTAAGGCAGCAAAGTGATCCCCAGAATCTTGCCTACCGCTACCAGGGATGAAAGGGGCTTTTAAAACCTATAAGTAGCAGCGCCAGCCTCCTGGTGGGGAGCCCCGTGAATGCCCTTGCAGGGTCCCCAAGCCTCCAAAGAGGTAAAAATATTGATTGGAACCTACAATTTTGTGATAGAAAACCAGAAGTGGGTTCTGATAGATATTTTTACCTTTTTAGAGGGTTGGGGGGTGCAGCAGAGGCATCTATAAGGCTCCCTGGATGCCGGCACTGCTACCTATAAAAAAGCCTCTCTTGTCCCCAGATAGCAGTGCGATCTTGAGGAGAATAGAGTTTGGCCTACTTTGTGTTCACCTCCCCCTCTTCGTAGTGTGTAGGTAAAGCTCTGGCTTTGATCTGTGTTGATGATCTGATTTGGTTTAATTTAGAGTTAATGTGGCCTTGTTATTGTGACTGTATATTTTGTTGTATTATTCATTATTAGTTTTAAGGTACATTGAGAGAGCTTTTGGGCCGGAGTAAAATTCCATGTATGGTGAAATCCCATGTATGGCCAATAAATTTCTATCTAATCTAATCTTCAGCGTGATGGAATGATCTCTGGTAGTATCCTGTTTCCTCAGCTGGCAGTTTGTAAGGAAACAAGGGCTTTCAGCGGTTGAAGATGGGGCAGAGCTGTAGGTTTCTTGTTTGAAGAGTTCCAGGCCGCAGGTGTCAGCTCCTCTGCAGGGTTTTCCCTAGGAATGAACCTCAAGTAGGCAGAAGTCCTAAAGTACTGTCATGCATCTGTATGTCTTATGTCTCAGAGTCTATCTGATTTGTCTGAGAAAAAGGCAAGCTATACCTTTCATACTGAAAATCCTGCTATGACTTTCAATGGGTAAGGAAACAGGGATGGCTCTGAATCATATTTATTCTATTTTTTATTTTTCACATTTTTATATTGCCCTTCCCTCGAAGGAGTGGTGTACATAGTCCCTCCCCTCCTTTTGTCCTCACCACAATCCTATGAGGTAGGTTAGGGCTGAGAGATAGAGACTGACCTAAGGTCACCCAGGAAGCTTCATGCCTGAGTGGGGATTTGAAAACCTGGATGTTCCAAGTCAAACTCCTGAACCATCCTCACTCTCGCCTAACTATTTAAGAAAAATATTTCATTTTATTCACCACTTCCTCCAAGAAGCTCAGGGCAACCTGTATGACCTAACTTCTGCCCTCATTTTATGCTCCCCAAAACTCTGCAAGGTAGATTAGGCTGAAGAGAGTTGATGACTGGTCCAAGGTGATCCAAAATGTTTCATGGCTGGGTAAGGATTTGTGTCTTCCTGGTCTGACTTAGGGCACAATCCTAACCAACTTTCCAGTAGTGACATAGCTGTGCCAATGGGGCTTGTGCTGCATGGTGCAGTGGAATAGTAGTCAAGCATGTCTGTCAGTTCAGACAGAGTTGGGTTCTGTTCTCCACTCCCACCGGCTTGCAGCTAAAATGGGAACTGCCTGCTCCTACTGGTGGCACAGCTCACAATTTCATAAGGCCAGTTTAAGTTGAACCAAAGTTGGTGACTACTGGAGCAGAGTTATTCAGACTGTGGGTCAGGACCCACTGGGTGGTTAGCAACCTGATGTCAGGTGGGTCGTGGAAAGCTGGGGACAGCCGTCTTGGTAACTTCAGACCTTTTGTTATATTCCATTTGTGAGTGTTAACAGTTTGAATTTTCAAGTGAGGGTGTTTTTTTTCTAATTTTGTTTTTAGTTCAGTGCTTTTACAACATATTTTTTCCTAATCTTGCTTTCTGTCAGGGAAGTTTCATGGCTGTACAATTGCTGCAGTTTAAGAATGCCAATTTGCCTTTTAGGAGTGTCATTTTATTATGTTGCCATGACATCACTTCCAGGTTAATGACATCACTTCTGGTGGGTCCTGACACGAGTCCCATTCTCAAAAGTGGGTCCCGGTCTAAAAAGTTTGAATACCACTGTACTAGAGGATTTAGTGGTTGTTTTCAACATTCCGAAAGAGTGTTAAAACAAAGGACATCATGGATGATCCGGAGATTTCAGAGTTGCATGTCCTCTTGAACATAGCTATTTAAATATAGAGCCAATGGGATTTTATGGCTAGAATATCAGCACAATACTAACCAACTTTTATGGCGCAATGCTAACCAACCTTCCAGCACTGGGGTAAGGGCAATGCAACTCTGTGGTGAGGGAACAAACATTCCCTGCAGAAGAGTGAATAAGAGGCCCCTTTTGTGCATGTAAGAGTTTCTCTGTGTTAATACACACACACACACCCTCTCACTTTCCTAACCTGAAGCTCATTTTTCATATTTAGGGTATTAAACTGAGAAGAACTGCTCCCTGTAGGGCTGGAATTTCATTTCCAGCAGTTGCCTCATGAGAGTAGCAGCAGTTCAATGGGATAATGGTATCTGCTCTGAACCAGCGCTAATGGCATAACCCTGTAGGAGCCTGAAGAATTCTCCCCCAGAGAGCTGGCATGCAAATTCCCTTCCAGGCGGCTACTGCACAGGCCTTTGGTGATTAGTCACGCTGGGGTTCAGGCCTGCAAATGTTGGGAAGTGGGGTGGGGGTGGGCGGGCCTGCAGCCTCCAAGCTGTAGTTGAGGCTGAAGACAGTCTGGTCTGGGCAGAGGCTGAGCTGATGAGACAGCAAATGTGAAGTTGTCTCTCTAACTCTTAGACTTTTTTGTGAGGAGGAAGGCAATATTTCTGGAAGTTAATGAATCCAAAAAAAACCCCCACAAACCATGAGTATAGGGGTAAGCAGGCATTTCCAATTGCTGGCTGAAAATCAGTTATAGAGAGAGAGAGTTGCTAATGACCAATAAGTATTTAAGTATTTCCTAAGTTACAAAGCATTTTTTACTACATGCATATTTTGCAGTTTAACGTCGCAGCTACTAACTGCATGGTTTTTAGACTATGAGGCTGCAGGCGTCTGATTTGTTTTTCATCGATGTATTTGCTGATGCTGATATGAAGAATAAACACTGCTGTTCCAGTTGTTATTAAAATGTTACAAAAAGAAGAGTTCAGCCTCTTGAACATTTAGGGAAAAACAACTCTGAGGTCAAAATCCTAACCTGCACTGGAACAGGCGGGCCTGTGCTGTATCCAGCGCAGGTTTGGAGCAGGCTGAAGCCTCCGGGGTAGGCGCTAGCTGCCCTAGATTACAAATCTGAGCACACCGACTGTCCCGTGGACTGGGGTTTAGATGCGGCCTAACAGCTGCATCCAAACTCCACCCCCTCCCACCCGCCTCCTGGAACTGCCCCTGCACCAGCCAAACTCATGGGCGGGGTCTGTTCGGGGGAGTTGTATTGCGCTGTGAATCAGATATGCCATCATGAAATCCATGTAGAGTCTTGTAGTTATTCTCTGGAGCAGTGGTATTCAATCTGTGTGTTGGGACCCACTTGGTGGGTTGCGACCTGATGTCAGGTGGGTCGTGGAAAGCTGGGAACAGCCATCTGCAGAGCTTACTCTTGCTATATTCCTTTTGTTAGTGTTAACAGTTTGAATTTTCAAGTGAGGGTTTTTTTTAAAAAAAAAAATTATTTTAAGTTCAGTGCTTTTATATCATATTTCAACCTAATCTTGCTTTCTGTCAGGGATGTTTCATAGTTGTGCATTTGCTTCAATCCAAGAATGCCAATTTGCATTTCAGGAGTGTCATTTAATTATGTTACGATGACGGCACTTCCTGCCACAACATCACTTCCTGCTTAATGATATCACCTCCATATTATGTCAGTGTGTCCCGACATAAGTGCCATTCTAAAAAGTGGGTCCTGGTCTAAAAAGTTTGAATACCACTGCTCTAAAGTCCAGGAGTGATAGGATTTGGGTGTTGTTTGGGGGGGGGGGCTGTAAAGCATTTGATTGCTTTATCATGAGCACATTGCTTCGTCAGAAGACCTCCCCCATCAAAACAAACAAACAAGATCAGGGAGAAGGGATCTAGTTTAGCCGCCTTCCTGGCAATGCTGTTCTTTCTCTGTCTGTGGAAAGTGTGTGTGTGTGTGCGTGCGTGTGTGCGTGCATGTGTACATGGGGTGGTAATGGACAGCTGCTGATGTCAAATGTTAAACAATCATGAGTTTATAATTCATAATTCTGATTTGTCCTACATAATTTGGACTTCCTTGTTTTTGAGAGTGAGTTGGTCATGTTTTTGTAATTTACAAGAGGCCCTTTAGGAGAGCCTGTAAAAGGATGAGACTGCCTGGCTCCTAACCCCAATTACGTAAATCTTGTGTTAGCCATCCTTCTTTTCTTGAAGGCTCAAGTGGGATTAGGCCTCATTTACTTGTCTCCTAGCCTTGAGCGTGGGCCCCTATCCCATATACTTTCAGCTGTTTTGTTCAGTTGAGGGAGGGCACTGCTGCTTCTTCAGACTGGGTTAGCGGTGAACCCAGAATGAATTGTCCGTTGGAAATGATTTATAAAATACATTTGAACTATTTTATCGATTCAATGGAAAGGAATTTGAGGAAGGAGTAAAACTGTTTAGAACCACACTGAATTGTTAGAAGCTTTCGGAGGACCCCAGATTATGACAAGGGACAAGTGTGTATTTACGTGGTAAAAGTTGACCATTCTGGTGCAAAGGATTGGTGGTTTTATGGTAGAAGTTTCTTCCCTCTTTTTTTGTTAGTACAAGTTTATTGGTTTTCAGTGATAACACTTCTACCTTCTTTGAGACCATTGGCTCCTTTTCAGTCAGCCTTGCCTATTACAGTCAATCCACTCTGTCTGCATACTCTGTTCTGCCAGATGCACTTGTCCATGGGAACAAGAGTATAAGTGACGTCGCACCGTCTACTACCTGTTCTTGGCTATTCATGGCCATTCTCAAGCTATCTGTGGCCATTTTGATGTGTCCATGGCTGTTTTGAAGCATCCGCAGCAGCCACTCTAAAGTGTATACTTACCATTCTGAATCTATTTGTGGCCATTTTGATGCTATCCATGGCATTCTGAAGCTATCCTGGCATTCCTGAGCAGGTTAGCTACGCTGGGATTGCTACCTCTAACCTCACTGATTCCATAGGATCAATGATCCAGTATCAACCGATTCCTTTCCCTTACTTGACCACCCCCTTTTCTACCTCTCTTCCCTACCTGTCAGGTGACCAGCAACTGGTGCTCTGCCTGTGTCTCATGGCTTCCTCGTCACCTCTCAGTTGGTTGGCGTGCCAGCTATGGCATCACTGCACCATGCTGTTCAGCTGGCCTCCATAGCCTCCTTTTGTATCCTGGGTGGCCGCAAGGCACAGTGCAGCTTACACCACATTTAAGCCATTTGGGTCAATGGTCATCCTCACAGGTTGTAGCAGGGAAGCAGCTATTATTGGTTTATTTAAAGGATTTCTATCCTACCTTTCCTATGCCGGAGGAGTGTGTGTGGGGGGGGGAAGCATTTCCTCTTTTCAAGGATCTATGGCCAGTTAGCTTCATAGAGTGACCCCAAGCTCTCATTTTACTTTCTGCACATAATTCACAAAGCTCTATAGCTTTAGGGCCCAATCCTGAACTACTGAGGGCACATCAGTAGCCAAAAGGCTACCACTGCATCCAGCGACAGCAACACAGCTGCTGGAGTCTCCAAGGGAGAAGGCGGCATTCGTCCCATTCCCCCAGGGAAAGCCCCATCGTCAGCAGTGGGGCTCTTCAGCTCACCGGCGGCTATTTTGCAGGCGGTGAATCGAACAGCCCCGTGTCCGGCTGCCCAAGCCACCGCTGGGTCCTACCCCCTCGCAGCCAGCTCCTCCCCTCCCCTCGCTGCTGGAGTGCTGGCCGGCTGCCCGCTCTCATTGGGACCTGGTGCTGAATGAGCGCCGCCCCAGCGCAGGCGTACACGTGTCCCAGGTGTGCTTTACAGCATGTTCGTGACACGTTCAGCGGTACGCACATATTGGTGATAATGATACGGTCCTTCAGGATTAGGCCCTTAGTTATCTTTTTTCTCACTTTAAAAAGCCCAACCCCCTTAACTTTTTCGTGTAATGAGTTGGCGACTGATACAGGGTAGGGGCACTTGGTATCTTTTGATCCTGAACTTCTTGTGGTCCACGTTAGCTGTCTGTGTGTCTCGACTCCGGGTTAGGCATGCACTGTTTTGTCTTCATGTCCTTCTTAAGGAATTTCTGCCTGTCTGCATATTCAGAGGGGAGGGCAAAGACAGAATAGTTTTGTCTGGAAGAAAATATTCTGGACTTTGCAAAGAAACATTTGACTGTCCTGGCACTTGATCTAGGAGTATGCAGGTGGGACTGGGGACCTGTGTTTGCTTTCCTAGATAAGTGGGGGTGGGCATTCTTTATAGTCACTGTAGATTATGCTGCTTAAGGAAATCTTAGGCAAGAGGAGGTTGGGAACTGGAGCAGGGTTTGGGAAGCTGAAATGACTGGCCATCCAGAAAATAATTTCTAGCCTGCAGGGGAACTTCCTTTTCTTATGTTACTGCTGCATTAATCACACCTCCCCAGTCTCTGTGCTTGGTGGTGGGGCAGAAGCCCAGCTGATGACAGCTGGAAGATGGTATCAGGAAACTGTGCAGGGATGAAAGGGTTCTGCAATCTGTCTTCTCCTTGCTCAGTCCTATTCTTTCTTGTGTTTTTTAAAAATAGCTGAAGTAACACTGTTCCTTTGGGAAATGCACCTGTCAGGAGCAAAATCTAGCGCTGCTCCCTCCTAGTCATAGCTGGCAGCCCTTGAAAGCACTGCCCTCGTGAGTCTGAGTGTTTCTTTCATCCCCGAGAGGAGGCTGGGCTGCAATTGATTTATGCTGTCCTTTTGAATTCCAGCCTTAACGGATGGCAGCGTTACCTTTCTGAAGGATTGGGGTGGGGGAGCGTGGCTAAGTGAGGCTGGCAATGTCGAACAACACTGTTGTCTGATCATGGTGCCAGCATTCTCATTGACATTATTGCCTCTGGTGTGCTCAGGACCTTTCCAGTTGAGGTGTTTATGGAGTAAAAAATGTGCTGTTGTTGCTCAGTTGTTGTGCATAATCTATGCATCTTCCCCGCATGACATCATGTTGTAAGTAACTAGCAGGGAAAAAATGTCATGTTTCTCCTTTAGTGACTGGAAATACAGAATCTGTGTGCTAAGTTGGTTTCTCCTTGCCCTTCTTTCGCTTGCCAGCTGCTCTGGAGTTCCAAGCTGTGCTATCGCTCCTTAATCTGTCATTGTGGAAAAATCTGGCTCACCCCTCTGTATTCAGCCTGTGGCTTCATCTCCCAAAAATGAGCACCTGCAGCAGGCAGGCAGATTTATTACTGCATCTCTGCTAGTAGCTGAAAATTAGTGGACTTGTTTCTTGAAAGTTCAGCCAGCCACTCCAGAAGCATTATTCCAGCCTGTTCTCAGTAAGTCTGTGACTGTCTCTCAATCCACTGTGCTTGCAGAATTTTAAAAAGGTAGCACTTTAGAGGGATGAGTGCACTGAGTTTGGGCACCAACTGCTGTGCCTGTGGCCTGTGTGAGAAATTAGTGGGACTAACTAGTTTGGGAATGGCAACAGGAGTGGAGAAGAATGGAAGGGGTGAACCTGTTGTACTTACAAGGTTATACTTTGAATGGGAGAAACGGGACTGGAGATTCTGAAGATGATGTAGGATAACAGAAGACAACAATTGAGGCTAAATATTCCTTGATTTTTATAAATACTTGTAAAAGGTTTGGGCACACTGGTTTGGGGACTCTTATCTGGTTGCAGGGGAGAAATGCTAGGGGAGAATTATGCCTTTGTCCCCTGCTTGTGGGCTTCCCAGAGCCAGCTGGTAGGCCACTGTGACGAACAGGATGCTGGTGGGCCTCTGGCCTGATCCAGCAGGCTTTTCTGATGGCTGAATGTGAGCAGAAAAGGCCACCTAGGTGTCTGTGTAATTGGAGGAAAGGTAGGAGGGACATGGGTTAAATAAATTATAAATAAAAACCAAGTGTAGCATATGACAAAAAGCTTCATGTTCTGATGATCCCATTTCTTTAAGTCCAAATGAGCTTTTCATTTGGACCAGTGGTTCCCAACCTTTAGGAGCTGGCGGAACACTGAGGCAAAAATCAGAATCATCATGGACCACGTGCAAAATCCTCACCCCCATGCAAACAAAAAATACAATTAAATTTGTAACAATTAGATAGGATTTATTAAAGGTTTTAATAAATTATTAAACAATGGAGTAGATTTGTGGGTTTCTACGGGTTTCTGTCTGGCTGTGGATGATCCATGGAGTAGCATCTCCCAAGCAAATGTTCCCCCATAGACTACCAGAGAGGGCAGAGAATGGACCACCCACAGCACTGCTGACACTTCAGTGGTCCATGGGGGGTGCTTCCTTCCTGAGTAGTTGGAAGTTACTGAAGGCAATTTTTTTCTGGGACCTCATGGACCACTTCTCAGGATCTTGTGGACCACCTGTCAGGAATCAGTGATTCAGAAAGATTGTGTCCTCCATAATGGGCCAGTACTTTTTCTGATAAAGACTAGCCATCTCCCCTCCTCCATTAGCATGACTTCTAGTAACCTTTGTCTCAATATAAAAGGTGTAATACCGTACACTTGGGATCCAACAGGAAAGGAGAAGTCTTTCTATCATAATTCACAAGTTGCGTTTTCTTAAGGGTAGAAACATGATTGGAGAAGAATGTTATTGGGTATAAAAACAGGAACCACTGAGAAAGGGCACGGGGGTTCAAAGATGGTACTGAAGGTATGTGAGTTCTTGATCTCTAGTGGTCTTTGGCACAAATATTTAGGAAAAAAATAAGCATAACTCAGTGACAATTGTCAGGTGCTCCTAGTAGATTACTATACCTCTTCTTTTTTCATTCCAGTGCTTCCCACTTGCTCCCCCTTGGATTTTCATTGTGACAATGGCAAGTGTATTCGTCGTTCATGGGTCTGTGATGGCGACAATGACTGTGAGGATGATTCCGATGAGCAGGACTGCCGTAAGTGAATTCACAGAAGTTCTCATATATACAGCCTTTCTGAGGGAGTAAGCAGAACTCCAGTGGTGTATCTCTTGCTTTTTTTGACTACTGTTGGGAGAAGAGATGCGAGTAAAATCCTACAATAGATATTAGCATTGATTATGCTTTGATGTAAGTTAATCGGCATCTCTAGGCATCAACTGGCCTTCTCTCATCTATTGCCAGCTATGCCCCTTGGTTGGTGGGGTACACCTCCACAAGTCCGTAAGGATTATGTCTTTGTGCTGCCACGCCCATGAGCGTGCCCATGTTGAAGAGAGCATGGTTCAAAAGACACTGTACAGCACACACAGTTCTGCTGGCTAAATAGAATTCCGTGATGTTATTGACTTGCCTCCTGCTTATATTTTGTTTCCCTACAGCACCACGAGAGTGTGAGGAGGATGAGTTCTCATGTCAGAACGGATACTGCATACGCAGCTTATGGCATTGTGACGGTGACAATGACTGCGGGGACAACAGCGATGAACAGTGCGGTTAGTGGTCTAATGGTGTTGATTAAAGTGTTTGTGCTTTCAAAAGCACGTAAAAATGCGAGTAGATAAATAGGTATCCACTTCGGTGGGAAGGTAACGGCGTTCCGTGCCCCTCGGCGTATAGTCATGCCAGCCCCATGACCACGGAAGCTTGTCCTTGGACAAATGCCGGCTCTTTGGCTTAGAAATGGAGATGAGCACTGCCCCCTACAGTCGGTCACGGCTAGACCATCCAATTGTGGGGAAACCTTTACTTTTACCTTTAGGCCAAACAGCCATCATGCAGACATGCAAAGCTGTTTTATCCGGAATCAGACCGTTGATCCATCTAGCTCAATAATTGTCCACAGTGATTTCCCATGGCTTTTTAGGCTTTCACGCAGGAATCCCAATCTTCCATGGAGATGCCAGGAATTGAACGGGGTCTTCTGCAAATGCTCTACCATTGAGCAATTATTTGAAAAGAGCCTGTCTGGGTTTTGGTCTTAGGAGGAAGACATGCAAACAGTCCATTCTAGGATTCTTGCTGGTAGGGTACTGTGGTGCCAGGAGTGCTGTAGCAGGATGCTTTAGTAGGTCATATGAGGGTTGTTGGTTTGTGGATGAACATACATCAAAACAGAATACAACTATAGGCATTGGAACTGTGTAGGGAATTGTGTGTAGGAAAAATACATTTGGGAATTGCTGTCTTTACAGACATGAACAGAGGAAGTTAGAATAATGTAGCTGGCTTGCTAGCTTGAGCAACGGGGTTATATACTGCTTGCACTTCGTTGTTGTTGTTGTTGCTAGACTCTTGTCCTGAGCAGAGGTTAAAATCTGTTTCCTTTTCCGTTTGCGTGAAGTTTGCTAGAATTCAGACTGAATGGTTTCCAAAACCATTTAAATTACCAAAGTGCAGCTAGAGCCGCTTGGTTTGAAATTTCCTCGCAAATGGCCAGCTGAGCTAAGCAGTCCCTAAGCGTGTAGAAGGACAAGCTCCTAGCTCCTTCAGTGTGGAAAGTTGGAGCAGAATCACTGAGCTGTATCGCTACTGATTTGCATTACTGAACTATTTGAGAGGACAATTACTACTGAAGTGCCCTTTGTTGAAAAAAACAACCTTCAGTTTTGTTTGAGGAGCTGCATTGTCTCCACTCCAGTCCTGCTCTAAGTTCTGGCAGAGCACCAGGTAACCAGAAGGCAATGTCTCTAGTCCTTCAAGGCTTTACAGAGAGTGAGGCCTTGGCAAGCTAGGGAAGTAACTAGTAACAGCAGCAGAATAAGTAGGTTGGTTTTGGCTTCTTGGGGCCCTGGGTCAGGAACCTACAAATGAGAACTGGGTTGTATAGTCTCTCTTCCAAGCAAAACCACACTGAAGTGAGGGAAGAACTATAGGTCAGTGGACAAGCATCTGCTTTTCATATAGAATGTCCCAGGTTCAATCCCCAGCGTCTTCAGGTAAGGTAGAGAAACATTCATGTCTACAACCCTTGAGAGCTACTGCAAATCAGTATCAACCATTCTGAACTAGATGGGCCAATGGGCTGACTCAGCATATGGCCACTCCTTCTGTTCCCAGTGTCATCAGTTTGCCCAACCCTTGTTGCTGCCATCTGTTGAAAATTCCAGTTGAGCATATTTGTGTACATGGGGATGTGGTGCGCATTAAAGCACCCTCAAGTGTTGACAGATGAATTGTATGAGTGGAGTCAGGTTCCTGGGAAGGTGGGGCGTGTGACCTTTCAGTTGAACTATTCCCTTTCTCTTTCCTGCAGATATGAGAAAGTGTTCGGACAAAGAATTCCACTGCAGTGATGGCAGCTGCATAGCTGAGCACTGGTTCTGCGATGGTGATACGGACTGCAAGGATGGCTCAGATGAGGAGAACTGCCGTATGTATTGACTCTCCCTCAGTGCCTTTAGCAGTCGAGCTATCCACCCTCTTGCAAAACCTTAATAAGAATTAATAATATTTCAGTGTATACCCTTGTGTGGTGGACCTCCTGTGACTGCCTTCCTTTGGTATGATGTAGCAGACAGATTTTGAATTATGGTGTTGGAGAAGACTCTTGAGAGTCCCCTGGACTGCAAAGAGATCCAATCGGTCAATTCTCCAGGAAGTCAAGCCTGATTGCTCCCTGGAAGGACAAATGCTGAAGCTGAAGCTCCAATACTTTGGCCACCTGATGAGAAGAGAGGACTCTTTAGAAAAGACCCTCATGCTGGGAAAGATTGAAGGCAAAAGGAGAAGGGGGCGACAGAGGATGAGATGGTTAGATAGTGTCACCGAAGCAATGAATATGAAATTGGGCGAACTCAGGAAGCTAGTGGAGGACAGGGAGGCCTGGCGTGCTGTGGTCCATGGGGTCGCGAAGAGTCGGACACGACTTAGCGACTGAACAACAACAACAAAGCAGACAGATAGCAATGAAAACCTGTGCAGGCATTTTGCCAAAATCTTGCTCCTGGTCTAAACACAGCTACTAATACCATTCCTCCTTCATTTGATATCATGTGTCTCTAAGCTTTGAACTGCATCTAGTAACAACATTAACCTCCCACAGCACTTTCTGTTTTGCAGCACAATCCTATTCATGTCTTCTCAGAATAAGCCCCATTAAGTTTGATGGCACTTATTCCTAGGTATGTGTGCACAGGACTGCAGCCAGTAAAGAGCCTCTAGAAAAGATTCTGTACTGGCGAATAGAGATAGTTGCTCTCCCCCTGCTAAATATGGGAGTGTCAAAGGTGACTCTTTGTGAGTTAAGGGTATGAGGCAACATTCCATTAGATATCACAGCTAGTTATGATATCATAGTCTCCATTCATAGTCTACCTTTGAGTGCGACTCCAAAAGCACTCCTATGAAGAAAAGAAAAATGTTGGCAATGTGCTTCTGCCTGAATGTGTTTGAGTGAGCGTATGTCATTCCCCCCCCCAACTCATTTGTGTCCCCACGAAAACGGGAAAATAAACTGCTCTGCATTTCATCATCAGACCCAACCCAAACCATTTGTCTCAGCTCTTACCATTTGTAATATTGGGCTAGTATAGAAAGCTCTGTTGTATTTTAACGTTGGGGAAGTAGAATAATAGCATCTCCCTGCACAGTATGTATTTTCAAATATATACTGTTGTTGCTCTGAAAATATCAGCTACTTTTTTCTACAGTTTGTACCTTCTTTCCTTTTTTTACAGTGCCCTGTTTGCCCACTTAGGGCCCAATCCCATTGAGCCCAGTGGCAGCGGTACACTTGTATCGCCAGTGCTGGGTGTCATAAAAGGGCTGTAAGGCACTTCAACGCCCGTAGTATGAGCATACCTCTGGCGCTGGGCCTCAGTGTCGGGAAATAAGCCTTCCTGGGGTGGGGGGGGGAAGGCGGGGAAAGCGGAACTGGGTGGGGGGAGGGTGGGCCAGAGGGAGGATCGGTGGGCCAGAGGGAGGATCGGTCCTGGGAGGGGGCTGAGATGGCGGCAGACTCTGCTGCCAAATCCTATGTCCCCTCCCGAGCTGTGGAGGCCTGTATAGCCCTGGGCCACAGGATAGAGTGGTGCCATTTCAGTGCCACTGCTCCTGGCGGTGGCCCAGGGCTTAGCATTGGCTGCCTGTCTAATAAAAGCCGCCCATTTACTCCTTTTGAATCTCTCTGGTGTCTTTTTGGCATTGTGAGGCTGGTTCTCCTATTTATTTCCTTGCTACAGGGACTTTAACATTAGATTTTGTGAGCCTGGCAAAGCGTCTACAAGTAACAATTGGGATGGTGGACCTGCTATTATGTGTGTATAGGAAGTTCTCTTGATGAAACTACCCTGGGCTCTTCCTCCTTTTCCTTCCAGCTTGTGCTTCGTTCATCCTTTTCCAAACCCCTCCTTACTTACTGCTTAATGCCAGAAGTGAACTAAATAGTTTGGATTTGATTGATGGGCGTGTATTAGGGAATCTACTTTTAGCCTTTGTAGATTTCCCCCTTTCTACAGGTCATACGGCACTTTAATGAGACCTCCACCAGCACCCCCATTTCATATCTGAGCAGGAGCTAGGGTCTCTCAACTACACTGCTCTCCTCCCTGATGTTTGTCTCAAGGGCATTTTACATAATTTGTTCTAGATAGAAGGAAACTTCAAAAGAACTGGTTGCAAGTATGTGTGTGAATCAGTGCTGCCAGCTCCTAAAGGGCAGGGGTGGAGAACTCTCTCTCTCTCTCTCTCTCTCTCTCTCTCTCTCTCTCTCTGTGGGGGGGGGTAGGGTAGGCGGGTCCTTTTATCTCTGCAGATAATGAGAGCTGGCAGGGGGCCAAGCTGCAAAGATTTCTGAGCCAGGAAAAAAACTCAGAGAGGAAGCCAACCTCACTCTCTCCTCTCTGTTGATTGTGCCTTCTCTGGCTGGTTAGTAATGTACTTACATGCCTCGGGGGTGGGAGAGGATAGATTCTTCACCGCCATGTTTACTGGCGGAGTAAAGTGAGATTAAAAAGATATCCCGCTCAGAGCTCAATCCTAACCTGGAGTTAGGCTGGCACAATTAGGCCAGCAAAGTTTGGCGGGCACAAGGGCCACCATAAAGTACGTTTGGACCACTCTTGAGTCAGAGAGGCTGGCACACCAACGTGCGTCGTCCTCTCTGACTCCAAGAGTGGTCCAAACGCGCTTTTCGATGGTCCTTGTGAAAGCCGAACTTTGCTGGCCTAACTATGCTTGCCTAACTCCAGGTTAAGATTCCACCCTCAGTTTGTGTGTTTCCAAAAGTCTCTTACTTTCTTAAAATCCTAGTGGAGAGTTTTTCTTCTTGAAAGTTTTTCTTCCCTGACCCCTGCTTGCAGCAGCTGCTCCCCTTTGCCCCCAAGCTCCCATCCCCTGCTTGGTAGTATTTGCAGTGGAAGAAGATAGTGAATGAGCACATTGGACCTACGATTCATTGTCCAGATTCCACTGCCTTAGTTTCTTCAGCGGGCATTTGCTGCCTTTCCCCAAATGCCGTGTGATGGTTCCACCGTCTCTGCATACCTTAACTGTTCTGCTGTGCCAGTGCTGCTCAGACTTCTTCTCAAAGTCCCCTTCAGGCAAATCAGATTATGTGTCTCTCACAATTCTGATGCATCAGTTCATGGGATCCTGCTATGCTGACAGGGGCACATGGACACCGTGCCCAAGACAAATTCTCATCTCCTGAGCAATTCTCTTTCCTGTGCTGTGAAGAATTGCCTTGGCACCAGGCAGCACTGTAAAACCTTTGTCCTGGATTATGCTGGGTCCTACACAAGGTCAGAGTGTGCCTGGGAAGGCTTCGAAGGCAAAAAAAAAAAAAGAGAGAGAGAGAGTGAGAGAGAGATGTTTGTTTTGGCATCCATTTTGAGAAAAACAGCAGCCTTCAAAGGCCTGGCATTGCTTACAGTGTCTTCTGCTCAGCAACTTTGTTTGGCAAGATTAAGCCCTCAAGGGGAACCGCTCTGCTTTTCAATATTATAATTTGGCTAACTTCAAGCTTTGGCATCGCCGGCTTTTAGACATATATGGGCGTGACCTCAGGAATAGAGAAAACCATATCTCTGAGACGGCCTGGGGTTATCTCAGAAGTTAACTTGCGTTTTAGACCTTTAGAAAACATAGTGCCTTAGATCAGTGGTCTTTAACCGTATTTGCACCATTACCCCAATATATAATAGTGAAACTGGGGACCTCCCCCATGTATCCTGCCCCCTCCCAGGACCCCATCCGTTCACCCCACCCTTGTCACCGCCCATACCCCACTCCCAGCACTGTTCACTGTAACTAAATATTCTTGTTAGAGAGAGCAGAAAAGTTACCCTGAAACCTGGCACTAATTGAAAGCTATTTAAGCACAATGTTTAAGAACCTGAAGGACAGGGGCACAATCTCCTGGTTACCTGAAGGGGTACACCAGATGCCTCCCCTTTTACCTGGTGGTGCTTTAGTCTAGTGGGCTTCCACCTTTTTCACCCTGTAAGTTGCTGCAACCCCACAACTAAGGCTTTTCCGACCCCAAGGTGGAAGAACAAACACTGCCTTAGACAGTGTAGTTTGAGTCCAGAGTAAGAATGTGGAACGTCTGTTGTTTATCACATTACTGCATGATAATTAACATGATAAACTGAGGGTGACTTTGCACTTGTTTTTAACCTGCTGAAGCTTAATGTTGTTAGCATGCATCGTGTCTTGCACACAATGACTACATTGGCATTTCCAGGCCCTCCTAGTTTATTTCTGGTGACTCTTCTAAGATGGTTGCATCACTAAAGAACAGAGCTACTTTTCAGTTGCATGATATTTCTGGTGCATGTGCATGTGTGAAGAGAACCCCATGTACAAAATTCACTCATGGGCTTTGGCATGCTAATTTCTGCTTGAGTCCATTCTGAATATGTGAAACCAGTAGCATCAGTCACCATGTAGCAAGGATCAAAGATCATTGCCTATTACATACTGGGTAGATGCCCCAATATGGAAGAAAGGTTGGAAGTTGATAAGACACGTGGTCTGTGCTGCTATGCATCAATTCACCATTTGTTTTCCTCATATATAAAATTGGGGTAGCAATCAATAAAAATGGAAATTTTAATTCCTGATGGGTGCCCATGCAGCAAGGAATGCTCTGCCCAGAAACAAATGTTCTGTTTTGCTACCTTATCTGCTTCGCCTCCCCTTTTCTCATGATACTGGAAGCACAGAGTTTTCTGAGTTCTTTAACTAGTCTTCATTATTTCTTCATTTTTTTATTAGCATCAGATATTCCAGCGGCAACATGTAGCTTGGAGGAGTTCCAGTGTGCCTATGGACGCTGTATCTTGGACATCTACCATTGCGATGGAGATGACGACTGTGGGGACTGGTCTGATGAATCTGACTGCTGTAAGTCCATGGGGATGAGGGCACACAGACAGGTAGATGTGCACATGGATTGAAAAGAATTCACCCCGTTTCAGCATGACTGCAGAAGAGAAGAGCTCTTTGTTAAACAAACACTAATTAAGCATTTTAAAAAGCGTTTTAAAAATGCTGTTCTTGCCATGGCAACACAGCTGCAGCCAATCTCATTAGCTCTGAGATAAGACCTCATCCTGGAAATGCGCTTAATCACTTCCATTTTGCATTTTTCACTTTGCTCCAAGGTGAAGGGAAGAGGTCTTATCTCAGCTAATGGATAATTATTGTGCTAAGCCCCTGGAGAATGGCTGTGTTGCCATGGTAAGAGAAGCTTCCAGTAATTCTGTTCGCAAAATTCCCCCCCCTCCCCGAACTAATACTGGAATAGTAAAGCAGGAAAGTGGAGGTGTAAGGTGGATAAGCGTTGGGGATTCAGAGGCACGAGGAAAAACAGGTGCCTGATGTGGAGCATATAACATTTCCTTCCAGCTCCCAAGACAAGATTCCTGTCTAGTCCACAGTTACTGCATGTCTGCTCATTCAGGAGATACTGATCACACATCTTCAAATGGAGCAATTTTGCCCCTGGAGAACTTGTTTTTTGGTTAGTAATTACAGATAACCTTAGGACACCAATTTGTTACAGATATTAAGATATGCAGTGCCTTCCTTATAGGCTGTAGACAAGTTTGGCTACTATGGACTCAAATATAAATATACAAGAAGAATCCTGTTGTTGTTCATATTATTGTTGACATTATTGGTTGCATGAAGAAATCATTCATTGGGTAGGTTTGATTATAGAATTATTTATTGGCAAGTGCTAAGGGGACCAAAGATAATTACTGAAGGATTAAGCATTTTATATAGAGAGAGGGAGGGGACAGGTTCTAAGGAGACCAGAGATAATTACTGAAGGATTAGGCGTTTTTAAATTCATGTTCTTTTTGCTCTACATACATACACACACCATATATCTGGAAGCAAAGATTAGAACTCTGTCCTCAAGAACATGTAACTTGGGCAGTTGGGCTTCTTACTCTGATTTGGACTGGCCAAATCTTCCCAGGACGGCCTATGGATTATAATATTGGGTTCTCTCTGTAGCCTCTCACCAACCATGCCGCTCTGGAGAGTTCATGTGCAACAGTGGTTTATGCATCAATGCTGGCTGGAGATGTGATGGTGACTTTGACTGTGATGACCAGTCGGACGAGAAGAACTGCAGTGAGTGGTTTTGATGCTTGCCGGAGAAGCCTAGGGTTGGGGTTGTAGAAAAGAAGTATTTGAAGCCGACAGCTACAGTTTGCTAAATTGCCTCCTCTTTTGTTTCCTCAGCTACATCTATGTGCACAGCTGACCAGTTCCGCTGTAAGTCTGGCCGCTGTGTCCGCCTGTCTTGGCGCTGCGATCGGGAGGATGATTGCTCCGACAACAGTGATGAGGAAAACTGTGAGGATGCAGGTGAAAAGTGAACCGCCTCATTGATCTTTTGTACCACTTTTCTATATATTAGGCCCTCCTGCTAAATTACATAATATCTAGGAAGGGTTTCAGCCACTGGATTTTCTGTGTAAACCAGGGGGTGCCAAGCTCTGGCCCCTGGGCCCGATCCATCCCCCCCCGGAGCCTTCCCCCAAGTGAATGGCGTCTGCTGTTCCACTTGAGGGAATGTGAAGACCCTGACTACAGCCTCCGGGGTCTTTGGGCAAGCCGCGCCTGTGCGGGGTAGCTGACCCTAGAAGCGGCTGACCACAAAACCCCCTGGGGGATGTAGTCGGGGTCTTCGCGATCGTCCCAGGTGGAACAGCAGATGCCGTTTGCACTGAGGACAATTTTCGGTGGTGCAGCGGTCTCCAAACTGGTGATTTAAACCATGGAAGTGCCCTGAAAGGGCTTACATATACACATATTGTTTGTTTGTTTGTTTGTTTGTTTTGAGTGGTGTGATCCAGGCAAGTGCGATAGAGGAGGTGTAGATAATATGGCCAGGAGAACAAAGCAAAGCAGACTACAATATGCATGTTTCCAGTTTCTCTTGTCTAGATCTCAGATTAGCAAATGATGTATTTAATACAAAGTCAATTGACTTAAAGGATGAGACAGAGGAATAAAGCTGTGTATTCAGGACTATTGATTTGTTTGTGCAGTGGGATTTAAGGCTGCTTCATGACTGGTGTGGGTAGGCTTGGTATTGTTCAGATAGTTTTAATCTTCTGTATGGAACTGTATCCAAAGCGATATTCAAGACCCACATTTATTTGTGATTTGATGCCAGTGTGCCTTCTAGTTACAGAGGCTATGAGAGCAACTGGTGTTCTCTTAGTGACAGGTGGATTTTTTCCTGTGATCCTACCAGATCCAGTGATTAACCTTATAAAAAAGTAATCAGTAACCTAATCTCATTAAAGGCAGTCTTCAAAGCAAAGAAACGAAACAACACAACAGAAGGGTGGAGTGAATCTGTATGAGTTGAAAGCTTTGTACATAGTAGATCAATGGTTCCCAAATTGTGGGTCGGAACCCACAATTGGGTTGCGATCCAATTTCAGATGGATCACGAAATACCTTGAGCAGCCATATTGAAAATATGGGAAGATGGGATGCTGGAAAGAGGGAGGGATATGTGGTTGTTTTGCTTGTGACAAGGCTTGTAAAAGGCTTTTTTCTTTCTGATTCACTTTGTTATTGGAAAATGACTGAGAAATGACTTATTGCTGCATTCTCAGGAAAGCAGCAGACTCTGGGGTCATAATGACTGCACTTCCTGCCATGACATCACTTCTAGTGGGTCCCAGACGGTCTTTCTAAAAAATGGGTCCCAGTGCTAAAAGGTTTGAGAACCATTGCAGTAGATTTAAAGTACTAACCGTCCACGTTAAAGAGTATAGTGGGGCTTTGAAGTCTTGTAGAACATGGCTGAAAATGAAAATAAATGGTCTTCAAAGCCTGAAAAACTACATTGCCAGGCCTTACTATTTCTACTCTACCTTTCTGCCTCTCTAGGAAGCCCCCAGTGTGCCCCAGACCAATTTAAGTGTGGGAATGGGCGATGCATCGGCCAAAGAAAGCTGTGCAATGGTGCAAATGACTGTGGAGACGGCAGTGATGAAAGTCCCACCCAGAATTGCCGTAAGTCCCAGTCTCCAAATGCCCTTGATTACTTGGGACTTGATCCTAATAATGTGAGAGGCTGCTGGAACTGATTTCAGATGCGTTGTATTCTGGAGGTTGGAAAAGTTTTCAGGCCTGATTTCTGGGAGTGATGAGCTAGCCCTGTGAGAGAGTAGCAGGAAAAGTGAAAGGAAAAAAACCCTACCCTCCGATCCTTAGGAGTGGATCCTTCATACCAAGCTGTTCAAGTTCTGTGTGCAGGTCTCAGGAATGAGGGCGTGGCTTAGAGAGTACTACTAGAAATCGGAGAGAGAATTGTTTGGGCCTCTGTGATGCTTCCATTTCTTATCACCTCAAAGTCCAGGAAAAGAGAAATGCAGTGCAGAGCACCCACCCCTCTAACCATGACTGTTTTTGCTAACTTTGGTTAGGAACCCAGTATGTTGGAGCAAAGGATGGGAAATCGTTTTTGGAGAGGAAGGGGGTTGTGTAGTGCCAGAAGGAGAGCAGGAAAACATCTCAGGGGAGAAACACCAGGGGAACTGAGCAGATCAGAATAGGCCCTAAAGGAAGGGGAGCCCCTTGTGACTTCATTGATTTTCCTCCCTCCCGCCATGTTATCTTCCCAAATCACTGTACATGCTATGTGGCTTGTCCTATGGGAGTTAGAGAGCTGCCAGCTTGTGGAAGGAAATGGGTCTAGGCAACAAAATGAAAACTCCTGCTAGTTAGTGCCCTGCTTGGGGAGAGGAATTCTTTTCCTGAAGAAGCTAGGAGTAGTTCTATATATAATAGATGATGGGCTTACCCCCACCCCCTGGCAAGACTTTTTTGTCAGTGCTTTATGCTACCTTTCAATGCCAGATAAACTAAGTAGCATCTGCCACCAATTTCTTTTACCATCAATTTCTGCTGGATGTGTGCATTCCGCAGGTCCTCGAACTGGGGAAGAAAACTGCAACCTCAACAATGGGGGCTGTGCCCAGAAGTGCCAGATGACGCGAGGGACAGTGCAGTGTACCTGCCACACAGGTTACAGGCTCCTAGAGGATGGCAGGTCTTGTCAAGGTGAGTAGCTGCCAGGCCTAATACCTGGCAGAACCTGGCACAACTTCATTTTACCATTTAACTTTATTATTACTATTTGCCTGTAAACCACTTTGTGTTCACAAAGCGGTATATAAATACTGTTGGTTGATTGATTGATTTTTCATGGAATTTAGGCAAGAACTTGACCTTGCCTATATCCTTAACACTACTGGAGGCTGGAGTTCAGAGTCAACTGCATAATTACTCAGGGGCTTCTGTTACCCTCCTGTCTTGCTTGTTCACAGGACATACTGAACTCAAAAGTCAATACAGGTTGAGCCTAATTACCTGTGGATTTTTAATCCATAGATTTGGCTCAACATTGGTCCCCCGGACCTGCTTTGAGCCAAATTCAGCTCAATCTCAAGCCTGCAAGGGTGACTGGAGCTGTGCTCCGGTCACCTCTGAAGGCTTTTCTGAGGCCCTCCAAGGACGTGAGCATCCGTGCATGGACTCGGCAGACCTCAGAATGGCTGTTTAGGTTGGAAAGCACAGCTTCCAGGTTTTTTGGCCAAACCAGAAGTTGCATTTGTAACTCCTGATAAGGCATTAAAAGCACAAATTCCAGCTTTGCAGAAAACCTGAAAGTTGCATTTGTTTTTTGCCTAAATGTCCATTCTGAGGCCTGCAGAGGTTGTGTGCAGATGTGTGTGGCCTCAGCGGGCCTCAGAAAGCCCTCCAAAGTTTGGAGGGTGGGAGGGCAACATCCATGGGTTTATTACCCACAGACTTTTCTTTTTATCCACAAGGGCTCCAGGAACAGAATCCTCGTGGATAAAAAGGTCCCACCTGTAGTTGATCAAGTTTGGCAGGTCCTACTCTCTTCTCATTGTATTTGTAATATACTGAGCTGAAAACTGATTGGAGTGTGGAATTCTGGGTAGTTCATTTCATGTGTTTAAATACATGGCCGCTCTCTCCCCTTTTCCTGTTCCAGATGTGAACGAATGTGCAGAGGAAGGTTATTGCAGCCAGGGGTGCACCAACAGCGAAGGAGCATTCCTGTGCTGGTGTGAGCAAGGTTACGAACTTCGTCCAGACAAGCGCAGCTGTAAAGCACTGGGTAAGAAGGAATTCTTGTGGTCTTGATTACCTTTTCTGGCTCTGTCAGAAAATCATCATCTAGAAACTAGCTTTGTCTGATGGTATATTATCATCATATATGGCTTCCATTCTTGTTTGGAGCTTAATCCTCAGTGGTTGCTTGCACCGTAGACTCAGAGCGCAATCCTAACCTGGAGTTAGGCCGGCACAAGTTAAGCCAGCAAAGTTTGGCTGGCACAAGGGCCACCGTAAAGCACGTTTGGACCACTCTCGGAAACAGGGAGGATGGCGCACGTCTGTGTGCTGGCCTCTCTGACTCAGAGAGTGGTCCAAAAAATACTTCACAGTGTCTTTTGTGCTGGTCCAACTTTGCTGACCCAACTTGTGCCGGCCTAACTCCAGGTTAGGATTGCGTTCACATTGTCTTCTTTTGCCACTTCTGTGCTTGAATGCTTGCTGCGGTTTCAAAATGAATGTGTTTGGAGGCAATAGACATGGGCACATACCCGTATGTGGGTATGCTTTCAGCAGGTTAACAGGTACTTGTGCATCAGGTATGCAAAATTTGAAGAGCCGCATGAAGTGTGTATGGCTGAACTTTCATGAGTGTTTGTTCGGTAAAGGCTTTGAGGCTGCCTGCCAAGATGAGCCAAGAGCTTTGCATGTTCATGTGAAGGTTTTTTGTTTTTTTCCATCAAGGCTTAGTATGCTGATTCATATGATTCTCTCCAAGTTACATGGTTGTGGTGCCAGTTCCTGGGGCTGTTCTCCTGCAGTACCGCTGCAAAACTACGGAATTGTGGAGTTGGCCTGGGTGGCACAATCCATGCTTTGCAAAACCTATTCAACATAGTCCTACTTTTTTTTTAGGATTCTGCTTCCCACATTTCTGACTGATGGCTAAAAGGCCCAAGCAGAGTACCATTTGGTACAGAGGAAGCCATGTGGATGTGTTCTGAGCACTGTCATATGAACATTCTTGTCTTATGTCCGTGAAATGCGCTTGCCATCCGTTTTGCCGACACTGGTCTCCAGCCTTATTGATCCCCTCCCTTTTCTCTTCCTGTCTCCCTCAGGGCCAGAACCTGTGCTGCTCTTTGCCAACCGGATTGATATTCGGCAGGTCTTGCCACACCGCTCAGAGTACACTTTGCTTCTGAACAACCTAGAAAACGCTATTGCGCTCGATTTCCATCATAGCAAGGAGTTAGTGTTCTGGTCTGATGTGACGCTGGACCGCATCATGAGGGCTAACCTGAATGGTAGCAACGTGGAGGAAGTTGTATCCACAGGACTGGAGAGTCCAGGTGAGACTATCAATATCTGCAGAGCCTCGGAGAACAACTACAAATGCAGGGGATTGGAGTGGCGTACTGAGAGGTCAAATAGCCTTTGAGGTTGTACTGTGTACTCTTGCTTTGGTCGGGCAAGAACTCACAGAGGACGCTATTCTCATTTTCTGTTAGTGGAACAGAAAAGCCATAGTTGGTTTGTGGGATTTTTGTTTGTTTCTTTGTTCCCAAGTCTGAATTATTAAGAGTGCAATCCTAACTTGCCCTGGAACAGGCAGACTGTGTTGCTTGTGCTGTATCCCGTGCAAGGTAGATGCTGGCTGGAGGACAACTTGGGGCAAGGGGATATTTTTTCCCCTTACCCTGTGTTGAGCCCCAGCTGTCCCTATCAGGTTACTCAGATCTGTGCCCACGATTCTGCAGGCGCAATCTGAGCAGCCCATGTAATGTTGGTCACGTCAGGGATGAAGGTTAGGATCCGGCCTGCGCTGCTGTGGCTGGTCCCATCCCCCTCCCGAGCCTGATCCACCTCCCAGTCTGCTATCCCTCAAACAAAAATGCCCCTCCCACCTCTGTTCCACCCTCCCTCCACCCTCTCCAATCCCCTGCATCAGCTTGTCCAGGCCAGCACAAACTGAAAGCATCTGAGCCAAACCCAGCGGCGTCATGCAGCCGGAACGCTGGGCGGGAGGAACGGGTGAGCGGCAGCCCGCCCATTGTGTACCGCTCCGTTTCGCCGTCTTCCCCGGGCTGCCGCTCACCCGTTCCTCCCGCCCAGCGTTCCGGCTGCATGACGCCGCTGGCCAAACCTTGGGCCAACATGGGCCTCCACACCAGCCTAGTCCACTTCTGAGGTGGCACAGACATGCTTTACGGCATGTTCACGACCCCCAGAAGGCAGCTCGGGAGACTTGAGCCCGTTTAAATGCTAGTCAGGACTGCTCTCTGTAATAGGCTTCTTTTCCCCTCTGTGTCGTAGGCGGTTTGGCTATTGACTGGATCCATGACAAGTTGTTCTGGACAGACTCTGGGACATCTCGCATTGAAGTGGCAAACTTGGATGGCACTCACAGGAAGGTGCTTCTCTGGGAAAACCTGGAAAAACCTCGAGCGATTGCTCTTCACCCCATGGAGGGGTGAGTAAGGAACCATCATGCGTTCTATGATTATTTGTTTCAAAACCTTTTGTGCTGAAACTGACCAAGTATGATATATTGAGCAGTGCAAGGCTTTTCACTTTCCTAGGCCTCCTAGTGTCAAAGTCTCTTATCCTATTCTCAGTGCCTGAAACCATTTATGACTGATTCTGTTGGGCAACGCTAGTTTGTCAGAGATGCTTGGTCAGACCTTGGAGAACTTTAGTTTCAGTCCCTAGCCCTTGGTTGCCTTCACCTCTCCCAGTATCTTAGCCCCTTGGCCTTAGAGTGCTGAACTACTGGCTTACTGCTGAGCAATATTTTTCTATCTGGGAATCCTTCTAGGGTCCCAGATTTCCAGTACTCATACTGTTCTCTATTCCAATAGCACCATCTACTGGACAGATTGGGGAAACACTCCTCGCATTGAATACTCCAACATGGATGGCTCCAATCGGCGCACCATTGCTGACACTAATCTTTTCTGGCCAAATGGACTGACCATTGACTATGCAGGGCATCGGATGTACTGGGTAGATGCCAAGCATCATGTTATTGAGAGGGCTGACTTGGATGGACAGAACAGGAAGGCGGTTATTAGCCAAGGTGAGATAAGGAAAGTGGGGCTGTTGGCTGCCAGACAGGTAATATTGAAAGAGGCAAAGAGAAAACAAAAATTGTGCTGCGCACCCCACCTATGTCATGCATATTTAACTAGGCAAATATAGTAATGTAAGTAGCAATGAGGAATGCTAATACCCAGCACATGAACAAAATGAGATTTGCACCACTGAGTCATGTAGAAAGGGAATGCAACCATATACGATTTGTTCACAGTTATTCACAGCTGGTTGGATAAACTCTTAAGTACTCATTTCATGACATCAGCATGCAACAAACTTGTTCGTCCTTCAGCTTCTCCTTAGGTGACTTTTATTAGCTGTGTCCTCTTAGCTAAGTTTACCTTTTGCTAAGTTATATGATAGAACTGTCAGTTGGTACAGAACCCTCTAGGTTGGGACTAAAAGTACCCTTTAGAACAGGGGTGTCCAAACTCATTTCATAGAGTGGGCCAAATAGCATTCATGGCGCCTGCTGAGGGCTGGAAGTGATGTCATTAAGAAGAAAGTGATGTCATTGAACAGGTGATGGCCAGAAATAAGCACTTTTTCCTCACTTAGGAACTCATTAGTTGCAAATGACAAAGAAATATGCAAAGCTGGATCGTATTTTCAAGATATGGGAGAGCTTGAATCACAGGGGCAGTGCCACCTTCAGCAGTGCCACCTTTCTGAATTTTCACTTGGCAGCTCAGCAGCTGAGTGATGGCTTGGCAGAAGCAGCACTGCTGAAAGGGCAACTCATGTGATAATTGGGCTGTGCCAGCACCTCAGCAGCTTCTCCCTTTCTCACTCCTCTTGGTCTGCCTCTTCCCCCATACTGTTCCTCACCATCTGAGGCGTCGTCGTCATGCAGCCGGAATGCTGGGCGGGAGGAACAGGTGAGCGGCAGCCCGCCCGTTGCGTACCACTCCGTTTCGCCGTCTTCCCCGCCCCCGTTCCAGCTGCATGACGCCGCTGATCTGAGGCCTCCTTCAGTCTGTCATGCCCAGTGCTCTCCCACTCAGCAGAAGCAGTACCATTGAAAGGGTGGCCTGTAAGACAATTGGGCTTTCCCAGTGCTGACCTTTCAGCAGTGCCACTTTGGCCAATGTGTCACTTCACAGTTTAGCAGAGCAGCTAATGGTGGTGCTGGGAGAGCCAAATTATCATGGGCGGGGGCTGGATATAGAGCTTCCATGGGTCGTATTTCGCCCGCTGTTTGACACCTCTGCTTTAGTCACAGTAGAGACCTGCCTTCTCTTCTCTAGATACTTCATATAATCCATGTGTTTAACACTCTTGCTGCAGGCCTTCCACATCCTTTTGCCATCACCGTGTTTGAAGACAGCCTATACTGGACAGACTGGCATACTAAGAGCATAAACAGTGCCAACAAATTTACTGGCAAGAATCAAGAGATCATCCGCAACAAGCTTCATTTTCCCATGGATATCCACACATTGCATCCGCAACGCCAACCAGCAGGTAGCTGCTGAGAAGCAAGAGGATATGACCTTTACCACCCACTGTTCAAAAACTGATGCACTTTACCATTGCTTTACCGTAGGGGCATGGCCATAATTAGCTGAGAGATGACAAAAATATGACAAAAAAGACGGTGTGTTACTAACACTTTCAGAATCTGCAGTGCCTTAGAATTCTTTGTGTGTTAGCTTGTATTTAAAAACAAAATGCCTATGTTTCTATGCTCCTGTGATATTGAAGTTGGAAGCTAGGAAGGCTTTCCAGGTTTGAAAGTGTCAGGGCCAGTCCAAGATCTGCTGGCATTTAAGGCAACGTGCCAAATGTTGCCCCCCTTATCTGGTGATGTGGCAGCCTTCGCCACTCCAACACGTCAATGATGGGTTGTAACCTCCTTACATTAGTAGGAGGCTACTTCAGAGTACCAGGTGCAAGGGAGTGGCAACAGGATCCAAGCATCTTGTTGTCTCATGCCTCCCTGGGGCACCTGGTGGGGCCGCGGTGAGATACAGGAAGCTAGACTAGATGGGCCTTTGGCCTGATCCAGCAGGGCTCTTCTTATGTTCTTAACACTTCAGCCCACTGCTTTCCTCTCCTCCACACTTCCATTTTGTTCGCCCTCCTTGCTGACTCACCTTTGTCGTAGGGCACTCCTTTTCCCACCACCGTGCATGGGGCCACTCCAGCCTCTTGACAGTGGTCAAGAAGCATGTTGCTCTGTATTCTTATGGAGTGCTATTTGTGAGGGCTGCGGAACATCTACCGCTGCCAGAACACTAGTTCCACCAGCAGTAGAGCCCACTAGGATTGGGATGTATTATATTGTTATATAAGAAACAATAATGCATGCATTAATGCATCCACAACAAAACATCCAATAGATGAGCCAGCCAATTTTAACATTACAAAACAGAGATGTGTTTGAAGTTTAGAAGAGCCATTATTCAACCATGCTCTTGTTGGCAGAATACAAATTAACTTATTTGAAGGGTCCATTGGCAAGTATTTGCATCATAGAAATCTTTTAGCATAGGAGTGTGTGCGCACACTGACATACGCATAGATCAAAGCAGCCAGTCCAAGCTGTACTTTTTGTAGCTCCGTTTTTTTCCCATACTCCTGATAATGCCTTTGTTTTCTCTACTTGTTTCCTTATATGTGGTTATTTTTGGCTATTTGAGCAGGGAGAAATCGTTGTGGGACGAACAACGGGGGCTGCACTCATCTGTGCCTACCAAACAGCAAGAGTTACACATGTGCCTGCCCCACAGGCTTTCGGAAGACCAGCAGTCATACCTGCGCTAAGAGTAAGTGCTGCAAAAATTAAAGTCATCCCATTTTTTAAAAGGATATTGAACAACTGAAAAATCTGCAGAAAAGGGAAAACAAGGCGATCAAGGAGAACTTGCCTGTGAGAAAAGTTTAACGTGTTTAGATAAGATATTACCAGTAGTGTCATCCGGCAACGAGCTGCCGGAACGCTAGGCGGGACTTACTGCTTGATTGACAGGCTGTCCATGACACGTCACCGCCTGCCTCCCCGCCGCACGGGCTCCCTCCAGGTGGCGTGCCCCTCCACTGCTTGCCTAGGCACCCGGCGCGCCCCCCAGGCAAGCGGGCACCCCCTCCGAAGCCAGGGGTGCCTGCGCGGTGGGCGGGCAGGCGGCGACGCGTCACGGGCGGGTAGCCAATCAGGCAGTAAGTCCTGCCTAGCATTCCGGCAGCTCGTTGCCAGATAACACCGCTGGATATTACCTTGCGAAATTTTATTTTGTTACAGTAAGAGGTAGACTACAAATATCTTTAAATAAAAAAGATGATTGTGGGGCAAGACGATTGAGTCCCCAATCTCATCCAACTTTCCAGCACTGATGCAGTCTTGAGGTAAGAGAACAAATGTTCCCTTACCTTGAGGAGGTCTTAATGACTGCCCTGTTCCCCTACTGCAGGATGCAGTGCATGCCCTGTTGGGTAGAAAGTTGGATTGGATAGGGCCCTGAGGCTTAAAAATTATGCTTGGCATAGAAAGTGTACATATAGATATTTTTCTACCTTTCTAGCACCCTGAATCCACAACAATAGAACTCAGGGCCACGTGATGGTAACTATTATGTCACATAATGCGTAACTGATGTGTGGAATTTGCTGCCACGCAGTGTAGTAATGACAACTGGCTTAGATGGCTTTAAAATGGGATTAGGCAATTATTTAGAGGATCAGTCTTTCAGCAGCTATTTGCTAAATGGAACTTCCACAATAATAGACAACATTTGTCTGAATACTAGCCGTATTTGCTACGGGGGATGCAAACAGTGTGGGATAGTTATTGCTTTCATGCCCTGCTTGTGGGCTTCCTGGAAGCATCATGCTGACCACTGCTGGAAACAGCATGCTGGACTGAAAGGACTATTGGTTAGATCTGTCATAGCCCTTTTATCATCCTAGTCCTGATTTTGTAGGAGGAAAGAGTGTCAAAATTAATCTTTTACCTCTTGCTTCTAGAAGTGCTATGGTTTGGGCCATGCATGCTCCAGTCAGGGACATTTTTTTCTGATAAAATACCTTCATCTATTTCTATCCCAAGATCACTTTATCTGAGTTGTGTGCTCAGTTCCCTTCTACTGCCCATTTGCCGTATGTCAGTAGTTCCCAACCTGGGGGGTCACAGCCCCCTAGGGGGTCATGAGCTGATTTTCAGGATTTCACAGGACCCCATTTACTACAGTAGATTCATTTGCACAACACCTAAAAAGTTGCATTTTGCAACATTTTCAGGGAACCTCCATATAGAGAAATGCGATTTTGAAAAACATTTCAAGGTGTTCCCACATGCCTGAAAACGATGGTTGCATTTGGTAACCTATGGCAATCTACGTACATGTTTTTTACAGGCAAAATGACGTCACTGCCTGCTTAATGAAATCACTTTGGGGTTGGGGGGTCCTGAAAGGTTGTCGTACCTAAAAAGTGGGTCCCAGTGCTGAAGAGGTTGGGAACCACTGCTCTATGTCCTTTCACTAGGAGTCAGACCTCTAAAGAAGGGTGTAGATGTCACAGAACTTAGATGTAACAAGATAATTTTCTGTGTCTGTTACCATGTTGTTGAACTTAGAGAAATTAAAAGAAGACCTTTCGACCTTTGATCAGGTCTTGACAAGTTCCTGCTTTTTGCCCGAAGGATGGACATCCGTCGTATCAGCTTCGACACAGAAGACCTGTCCGATGATGTCATCCCGTTGACTGATGTACGCAGCGCTGTGGCTCTGGACTGGGATGCAAAGGATGACTATGTCTACTGGACAGATGTCGGCACTGATTCCATTAGTCGGGCAAAATGGGATGGAACAGGCCAGGAGGTAATATGTTTTTAAACAGAAGGCACTGGATTGGCTGTGTCACAGTAATGTCAAGCTTCTTCTTTATGCATAGGAAATCCACATCCAGCTTTAGATATTTAATTGTCAAGGTGTGCATTTGTTGTCCTCCTCCCAGTTTTTGCTTATGGCCATTTGACTCATCGTAATTCAAGACAATTTAATTGTCTCCATTAGAATACAAATGAGTATACAAATGTATACTGTACAAATACATTTCTCAAGCCTTTTTCCCCACCAGTTAGACTATGGCAAAAATGGTCTCATTTTTGTTTGTTTTGTTTCATTTTTTGAATGTTCAATGGTTTCTGCTCAAAGGTGCTCAAAATGCAATAAAACTATGCAATAAAACTATAAAAGTTAATTAGGCAACATTTTTTAAAATGCAAAACAATTCAAACGTTTATGAACAGCTCTTTTTTCCATCATTTATGTATATCCACCATTTATTATTATTTTTAAAAAAATATCAGCTTGTCCTATATCCATCTCATGAATGTAAAGATTCTGAATCCTCTTTCTGATGCCTTATTTTTCAGAATTAGATGTTATATTTGCATTACTGAGAAAAAAATCAACAGTGTGATAAGCATACTGCTGTCTATAAAATTTGTTTTTCGTGTTTTTGCTTCTTGCTAGGTTGTGGTGGATTCTAGCCTGGAAAGTCCAGCTGGCCTGGCTATTGATTGGGTCACTGACAAGTTGTATTGGACTGATGCAGGTATTGAAATCCTCTATTTCTATACAATACATTATCAAAAAGCCCCATAGTCTCTGGACCATTGTTTTCTAAATTCCAACTGTTCTGTCACAGTTGTGCAAAGATGCACTTTTAGAAGCATGAATAGTATTTCCATGAGCATAACTCCTCCCCTCTCCTGCTGGAGCAGCTGTGCCAAAAAGGAGTGTGCTGTATCCAGCAGAGATGGGTCAATCGTCTTCGGAGGGGAAAGGGGAATTTTCCCCTTACCCCTCTGTAAGCCTCCTGCTCCACAGTGGGTTCTTTGGACTTGCATCAGCTCTGTAGCTGGGGCAAGTCTAGGAAAGGGGGTGGAGAGGCTTGCAAAAGAAGAGATGGGATCTGGTGCACACCATCACCACCAGATCCACCCCCTCCCGCAGCCTCCCTGCACCCATTCCTCCCCTCCCAGTTTTGTCCTCTCCCCACTGCCCCCACTTCTCTCTTATCTCCTGTATGGTGGGGTCTGGTAAATGATTGCACTCGATAAACTTGATAATGAAAGGAGCCTTCATTCCTTTATAGATAACTCTCTTTTGTAATCTCTTCTGTGGTTTTGTCCCTCCTCCTCTAACCTCTACAGGAACAGACCGGATCGAAGTGTCAAACACAGATGGGACCATGCGGACTGTGCTGATATGGGAGAATCTAGACAGACCCCGAGATATTGTGGTAGATCCAGTTGGAGGGTGAGAACTGCTTTTACTCTGAAGATAGCTTAGTGGCAATGCCTACGTATCATTGTGCTTTCAGAGATGGGCACGCCAGTGCAATTTCTGAAAGATCTGAAAGGAAGGGCCTGGATGCAGGTACTGATTGCCTTCATAGAACAGCAGGACTTGGAGGGCTCAGACTGTCATAACACAGCTGCCCTACATCAGGCATTTCCAGCCCCACATAGTCTTAATAGATGATCTTAATAATGAAGAATAATGGTCTTAATAGCAACTTCATATAATTGAACATTAGCTCAGAGCCAGAGGAGGCTCTGATTGCCCCTGGAAAGTGACTAAAGACATCACCGCCCCACCCCCCGCACAGCCTCGCTATGCCCCCTGCTTCCAGAAGCGCTCCATTTTGGAGCGTAACAGAGGCAAGGGCAGGCCGGAGGGCCCAGCTCCATGCCGCTTTCTTCTGCAGTGGGCCCAAGTCCGTCACCCCTATGAGCATGAAGGCTCTACATTAGCTTTTTAGCATACGTTCACTACTTCCTGATATTCAGTTCTGGTGATGGCCATTTCATATTTCTTACTAACCGAAAGACAACTTCTTGTGAAAGTAGCTTCTCTATTCCAGCCATACTGAAAAAAAGGGATGTGTTGTTAGTGCTCTGAAATTAATGGATTCAATATGAATGTATTACACCAAGAGTTGTTGATGCCTTACACAAACTAAGGGCACAATCTTAACCTGGAGTTAGGCCAGCACAGTTAGGCCAGCAAAGTTTGGCTGGTGCAAGGGCCACCATAAAGCATGTTTGGACCACTCTCAGAGTCAGAGAGGCCATCACACAGATGTGCGCTGCCACCCCCGACTCCGACAGCGGTCCAGATGTGCTTTACGGTGTCCCTTGTTCCGGCCAAAGTTACAGTACTGTAGCGTTGAATTGCATCAAAGCCTTCTGTCCATTGACCTTTAACGCACTAGGATCAGGAGGGAAAGTACAGGCAAAGCATTTGCAAGCAAAGTTGGAAAAGACTTGAACTACTTCCATAGGTATTTGCACACTGGAGTGAAATGTGTGAAATTCTGCTGCCTTGTGCTTATAAGGAACCAAGGGTCCTGTACAGACTATAGATCGCTTGCCGGCTCTTTTGTTCATTGTAAGACCTTGCGGGTCTTAGAGTGGCAAGTCACAATAAGATGCGGCAACCGCAGCGTAGCAACTGGAAAAATGACTTTTGAAAGCACTTGGCCGATTCATTGTTAGGGCTTAGTGGCAAAAAGGTGCTGAGATTAGGAACAGTGGAGTCACAGGCTATTTTCTGGGCTTGTGTTACAGGTTCATGTACTGGACTGACTGGGGGGCTAGCCCGAAGATAGAGCGTGCAGGCATGGATGCCTCTAGCCGCTTGGTGATCATCTCTTCTAACCTCACCTGGCCCAATGGGCTGGCCATCGACTACGAGTCTCAGCGCCTGTACTGGGCAGATGCTGGCATGAAGACAATTGAGTTTGCGGGCCTGGATGGCAGTGAAAGGAGGGTAAGAATGGAAGGCTTCTGGGAACAGGGTGATAAGTAAATTAGCCAGAGAAATGTAACTTTATTTGGGCATAAAGGCAGCGATGGGATTCACAAATTGACAAGGGGAATGCTGGGCGGGACTTAGGCGGGACTTCCGCTTGAGTGGCAGCCCGTCCACAGCGTTCCGCAGCTGTCCTGGCCTCGGGGGGGGGCTCCCGCTCGCTGCGGGGGACAGGTGAGGGTTGCACCAGGTGCCTGGGCAAGCAGCGGTGGGGTGCGCTAACCGGGGGCAGCCCCCCCGAGCAGTGGTGTCATTCAAATGATTAAGGAACAGGAACTCACTTTTGATTGGCACTTGTCTTGATTGGATTGGCACCTGGAACCAGCCATGGAGCCCGTTAGGATCCGGAACGCCCGTTCTGGTCCGTTCCCCCTGAATGACATCACTGCCCCCGAGGCCAGGACAGCTGCGGAACGCTGCGGACAGGCAGCCAATCACGCGGAAGCCCCGTGTTAGTCCCGCCCAGCGTTCCCCTTGTCAATCTGTGAATCCCATTGCTGCATAAAGGGTCTGCCACTTAATCCAATGCAGCATGCTTCTATTTTCCAGAGGAACATGCATGCCTGCTATGTCAAAGAGACAGATGAACTGTGTGAAGAATGCATACATTGAAAAGCACTGCTGGGGCCACTGCAGCCTGTACATGTTGAAGAATATGTGTTGAATAGTCTTCTTTTTCTGCTGTTAAAAGTCCTTAATGTTTGGAAATAGATTGTTTGGGTACTTGGACACAGCTCTCATATAATGCCTTGTGAATTTTTCTTTTGGGATTGACAGACATTGATTGGAAGCAACCTACCTCACCCCTTTGGGCTAACACTTTATGGCGCTCGGATCTACTGGACCGATTGGCAGGCAAAGAGCATCCAGAGTGCTGACAAAAGGACAGGGCAGGGTCGTGAAACGCTGCAGGGCAATCTGGAGAACCTCATGGATATCCATGTTTTTCATCGGCACAGGCCTTCAGGTACAAGGTGGGATGCCCAGGTGGGATGGCAGTAATGATCATAGAACCATGGAACAAGGTCATCTAGTCCTGCCTGTAGCAAAAAGTCCTCCTAGAGCATTTGCAGCATATGCCTGTCAAGCCTCTGCTTGAAGGTCTCCAGTGAGGAAGAATCTACCACCTCCCTTGGCAATCTGTTCCACTGTCGAACCGCCCTTACCATCAAGAAATTCTTCCTTGCACAGGAACTTAAAGGGGTGATTCCATTCAAACCAGAACTATTTCTCCTCAACATTATGCCAGAGATACAAGATCCTAAACAAAAATATTTTATAATTCATGCGGTGACAGCCACTAGGTTACTTTACAGACAGAAATGGAAAGTAATGAAACACCTGAGCTGGCTGATATGACAGATAAACTGTATGAAGTAGCAGAAATCTTTAAATCTTTAACAGAAAGATTTAAGAGATGGAAACATCGATGAGATTGAGAATAACTGGAAAATGTTTTATGAATGGGCTGAAAATAATAAGATGTAGATTTATAGATGGGCTAGAAGATAAGTACTTCATTATAGTATAATGTAGAGTAAATCGATGATAAAGATGTAAGGCATAGACATAGAATGGTATGAAGATAATATGAACTTGTATCCCAATGGCAATTACCTTATGTACACACCTATTGTTTACCCCATCCCTGTCTTTTTTTTTCCCCTTACCCTTCTTCCATAATTAAAAATGAAATAGAACTTTAAAAAAAAAGAAAGAAATTCTTCCTGATGTCCAGCTGGAATCTGCTCTCTTGAAGTTTGTACCCAAACTGTAAGGTCCTTCCAAGCTTTCTTCCTTACACCGTATTCTGTTCTCACCCTGATTCCTAGCAGAGGTCAAATTGCTGCCACTGAACAAGGGTTATACTGGGCTATTAAGTCTGGCCTAAGGATGCATTATGTTCTTCTTTTTTTGTTCTCCGTCCAGTTCACACACCATGCCAAGTGAATAATGGTGGATGCAGTCACCTTTGCCTCCTGGCCCCTCTCCCCAAAGGTTACAGTTGTGCATGTCCCACTGGCATCAATCTACAACCAGATGGCAAGACCTGTTTACCAGGTAGGTCTTTTTCTCCTGTATGGCCCCTAGAACAATTGGATTTCTCTTGGCACAAAGCCATATTGGGGGGAATTTTAAGTATGAATGGTAGATGTTGAAAATGCAAGGACTTTTAGTTTTCTGTGTGAAAGCACCCTCAGTTTTCATTGTTACCTAAAGGTCAAACAGCAGCAGCAACAATAATACTTATTAAAGTTCTCTTTCCTTCATTACCTTTAGGGCATTTCCTTTAGATAACAGCCCTGAACTAACTGAATTTATATATGGCAATGCACCTCACACTGCATCCCACAGAGGAATTTCAGCAGCTGGAGGTCTCCTTGAGGTAAGGGGACATTTGTCCCCTTTCTCCTGGGTCAGCCCCAGCAGCCGCTATGGGCCAACCTGGACCTGTGCCAGGGATATTACTGACGCAAGTCCGAGTTGATCCAAGTCGGCAGGTCAGATCTGGGAATGGGATACAGCCAGCGATGGGATCTACAAACGACCTGGGAGAATGCTGGGCGGGACTTAGGCAGGACATCCGGGTGATTGGCAGCCTGTCCGCGGCGATCCGCAGCTGCCCTGGCCTCGGGGGGGGGGGCTCCTGCTCGCTGCGGAGGGCGGGTGAGGGTCGCGCCGGGTGCCTGGGCGAGCAGCGGTGGGGTGCGCTAACCGGGGGCAGCCCCCCCGAGGCCAGGACAGCTGCAGAACGCTGCGGACGGGCAGCCAATCACGCAGAAGTCCCGCCCAGCGTTCCCCCAGGTCGTTTGTAGATCCCATCGCTGGATACAGCACATATCCCAGTGCTGCTGGGAATAGCTTTCAAGTACTTTTGCAACAGGGTCAGTGCAGTGTGTGTTCCGCTGGCTCAATGGGGGAGTAGGTTTGGGCCATAAATCGTCCTGCCTTACATGGCATTTGAAACCTTTTATTCTGAAAGATTTTGTGGTTGGGCTTTTTTATTGTGTTCTGTTGAGTTTTTAATGCTGCTCTGTGTGGTTTTTTATAGTTTTACTCGATTTTTCAATTATATTTGCTCTCATGTAAGCTGCTTTAGAAGAGAAGAGGCCAGTAGACTGGGTCATTGGCTTGGCATGACCTAGGAGAGGCCTCCACACCCTCCCAATGAGTAATTGGGCTTCTGGAATGGCTTTGATTCAGAGCCAAGCCAGAGCAAGGCCGGTAGAAGGGCCCAGGTTACAACCCACTAGTGAATTGCAACTCACAATGTGGGAAGCCCTGCTCTGAGGCCCTGCTGTAATGGCCTACAGAGAGATCCTTCGCTAGAATTTTTTTTTCTATTTGCGTTTATTGTTTTTTGATAAAGTTCTTGAGTCCGCTTAGGTTGCTCGGAGTTGGCCTTTCTGAAATGGTGCTCCTGAGATGGCTGACTGAATTGCATTGCCTACTGCTAATACCCCCTTTGTCCCCAACTCTGCAGGAATGACAAGCTTCCTGATCTTTGCCAGGAGGGCTGACATTCGCCTGGTTTCCCTCGACATCCCATACTTCGCCGACGTCGTTGTTTCTGTCAACGTTACCATGAAAAACGCCATTGCTATTGGGGTGGATCCTCAGGAAGGTCTGAAATGTTGCGTAATTTAAAACACTGATTCAGAGCTAGAGAGAATGATAGAGAGAAGGGAAGAGCTAGAGCAGTGGTCTGGGAACAGGGGTAAATTACCCCAAATGGGGTAAAAATGAAATTCCTGGGGGTAATGGACGGTCGCGCTGCCAAGACACAGCCGGACATGCATATTACCCCCGTTATGGTTCCGTCCATTACCCCCGTTATGGTTCCGTCGCTGGCTGGCTGGCTCCGTTTTGTTTTGTTTGTTTTGCTCTGCCCACTTTTGCTGGCCAGCAAAACGCGCCCCAGACAGCTCTGCGCCTGCTCTGCTTTTCACACCACGGCAGTTTAGAGCACGTGGACGCAGCGAGGAGA
>JAJKFI010000007.1:13827637-13841283 GCA_029204185.1 Lerista edwardsae | reverse complement strand
CTTTTCACACCACGGCAGTTTAGAGCACGTGGACGCAGCGAGGAGAGCGGCAGAGTGGCGGTGCGTTGGACCTGAGCGGCAGCGGAGCAGAGCGGCAGTGAAGAGGCAAGCCAGGGACGGCCGGGCATCGGAGGTGAGGGAAGGCACGCGGCTTTCCCCCACCCCCGCCTCCATTGCCCTGCCGGGGCATGCATCTTCCCCCCCTCCGTTGCCCTGCCAGGAGGAACTGCGCACCCCTCGCTCAGGCTTCTTGCAGAACATGCAGCCCCATCCTTTCTATCGCTGCCCAAGGCCAGATGTGGCGCTTCTTTAATGTCCCGAAGTGTCCGTGAGTGATGGAAGGTATCTCCTAAGACTGGATGCTGTTGCCAGGGGAGGGGCTGATTGGAATGGAGGTTTTTTTAAAAATTGATGCCTAAGAGTGCAAGTCTATGAATGTCTACTTAGAAGTAAGTCCCATTATAGTAAATGGCACTTACTCCCAGGTAAGTATTAATAGGATTGCACCCCATCTTAATTAAAACTGCAGTCCAATGCACACACTGCCCCAGGAGTAAAGCACATTGAATTCAATCTGACTTACTTCTGAGCAAACAGAAGTTGACAGACGCCGGCTGGCCACTGAACGTAAGGAGTGTGCAGGCTGGGGCAAACGCAACTGGCTGCAGAGTAACAGTCTGAGTCAACACCAGACTGTCCTCCTCCCCCTCAACTTGTAGCCCGGTGCAACGATCCTCCGATCCAGACTGGGGCTCAGCGTGTCGTGGGGTGTGTGGGGCACGTGCTTGTGCGCAGGACACCAAAGAGAGGCGCCAGGCAAACATACAGCGTGAGGCGAGGCGAGAGGGAAAGCAAGCTGCAGGAGACAAGATGTAGGAATGCTTGCTGCATTTCTGTATTAGTACTATTTGCCTTCTCCAGAATGGAAAAGCAGATACTGTGCTGCTAAGTTGCATAGCCCCCTTTGTATTAGCACACATTAGGAATAGCCCTTGCCTTCTCCACAGCTATGTTTCTGTGAAGTGGGGAGGGGAGGGGGGGTCAAACTAATCGGGCAACAGATGTATTGTTTTGCTCCCATTCATCCTGTTAATATTTAAAGTGGAGAGGATCTAATTTTTTACATTAAGAGATGTTTCTATGAGGCAAGCTGAATCTCCTTACCTACACGCACACTCCTTGTGATGTAAAAATGAGGTATTCCCTGTTTTACAAGTGCATGAAACAGATATCTACATTAAAAAAATGGCTACTGCTATCATTTTTTGGTTTGATCCAGAGTTGCAAACAAATCTTTTAAATTCTGAAATAAGTCTTTGGAGGCTGCCCCTTTATCTTACTTTCTGACCTTAAAAGTGTTTTTCTTTAATCCAGTACAATGGCTCTCAAACATTTTATCACCGGGGCCCAAAGGAAGTGATGTCATCAAGCAAGAACATTTTAACACCCCATATGACAAAATCAAATCTAACTAAGCAGATTAGATATTTACAATAAGAGTAAGATCAAAAAAATATTTAAAGAATTTCCCTAACTCTCTCAAACCCTTTACAACTTCATATTTACATAGCATTAATTAAGCTCATTAATTAATCAAATAAAAAGCAATGGGTTCCAATATGTAATTTTTTGTCTTTTGTTCTGGCGGTGGGGGGGGGGTAATGTCGGTGTATCTAAATATATTTTGGGGTAAAAGGTAAAAAAGTTCCCTGACCCCTGAGCTAGAGAGAAGGGAAGATTTTCCCTTCCTTCTTTGAAACCTCTCCAGAATATGCTACGATTCCTGATAGAGTCACTGAATCTCAACTATAATTTCACTGATCATCCCCTATGTTTGTGAGGATGCAGTCCTAACACTGACATAGCCGTGCCAATGGGACATGTGCTGCATCCTGCAGTGGAGTAGTAGTCACGGTAATGGAATGTTTGTTCCCTTACCCCAGAGCTGCATTCCCTTTACCCCAGTGCAGGAAATTTGGTTAGGATTGCGCCCTGATGTATCTTGCTTATAGATTCTGGGGTAGTTTTGTTGTTTTAAAAGTGCTTTTTTCCCCCCAGTAAATCCCATGTACTATAGAGATAGGCAGTGTTGCCATCTGTTTTTCACTGGCTTTAACTGCAAGCTCATATACCTTAACGTAGTTTTTTTTTCCAATCACTTATCTCCTTGCCAAGAAAAGCTTTTCCTGGTAGTGATGGGCCCTTGTAAGATTTCTTCCCTCCTCCCAATCTTCAGTAAAATATTGGATGCCTAGTTTAAGATTTCTGTGCCACAAGGCCTTCTACAATAGGAAAAATGTCCTCTTTGGATGGCAAATTTCAGTAGCCTCCTTACTAGATCAGTGTTTTTACTAGCTGTCTTGGTTCAACAAAATTGGGGGTGGGTGGGTGGGGGAAATAATGCCTAGCTGATGCTGGATTCTACCAGATCCCAAAGGTGCATTGTTGCTAGTCACTGAAGTAATTACGTCCTGCTGGCTGTGTTCTTTTTGGAGTGTGCTGGTTTTGTACATTGTTTGCTTTATTGCTCTTAAGTCTTTTTTTATTGCAAATTGTAAGCTGCCTTGATCTCTCCTGGTGGCAAAGAAAGATATATCAGTATTTATGGGCTAAGTAGTCTTAGGTTTTTGTGATGTGCTGCAGGGATTTCCTTTAAATACGTGTTGCTAATGTTCTTTTATTTCCTCATTAGGAAAGGTTTATTGGTCAGACAGTACACTGCGGAAGATCAGCAGGGCAGCCCTGGATGGCTCCCAGCATGAAGATATCATTACTACAGGTAATAAATGTCTTGCCAGAACACCTCCAGGCTGCTTTCAGAAACTGATTCATGGCTCACTCCTGTGGTCTATTTAAGCTGCTGGAATGAGCATTCCAGGCAGTGTAAACAGCTTTATTGCAGTTGCAAATGCAACAATGCCAGCGAGGGCAACCCGGTCACTGCTACAAGCAGCTGGGTCTACACAATGACAAAGGGTGGACACCCACAGCTGATAGTAAGACCCTGCAGGGATCAGGGGGGATGTGGGCAGAGAGTGGAATGGGGTGGGGGTGAGCAGAATAGGGAGGTGATGAGGGCAGGGAAGAGGGTGAATAAGGCCCAGAAAGGGAGCGGATTTGGCAGCAGCAGGTCCTGCCGACTCCTAATCCCCTTCCTCAACCAGATCTGCTTTCACTGGTCAACATGGATTTGCACCAGCAATATTGGCAGCAGCAGAGGCTTACCCCAGGGGAAGCCTCCAGGTGCCAAAATTAAGAACATAAGAGCCCCCCTGGATCAGGCCAAAGGCCCATCTAGTCCAGCTTCCGATACCTCACAGCAGCCCACCAGGTGCCCCAGGGAGGCATGAGACAACAAGATGCTTGCATCCTGTTGCCACTCCCTTGCACCCGGTACTCTGAAGTAGCCCACCACCAATGTAAGGAGGTTGCATAATCCATCATTGCCTATAGCCCACGATGGACCTTTCCTCCAGAAATCCGTCCTATCCCCTCTTAAAGGCATCCAGACCAGATGCCATCACCACCTCCTGTGGCAAAGAGTTCCACAGATTAACTACCCGCTGGGTAAAAAAGTACTTCTTTTTATCTGTTTTAACTCTCCCAACCCTCAGTTTTAGCGGATGCCCCCTGGTTCTGGTGTTTTGAGAGAGGGAAAAGAACATCCCTTTATCGACTCTATCCCTCCTGTGCATAATTTTGTATGTCTCAATTTTGTATTCCCCTATAGGATACAGCAGATGCCATGCCGGGAGTTAGGAAGGGTTGGGTTCTCAGTTGGGTGGTAAGAGAGCAGTTTTGTGTGCTTAAGACTTGGCATCCCGGAACAGAATGACAGTAATGCCTAGTGAATACGTTTCATTGGGAAAGGTCCTCAACTGCTGGGTGGGCAACAGTGACAATGGTACAACTATGCTTTCTCATCAGGGTTGCAGACTACGGATGGACTAGCAGTGGACGCTATTGGTCGCAAAGTATATTGGACTGATACAGGAACAAATAGGATTGAAGTGGGTAACCTGGATGGATCAATGAGGAAAGTTTTGGTATGGGAAAACGTGGACAGCCCAAGAGCGATAGCACTGTACCATGAGATGGGGTGAGTGCTGGCAATGGAACGTCTTTTTCAAGGGGAAGAAGGCAGAGGGTGGGAAGGTACGAGAATATCTCATCTCTTTGTTTTTCTATTAATAGCTTATTGGCTTTTTATTTTCCCTCAGTTTTATGTATTGGACAGACTGGGGTGAGAATGCCAAGCTGGAGCGAGCTGGGATGGATGGATCTAACCGCGTGGTGCTTATCAGCAACAATCTGGGATGGCCAAATGGCCTAGCAGTGGATAGGGCTGGATCACAACTGCTCTGGGCTGATGCACACACTGAGGTTAGAGTTGACGTAATTATGTGTGGAATGATCCCGTGTGTTGGGTTTTGAAACTTTGTCAGGGGGAAAGGATGGGAGTGGTGAAAGGGCCTCTGAGGACTGAGAATGACCCGTTTGAGCATGATCATTACTCTTTGTAATGAGATACCTGCAATAGAGATACCTGCAATATCTCTTAATGTGTGAAATGTGTGTGTGAAATGGCCAACACATATCAGACTCAAGGCTTTAACACCCCAATCCTATTGGGCTCACCACCCACGCTGTTGCCTTACCGCTAGCTACGGATGTTGTAAAGAGTGCCATTAATTAAGTGCCACTCTGGCACCAGCTGTAAGAGCACAGGGCCAGCACCAGTTGGTGCTGGGCCTCAGCGCTGTGAAGATAATGGCATGGAGCAGCTTCACCTGCCAGTGATAAGCCTAGTCAAGGCTTTGAGGAAGTGGAACTGGGTAGAGGCAGGCCGGATCACGAGGTGGGCCAGGACTGGGGTGGGGTGGACACAGTGGCAGATTCTGCTGCCAAATCCTATGCCCCCCTTCCAAGTTGGGAAACTTGACACGGATCTCCTTGGTGCTGCACCCATCAATAGCGGGCGCAGATCTGAGTAGACCCACTGGGGCTGCTGTTGGTTGACATGTGTTAAGGGAACATTTGTTCTCTTACCCCAAGGAGTACTCTGGCTGCTTCCCATAGGATTGGGCCCTAAAGCTTGTTGACTACCTCAGATATCATGTTTGAGTGGGGGTTGTTCACTTGTTCAGCTATGACATCAAGTCACTAGGTGAAGTGGGGGGTGTGAGTGAGTGAGTGAGTGAGTGAGTGAGTGAGTGAGTGAGTGAGTGAGAGAATGTTGGATATGGTCAGAGTCAGTGATGTCATTCAGGGGGAACGGACCAGAACGAGCGTTCCAGATCCTAACGGGCTCTGTGGCTGCTTCCGGGTTTTGTTTTGTTTTGTTTTTCAACATTTGAATTTGCACTCAAAAGTGAGTTCCCGTTCCTAAATCATTTGAATGACACCACTGGTCAGAGTCATACCTTTCTGGGTTCCGTTTTCCATTTTTTGATATTGTTTCTGAAAATGGGAATCAAAGTTAATTACCTCTCTTCCCTTTAGCGGATTGAAGCTGCAGATCTGAATGGTGCAAACCGCCACACCCTGCTCTCTCCTGTTCAGCATCCTTATGGCCTCACTCTGCTGGGTTCCTACATCTACTGGACTGATTGGCAGACACGTAGTATTCACAGAGCCGACAAGAATACTGGCGCCAACGTCATCTTAGTGAGGTCAAACCTGCCTGGCCTGATGGACATCCAAGCGATAGACAGAGGGAGTCCTCTTGGTAAATTTTCAAGTTTCTTTCAAACACAAGTTCCAGAATCTTGCCTAGATAGACTCTTTAGAAATTGTCACTATGGACACTCCTTTAAGATTAGAAACGCAATCCTAACCCTAACCTTAAGACCACCAAAGTTTGGCTGGCACAAGGGATGCCATAAAGTATGTTTGGACCACACTCAGAGAGAGAGATGCCAGCGCACAGACGTGCACCATCCTCCCTAACTCCGAGAGTGGTCCAAACATACTTACTCCAGGTTAGGATTGTGCTCTAGGAGAGATTTCTGGAATTGCATGTGGAGGAAACAGAGCTATGTTTCTTTGGTACCTCAAGCTTCACCCTCTACATTTCCTGGGATGCCTTCAGATATTGCCTTCTCCAATTCTTGAAACTTCCTCTTCAAGACTTGTGATCATTTTAAGTCAACATGCTCAGTTGACTTTCACATCTTTTCTCTAGATCTTGTTCCATGGTGTTCTCCTTGGCTATTGGATTTTAAAAGCTTGATTTATATATAAATATATATTTAAAAATGACAGTCCAGTGGTTCCCAAACTTTTTCAGCTGGCGACAACCCAACCTACTGGCCATTGGCCTTGACTTCCCATTAGGGCTACAATCCTATACAATACATTGTGTAGCGCAGCGGGTTTCTTGTGGGGATTCAGCAACTCCCCTATTTGCTCCCTGGAATCCATGGCTCACAGTTTGGGAACCACTGCTTTAATCTAACAAGCACCAAAGAGCTTCACTTTTATCCTCACATGTCAAATGTTATCCCAATTCTGCTCAGTATTTTGACTCAGATGCTTGAGGTGGTCTTGCTACTTTTATGTGTTTGGGATTGTTATACAGTTTAGTATTGAGGTTTTGCTCCCACTGAAATGGCAAATGACAATATCAGTCGGAGATCCATTACCAGCAACCTTGTTGATCATCTTTTTGGATGGTCAGTATCATCTTGATATATCAGAGACTTGAGTTCCTGCTGGACTGCCCTTTCTGAAGTCACATCTTCTGCTGATCCTTCTAACTTCTGAAGAAAGGATAGAGATACACTAGGTCAGTGGTTCCCAAACTCCTGCAGGGGATTTGGGAACCAGGTAAGTGTTTGTGTGGGCAGGGAAGGGGGCAGTGACAGTGCTGCAGAGATTGCAGCATTGCTACTGCCAGTAGGCTTTTTTACTTACCTGGGGGGCTGCAGGGCTGCATCCAGTAGTGTCAGCTTACCGGTACGCTGCAGCTGCAGCGGGCGGGCTTTCGCCATTACGCAACGGAACGCAGTGAGCACGCTGCCGATCACCCGGAAGACCCGCCCAGCGTACCGGTAAGCTGACACTACTGGATGCAGCCCTCTGATCTCCTCTGCTGCTCCTGTAAAAAGTTCAAAGCTACTTCTTACAGAGGGGGCTGAGAGCCTTCACGACCTTGCAGGAGGCCAGCACTGCCCCTCCCAGGTAAGTAAAGAGTCCCTTGGCGGCGGCAGTGCTGTGATCTCTGCAGCATTGTTGCTGCTGTCTGAGCAGGGCCACTCACCTTAAAGGGGAATTCCCTGCTTCCTGTTCCCCTGGTGGGTCACAACCCACCAGTTTGGGAACCACTGCATTAGACTATTTGCCATGATAAAGGTTTACAGACATTCAGTTTAGTTGCTTGGGAATTATATTTGCATAACGGTGTAGTGAGAATATTGAAATAATATTGAGAATATGAAGATTGTCTCTTAGGTTCACCTTTCCTTTTTCCTAAGGTACAAATAAGTGTGGCATGAAGAATGGTGGTTGCTCTCATCTCTGCCTACCAAATCCTGAAGGTTTCTCCTGCGCATGCCCTACTGGTATTCAGCTAAAGAGTGATGAGCAGACATGTGATCCATCTCCTGAAACCTACCTGCTCTTCTCTAGTCGTGGTTCCATCCGGCGCATCTCGCTGGATACTAATGATTACACAGATGTGCATGTCCCTGTCCCAGAGCTAAACAACGTCATCTCTCTGGATTATGACAGTGTAGATGGCAAGATTTACTACACAGATGTTTTCTTAGATGTAATCAGGTAAAGAACCCATGAATTTTCTGCATGTGCATTAATTAATTACATAAAACCTAGTTCCTTTTGAAGGGCTGTTCTTTGTGTTTAATTAGAGCGCAATCCTAACCTGGAGTTATGCCAGCAAAGTTTGGCCAGCACAAGGGCCACCGTAAAGCGTGTTTGGACTACTCTTGGACTCAGGAAGGATGGCACATGTCTGTGGCTGGCCTCTGACTCCGAGAGTGGTCTAAACGCACTTTATGCTGTTCCTTGTGCCAGCCAAACTGCTGGCCTAACTGTGCCGTCCTAACTCCAGGTTAGGCTTTCCCCCTTAATTACATTTATTACATAAAACTTGGTTCCTTTTGCTGGAACAATAGAAGGCTTTCTGGGATATGTGCAGTAGTGTCAGCCTACCGGTACGCTGGGCGTGTCTTCCGGGTGAGCGGCAGTGCGATCGCTGCGTTCTGTTGCGTAACGGCGAAAGCCCGCCCGCTTCAGAACGCAGCGATCGCACTGCCGCTCACCCGGAAGACACGCCCAGCGTACCGGTAGGCTGACATGTCTGGATATGTGCCGTGGTCTGAACTTGTGCCACAGTAAATAAAACCTAAGAACTTAAACCTGAAGTTAAAATGAGAGATGAAAACTAAAAACTAAGAATGAGAAAGACTAAAACTGAAAAGTTTAAAAAACCCAAACTAAAACCAAAAACTAAAAAGCTGAAGACTGAAAAGCTAAAAAAAGACTAAACTTTAAAGGCTTCATCTATAGTTTTTAACTTCAGGTTTTAGTTCTTAGGTTTTATTTGGTGTGGCACAAGTTTAGACCACGGCACTTAATGTGAAACACTTTCTACTGTTCCAGCATAGATTCCAGCCATGAAAGCCTAGGATGTTTACTGGTTCCTTTGAGGGACTGTTTTTGTGTTGGTCCTACAATAAATATCTCAATAGGCAGAGACATTTTCTCATTCTTTGCGGTACCAACTTCCTTCCAGACGAGCAGATCTGAATGGCAGCAATATGGAAACAGTTATTGGCCAAGGGCTGAAGACAACAGATGGTTTGGCAGTGGACTGGGTAGCGAGGAATCTCTACTGGACAGACACAGGTCGCAACACAATTGAAGTGGCAAGATTAGATGGCAGCTGCAGAAAAGTCCTAATTAATAACAGTCTGGATGAACCACGAGCAATTGCTGTCTTTCCCAGAAAGGGGTAAGTCTGGGGCCGACTGTAGGCAGATATGTGCAATTTGTAGCTCCCAGAGAACATAAAATGGAAATGGAAGGAGGAGAGTTTCTCTAAATATAACTCTGCCTTGAGGACGGTAGGGCTCTTTTGAATAAGCAGCCCAGGCAATCAGCTGCAGGTCTTCATCAGTCACAGCAGATCAGCTGGCTGGGGCTTGTTTCAAGCAGCTGGCTGGAGCCCATCCTGGCTCTGGTTGTATTCATTATTAAGCACTGGGGAGAGACATATTGCTAGATGGACAAGAGGTCCACTATGTGAATCCTGCACAGTCAGCTGATTTGTTGCACCCATTGAAAAGCTGCCACTGATCCACTGGCCAGAAGATGATTTTCAGAAGTTAGACATGACGCTCAAACAGCAGTTCTACTTAGTCGCAAGGAGCCTAGCCTGATACTTCACTTGGCGCATTTGGATGCTTACTCATCAGTAGCTCTGCTGAAATATGTAAAGAACAGCGGCAAAATGAGCGTGCAATGAAAACATTGACCCAATGTGCCCCTGAATACCAGTGTCGGGGAAACGATGGCAGGAGAGAAGCATGCCTGTGAGCTTCCCAGAGGCAGCTGTTGGGCCACAGCGCAAAACAGAATGCTAGGCTTTGGCCTGATCAAGGAAGCTTTTCTTAAGTTCTGGAACAGCTGTCCTTCAAAACAAGCTGCCTGGTTGAAACACAGTCTAATTCAGTGATTCTCAAACTTCTTAGTACTGAGGCCCATTTTTTAGAAAGAGAGTCTACAAACAAAAGTGATATCATGGCCAGAAGTGGTGTCATTCTTATGCCAGAGTCTGCTGCTTTCCTGAGAATGCAGCAATCAGTTATTGTTTATTTATTTATACCATGCCTTTCTGCTCCTTGTTAGGGCACTCAAGGCGGCTTACCATAAAAAATACAGAATAAAATTTAAAAACAATAACGGATAATTAAAAAACGACAGACCACAATGGACAATACAATCATTAAAATTACAGATTAACGCGAGGGTCGCATAACTAGTTGGGTTATTTCTCAGCTATTTTCCAGTAACAAAGTGAATTAGAAAGAAAAAATAATCCTATTTACAACCCTGACACAAGCAAAACAACTATACAGCCCACCCCTGTTCCATCTTTTTATATTTTCAATATGGTTGTTTTAGGTGTTTCGCAACCACCTGAAATTGGCTCGCGACCCACTGGTGGATCCCGACCCACAGTTTGGGAACCATTGATCTAAGTGTGTGCATGTGTGTGTGTGTGTGATCTCCCATTTGGCATATGTTTTCTTCAGATACCTCTTCTGGACAGACTGGGGGCATGTTGCTAAAATTGAGCAAGCAAACCTGGATGGTTCTGCGCGCAAGATATTGATCAACACTGACTTGGGCTGGCCCAATGGGCTGACCTTAGATTATGATACTAGGAGGTGAGTATAACATTGCCAATGATGTAGTTAGTTATGTTGAGGTGGGGCTTTCCAAACTCAGAAGCCTCTGTTTTTTAAGAGAGCTTAGGGCTGATATACAACAGTAATCCTTAAGAAGGAAAGGAGGGTTGGTAGGTTGGTGGGAGAGGTTATGATGGGAGTTGGCTTCACTTCATCTTTTCTATTCTTCTAGAATTTATTGGGTGGATGCTCATCTCGACCGCATAGAGAGTGCTGATCTCAATGGGAAGCTGCGCCAGGTGCTCGTCAGCCAAGTATCACATCCCTTTGCTTTAACACAGGTACAGGCAAATGTAATTTCCCTAGATAGCAGAACCCCAGAGGAAATAGCATGTTTTTAATTTGGAGGAAGTAAATACGTTGCTCTCTCATTCTTGATCCTTGATTCTATATACTGCAGACTTTTGTGAGCAAGCATCTGAAACATTCCCATATTATTTTTTCTTTCCGAGCAGCAGGACAGGTGGCTCTATTGGACGGACTGGCAAACTAAATCTATCCAGCGAGTGGACAAATATTCTGGTCGAAATAAGGAGACAGTGCTAGCCAATGTTGAAGGGCTTATGGATATCATTGTGGTCTCTCCTCAGAGGCAGACAGGTATGTGCCACCATCCTGGTTCCTTCATTGAATAATTGGTCCAGAGACTCCTTTACTTCTTTAGATGTGCTTTTCTTGGTTTTCTGAGATTCCAGGTGAGGAAATACACTGCTAATAGGAAAGGTGCTTGGATAATATATCATGAACTTAGAACTTAGCTTGTGAAGTTAGCTCAGAGGCTGGGGTGATAGCTTACCAGCCAAAGAACAGGGAAAAGGGGAATAGAGTGGACTGACTTTTAGGGCGCAATCCTAAACAGCGCCAGATTGGTGAGGCCGACAGGCCAGTGCCATATCTGACACTGTTTAGGAGAGGATGGAGCCTCCCCTATGTGGTCCACGGATCTGCGCTTACTAAAGAGCGGGCGCAGTTCCAGGGAGACTGTGCAGCCAGAATTGGGGCCGCACGGCTCGCTGACAGGCTTAGGAAGAGGCCGTACGCCTCCCCCCTCCCCCCAATCCCCATCCCAATATGGAACAGAGAATCCCTCACGCCAGCCGGCTTCGGCCGACGTGAGGGAAGCGCTGCGCGGGCACAACAGGACCAGTGCTGCCAGAAACACCGCTCCTGTTGCTTGCGTCAGCAATGCGTCAGCGCTCCGCCCCCTCTAGGATTGCGCTGTTAATTTCACCCAGATGGGATTCCTGTACCGGGTGCCAACTTGGTTGTAGTTGCCACCTTTTAAGCTGAATATGAGAGTGTAAAATGACTTTGGTTTGCTCTCAGTGTAAAGGAAAATCCAATTTGTGTAACTGGATTTGTGGAAAAGGTGTAGCCTGAGATTAAGAGCACAATCCTAACCTGGAGTTAGGCCAGCAAAGTGTGGCTGGCACAAGGGACACTGTAAGTTTGGACCACTGTCAGAGAGGCCAGCATGCAGGTGTGTGCCATCCTCCCTGACTCCTAAAGTGATCCAAACGTGCTTTATGGTGGCCCTTGTGCTGGCCACACTTTGCTGGCCTAACTCTAGGTTAGGATTACGTCCTAATACTCCATATGGTGACAAGTGCCTTGTCTCGTATGGTCTCATTAATGCAGTTCTTCTCTTTGCTGACCACATCAGACTCCAGTCCCTTGGCTGACTGTCAGGGTTGCAATCCTCTGGGTGACAGGCTTTGATCAGAACCACTGTGATAGAGCATCTGGCCAGTGTATCTTGGTGAGAAGAATGTGAAACAACTGTTGTTCTGCTCTGTGTCAAATGCTTTCTCTGCACTCTTTAGGCACAAATGCTTGTGGAGTGAACAATGGAGGCTGTACCCACCTCTGCTTCGCCAGAGCTTCTGACTTTGTTTGTGCGTGTCCAGATGAACCAGATGGGAAGCCTTGCTCCAGTGGTAAGTTGTTTCGGCTGCAGAGCTCCACGCATGACCCAGTCTGTATTCATGTTCAACCCAGACTGTTATAAGTGGAGCAGATCCATGCTCTTAAATGAGACAGCTTCAAGTAACAAAGCAGCATGTACAGTACACTATTTCTCCAAGTGGAGAATGGCATTCTTGAGCAGACTTGTCCTTCTAGATATGGCTATGCAGATTAGTTATTTTAACAAAGACTCACAGCCCCATCTACCATAACACCGTGTGTGGCAATGCAGCGGCACCAATGTGGTGCCTGCTGCATCCTGCAGGGGACTTTCCGTTTCCGGAAGCCTCCTCGGGGCAAGGTGGTTCTACCTGGACCTGCGCCAGCAATATCATAGCACAGGTCTGCATAGAACCTTGAAAGCAGATTGAGCCCAGGAAGCGGGTTTAGATTCAGTGCGGGCTGCTGCTACTGACCACCCCTACTCCCCGCCTCCTACCCCCTACGTGTACTTAACTGGGGAAGGTAGGCATCCAGAGGCTGCTGGAGCACCGAGCTGGCTATTAGCCCCTTGTGGCAATGGGCAGCCTGGATGCTCTGGGTGTGTCACTGTTTGTGACCGCTGGTAAGCACCGAGCACCACTGGAATGCACTTTCTAGTAGCACTAGATGCCTATAGGATTGGGTCTTTGCTCTGGTTGGACCACAGCTTCATTGTGAACTGGATATTTCATAGGACCCAAGACACATTCTTGCCATCCTTCTTCCTGGCCCATTCTCTGTCTTCCTGGCCCACCCTTCCACAAAAGGACCGGCATAGGCTGGATGTACGCAGAGCCCTGAAAGTTTAACTCTGAAGGACTAAGCTCTTCTAATATCTAACGCTCTTTTTGTCTCTTTTCACCTGGCCAATTTGGGGAAGAAATCTCCTAAGGCTGCCCTGGCCAGATACCTTGTTTCAGCCCCTGAGACCTTGTCCCTGAGAATTCCCAAGGGAATCACAGCCAGCTCCACTTATAGTGCGGCAGCCTCCATTACTTTAGCCCTCCTGGCAGAGATTTGCAAGGCAACCACACAGATTTTCATAACAACATTTATTCACCAAGTTGCACTCTTATGCATTGGTAGATACTGTCTTTGACTCTCCAGATATCCCAGATGCATAATTAATATACAGGGTTTCAGGGGAATACAAATCACAGCAGCTATTTCATTGCTGTATTGTGTTATTTTTAATTGTGTGTTATGTGTAGAGGTGTGATGTGTGTGTGTGTGTGTGTGTGTGTGTGTGTGTGTGTGTGTGTGTGT
>JAJKFI010000007.1:13810614-13827627 GCA_029204185.1 Lerista edwardsae | reverse complement strand
TGTGTGTGTGTGTGTGTGTGTGTGTGTGTGTGTGTGTGTGTGTGTGTGTGTGTGTGTGTGTGAGATAACAAAATAAAAACACATTACACTGCTTTCAGCAATTTTCACTTTTGTAAAAAAAAACACCCAAACCCTGAAATCTGCAACTAAATTAATTAATAAATTAATTAAAAGGCTGGACTGGAGGCCATGCATGGGAAATGACTGTTACTTCATCTGCTGATACTATACCATCTTTATCACCTATGTAGTACACCTTTAAAGTGATTATAACTTATTTTATAATTTATAAAAATGCGTCCTTGGAATAAAAACACATAATACCACTTTTTATGCTTTTCCTCCTTGGGTGGGGAGCGGAACAAAATCTGTGAAAAAATAAAAAAGTTTAAGGACACCTGTGGTTATGTGCAGTAATGCTTTAAATGTAACACTGCATGTAACACTGCGGTTTTGCATAGGGGATGGTTGCAGATTAATAAGGTAAGAGTTTTGTTTTCCCTCTCTTCTGTATAGTTCCTAGCATGCAGCCTCCAATTCCTGAGACCACTCGTGCGAGTAAAAAGAGTCAGACTGCAGCAAGTAGACCAAGCTCTTCAACAACCAAACCCCACACATCCTTGGAAACAACAGAAGGAAAGTGAGTGGCTTTGCTGATTTAAAATATAGCTGAGAGAAAAGAGCAGGTGGTATCCACGCCTCCCTGCCTCAACCAGCACCCCAAGATGGTTAGAAACCGTTCTTCTCAAGACGTCGTAAAATGCAAGAGCCATTCTGTATATAGGTTGAGCCTATTTACCCGCGGATTGTCTATCTGTGGATCTAGCTCAACGCGGATTGCTTGGACCCTTGTTGAGCCAGGTGTGGCCTAACCTGAACCTTCCAAAGGTGACTTGAGCAGGATTCCGGTCACCTCTGGAGGACTTTCTGAGACCCACAGAAGCCATGCATGTCTGCCCACAGCTTTCCTGGCTCTCAGAATGCCTTCTAAAGGCATAAAAATGTCACTTCCAGTTTTCCTACAAAAGGCATTCTGAAGCCTGCAGTCTCCTCAGGCAGACACGCATGGCCACTACTGGCTTTAGAAAGCCCTCTGGAGGCAAGTGGAGCACAGCTCTGGTCATCTTCAGAGGGTTTAGGGGCCTACAACTAGATTTGCTTATTCATGTTTTTTTGTATCCTTGGGGGGGCGCAGTCTGGGAACAGACCCCTGCAGATACTGGGGCCCTACCTATATAGAAAGCACACAGTTTTAATGCATCTGCATTCTCCTTATAGCATGCCTATAATATAGTCCATAGACTTCAGAAATTGTTGTGACCTCTATATTGGTGAGATACTGTTGGCATAGGAAAAGAGGCTCTTTTGTCATGGTCCATGTCATGGACCATGGTCCAGTTTGGCTCACTCCATTATTGGATGACTGGCTGTATTTTTTCATGGTTGACATTTAACTACTTTTTGTTGTGCAGCTGTTCTGGCAAAGAGGCCGGTCAAGAACTGTGCAGTCGAGCAAACGGAGCTGTGCCGGCAACTTCAGGTGGGTTTTTACCCTTTGCTGTCCAAGGCTACTCCACATTTTTCGGGCAGACATAGTAAAGTGAATTTGTATTGGAAGAGGATAATTGGAAAGATTCAAGGAATAATAGGAGACAGTAAATTGGAAAGTAATTTTTTTGGGGTTTACTTTGAAACCTTACTCTGAAACCTTGAAATGTCTTCAAAATGCAGAACACTCTTGTAAGCAGTTTGTTGATAGCAGCACATATCCCTGTAGCAAAGTATTGTGGGGGGGACGGGCCATGTTAGCTTCGATAGAGGAATGTCAGCATAGAGTAGGGCAAGCTGTGTTAATAAATAAGCTGACCTTTTTCAATCATCTGTGCAAAGAAGCAAATCAGATGGGCTACTCATTGCTTGCTCAATAGAGATCACTTGTTGTATGCCAGAAGCATAATAGAATGTGTACAACGAATATTTTGTTGATATGCAATGATATGTTTTTGCTTTGGCAATAATATACATTTTTTGCATAACTGATAGGTTCTATAATCTTTTTTAGTATGGTTTTGTATGTCCAAAATTTATTACATTCTAACTATATTTTAGATAACTGTATTTTTCAGTATTTCCGTAAAATATTATATACCCATACAGATTTTTATGAAGCTGAATGTATAGCTGTGGTGCACGAGAATTATCTTTCATCTGACTTTTGATCTTTTTCAGGAGAAGGGCTACATGTCAGTTACATTATTGGAGGCCTTCTCAGTGTCTTGATCATTTTGCTGCTAATTGGTGCTGTAATTATATACAGGTAATTACCTTCTTGTCATAACTCTGACTATAGGAAGTCACTCTTTAGCGGCTGGAATGCAAGAGAACTAGATCTTCCCTGCTTTGAAATAAATTATATAAGTAACTGTTTTAGTTCACAGTAGCAAAAAGAACAATGACGTTCTTGAAGACTAACAGCGCAATCCTTTTCGGACACCATGCCAACAACACATGGATGCTGTCATGATGTCCATCGTACTGTTGTCCTTCCAGGCAGTGCCATGCCAGTTCAGCCCTCCCAGTAATGCTGGCCTTCCCAGCAATGCTAAGTCTATCAAAACTCCAACACCATCCATCATCCACAGAGCAGCATCCTGACTATTGTGTGTGATCAGCCTGATGTCTGTGTGTTATCAGTACAAGAAGACAATCACTGCATCCACCCAACCTTTACACCAGTGGCCAGAGAAGTGCTACTAGGATAAATGGGACTCATGTACATTGGAATGTACAGGGCCAATGAGCATCCAACACTGGGGGGGGGATGTCCCACTGCCAGCCGCTCGGAAAAAGCACCACAGTCACTTCCACTAACCATAGGGAGGTGCTCTAAGGACATCCAACACACAGTCAAGTAATGGGTGCCTGTGAGGTCTGGCTGCACCATCTGGTAACAAGGACTTGACAACAGCATCAGTCAAATCAGTCATCTCAAGCCATCATGTTCTCTGGCTTGAGATGCCTAGTGTTTGTGAGGGAGAGTGGCGCCCCCAGAGTCCACATGCAATGATGGCCTGTTGGGGGTGCAAGCATGGTGGCTTGGAATATTATCTTTCCCTCTCCTAAGGGGGGCTGCAGTGAAACTCTGCAGTTGACCAGTACATAGCCCCTCTGGGGCAATGATGCACTCCTGAAAATCCAAATGGATTTTGAAATGGATCCAAATGGATGAGTGTTTTGCCAGAAGTGCCAGTGGTTGGAGCCCCTGGCATTCACCAAAAGGAAGCAAGACACTCCCTTCTCTTAGCTTTTGCAAAAGGAAAGGACGGTTATGCAACACAGTTGATAGCAAAGACATATTTGATAATCCTGAAGGGTCAGACATGAGACAGAGATGCAGCATCAAAGTGTGTTTGAATGGTGAGCTCGAGGTTCCAGTAGGCTGTGTCTGGAGCCCTCCTGGGGCAGTAACTGCAATAAGAGTTCTGGGAGGATGTTTAACAAAATACCTTACCATGCACGTTGTGAGGAACAAGAGGTTGTTTGCGCAAAGTATTCCCTTTGTAGGCCAAATGCCTTGCAAACATGTCACCAAACTCTCTTTGGAAGGCTAGAGAGGCCTGGTCCCATGCTAAACATCATCTGAGCTGTAGACTCCTTGGCAGGGATTTATATGCTGTGATTGGTATGATATGGTTGGCTGCCAAATATAACCTGCATCCTGTGCATTGTTGTGGGCAAGAGTGACAGGAGTTTTATTTTATTTTATTCTCCACATTTTTATTCTACCCTTCGACCAAGGAGCTCAGAGTGGTGTACGTAGTTCTTTTTCTGCTGTAATTCTCACAATGACCCTGTGAAGTAGGAGAGGCTGACCCAGGATCACCCAGGAAGCTTCATAGCCAAGCAGGGATTTGAACCTGGAACTTCCAGGTCTAAGTCCAACTCCATTATACCATCTTGGGTAGGACTGAGCCTTAATTGAATTAAGAAGCAAAGTTAGATCCATAGACAGTAAAGGCCGAGATGCTTATATTCCCCAGTTCCAATCCTTACTAATACTGTTCACAGCAAATGTCTTCTCTCAGTATTTGATCACAGGGGTGATGAAGACTGAATTGAGTAGCAATAGATTATCACGTTTATTTTCCTCCTGTAGAAAACCTAGAAATCACGCATTGCCTAGAAATCACGCATTGCAATACAGTGACATTTGTACATACCTTGCTTTGAATGTTGCATACTGACCCTTTGAACCTATATGCATAAATTAAATAAGAATTTGCCACATTACGCTGGCATACTAATGTGATCGCACAGGCAACTGAACAGATGCCTCAGACCTGATCAAAAGGAAACATGCAGATCATAATTTTTTCTCTCTGATATTGTGAAATGGGGCTTTGGCTGTAGAACTTCTTAATTGTAACATTTTAGGAACCTTTTCTTGACTCTTGTGTTTTTGCAGGCACAAGAAGTCAAAGTTCACAGATCCTGGTCTGGGTAACCTTACTTACAGTAACCCCTCATACCGGACATCTACCCAAGAAGTGAAGATTGAAACAATTCCCAAGCCAGCCATGTATAACCAGTTATGCTTTAAGAAGGAGGTGAGAGCTGCTTTTCGAACTTCAGAAACTAATGTTAGGCTGGTATAATTTTAACATTTAATGCAGTGGTTCCCAAACTGTGCATCGGGACCCACCAGTGGTTGCAAGCCAATTTCAGGTGGGTCGCGAAGCACTTAGGGAAGCTATATTGAAAATATGGGAAGATGGGACACTGGAAAGGGGAAGAGCTGTGTGGTTGTTTTGCTTGTGTCAAGGTTGTAAATATATTTTTTTCTGATTTACTTTACTATTGGAAAATGACTGAGAAATAACCCAAATTATTGCTGCATTCTCAGGAAAGCAGAAGGGTCTGGCATCACAATGATGGCATTTCTGGCCATGACCACTTCTGGACAGATTAACATTCTAAAAAGTGGGTCCCAGTGCTAAAAAGTTTGAGAACCACTGATTTAATGCATCAGATTAATTCGTCCTCTTAATCACATTGTCATAAGACCATTGATATGGCTCAAATAGATTAACTGGCAAATATCATTTGGTGCTTTTGCCGGTCTTGGGACACATACATGTAAAAGACTGCAAGTTTCAGCTGATGTCCAAAGCATCTGAAAATGCCAGCCCCCCAATCCATACTCCAGTAACCAATATCATTGTGATGCTTATCGTTGTGATTCAGTGAGCACGAGAGGCTTTGTATGCACTGCAGGGACCACTAGTGGGAGAGAATGGGAATATATTGGGTTTTAGGTGATGAAGGTTGAATGATTGGCCATCAAGTCTTACAGAACTTAGTCTCTCCTGTCTTTCCTCCTCAGCACCTTTCTCACCCCTCTGATAGTCTTTCACCTTTCCTCTTTTGACTTCTGCCCACAGCCTCATGACAGGTATTACTGTTCTGTGTTTGCGTGACCTCCACCTTCTTAATACCCGCAATGCTGAGTGGCCTAATGCTATTCTGTATTACTTGTTGCTTGGTTGGCTTCCTCTGTGTGTGCATCCTCGAAATATTTTTGCTCCGTTGTGTGCTGGGAAAGAAAAGAACCATCCTTAGTGGACACTCTTTAATCTTTGCTTTAGTCATATAATTTTATGCTATTTAGGATTAAGAAAAAATTCAATATAACCCACCATCATAGTTGTACAGGGTATGATCAGCCAAACCATTCCCCCTGGAAGTGGTGAAGCACAATTGTTGCTTACAGAAAAATTTGCACTGCCTTAAATGATGGCACTCTGTCCCCTCCATTGGAGTCATCTGTAGTTCACCGTTCTTGAGGAAAGCTTTTTCTAAATCTGAATTTATGTTTTAAAGTCTATATTGATGTGATTGACATTTAACTCTTCTTACTTCAAGGTTTATGTGCATCAGATCCTTCACATCATTTGACTCCTGTATCCCACCTATCAGTGGTATTCCTCAACACATTTTTTCTTCCAGACTTCCTGGCACAAAACCCAGAGAGTGTTCTTAAGAACTATATAATGGATGCTATTCTATCATAATACTGTTCTATAACTATGTAATAATGTTGTTCCAAGAGCTGATGCCACTGCATTATAGTTATCTAATTTACACTAGTCATTTTGGCATTACATCAAGGCAAACTTACCTCCAGTTTAATGCTTCGCCAGTTTCCACCCATGATTCTATGTTGATTTTGGAGATCAGCATATATATTCACCATGTTAATTTTCCTTCCTTGTCCTGAGGAATTTATAAGAACAGCTGTCTGCTAGGCAAAGCAGTTTACATTTCTTCTAATAACATGCTTGCAGCTGGATTTGAGTTGGATACATACATGATATTCTATTGTAATCCATTAAAGTAAGATATTTAAGAACATAAGAAGAGTCCCACTGGATCAGGCCAAAGGCCCATCTAGTCCAGCTTTCTGTATCTCACAGTGGCCCACCAGATGCTTCAGGGAGCACGCAAGACAACTAGATACCTGCATCTCATTGCCACTCCCCTACGTCTGGCATTCTGGGATAGCTTACTTCTAAAGCATGGAGGTTGCACTACCCATCATGGCCTGTAGCTTGCAATTGACTTTTCCTCCAGAAATCTGTCCGGTCCACTTTTAAAGCATCACCACCTCCTGTGGCAAGGAGTTCCACAAGTTAACTACCTGCTGGGTTAAAAAAGTATTTCCTTGTATCTGTTCTCACGCTCCCCTACCCACCTCTCCATTCATTATTTTAGGATTTTTGTTCCTCTTTTTGATATTTCAGGGACTGCCAGAACTAAGACAGCACGTGTGTGGTGTGAAGTTCTTCTATAAAAAGTCTCCTTTCACAGGAGGATTTTATTCCTTCTTGGAATCAGAATGATAATTGTGTTTGGGGATAAGAAGGACATTTTCTGATTTGGTTTGGCTAATGATCCTGTTTCTTCCCTCTCCCCCCATACTTTTATAATTGTGGCTTGCTTACTTGGGTCATCCAGAGCCATTTCCTCTGTAGGCACCTTTCTGCTCCTTGGCATACTCTAATCTGGGTAGCATCAATGGAGGTGTGAGGGCTTAAGCCCTGTGGGTGGTTCTGCCTTAGAGTAGGAAGTTGCCTTCTATGGTCATTCGGCCCCTTTCAAGTGTGTGACAAGTGTCTTTAGTCATATGATAGGAACTTCCCACTCTGTGCCTTCTTGTTCCAGCTTCTGCCTTTTGACTTTGTGTGTCTCTTGCTATTGTCTCTGTTTGCAGGTTAGCCCTGATCACAGCTACACAAAGGAAAAGATCAAGATTGTGGAAGGGATATGCCTCTTGTCCAGTGATGAGTCTGAATGGGATAACCTCAAACAGATACGGAGCTCACGGGGATGTATCCTTCGAGACCATGTCTGCATGAAGACTGACACCGTCTCTATCCAAGCCAGCTCTGGCTCACTGGATGACACCGAAACTGAGCAGCTGTTGCAGGAGGAACAGTCAGAATGCAGCAGCATCAACGCAGCAACTACTCCTGAGCGTCGTGGCTCCCTCCCAGACACAGGCTGGAAGCACCAGCGCAAACCCTCAACAGAGAGTGATGTCTAAAACACATGCAGACGCTTGTCCCTCCTTCTCTGTCACCCTTCGCACTGACGGGAGAGGATCCAGCCTGCTATTCAAGGAGGAACTGAAGCCTCTCTGTCACATGGAGCCCAGAGACTGCCTTTCAGCAAGGAGCCTGAGCCAGACTATGCCTTTGTGGCTAGTGGGACATAATCCAAGAGACCCTTTTGGCTTACTCTTTGTGTTTATTTATATGTCCCCTTTTCCGAAAAGCTGTGATGTTGAAATCAGCAGCAGCTTTTCTTAGCTGAGTTTGGCACAGCTTTCATTTAGTGTAGTGCACAAGCTGGCCATGGACTCCGCATCAGCAGTGGCCGTATCAGAGCAGAGTTTCTGAATGATCTGCTCCCAATATCTGTTACCTTGATTCAGAGGCCATTGGCACTAATTGGATTTTGCACTGCACTCTTCCTATGTAAAGGTTGAAGGGGTTGGGGGCCAAGTTGAGGTGCCTGAAATGAGAGAGGTGAGCGAGGTGATATCACAGCAGATCACATTTACAGAGACTTGTGTGCAGGAATAGCAAATACTACTTTGCAGGGACCACTAAAATATCGTAAGAACAAAAGAAGAGCCCTGCTGCATTAGGCCAAGGGCCCTTCTAGTCCAGCTTCCTGTATCTCATAGTGGCCCACCTGATGCCTCAGGAAGCACACGAGACAATAAGATGCCTGCATCCTGTTGCCACTCCCTTGCACCTGGCATTCTGAAGTAGCCTACTATAAATGTAAGGAGGTTGCACAAGCCATCATGGCCTATAGCCCACGATGGACTTTTCCTCCAGAAATCTGTCCAGTCCTGTTTTAAAGGCCCCTAGGCTAGATGCCATCAGAACCTCCTGTGGCAAGGAGTTCCACAGATTAATTACCCCACAGATTAATTATCGCTGCCATCTTTTCAAGCTGAGAAACTACTGCCAAATGCAACCTAGGATGTGAGGAATCTAAGGGTAAAGCATTCAGTCTGTTGCTGGCAATAGACATTGCTCCTTCTGTGTCCAGTTCATTGTGCCAGATTGCCTATTTCCTTTCTTAAACACATTTCTGGTTTTTACAAGTAGATAACTTACATAACTGTTCCCTGGGGGAACTAATTTTTTTTGTATTGTTCTTTCCCTTAGCTCTGACTTGCAAGGAAGTGCTGGATGCAATTGTAATATGCATCATAACTTTCTTAGTCACTTCACAGAGACATTCTGTCAAAATGTGTGCTACTGAAAATAAGTTGGCCTGTGGAACCTAAGTAGATAATTGGTTATTTGGCAGTTTCAAGTAGAATTAGACAAGAAGCACATTCAAACTCCAGATGTCGCCTCCAGCTATGTTTTTCTGGAGAATCCTAGCCAGGGACTTTTTCTAAGCTCTTTTTGGCAGTATTTCTTTTCAGAAGTTCTGGAAGGAAGGGCTTGATTGCACCTTCTTCGGATACCTGCTGTACGGGTTGAGCTGTGAGAGTGTAGTGTGAAAAAGTGGGGGTGTGCAATTGAAAGACAATGTGTGGAGGGCTGACAGGTGATCAGGCACCAAGTACACAATCAGTGGTCTTGTGTAAAGTGCTTCCCATCCTTAACTATGGAAGAAAGTCTGTTATTCCTGTGCTATGAAAGGAGACCTGACACTGAGAAACTGTGCGTTTCCGGAAAATATGGTTTGCAGTTGTTGGTTTGTGCAACAAATACACAGTTGTTGCACAGGATCTATGTGTCGTCAGGAAACATAGTGCTTCTGTTGCAGGGAAGCCCCCTGTAGCACTGTCCACCACAAGAGGTTATTCTCTGGGATGATGCGATGCTTCCCACCCCTCCTCTGCAAGTGCCTCTCTTACCATTAGTGAGGGCTACATGGACTGTGTTTGTGTCGGTGTCTATAACATAGCTGCTTTATACTGAGTCAGACCAGTGGTCCTTCTAGATTAGTGGTGGCAGCAAAGACTGGCAGTGACTTTCCATGGTTTCGGATAGACATTTTCCTCTGCCCTACCTGGAGATCCTGAGGATTGAACTTGGATCAATTCTGCATGCAAAACATGTGTTGTAGCACTGAACTGTGGCCCCTCTCCATGTTCCTTGTGCCATTTTGTGATCTGATTGCTTCCCGCTGTGCAACGCAAGCAAGAAACTCAAACATTTTAAACAATAGTCACTAACATCAGCAAGGTTTTCCCTTTAAAGTCTCTCCAGTGGGTTGATGTTTTTAAAGTTACTTGGGAGCTGTTGGTTCCTCCATTCCCACCCCACCCCCATGCAGTGCACTGGGTAAAACATTTTACATCTACATTTAATATACGTTGGTACAATGCTGATGCCAAGTTGCTGAGTCCAGTACTGGACACCCACCCACCCACCACGATGGTGCATTGGGTGCCATCACCCCCCCCCCAAAAAACAGAAAATTCAGGGGTTGGTCTGGCCACGTAGGTCATTTGGTGGCTGTGGGCCCTCGACCAGTTTCCAACCTGGTCATCCCCAGAGGCGGATCTAAGGGGGGGGCAAATCTGTAAGTTTAGCAAGAAGCCTTACCTTGCAGTGGAAATCACTCCTCTCCTGCACTGTTCTAGCCAATCCTCACAGGGAACAGCAACATCTTGGCGTTGCTTACTGGCTACAGCAGCAAGGGAGAGGAGGGATTTACATGACAGGGTAAGGCTTCTTGCAAAACTTACAGATTTGCGCCCCCCCCCCTTAGATCTGCCTCTGGTCACACCTGATGCCACCTCTGCATACATACCATGTTCTCAATCCCACGTGCCACACAGGTCCATTTACTAAAGAGCCACCACTGGCCATGGCTCCCCACCATGTACAAAATGAGGTCGCTGACACCTGTTAAGGGAACCAGTCTTAAAGAGCACGTCCTTGCCACAGATACCTTTTCCTTCTAGGTGCTCCATATCCCACATCATGCCTGCCATGCCTTTGCCCATTCCCTCCCCACATCATCATCTCTGATGCTCCCACCATGTTTGTTTACATTTGCTGCTGATATATATATTTTTTCTAATATTGTGCATGTTAACCTGGGCTCTGCGTCATAAAGAAATGTGAACAGGACAAAGGTTCCCCCGTGAGTGGTCTGCAGCATAGCCTCAAGGCAGCCAGTCTCGAAGCAACGCTGGCCTGCCGGGCACTGCTTCTCATCACTTTTAGCTGACATCACCCTTGCCTTCGCCGCTTAAATTAAAATCTTCATTGTTCTATGCACCGAGTTGTGTAAGAAAATACGTTTCAGGTTCAAAGCACCACTTCTATAAAATAGGAACAGCAAATGAAGCCTGTGCTTAAAAGTTTTACTGCTTCATGTTTTTCTAGCATATGTCTGTATGCTTCCGTCAAAGGCACCCTCGAGTCCCGGCTGTCCAGGCTGAGGTCCATATTTCCCTCTTTCCTATTGTTGCTATTTGTCATTTAATCCAGTGCTTTACTGTATTTGTTGTGTTTGCTTGCCTTGTCAGCTTATACCTCTGTTATTTTCATTTTATTCTGGTGACAGAGACCTATATACTGAACCACATTGGCTCTCATGCCTGTTTTCGTAACTCAGTCTATCACTGACTTCTGACTTCACTCTGGTGTCAAAGAGCAGCCATTTTTTTTACCTCCTCCTCCACTTTGATTCTCAGCTTATTTAAGGGAGAGGAGGCAAGAAGGGCTCAGTGCTGAATGCTACCCTCCACCCAGTGGTGTTATTCAGGGGGTTCTCCCAGGTTCTATAGAACCGGTTGTTAAACGGCCGGGCCCTGCCCACTTGCTTACCTCAGCTGGCTTTGGGGTTTTTTTTGCTCCGGCTATGACGTCATAGAACCGGTTGTTAATTTATTTGAATACCACCACTGCCTCCACCCAGTGGCGTCAGGCAGCCAGAACGCTGGGCGGGAGCAACGGGTGAGCGGCAGCCTGCCCGTTGCGTTCCGCTCCATCTCGCCGTCTTCCCCGCCCCCGCGCAACGGGCGGGCTGCTGCTCACCTGTTCCTCCCGCCCAGCGTTCCGGCTGCATGATGCCGCTGCCTCCACCTGTATCCCATTGATTCCCTTCATGGTGGAGAGAGGTCAAGCAGGTAGCAGGTGGTTGCTTTAAATCCCAACTGTGTGCAGGTTACTCCTTGTGATGTAATGGGGGGGAAAACAAAGACCGCATGGAGCAGCTCATGATGCACAGAAGCCTTTTGCTATTGTGTATCTTACTCTTCTAAGTTGCTAAAGGCAGAGCACATGGAGGTTATGTCACAATATACCCCGTGACGTAGGTTAGGTTGAGAGATTTGTTTGGCCCAAGATCACCAAGGTTTGTCCAGTCCAAATCCTACACTCTGCCCACTACACCACTATCCCATCCTGGAACAGTTTGGATTTGGAGCAGCCATCATGTGGCTTGCTTTATACAAATGAACTTCATACTCCAGTGGCCCTTAGTTGTGGGATCTCCTCTCCATTTTGATAACTGGACCTTGGTGCAATTTCACACGTTTTCCCTCCATGGAGGTAGCTGCACTGTATCCTGCAAATGTTGCTTCCGTGGCCAGTGTACACACCAGCTACGGTGATCTCCATGATCTTGCTGGTTGGAAATCATGCCTGTTGCAGAAGTGCTCACGAGTTGCATCTGCATACAAGCCAGTTCACACCAGTGTTTCCCCATGCAATTATAGGCATGCAAACACCTTAGGATGGGCTGCAGTACTTGCATGTCAGGGAAACATCTCTTGAAGTAGTAACAGGAGTGCAGGTGAAACATCTGGGGGAGTGTGGATGGGGTGGTTAACCCCTTCCACAACTATGCATTCTCACCTGCAAATGCCCTCCCTGAGCCATTTTTCTCCACAGGTAGTCTAACAGCTTTAGAGCAAGGTTGGAGAAAACGTTTTTTTTTTTTAATAACCATAGGAAAGGAACATTTGGCAGGCAGAGGAACAGTTAAGCACCTCACCTAGTGCATCATTCTCTCAGCACTTGCATTAACGTTGTAAGGAAAATACAGGGTTAGGAAACCCCATATTTCCTAATGCTTATTTCTGCCATTTGTTCTCTCTTTTCATTTGCATTCTCTGTCATTTTTTAATGAACTTTCATCTTGAGCATCTCTTGCAAATTAACCCAGCCTTACCTACCCACCCACCTACCTGGAGGTATATTTTTGACTTGAGATATATACATAATTTCTGTCCTTAAAAAAAAAAAATCTCATGCATTCCTGTGTGATGATAGAAATACAGTATCCAGTAGTGGCAGAGGCTATTCTATAAAATTGTAATATGTGACAAGAGTCTAGCAAAGGTAGCCCTTTTGAAAAGAAGACAATGTGGAGAAATTATGCCAGCTGTGGACTGGTGCATTTTTTTTTCCAAGTATAGGGGAATTAGAGGTTAAATTGCCCAATCTGGTTGACGTGCATTTCTATGAAAAGTTGGTTAGGATCAGGCTTGGGGCTATCTTTATGTTGCGACTAGATTTTTCCCTAGTTCCAGAGGGGAAAGTTTAGTTTTAATTTAATTATATTTATTTTAGTTGCTTCAGCCTTTGTGGTCTTGTCCACGGGACACTTCCTCTGAGGATGAAGAAACCAAGTCCCAGCTAGGCATATGGGTGTAGGATTCCTCTACGGCTACAAATGCGGACAAAATCATTTGGAATAAGAGTTTAGGAAAGGCTAAGCTAGGCTTCTAACAACAAGGGCAACATGGCTAGGGTGGAATGTTGAGAACCCGCAGTACCTTGAAACCTGTCCTCTCTTTTTCAGAAGTTCAGTGGACCAACAGAAATAGCTGCTTCTTATACCCCACCCCAGGCACCACTTACTAACCTCCACTTCGAACACTCTTCTTGACTTGGAAAGGGGCCTATTACTGCACATTCCAGTCTGGAGACCTGCTTTCTCTAAGCCTCTCCCCTGATTCCACCATTTCATCCCTAGTAGGAGTAATAACTGCTGCACGGGATTTGAAGAGTGGTGCCAACAACTTAGTCCAATTTGTGAAGTAAGCAAGGATGAGATCCCCTACTCTGCTATGTGCAAGCAGGCTTTGGCCACTGTTGCTGGCTACAAGGCTTGTAACTTGCATGCTGAAGAAGCAAAGTCTCTTATTGCACTTGGACCTTACAAAATGTGGGAAGGCCAGAAGTGGAGACAACCTCATGAGCACTGATTTACTGTGTAAAAAGCAATTTTTTCCCTCTTGTCTGTCCTAAGCTAATGGCAGCAATTTCCCTGCATTCCTGTGTAATGGTTTTAACGTTACTCACTGGACAGATTCAATTTTTCTGGAGTTATTTAACCACTATGTTCAGTAATTTAGGAATTGATGATAATTTAATATAAAATCTAGCTTTTCTTAATCACTGTTGGGCTTTTGAGTTGTGAATTGCAAATGTTACACAAGTCTTCCATCTGAAAAGCAAACCCTACAAAATCTCATCTCACTTCAAGAAACCACAACTATTGTGAGAACAAAAGAATAGGATTTTACTGGGCTGTGTAATTCATATCCGTGATTAGAGCACTAAACTTCCATCAAGGCCTACCACCAAGACTTTTTGAAGCTCAAATCAGATTTCTAGGTCAGTTTTCTCAAACTGTGGGTTAGGACCCACTTGGGTTGCAACCTGTTGTCAGGTGGGTTGCGGAAAGCTAGGAACAGCCATATTGGAAGCTGCAGACCGTACTCTTGCTAGATTCCTTTCATTAACAGTCTGAATTTTCAACTGAGGATTGTGTGTTTTTTTTAGTCCAATGCTTTTACATAATATTTTGTCCTAATCTTAATTTCTGTTAGGGATGTTTCATGGTTGTGCAATTGCTGCAGTCAAAGAATGCTAGTTTGCATTTCAGGAGTGTCATTTTATTATGTCACAATGACGGCACTTCCTGCTTGATGATGTCACTTCCAGCTATGCATCACTTCCGGTGGATCCCAACACAAGTGCCACTCTAAAAAGTGGGTCCTGGTGCAAAACATTTGAGAATCACTGTTTTAGCTAGTCATTTTCTCTGTGTCATACAACATACAAGTTTAGGAGGATTACATTCTCCATGCTGCTAAATGAGAACACATGGGTTTTATTTTTTTAACATTAATGTGGTATCATATTGTTCCACAATTTCAAAAAGGGAAAAAATATGGAGGAAACTTGTAATTAAAGGTTGTTCCCTATAAATAATATAGATTGTCTAATGGGTAACTGAGAGGCAACTCTTCAGTAATCCCTAGCCACACTGAACAGAGACAGAAGATAGAGCTCAAAGTCACAGGTAGAATGTTTTTTAAGTAAATTCCTAGTAGCCCTGAAAAGCTTTAATAGTACTTTGCCAAGCAAACATCCAACAAGTTGGTGCTCCAATTTTAAGTGAAGAAATCAGCAGTAATCTCATCTGGAAAAACATAGGACAACATGGAAAAACACTGGAATGTATTGAATAGGTTGTCAATAACCTCTGATTTGCAGAGTCCCCAAGTCAGTCCAAGGAATGCTAAATAAACTTTAGTGCTTGAAAACTTCCTAACAGGAACAGCCCTGTATCCATAAGGATTAGCCCTGTTTCCATCCATAGTCTACTTATGTACCTTGAAGCATTTGTAGAGCTTCTGAGGTATGAGCACTGTGAAATCCATGAAATCCACTCCATGAAAATCCACATAACAGAACCTAAGAGAATTTCTTGTGGGAGCCTATGCTACTAACCAGAGAGCTTTCGTCTATTGTGAGGACCTGTTAGTACAGTTGTTTAAAAAACAGGAATTGGGTACCTATCTGAGTACTAGAGAACATTAGATAGGAGATGCCAGTCCAAAATCCTGAGCACTGAAGGATAGGTGCTGGGCCCACATATCAAGGAAGCACAAAACTTATCTTGAGAGATACAAATAAATGTTAGAGAACAAATTTATTGACTGGTTTGAATTGTCCAGCTAAATATGGAAGACACTACCCTGCAACTTGGAACTACCTGGTTCCCCCTCCCTTCAGATTCATCAACTAGAACTGTAATACCCCAAAATGGAATACTTAGGGCCTGATTCTGTGAGCCTCAGCACAAGCACTGGGTGTTGCAAATGTGTCATAAGGCATGTTTGTGTGGTGCCCGAGGAGCAAAGAAGCGCTGGCAGGGAGGCCTGCACCGTTTCATCAACACTGCCGAAAAAGCCCTGGCCAGTGGCAGTAGAAAGGTGAGCACTGGGCAGTGTGCGGCTTGGAGACATTGGCAGGAGGGTGGGAAGGAGCATTCCTGGGCAGGAGATAGGGCGGAATGGGAGAAGGACTGGGAGAGACCTCTGCTGAATCCTATCCCCCATGTTGGGCTCGGAAGGCTCTAAGCCAGTGGTTCCCAATGTGGGGCATGTGCCCCACGGGGGGGGGGGCAATAGAATGAGCTACTAACATTGAATTTTTTGAAATTTTTCTAAGTTATTAACAGTGAATTTGAAAGCCCACTAATTGTTCTTATATCTTATTATTCATAAATTAAGCTAAGAATGTTTTTTAAATTTCCCTCTTTCCAGGCCATCTTTTATTTTTCTCTTTCATGGATGCCATGTTCTTTGGAACCTTGTTTAAACTAAGTTAATGGCCCCTCCATGTGAATAGGAGTTCATTTTTTGAATAATAAGCATTATATGTCATCAGGATTTTAGAGATGCTTAGGTGGGGCAGGGCCAAAAAAAGGTAGGGAACCACTGCTCTAAACAGATATCAGCTACCCTGGTGCAAGCAAAGTAACAAGCTGCTCTTAAACAATGTGTGCCCTGTTGTCTGCACAATAATGCAGGGGGGTTGAAACTTGTAGCAATTTGCCCCAGTGATGGCAAAATAATATTGTACATAACGGCTAAGCTTATGTGTGACATAAGTGAAGCCTATATCTGCCCAAAGGCAGTGGCTAGGTAGGAATGCAGGTTTTAAAGACCAGAAGGTGGCAGTGGCTTTTGCTGCTGCTAGGAAGAAATGAGTGGGAACTACATTTTCTCTTCCACATACAGCCTACGCTCCAGGTTCTGAGGAGAAAATATGTTTGAAAAAGAAAAAAATCTCTCAACAGAGAAAACTTATGACACCCTTTAGAGCACAATCCTAACCTGGTGTTAGGCCAGCAGTTTGGCTGGCACAAGGGCCATTGTAAAGTGCATTTGGACCACTCTTAGAGTCAGGGAGGATGGCGCACACCTTTTGCTGGCCTCTTTGACTCCAAGCGTAGTCCAAACATACTTTATAGTGTCCCTTGTGCCAGCCAAACTTCGCTGGCCTAACTGCCGGCCTAACTCCAGGTTAGGATTGTGCTCTAAAGGGTGTCATAAGGTTCCTCTGTTGAGAGATTTCTAATACACACACACACACACACACACACACACACACACACAGCTCAAAACAATAAAGGGAACACTTAAACAACACAATGTCACTCCAA
>JAJKFI010000007.1:13743447-13810214 GCA_029204185.1 Lerista edwardsae | reverse complement strand
CTCGGATGTGTTGTGTAAGTGTTCCCTTTATTGTTTTGAGCAGCTTATATATATACACTGGCCATGAAAGTCTTAGCAGCTCATTACTCAAATAAAAAGCAATGTGTTCCAATATGTAAATAATTTTTACATAGGCTACCCACATTATTATTTAAGGGGGGGTGTCTTCTTTCTTGTATCTTGAGCCTTTTAGTCTCTGCACATGCTGTCCTTGCATACTATATTTACCCAAAAGAAAGACAACCATGAATGGATAGTGATCCCCTAAAGAGAAAAGGGTTAAACACAAAAAGTATTGTATTACAAGCATGTACTCAATATGCAATATACATTCTTCACTAACTTTCAATAATAGTTTGCCACCTTTTCTTGCATTATTCCCTAAATTACAGGCTGAGGGGTGTTTTCTGCATGGACCTACTTCATGCCCTACTCATACCCACTGCACCTCATTGAAATGATTCATGAAAATAAATGGAGCTAGAAGGCAAGACAAATAGGTCTTGTATAGAAAAGCATACACAAAAGTCCTAATAAATCAGGAATGAGGGAAATAGTCAGCTTTGCCACCGTATTTTCTCACTGCTCAAGAAAGTGGGGAGTGCATTACAGCACAAAAGAAGCCTCTCTCACCACTGCCATACCTCATCTGCTGGGATTCTGAAAATGCCCACAAAGGAAAGGTTCGGCTGCCTTGAAGCATTTAAAAGCATCACTTTTCAGATAACTCTCCCCTGGCTGGCAAGAGACAACTTCCTAAGATTGCCTGAAGTATCAGAACAGAGAAGCCATTAAGAAATCCTTAGACCTTTCAATACATTATCTTTCAATCAGGAGAAAAAGAATGAGATACCTGCCAAAATGCACTCTCTCGCCCTCCTGATCATTAGAACCAACATCATTACTAATACACTACTGACGCAGGAGGATCCCCTCCCCCAGTAATTCTCTCAGAAACTATTCTCCCTCCTGGTTGGCGCGCACAGACCAGCCAAGCCGAAACCGCCATGCCTCTTCTACCCGGCTGTGCACACACAGTCCAGCCGCGTTGTAACCACCATGAACTTCTTCACCTAGCTGTGCACACACAGCCCAGCTAAGCTGCAACCCACAAATAAATTTACACTCAAAAAGAACTGAACCTTGGCTGGGATCAAACTTGTGGCCACAGCTTCCCCAGATCCAACTTATTTTGTACAAAGGGCCAAAGTTATCATTCATTGCACTGCTGAGGGCTGGAAGTGATGTCACTAAGCAGGAAGTGATGTCATTAAGCAGAAATAAGTCACTACTGAAAAGTAGGAAGCAGAACAGTAAGTGGTATCTGTTAATTAATACAACATCCCTTTTTCTGAATTTCAATCAGCTGACGGACACCACATTCCATGAATTCCATATAATTTCCAAAGCAAAAAATTGCGCAAATAAAATGTTCTTCACCCTTTTGTGAAAGCTCAATTCCCAGAAGACTAGTTTAACTTTATTAACACCAACAGTATTCAACTTTGAGCTCTTGACAAACTTCCTGCACCCAATCCCCCCCCCCTCTTTTGCTATTTCACATTCAGACTGGAGCCTTTGATGCAAGGACACAAGTTTGCTCAGGCTGCAATCCTATATACCAGGGGGCTCCAAACCCCGGCCCGAGAGCCAAATTGGCCCTTTGGAAAAATTTTATCCAGCTTTTGGCCAGTGGTGGGGCCAGCTCACAGCAACCTGCTGAGAGGGGATAAATACAGTGCAACCTTGGTATCTGCTGGGGTTCTGTTCCAGAGCCCCCCACGGATACCAGGGTCACCATTTAAATGCACATATATGCAAGGTTTGGAGGCCTTTGCTTTACACACCTGGGAGTAAGTCCCACTGAAATAGTGGGGCTTACTTCTGAATAGACAAACCTAGAATTATGCTGTTAGTGATCTGAAGGGGGAGGGAGGTTCCTTGCCAGCTCTGCAAATGACTGATGCTTGACTGTACCGTGTAAAGTCTTCCTTTACCAGCCATCTTCCTCATTTCTATTATGGAGCCTGGCATTTTTTGGACGCGCAGACTAGATCTCTGATCCCTTGCCCAGCGCTGAGCAAACCTTTTTGAAAAAGCTCTGAAAACAGAGAAATAGAACAGGATTGGGGTGGCTAAAGCCATTTGCTTCCCACTGGCTGTTAGCAGGCAGGAAAAACTGAGGAGGAGGTGGAGGGAGGGAAGCTCCGCACGGGCAGTTTTTCACTAGCTTTGGTCTTGCTCACGCTGTGCGCCTCTGTGTGAGTGTGAATCATGTACCTTCTCCTTTTACCTGGTGGCTGCAAGCAGCTTCTCCCTGTCAGCGTGGCTATTTTTCCCTCCGTTTTTCTACCCCCCTCCCCACTCTCTCACTCTCTCTCTGTGTGTGTGCGCGTGCGCGCCTTCTCCTTTTGTCTGGTTGCTACAGCAACGCCTCCTTGCTCCCCCTTCTGGCCAGCATGGCAAATTGCTATCAATGTGTTTCTAAAATTTGTTAACATAGCTGCTGCTATGTGTGCTGTTGCTGACAGACAGATGATGGAGGCTATAAAAATAGTTTGGGGGGGGACATCCGGCCCGTGGGCCATATGTTCGATACCCTGGCCTGGCCAGATAGTTTTGTGACCAGTCCATAGAATAGGGATGTCAGGAATGTTGGGAAATAGAAGTTTTGAAATTAGGGGCGCAATCCTAACCAACATACCATCACCAGGGTAAGGGCAATGCAACTCTGAAGTAAGGGAACAAATATTCCCTTACCTTGAGGAGGGCTCTGTGTCTGCCCCCCAACTGCAGGATGCGGCCCATGCCCTATTGGCACAGCTCTGTCAGTACTGGAAAGTTGGTTAGTACTGGAAAGTTGGTTAGGATTGCGCCCTTAGAAGGATGAAGCGCTTGTAGAGCCAACACAAGATGAACAAAGGCCCAGAAGGCAGTCCAAAGACCGGTTGCAAAGAGCTGGTTGAAACCATCTGTACAAGGAAATACCCTTTGGCTCTGAGGCTACTTTTAGGGGTGGGTTGGAGTTTCCCATCAGGTGGTTGTGGTGGAGAAGGAGGAAGAGAAGGAGAGGATGATGCCTATTGATTGTATTTTACAATCCACATCACCTCTTTCGGAGCATTCGGAGGCCCTCGGGGATGGGGCACTACCGGCTGTTAGGGAACACAATAATTGCCTTCCCCCGGGTGCTGGCAACTCACATACTCTTTTGAGTGATTAACATTATTTAGAGTTTTGTGATGCAAAGACAGGAACCATTAAGTAGGACAAAAAGCAATGAAAAACATCACAATTTTTATAAAGATGTAATAAAAGAGTTTCCATTTTTATCCAGAGTACATGTGTCCGTTTTATTTGACAACACTGTTCCTAACTTCGATAGAAGATCAACTTGAAAAGTTACAAGATTGTTGGCTTCCCCCAGGCCTCAGCCATTAGAGATGCTGAATGTAATGCAATGGAATGGAATATACCGGTTGATTATCATCTGGACTGCTTGGGATGGGAAGGTGTCTGGATTTCTGATTTTTCTGGATTTCTGAATAATTGCATAAAGATAATAAGAAATATATTTACTGTTTCACTGTTACCCATTTGGGTGTCTGCTGGCCTCTTTGACCTTTTTCAACAGTGTCTGTATAAACACACACCACAGAACAGAGAATAGAATTGTACAGCCTGTATGTGGGAATGAGCACAAGACCTTCTTTCTGCAGAACGTTTGTTAAAAGTTTTTGACAAAGATATCTGAGTTTTGGAATAGTCTGGATTTTGGATGTCCAGATAAGGGATAATCTACTGTAATTTCTTTCCATTAAATTCAACACCTTGTCTCGTGGCTGAAAGAGATATATACAGATGGTGGAAGACCTGAAATAAATATACAAATATAAATTAATATCTACATTAAACATATATGGAACAGAAACTGAGACCCCCAAAAATATGATTTGTGTCATAGATTGCTTGATACTTAAAAAAAATCAATTCCCCTCTTACTGTGGAAGTCAATTTTGCCCTCTGCTTTCCCCAATCGTTTTTCAAAATCCATTCCCCCTCTTCTTGTGCAAGTCGATTTTGTCCTTTACTCCCCTCCTCCTTCCACCCCACCCACTTATTGTATTCAATCAAAGCACATAAATTCTCCAGTTATTTGTTTTCTGCCCCTTGACACCATGGAGCCCTTGTGCCAAATACACAATGGAGCCCTTGTGCCAAAAAATTTGGAGACCTGTGCACTAGAAAAATGCTACTTACAAATAGCATGAACTATTGATATTTATAAACATTGGCAGATGCAATTCAAGCTCCACTTTTATGGCAATCCTTTTCTATCTGATTTATTAATGTGAAGTCAGGCAACAATAGAACACTTCTTTTCAAAACACAGAACTCAGGATTGGCAATAGTCCATTCTGGACAGCTAAAATAGGGTCATTGTTCTTGTGTCCTGCTAGGCCGGCCTCCAGATTCACAATCTGGATGCTGAAAGTAATTCTTTTCATACTGCTTTAGCAGTTTTCCTGTGGTTGTCAAAAATGTATCGTCAACTTATTGGGCTGGCAAGATACGCCCTCTGTTAAAGAATTAAGATGATAGTTTGTTGGATCTCAGTTAAATGCAGATAAATGACATTAGGCTTATAAGAGACCGCTTGAGTAGGAAGAGGAAAATTATAATCTATACCACTCCACCCTGGAAAGATTCAGTACCAAAACTGGTGAAGTAGCCATCATTACTCAATGCGAGTTTATCACCAGTCCAGGATTAGATTTCAAATTCACAAGTAAGCAAAATTCAGAACCATACAACCTCCCTAAAGCTTTACAGTGCAAGTTCCTCTGCACAGTTGCAGTGGCACAAGCATGGCTTGCACTGCATCTTATATAATATGGGAACTTTGTGTACTGAAGGTCTCCACAAAGTGATATTCAGCTCCTTGCCCTGTAGAAAGCCCTAGCAGCTGCAATAGGAAAATGGCTGAGAAATAACCCAAGTTATTGCTGCATTCTTAGGAAGGCAGCAAGTTCTGGGGTCACAGTGACTTCCAGCCATGACATCACTTCTGGTGGGTTCTGGACAGATCGTCATTCTAAAAAGTGGGTCCTAGTGCTAAAAGGTTTAAGAACCACTGACCTATACAGTTATGCAAACTGTAATGGTGATCAGCTGGTGAGCAATTCTCAAGAGACTTATTTTCCTCTCAGAATTGCTATATTAGAGTTCATATATGCTGGTCAATTTACTCTTTTAAATTTCAAAATGCAAAGAACAACCCTCCAAAACTCAACCAGCAATTAGAATTGCTTTGATCAGCGTTTCTCAAACTTTGAATCGGGACCCACTTTGTGGGTGGGTTCCACAGAGCCTCCAATGAAAACACAGGTGATGGAAAGATCAGATAACTGATTGCTTCAAGCCAAAAACCAGATAGCTGCTAACTGCCCTGCAAACAACTGTGCTCCTGCAGTTTGCAAGTTTGTGTAAATACAGGTGGGACCCTGGCATCCACTGGGGTTTGGATCTGGGACTCCCCACTGAAACAAAAATGTGTTTCATGAAAGCAGGGAAAACAAAACACTAGTCAGGCAGAATTGCTGTTTTGCAGCTTGCTTCAAGAAAAGTGATCCCCTTCCTTAGCCCTTGCTTGCTAATCATATCATATCCATATTAATCATATCCACATTCCCTTGTTCAGCAAGCCAAAGCAAAGGAAGTAGGTCATTTTTCTTGGAGCAAGCTGCAAAATAGTTCTAATTGACTTCCTACAAAAACAGTTTTTAGAACGGGGATTGTAAATAAAAGGGATGTGTTTGTTCCCTTCTTCAGGGATCTGAATCTAATCCATGGATCAAAAATAAGTGTATAAAAAGATTGGACCTGTATAGGAAGATAATGTTTGAGCATCCTTTTTCTGGTGGGTTTTTTTTTTTGCCAAATCTGTCATGACAGTTAGTGTGGGCAGATGAAGCCTGGGTCACATGGTTGTGGTTGGGTACTCTGGTAAAGAACACCAAACTTCAAAGACACTAAATCAGTGGTTTATTTAGATCCATACCGATCAACTGGCATAGCCTCAGCATAGCCTCCTCAAGTCAAGGCATGCCATAACTGGCTGTTGTCTCACATTTTATAGACAAAGTTCAGCATGAATAGTACACCTGATCACTAGCTTTTTAGTTCACAGCATTAGCTGACCAGAAGACACGTATTTTGACACGTGCTATTACCATGATCCCTACATCCAGTAACTGGCCACATTTACTAACCTTCCCTTCCAGACACCAAAATCATGAGGCTATTTCACAAATGTGTCGAATGTTTTTTTTCCTGCCGTGGCACTGGCAGCTTTGGGCAACTTTTGCGTAAGCTCTACCTGCGTCACCACAGCCCTCCTTGGGCCTGGAAGTAGGCGAAAGCTCCAATAAGGAAACATGTAAGAGGGGAGAGAATATATATATGTCCAGGGGTTCTTCTAAGGTGTCTCAAAACACTGAGGAATCCTTCCATTTTGCTCCCTTGATTTATCTGAGAACCCTTCAGATGCATTTTGCCCTTAGATGTATACCTCACGATTATGTGTGAGAGGCAGCTGGGCATGTTTGGCTGATAGGTTGACTCAGACTCTCCTGCCACTTCAGTGAAGATGCTGAGAGCTGTTGCTTCTTGTGACATCCTTTTTGCCACATTGTAGGGGCCCTCTGCTTTGGCTGTGTCAGCAGGAAAACTACAGGAACTTAGTTTTAAACAGAAGTTTTAAACAGAACAGTTTTGATTCATCTGAAATTCTTGATGGCTCATACAAAATATTTCAGTTTCTCGCCTTCTTCTGGCCCCAGAGTCATCCTCACGGCAGCACTGCCAAGTGGGCAATGGCTGCTCTTTCACATCCTCCCCGCTGAGGATTGGCTGGAGAGGTAGCCCCAGATTCCCCACTGTGTTGTCCTGCAGGAGAGAGCAAGAGTGGACAAAGCAAGTGGCTGTCCGATGAAGCCCCCCCCCCCATCACAAGCCAAAGCACTGGCAGCAGAAGCTTCCCTCTAGATGGTGTCACCTGCTTGCTGCTGGTGAAACTGCCCAGTGGCATTCCTTGGTGGGGGGGGACACACAAAATGCTAAGTGCTGCAGGAGCCTGAGCTCCTGGGTAAAGCGGCCCCGCCCCCTCGACTTCGCGAAAGGCTGTGAAGACGAAGGGGCGGGGCCGCTTTACCCAGAAGCTCAGGCTCCTGCAGCACTTAGCATTTTGCCTCCCTCCTCTAGGAGCGACACTGGAACAGCCCCTTCCCCTCGCTCGTGCGCCAGCTCTGCGCAGGAGGCGGGCTTTGCTGCAGCAGCAGCTGCATCTCCATCCTCAGCGGTCCAAACTTTTCCCTGGCAGGTGGTCAGGGGTGGGCGCCAGCGAGCCGGCCCTGCTCCCCCTGCCCCGACCGCGCGGGGAAACTCAGAGGGTGCTGGGACGCACTCTCCACTTCGGAGGAGCGGCGCTGGCTGGGTCCTTCCCTTGGAAACGAGGCGAGAGCGGGACGCGGAGGGCGCTTTCCTCGCGCTCGTCGCCAAGGCAACGGCCGCGCGCAGCCCGAGCCTCTGCGCCTTTCAGTCGGCGGCGGCAGGCGGGTAAAGCTTAGTGGTCCGAGGCCGCCCCTCCGTGCTAAAAGACGGCGGCATGACGCTAAAAGGACCATGAGGCTGAGCAGAGAAACACACAAGGCGACAGGGTGAGCTCCCACCCCCGGTCTCAACGCCTCCTCTGTTCTACGCTCCCTAAATAAAAATTGGCTGGGCGGGAGCGTCGCTGAGGAAGACGAGCCACGACGCCTATCCTCCTTCAGGGAATCTACTCAGAGCCGCAGCGGTTGCCCGGTGAACAAACGGGTGATAGACAGCGCCTCACGTCACCGGGCGTTCTCTGGTGGCCGCTGCCACATCCCGTAAGAACACAGCGGCAACCGCTGGATTCAAACCGTCCAATAAACTACCAGAACGGGATCGGGGGCGGGCTTAGGGGCAGCCAATCAGAGCTAAGGATATTGGGAGGTGCGGCCTGCGTTAGTGATTTCAAACCCTGCTTAGGAGCGGCCCAACGTTTACCGCTTGGCCAGATTTGGCCTAGGTGAGTAATCGTTTAAACCGGTGTCGCTACGGGGGATGCCTTAGCCTGCCATGCGAACGTGCCGAGGCGAGGTCTTGATCGGAGTAGATGTAAGGGGGACACAGTACGAGGAGAAAGCGTGACGGTGAGGTGGCTGGGCTCCGCCTAGGTGCTTCTTCCGTGACTGCTTTTCGTAATAGGCTCTTCTTTCCCATCCTTCTGAAGCCAGCCTGCCTTTTTGAACCCAAATGGAGACCACGCATGCTCACCCACGCACTCTCCCTGGCGTTGACGTGGGCCTTGGACTGAGGGTATCTATGTTGTGCTAGGAATGCCCGAGATCTCTGCTGTTCTCGAGGGTCTGAAGTCTATACTTTTCACAGTAGGTTTCTCCTTTTGGCAGGATGCCCTGGGTCCAGCTATATGGGGCCTGCTGGAGCTAATGGGTTGGAAGTGTCCTATCCAATGTGAGGTACTCGGTCATTCTTTTGTATCATTACGGGTAGGTTAATATGCACCTAAAATATGACACACACGCACCCCCCAGTCATCTGGATCAGACTAAGGAACCATTTAGTGCAGTATGCACCTCCCCCAAATAAAAGACTGGCAATACTTTACTAAGACTGCAGTCCTATATACCAGTGGTTTTCAAACTGGGTCGGGACCCACCAATGGGTCGTGAGCCAATTTCAAGTGTGTCATAAAGCATCTAGAGTAGCCATATTGAAAATATGGGAAGATGGGATATTGGAAAGAGGGAGGACTGTATCGGTATTTACTTTTTTTTTTCCTGGTTCACTTTGCTATTGGAAAATGAGAAATAACCCACCTTCTTGCTGCATTATCAGGAAAGCAGCAGGTTCTGGTATCCCACTTCCAGCTGTGCCATCACTTCTGGTGGGTCCTGGACAGAATGTAATTCTAAAAAGTGGTGCTAAAAAGTTTGAGAACCACTGCTATTTACATTTCCATGAAAGTAAGCCCCACTGAATATAGTGGGACTTGCTTCTGGTTAGACAAGCACAGGATTGTGCTATAAGTGAGCAGACTATGTTATAATTTCTCAGACCTCTTCCTTTATTGCAAAGCTGCTTTTATTACAGTTGCCAGGTGCCCTTTATCCCCGAACTCGGAAAGCTTATTAGCACATAATGGTCCATTATTTCATCATACTCTTGCTCCTTAATAAAACTTCAAAATATTTTATTTTTGTGTTTTTAAAACTGATATTGTGACTGTAGCTTCATGTATTGCATTCTTTTTAGCCTGTTCATAGTTCTACTGGGCTCCTGCCTAGTCCTACTGATGAGTTCCTAGTCTATTATTTTAGAATAACTGAACAGAAGTTTTGGGCTTGAGTCAGTTCCATGTAAATAGTCTGTATGTATGAGGTTTTAGTGAATTCACGGTGCATTTATGACGATGGCCCCTAACCCCCATAACAGGGAGCAACAGGCTGTGTGTGATGTGTATGCCAATAAAGGTTTTTGTAATCGTACAATCATAATCAAGTAACTGACTGTATGTAGCTTTGTGAATCTGGACTTGAAGCATTTGCTTTAAATTTCTAGGTACAGACATGGTGTCAGACTTTAGGAGCTTCCAAGTAGGCTACTAATTAGATCTGGTTTTTCTTGAATGATAGGATTAAAGTATTGTGAAGAAGCTTTGGTTGAGCATGAAGCAAAAGAACGTGATGACTATGTGATGGATTATTTTTTTTTTGCATCCAGCTAAAGTTATCACGCTCTGTTTAGAGTGCTACAGGATTGGTCCTCATTCTTTTAATAAGTTTTGCTTGCTTGTATGTAAACACACTTCAAAATAATTCTGTTTAAGAATTTAAGAATCATTCTGTAGCATTGGATTGTATGGTTTCTTGTTTATTGGTGATAATCATGATTTAGTAGTAACAATGACTTTGAAAGACATTGACTGATGTAAATGCCCCCCTTATGAATGTCATAAGGCTATATGCCTATAAAGCAACATGAATTTTTTGGGGGGGGGGTGCACATCATTATGTAACCTTCAAAATAGCAATTTTTAACTTTTCTCATCTCATTGCACACTGACATGGTGCTAAAACTATCAAGGCATTTTGACAGACAGGGCACACTGTGCTGCACTGGGGGTACTTGCATCCCCCAATGACCCTCTCCCAATCTCTCATGGGACACTATGGACCATTTGTGGCACACCAGTTTGCCACAGCACAGTGATTGAAAATTGCTGCTTCAAACCATAAAGTTTCTGCGCTATTTTCTCTGGATGAGCTTTTTTCATATAATATAAGTAATATCAATGTCAATGAAAACTAAAGGTTTTCTTCTTGCTTGTACAGGCGTGCCCCGGAATCCACATTGGTTATCCACGGATATCATGGATACTGGAACATCTATTAAAAGGAAAGATTAAACAACTCCCCCTTTTTACTCTATTGCAGCAAAACCACTAATGTTCCCTTATTTTAAAAAAGGCATCCCCAGTATCCACAGTTTCAGGAATCCACAGTGGGATCCAGTATGGTACCCCAGCGGATACTGGGAAAAGTATCCTGTACTTTTCGGATACCTGTATAGAAAAGCGGATACCTGTATAGAAAAGTCTGTATAGTACTATTGTCATAAGCTTTGTTGCTTAATTGGTTCCCCTATCCTATGACCTGCACATATTCTCCGTTTATGTTTCTACTAAACATAAATAATGCACATGCTGCCTGATTGTTGCAGTATCCATCTGTGGTTCATATACATCTTATTTTTCTATTGGTGGAATTTGTAAGAATATCTTATTGGATAGTAGTTAACCACTAATATTAATAATTGGATAATAATTGATATTAATATTAATGAAGGTTTGGGAATTTTAAAATGGAAGAAAAATGAAGCTTAGCTTGTAAGATAAATCTTATCTGGGTCATGTTGGAAAACTATTCTACAGGGCTCTTGTCAAGTTAAAGGAGTCTCTTGAATACAGTAGTAAATATAAAACATTTCCAACATTCAGGAAAAGCTGTAGACTGCTACTGTGCGGGAAGTATGGTGGTCGAAGGGGTGCAGTTGCAGCTTTCTTCTGGCTTGGGACCACTGATGTTGATACATGAAAAGCAGTAGTGTATTTCACAATATTTCTTGGAAGTACGTCGCGGCAGTATTGCTTATTCTCATCGAGATAGAATTTTTGGCAGAACTATTTTTGCCAGGGGTGTGATATTCGCGCTGTGTATAAGCAGTATGAGACGCATGTGGGAGAGAGGGAGAGAGAGTCGGGCCACTAGCCCTGCGGATCAGTGAGACGGGCTCGCTCTGCCTGTTCTTCGCTTACAAATGTCCTGAACATCAGCGGGCTAATTAAATGGCCCTCTCCTGTCTAAGCGGAGCGTCGGGAAGTCGTTCGCCAGGGGCAGAGACCACTTGGGAAATCAGGCGCGAGAACTGGAGAACAATTCAGCAGGGAAATCGGCGACTTCCTAAAGCTGGGCCTTCAAGCGCACTTTTCTCCCCCCCTCCGCCGCTGTGGGAAGCTCCGAATAAGGCCCCCTTTTCGCCGATCGGGGGAGCGAAGGGGCGGGGTGCGCTCCGGCAGGGATCCCAGCCTTTGTCTGTCATATGGACCAGGAAAGGCCCCTCTCTCAGGTGCGGTGGGAGGCTGGGGCTGATGTTGCCGACTGCAACGCGCCGCGCCCCGCCCTTGGAGGAGGTGCCTCCTTCCCTGCCGGTCGGAGATGCAGCTCCCCGCCCGCTCTTGCCGCTAAGCCGGGCCGCTGTCGCTGTGCATGGACGAGTCCGGCCTAGTCTGCTTTCGGTAAGGCGTCGTTGTCCAGCGCCCGCTCCGGGGGCAGGGCGGTGCCGCTGCCGTTGCCGAGGCCTGCAACCCGAGAGCGAAGGCCGACTGGGGTGGGCGGCTGGCATAAACAATGCCGGGGGAGCGGCCTGCTCCTCCTTGGCTGTCTCTGGCCTCGGAGTTCAGTCGCCGAGCTGTTCCGGACAGCGGCTTTTCTTGGCCCAACTGGCAAGCGTCGTCGGTCGACCGGTCGGCCCTGCTGGGGCTCTCTGGGTCAGCCTCGCCTGAGCTTGCAGCAACCGGGGAAGTGTGGCGTTGCTAGAAGTAGGGCGCGAAACGGTCTCTTGGATGCTCTGGTCAGGGGGCTCTGGGTATCCTCGTCCTGTGGCAGGGAAAGGAGTACCGTGTTCTGGTCTCGTTGGGGGCATTTTAGGGCGCTGTGGGGCAGGTAGAGGCCAGCAATGTGATCTGGGAGAAAGAGTTTCGCTGGTAGTTAAGGATTTGGATAATCTCTTAAGATTCTCCTGTATCAGTTTGGAAGACCTTTGGGCAGGATAGATGGATTGCTTAAACCCCATCCCAGCAGCACTTTTCACTATCCACATTTGAGCACCTGACTGAAGGTTTTCTTTTGTTGCTACACACAGAAGATTGACAGTAACATTGGCTTTACTCTGGTTTTTCTTTACATAAGATGCTTGCATATATAAGAGGCATGGTAGTAGGTTTTCTTGTAGCGTTTCACTTTATCAGACAGTACCAGCAGTAGCCATGGTGCTTTATAGAATTGCATAAACAAAAAGACAGTCTTATTATTTTCTTAAATGACATTTCCTGACCTCCATCTACTTTAAGCAGTCAAAACATTGGTGTAAATGTGATGGAATGCATGCTGTCAGAACAAAATTGAGAATGGCATATTCTTGCATTTTAGAACTTAAATAGACTTTCTCATATCCATATCACTGTGGACCTTTTCCTGGGCATTGAGGTCCTGATACTAGACTAGTTAGATGTCCCTGAATGCAGATTGTATTATGTTGAACAGCTTTGGTTTAAGATGTGATTTACAAAAATAGTAGGAAGATTAAATAATAACTAGGGTGGCTTAGGGTGCTTGTGCTGCTAGTTAAATTGGCAGAGGCAATGGCATGAATAGGGTTACTTTTATTTGCTCTTCTGCCATACAAACAGATTAATGGCAAATATCTCCTTATGCTTCATGAAGTTGTTCTTTTAAATCAGCCTAAAGTTTGAGTATTTTTATATTTGCTTGATGAGTCAAAAAGTCTCGGATTACAGGTTTTTGAGAAGTCAGTCCTGAATAACCCTTTAAAAGTTCTAGAACAAATGAACACCTGACTAGATCAGAGTACTCAGTTTTGTATTGTCTCAAGAAATTTTCCAATTGGTTGATTTGTTGTTTCACACTTAGGAGCTGCTAATGCTATACTATAAAGTATGCTAAATTAGCCTGTCAGACTTATCCTGTTTACTTATATACCCTGTTGCTTTCAATAGAGAAAAATTAAGTATGTGCCTAATTCTTTCATTGGCTTCTATGGGACACAAAGATACTTGGATTAGATGTATCTACTATGAATTGCACTTACAGTTTGATCCTATTTACCCAGGAATAAGCCCCACCAACTTCAATGAGACTTGCTTCTTAAATAAGCATGCATAGGATTGCAACCATGCACTTCTGAGTAAATATGCTTTGAATTACATAGTGTTCCTATTGGGGGGAGCATTAGGTTTTGCAGGAGCCTGAACTCCTGTGTAACATGGTCCTTCCCCCTCACCTCCAGAGCCATTTGTGGCTCAGAAGCTTTGTTCTTGGATTGGTGAATGGCTGTGGAAGTGAAGGGAAGGGGGCAGTGTTACAGAGAAGCTCAGGCTCCTGCAACACTTAGCCTAGCCCCCCAGTTGGAATGCCACTATGTACAGGTATTAATGATGTATAGTTCTAGAGTTGGAAGCCTTTGACTGCTTTAACCTCTCACAAGTCACTTGTTTCAAATGGCTCAGTTGTGTGTTGTAGGTTGATTATTTGAGTCTTGCACTGTCACTTACTCTGGGAGGTGAATAGAGGCCTGTGCAAACCCCAGGTTCGGATCCATGTTCCACCATAACACTTGCTGCATAGTCCAGAGCACATTAGCCTTCTGTCTAATGTGTCCAGGGTGATTGTAAATATAAAATGAGATGTTAGTATTTTTAAAACTGCTGAATTGATAGAGTTGACTTTTGTTGAAAGTATTGGATGGGTAGCTACAGATGAAATTTTTCATATGAGATGGACAAGGAAAGTGTTACCTAAGATCTTGCTTTTGAATAAGTACACTTTTCCTTGGTTGCAGCAGAACAATACCTGTAGTAACTTATGGTGTAATGAAAACAGTAGCAACAATTCAAACACCTCTTCAAAAGTCACCATCAATTAAGTGCCCAGTCCTATCCAGCACAGGAGAGGCAGCTCCAAATGGCTACCAATAGATCCTGTGCTGTTCAGAACAGGCTGGAGGTCTCCTTGGAGTAAGGAGGACATTCGTCCCCTTACCCTGAATGAAGTCCCAGCCTGTCATTGGAGCAATTTAGCAGATTCTTTTCTCAGGGTAAAGGGACAAATATTCTGAAAATGCCTCTGCCAGTTTCATTCCCTTCCTGGGCCAGTCCTTCCTCTGTTCTGCCCTTGACCCAGAAATGCCTCCTTTTTCCTGCCCTCCTACCATGCCCCCAGGCTGCTTGGTACTGGCCTCTGCTCTGCTGGCTGCAGGGGCTGACCTGCAGCATCAGCAGGGCAGCACAGACCTCCTTGCCAGTGGTGCTTCCTCTTTGGGTAGAGCAAACTTGCCTTACAGCACATTTGTGACACCTTTTGCCAGTGCTGGAGCTACAGCACCTGCAGTAGGGCAGCTCAGGATCAGGCTGCCCAGGTGCGTAACTGCAATAGGACTTTTTTTCTTTTGCTATCCTTGTCTCTCCCCTGTTTCTGGTTTTCTCACTGTCTCAATTCAGATAGTTTCTGAATAGTTACTGCACAAAGCATGTGCAGTATGCTCTCTCCTTCCTTTACTGAACACGGATTTCTTCTTCCTTTCCACAGTTTGCTGTGATCTTAGAATTGGATTAACTGTGGTTAGCATGAATCGGTAGCTACTTACAGACATATTTGAAGATTGAGCCATTGGCTATTTTAGATTGTAAACTACTTAGGGGCTTGTCAAAAATGTAAAGCACTATCTTAGTTGATGCTGTATAAACAACTGGTTTATGCTGCCCTGTTTTGTTTCCTACTTTCTGCCTACTACTAAATTACACTGAAATAACATACAGAAAATGTCCTGAACTTCTGTTTGCTGATGCTGAGAGAACTGCAACTAGCCTTTTTGAACTTATCCTTTCCTAGTTTAACTTATGGTCTGGCTGTGATACCATAAGATTTAATATAGCTCACATGGTTGTTTACAAAAGGTTAAATGTTGTTTAGATGCTGAATATTAAGGTAATTTATATTGTAATTCCTTCTGTAATAACTGACAATGGAAAATAGGCCCTTCTTATAAAACCAACAATTAAGGATGTTTGTAAACTTAAAAACTGATGCTTTGTAAAACGCAACCCATTTTACAACCCAGTAAAATGCTTTATGAATGTGCCTTTTATAAATGGAAATGAAGGATCTTCCTTAACAGAGGAATAATAGGCTGTTAGAAATGGTGTGTGTTTTATGGATTGACATTCTTCTTGTACTTACTGAGTACTTGCTGTGATTTCTCTAGGAACTGTTCAGTTGTGATCTGGATCCCAATTTCAAGGATTTCTTGCCCTTGCCAGTTTTAGCCCACAATAGAATTGCCCTCAATGGAATAGGCAAATGGCATTATAGTTTTGAATGTTCAGGGTTATACTCTCATCAAACGAGTTTCTGGTGGCATACCATAATTTGGAGAAATCTCATTTTATCATAGTTGACATACCCTTCATTTTAGATACACACAAGTTCTTCCTTTTATGTGGAGAGAGGAATAAAAATGACTTCTTTCAATTTCAATTGACCTATTTCAAATAACTCTAACTTGTTCTATGCATTTTCATAAACGATGGCAAATGTGTGGGAGAAACCGCTAAATAGGAGCTGCTGCCATTGAAATATGAAATAGTGCACCGAATAATGTTCGTAGTTGATGTCAACATAAAGTGGTTTTAGTCACATAGTGTAGTTTTACTGTATAAGGAGTTGATGGATAGTTGAAAAACAAAGTTTTTAATTTGTTCTATTCTTAACTGGTCACAGAGGTTGAGTTTAATTAGTAAGAGATATGTGGGCCCATTTTGTTAAGCTTATCCTCTTTGGAACATGGGTATCAAACTCACTTTATACAGAGGGCTGAATAGCATTCATGGCACATGCTGAGGGCCGGAAGTGACAATATTAAGCAGTAAGAGATGATGACATTGAGTAGATGATAGCCAGAAATGAGCACTTTGTTCTTGCATAGAAACTCAGTAGGAGCAAATGACAAGAGAAAATGTGCAAATCTTGATCATATTTTCAAGATATAAGAGAGCCCCTATCACACTGGCTGCCCTATCAGCAGCGCCATTTCTGCTGGGTGTCACTTTACAACTCAGCAGCTGAGAAGTGGTCTGCGAAGTGATGCCTCAGAGTAGGGAACTGTCTTTTAACATCAAGTGCCCTGTGCATTGATTGAGCTGGACAGAAACAAATATCTGGACAGAACAAAATATCTGGACAGAAACAAAACATCCTGTCTATGTTCTCAAAACCACTTTTACTTATGTGAAAATGTCTGCCACTATTGGTGATAATGTCTGGTCTAGTTGCCTTTAAAAGGGAATTGGACAGATTTACAGAGGAAAACTCAATCACAGGTTACAAGCCGTGATAGGTATGTACAGTCCGAGATTATCTGGTCGCTCATTGTGAGGGCCAGGTAGGAATTTTTTGCTGTCTTCTGAATTGGCCTTTTTTTATCATCTACCCCAGACTGGTGGTGGAGGAACAGTGTGTTCAGTAGGTTTCTTGTTAATGAGGTGCCCCAAGTTAAACCCAAGTTGCAGTCTAGTGTCTTCATTGTGCAGTGCAAGGGTAAATAGACTACCTCAAAATGCCAGGTATGTCTTAAGGGATGAGGGAATTGAAGCACACGGTAGCAATGCAAGCCATAGAATCCCGTGGTAGGGTATTGCAGTTGTCAGGAATGAGTAGTGGCTTGATTGGTAGAGAAATAGGCCTATGGTAAGGAGTCACTGTGCAGTGAAATATAGTTGACTGTTCAAAAGGAAGAGGAGTACTGTAATGGGCTGTGGAGTGAGAATGGGAGGCACTACTATGATGGAGAAGACAAGATTACTGTTGGGAGAAATGGTGACAGGAGCCAGATCTTGTGGTTTGATCATATACAGATTTTAATGTGTAGCATTTGACTTGGGAATTTAAACCACCATTGGAATAGTGTGGTCAGTCTGTAGTAGCAGTTGTGAAAATATATTCGACAAAGTTAAATGGTTTTGAAAGTTCTCTCCAGAAAATGGGAGCTCCAATACACACAAGTAGTACAAATACTTTGCTTTTCATGAGCATCAAAGTGTAGTCGGCTGTTGGAATTAAGAAAGGACTTCCTGAGAGCTAAAACAATTCACCTGACCTCAGCCCAGCTTTAGCCTCACTTACATTCTATTGTCATGGAGCATTTTTCTGTATGTTTTTTCAGTGCAATGAAACAGCCTCATGGTTCTTGCTAGGTCTACCCATTTATCTCTGTTTTCTCCTGTCTTGTTCCTTTTCTTCAATTCTTCCTGACCAACATTTTCAATACGTCATGAAAATATGATCTTTTATATTGGAATGCAAAACTTAAGTGTGGCATGTAGGCTTGGTAGATGCCAAACCATGTCTAAAAGTGTCTGCTGTTCCTTTTTATTATAATAAAGTTGGTTTTGATGCTGCAGTTTCAGTCAACTCCCCTAATTATATATAAAAGTTCAATTCTCTTGACTGGTTATTGTATTCTAGCAAGTTAATATTATGTTTTTTTTCTCCTTCCCAGGAATTAGTGTGACTTACAAGAAACAGAAGCATCATGGGGGATGATAGTGAATGGATGAAATTGCCCATTGACCAGAAGTGTGAGCATAAGGTGAGAATGCTTTGTACTGAGGAACTTGCTTTGCTCTTCCTGGGTAACTCCATGTTGTTGACAATACTGAATTAGGGGTACTTACAATTATTGCCTTGAGGGTAGTCTCAGGTTTATTTTTAATCAACTTGAAATGAGAGATTAATTTCTTTAGGATTTGAATTACCCAGATATTCTGAACTTTTACAGAGTGTCTCAAACAGAATAATGGACATTTTTATTTGTGGGTTCACAGACCTGTCTGTACAGACCACAAGTGGAGCTTCCTAGGAAGCACTGGAAGATTAGGAGCACTTTCCCCCACTTAGTAGATTTTTGTTCATAATATGGGAGCCATTCACCTTACATCTGAATTTCATTTTGACTGCATGCAGAGTAGCAACAGGAAGGGACCTCTCTTGCTACTCAGCTATTTCTCTTTTGGAGACCTTCCCCCCCCCCAGCAAAGCCCTTTTAAAGACGTGAGATGCTAACCCCAGAGTTAGACTCCAGGTTAAAAGTCTAACCTCGAACATCTAGATGAAGACTTAGAACCATGGGCAGAAAGGTAGAGAAAAAGGCTTGTGAATGATGAACTTGGCATCTTGGACAATGACTCTTCTGCAGTTAATATCCTGCGCGCCTGTCTTCTGTGTCCCTAACCCAGAACTCTTTCCACTCTATGGGTTTCATAGGAAGTTAAAACTGAAATATGTTTACCTTAGGTGTGCCTGTATGAGAGGTACTTTTTTATAATAATGACTATTGGGTAGGGTTTGTTTACATGTAACATGCTGGCTCTTCACATAGAGGCGCTTTGCTTCTTATGGTTCAACTTCAGACAGTTCTCTACAGAATAAGCATGCAGGGAAGATGATGATCTTTAAAACGAGCGTTTTCTTTCTGGATTATGAATGTTTCTACTTGCAGCATAAGATTTGCTATTTTGGATGAGTTCAAAGGTTGGTTTAGACTAGAACAGCATTCTTCTACCTTGGAGTCAGGACCAGAATGGAGTTGCAAAGCCTCAGTTTTGGGGTTGCAGCAACACACTTAAATGAAAAAGGTTGAAGAGCATCACCAGGTAGATGCATCTGGAGTACCCATTTAGGTACTGAGAGATTGAGCAGGATTGGGGTACAGGTTCTTAGTAATTGTGCTAAAAATAGTTTTAACTACTGCCAGGCCATGTGGTAACTTTTTCTGCTCTCTCTAATAAGAATATTGGATTACGGAGAACAGTGCTGGGAGGGCATTATGGTGGCAATGAGTGGGTGCTGATGCGGGAGTTGGTGGGCAGATAGGGTACCAGGAGGGGGTGGGGTTGATTGTGGGTCCAGTCTCAAACTTTATGAATTGGGGTTGTGGCACAAAAAAGATTGGAGACCACTGGACTAGAGCAATATAACACTACTTCTTTGATACTGCTAAAAAAAACAAACTAGAACTTGGAAATCCATTGCTCTTCTTTTGACCTCCTATTGCCAGATATTGTTATTAACAGGCTATATAAAAGCTTATATGAAATGATGCTGTAGGAACCAATCTGGCACCAGCAAAAAAAAATCCCAAGTTTTTCTTGCCAAACTTACATATATTCTTAGACTTTCTATTTTTAAAGTATAGCATATATTGAACCTTGCTGCCCTAATACTTGAGATTTTTTTTTAGTGTTCTCTAAGGGCCTACAAACTTCGTTGCTATTGTGTGTCTTTCTTCCCCACCTCCAAAACAGAGTCAAATTGGGCTTTGTCAGGCACAAGTCTCTCTCACTCTCACAAGCATGTATGCATGCATCCCCAGCTATGAAAGCCAGACAAAATGTGTAGATCTGTGTTAATAGTATGTCTCTTGTATGTGTATGTCTTGGAAGTATTCTGGTCAATAGAAGTTGTGGCATAAAACAGTGGCCTTCAACATTTTTTGTGCCATGACCCCAGTACATAAAAAAATAAACTGAAGTATGAGACTGGGGACCCACCGCCAGTCCCTCCCCCTCCCAAAACCCGATCTGCTTCCTTTGCCACTCACCCCCGACTGCCCAATTTCTCCCTGCTTCTTGCACCTTCATGAAAAGCCTATTTGGTAGCAGCCTAAGCAAGGCTGGCCTTAGGAGCTGCTGGGCAAGACAGAAAGAAGAGGCAATGTAGGATTATATCAGGAACTCAGTTTTGATAAGGCAGTGTCATTATTGGATTGGATCCAAGCCCTCTATTTCACAGGTTTTGATAGGTTGCCATGATCCCTAAAATGAGGCTTTGCGACCCCTTTGGGGTCCCGATCCACAGGTTGAAGAACAACTGGCATAAAACATTGAGGAGAGTTTTCATTACTAGAGGTGTTTTTCTGGTGAGTAAGAATTACAGCCCATGTCTTACTGGACACAGTGTGCTGAGTAAAATAAATAACACTCTTTTCAAGCACTTTACCATTACCTCTGGCTTAAGGGAATACCTCTGGCATCTTCATCAAAATGGGATAGGAAAAATCTGCTGGAAATAACACATGTGAAGTTGCATTAAACTGTTTTTATGGGGATAGCTAATGTCTTCATAAACTGTATGTATGTTTTCTCCTTTTTTCAAAGTTTTATATTTCTAACCAAATTAACTTCTATAGCAGTCATAAAGGTCTCCGTTGAATATGAATAAAGATTTCATAGTTCTAATAGAACTGAGAAACTTGTCCCTTGATATCTCTGTATAAAAAAGTCCTTTACACTTGCAAGAGGCTGAGACAGACATAATAATCGTGCTTTGCTTATAAATATGCAATGGTGTGCACTCTGACGTTCATGTTTTCTGTGTCAACTTTTGAATTCATTATTTTTCTCTTCTAGAGGAATATTCTTGGTTCTGTTTTCTTCCTCCAGTTTTTAGAGTAAGCGTTTGAGTGTTCCATGATGAATGCGTGGGTTTGTTGATGGCAGAAATGAGGCCAGGCTGTATTTATGCTCTTTTTGTTCCCTACATTGTGTAGTCTCTTGCACCAAGCAAGCCAGCTTTCTTTTGGTTAAGAAGCCAAAAGTATTGGTATTTTTTCCTGCAATATTTTCGCCTTTGTTTTTATGCTTTAATATCTCCATTTACACAGCTACTAAATTTATTTACTGATAGCTTCAAAGTGACTTGGATGTACTCCAGTCTTTCTGTACAGTTTTCTGATATGGTGGTTGTTCCTGAGTATGGTTCTTTCTACAGTGAAGGTGGTGCTCTTGATTGGGTTCCACCTCTTGTTTGCTCCAGTAGGTAGACCTATGCAAATCGGATTGACGTCATTCTTCTATGAAAGTAAGTCCCTCCCAGTCCTGTCTTGCTCTGAGGCATAGGGCATTATTGGAACTCTTCCATCATAATAATTTGAAACAGGTGTGTGTGAGTGAGGCCTGCAAGATTGTTTATGTAGCAGTTGCTGCTCTGTGACCCTCAGACTCCTTTTGCGCACTTGTCCTAATGAAGGGAAAAGCATAACTCTTTCCCCCTCCAATCAAACTCGCTTCATTTGAGCAGAAATCTAACTAGTGGTTTCTGTTCTCTTCCTAGTTGTGGAAGGCCAGGCTGAATGGCTATGAAGAAGCTCTGAAGCTATTTGAGAAGATAGATGATGAGAAGAGTCCTGAATGGTCCAAGTATCTTGGACTTATTAAGAAATTTGTGACAGATTCCAATGCAGTTGCTCAACTGAAAGGATTGGAGGCAGCACTCGCCTATATTGAAAATGCCCATGTAGCAGGAAAGTAAGTCACTTTCACCTGTAACTCAGTATTGATTCTTCCAGGAGAGAGTTACTGTACCATATTTTTCACTGTTGCCTCATAATTTGTAGTTTAGACAAAATGCTGACATTTGAGTTTTCATCTTGAAACTTGAGCAGTGCCCCTGCTAACCCCCTGTTCTTGCCTATTTATTTCCCTATTCCAAGAGTTTGCATCACCTATTTAGCCCTCAAAAGCTGCCACATTAGTGTTTTGAAATAAGTTGCCTAAGGCTTCCTCTATTGCCTTATTCTGAAGAGCTTCACTAGAGGCAAATGAGCTGAAACTTTAAAATGATGCCTGTACAGTATTTTCAGGATTATAGCAAAAACATTAAAGTTGCTCATTTAAGATTCAAGCTTGCTTGAGACAACTGAAATTTTGCCTTCCTGTTTTGCAACTGAGATCCGTGGAAAAAACGATTCTGAGTAAAATGCCAAGTGTTTTGCCAAGTGAGAGCTGAAAATTGTGTTAAATATTTTTACTTTGAAGAATAGTGTGTGGGCTGTTCTAGAAGAGATCTGACAGGCTTACAGAGGCCTGTCTCTTTCTGTCGCCTTCATGGATAGGTACAGGTACTGTATCTGGTCACAGGAGCCAATTAGAATCGATCTATCCTTCTTGTCCAGACCATCAAAAGATGAAATCTTTAGTGTGGCCCAGTGGAATTCCATAGAGTGATGTCCCACCTGAAGGTTTGGGATAATCAGTGAGATAGACAGGTTGGCAAGTGATGCCTAACTGTTTAAGGAGGTAAAAACTAAAGCAGATTGTGAAATGCTCCAAAGGATCTCTCCAAACTGGGTGAATAGGCATCCAAATGGTAAATACAGTCTGTTGTAAAGTGATGCACGTTGAGGAATTCTCTTGTCCCAGTTTCTTTTATACACTGATGTCTTTCAGCTGTGTTTCACCATGGTTGGCAACTTTGTTTGCCAAACCACAATGATGGTTTCCTTCAAGACAGCCCTTCTCCCTCATCCTTTCTCCTCCTGCTTCAGATTAAGAGAGGGAATCATTGGGAAAGGGGCTGTTTGGCTGTGCCTAGCTGAGGCACCCTTCCTTCCTGGGGCAGGGTGGAAGAATAAGGCTGTGCTTATCTGGAATGTACAAGACAATTTGGCCAAGCCTAGCTAAAGCTCTGCTTCACATGTAGCCAGCCCGCTTAACATGGCAAAGGTGGCAGCTGAAATGTGGAGGCCTGGCTGTTGGTGGCTAACCAGAAAAAGGATGTTAAGATTGTGATGAATACGCAATGAAAATACTGATTCCCTGCGTGGCAGCTATGAAAACCACAAATTCTATTTTTATTTTGGTGTCATTAGAAAAGGGATTAAAATAAGTTTACTACAATTATAATGGTTTTACCCAAATCTGTAATGCAGCCATGTTTGGAATACTGTATATAATTCTGATTGCCACCAATATCAAAACAGATACTGCAGTGCTGGAAAAGTTGCATAAAAGTATAACCAAAATGCCCAGGGGGCTAGAGGAAAAGCTGCAAGATTTGAGGATTTTTGGTTTAGAAAAAAGACAACTAAAAGGATCGGGCATGATTGATTGACTTACGTGTGGTGTGGTGAGGAAGAAGTTGCTCCTTCCAACACACAAACCAGGGATCCAGTGAAACTGGGCGGTGGGAGACCTGGGGCCGGATAATTAACTTATAGAAACAATAGGGAAACCTTGTATGGAACTCCTCCTTGTGCTTTTGGTGTGATGGATTATGCTCAAAATAAGGTGGGGTTTTTCCTCTCTTTCACTAGCCTGGACATAATTATAGTGTTTTTCCTCTTTACACACAAATGTAAATAGTGGTATTTAAAAATACTTACTTTTAACCCCTTGTAAAATTAGAGTTGCCTGGAATAATTAAAAATATTCATGAAAGATAAAAACTGTTCAATGAAACGGTGTATAATTTAATCATGGGTATATGTAGTCAATTCTAGTGTCTGAAGTAATCACTTTTGTCTGTTATTTGCATTATACAATGTTTAATTATTACTGTGACAGACTGGTTCACAATAACCCTATTTCATTCCTTGCAAAAGTACGTACAGTCTGACTTGTAAAATTATGGTTACTTTGCAGTAAAATGTAGGAGTGGGAAAAAAGCCTAATCTTGGATTCAAGCCCTATGTTTAGTAAAACAACCAAAATCCAGGAGAACTTTAAATGAGCAATATTTTGCTGCCATCTCAGAACAGCTGATTTTAGAATAAATACTTAAACAACATGTGCTTTAGGTTATTTTAAAATGTATGTTAGTGTTAAACATTAAATAGAACATTCATGGATGGAAACTGATGTTTGGAGGAGAGGGCATTGTTATATAAACTAAAATAAAATTTATTACCCCTGTTAACGCTGCTGTAAGCTAATATATTTTGTTGCCTTTTTTTAAGAACAACAGGAGAAGTGGTGTCTGGAGTAGTAAATAAGGTGTTCAACCAGCCTAAAGCAAGAGCGAAAGAGCTAGGCATAGATATCTGTCTTATGTTTGTTGAAATTGAAAAAGGGGAAATAGTACAAGAAGAACTGCTTAAAGGCTTGGACAACAAGAACCCCAAGATCATAGTAGCATGTATAGAGACTCTGAGGAGAGCACTAAGGTAAGATAATTGGAAGAATTGTTGGGCATGCTGATCAAGGTAATGAATAGAATAAGATATTGCTAGCTATTTGTCCAATAAAATAATAGTTAGGAGAAAAATAATTTCCAGACTAAAATAACACTTCCAGTGCATTTTATTACTCCTCTTGCAGCATAGTGTGGTGCCAAGGAGAGAAATTGATATTAAACAGGTGTTTTTCCTTTACATGTGGTCTTTATTGTAGCAGAGATTTTCAGTGACTAATTTATGTAGATCAGCATTATCCGAACTGGAGTCGTGGAAAAGCCTGACCGGCAATTATCATTCTGCCACATAACTGTGTTGTATCCAAGCTGAGCTGTGCACAGGGATGCTCTGGGCACTTGTGTGTGTTGCCCAGCATCCCAGAAGGCTGCGCATCATGATGTCTGGGTCTTCCCAGAGCATCCCTGTGTACAGATCAGCTTGGACATGATTTGGTGGAACATAATCGCTCACGGTAGTGGGGGGTTGCTTTTATCAAACCTCAGACCAGTGTTTGGAGAGCCCTGATCTAGACCAACAGTCTCCAAACTGCAGCCCCCTGCATACCAAAAAAGCCATCCAGAGATGGTGCTTTATGTTCTGCACCACTGCCTCCTATCTTCCCAGCTGTTAACTCTCTGCTTCCTATTAGCATAACTATAACTATTTCCTGTAGCAAAAACTATGAGCTAGTTTTTCAAGCATTCAGACTTCCGACAGACTGCCTTAATGTTACTATAAGCTTGAATACTTATAGCGAGCTTTGTAAGGAAAAATCATTTTTGCCCTGGTAAAGTTCCAAACTATGTAAATGGGCATGGGGTGTGTGTGTACAGGGGCCATGGAAACAGGGTTCTCCCATATCTGTGGTTTTTTTATCTGTGTGGGGGGGCGCCTTTGGATTGGATCCATTTAATTGCAGATATGGTGACCTGCCTGAATGCGTATTATAAATTGTTCAACAGGAATGAGAGAATAGAAACCAAACCCTCTGTTTGGAAAAAACAATCCCATGGTATTCAGCGGGGCTATTCCCTATTAAGTGTTCCAGTTGTTCCCAAACTCCTATGAGGGAGTTGGGGATCACAAAAGTCCTTGTGATCCCCAGGATTGTGCTTCTGGCAGGGATAGGAGTTTCCCACCTATCTGTGCTAGCACCAGCCTCTGGGAATTGCGGGGAGCTTCATGGATGCCCCTGCAGGGCTCCTCAAGCCTCAGTGTGAACATCATGATCAGAAGCTACTTCCGGTTTTGCAGTAAAAACCTGGCAGTAGCTTCCAGTTGCAGTTGTTACACTGTTGAAGGCTTGGGGAACTCTGTGGAGGCATCAGCTGGACTCCCACTCCCCCCACCTGAGGCTGGCACTAGTGCAGGTAGATGGGAAACCCTCCCCATCCCTGGCAGCAGCACGATCCTGGGTTTGCGTTGCTGTCTTTCCTCCCTTTCCTTAAAGGGCCATGAGTCGGTGCTTCCTGGGCTGGTGGGTTGCAACCTACCACTTTGGGAAGCACTAGTTTAGACCTTTAGTTTGTACTTTCAGATTTTTATATAAACTAGAGCTTTGGTGTGAGCAACGTCAGCTGGATGAAAAATGTATTTGAAAACATTGCATGTACATGGAGATCCTCTAACAGTTGACATAATAAATAGCATGTATTTGTTTTCATTTCAGTGAATTTGGTTCAAAAATAATATCATTGAAGCCAATAATCAAAGTGTTGCCAAAACTCTTTGAGTCTCGTGAGAAGGCTGTTCGAGATGAAGCCAAACTTCTTGCAGTAGAGATCTATCGGTGGATAAGGGATGCTCTGAGACCTCCATTACAGAATATAAACTCTGTTCAGGTAAGATTTTGTATTCTGCTGCTTTTAGAAAGAGGTGGCTCATCACTCAGAATAGAATGTTTTCCTAGTTCTTTAGTTGGTCAAGTGCTTCTGCATTTTTTTGTTATGGTGAGAGCGCTTATGTTTCTCCCAGACTTCACATCGTGTTGGAAAGCAATATATCACCCTGTACTCTGAGACTGTGTGTCGTTTAAAGCTGGGTGAGAAAAATGGGAGGTTTTCTTAGACCTGATCTAACTCTTGAGAACCTCAAGTATCACTGAGCCTGTGAAAAATTGTACTCTAGTGGCATATTCAGAGTACGTTTATTGGGCACTCTTCCAGAGGGTAACCTTGGTGTTCTGTTGTAGTAAAAACAGCAGAGTTTTGTAGTACCTTAAATACTTCATTGTACTCAAGGTACAATTTATTTTAGCATACGCTTTCATGGAGTACAGTCCATGTCATTTGATGCCTCTGAGATGTGAACTGTAGTCTCAGAATTTTCCTGAAATAGATTGGTTAGCCTTTAAGGTAGGGGTTGGCAATCTTATTTGAGGCCAGATGCCATGCCTGCAAGTGGATAGCAAGCCACTGTGTAACAACACTACTTCCAGATGTTTGGTGATGACATCATGTCATAGCTAAAGTGCCAAGTTGCTAAGCTGTATGGAGCTCAGCTTGGAGGTGAGGGAATGGTGATGCTGAGCAGGTTGAGCAGCATGCAGCAGTCCAGTTCCTTGAAGTACCAGCCCTGTGTCACAGGGAAGGGGGTGGAGCACAGGTAGAGCAGGTTTGCTAGCACCAGGCTGACAATGGAGCGTGCTGTAGGTGCAATAGTCACCCCAGCATGTGCACGTTGCCCATGTGAATGACAGCACCACACTGAAAGACCCAGGAGGCTGCCTCTGACTTGTCCAGCACAGTACTCGTGTTGCATTCTATCATGGGTGTAGGCAGAGAAGCCTCCCACCCAATTTGCTTTGCACTGGATAGCAAATGGCAGAGCAGTCTGCCCACTCCTACAGAGTCCTGGTGCTGTTACCTCCGCTTCCCAAATAAAAGTGCCACCCATCACTCTACTGTGGGCTAAAGTCTGCAGGCAGGATGACTTTGGGAGACAGGCTGCATCTTGCCCCAGGGCTGTAGGTTGTCTACCCCAAGTAGCTATACACAAAGAAAATATTTATTGTAAATGCCTTTCTAATCTGTGCTTGCAAGGAATGCTTTTCACTGGAGAATAGTGCAAGAAGTGTAATCTGCTGTATATGTGTATTTGGACCAACATTTCTTCATCTTATGTGTTTTTAATTCACACATTCAGTTGAAGTTGTAGCATCTGTGCTATCTTATCACTTCTAGTTTATCTCTGTTAGTTGCCAGACACGATGTATAACTGATGTGTGATAACAGTTTCACGTAATGTTTGGTTGTGTGAAGTATAACTGCTCTATGTGCTCCATACTATGCCTTGGACTAGCCCAGCTTTTTAAACAATGCGTAGTGAGATGCCTTATGGTGCCAGAGTCTATTGTAAAGTTCCAAATTAAGATCAGTCTTTAGTATTCTCTGCAAATTAGTAAGATTTGTGGGACTAAATTAAATGAAAGCACAGCACCTAGCTGTCCTCAAGAGTACATCGGGTTGAACTGCAAGCAAACATTTGCAAGGCCTAAGGAACAATATTATTTCAATTGGGGAGAACATCACTGTTCCTGTATCAATAGCATAACATTTCATGATGTTCAGAATCTAATGATTACTTTGATTCTTGCAGTTAAAAGAATTGGAAGAAGAATGGGTCAAATTGCCATCATCGGCTCCCAAGCAGGTCAGATTTCTTCGTTCCCAGCAAGAGATGAAAGCAAAGTTTGAGCAGCAGCAGGCGGCTGGTGGGGATGCTGATGGAGGTAATTTTTGACCTGGAATTTCCCACGTGGGAGCCTTGTTGACATGGAGTCAGAGGAAACTGGCCATGAAAACCTAAGCAGATCTAAAACCTAGATCTAGATCTCCAGTATCTAGAGGATACTGTTTTTTTGTTTTGGTTTTTTGCATCATTAATCATTGTTTCATTACTTTTCACTTTATTACATGTATCAAATATTGACATAATTGGCGCATATCTAGTTATACCTGCTAATAGCGCTCTTTCTGCAGGAGGAGATGATAGTGACGAGGCTGCTCCACAAGTGGATGCTTATGAACTCCTGGAAGCTGTCGAAATTCTCTCCAAACTTCCTAAAGATTTCTATGACAAAATAGTAAGTGGTGGTTCCATACAAGTCCTTTTAACCTTTTTAAGTGTTTTGACCTTAAAACACTGTCCAATACTTCTATATTTCAGGAAGCCAAAAAATGGCAGGAGAGGAAAGAAGCTTTGGAAGCAGTAGAAGTACTGGTGAAAAATCCCAAATTGGAAGCTGGAGACTATGCAGACTTGGTGAAAGCCCTTAAGAAGGCAAGGATCTCTGTACCACTCAAATGAACCTTTCATATTCAATTTTGGGATGTTATTAGTGCATTTAAAAGCTGTTTATGGTAAAGTACAATGAAGGAGTGTGATCATGAAGTGTATTCATATTAAAGCTGATCATAAGAGATTATAATTTGTGTGAGAATAATAGCAAATGAACTTTAACAACTTTTAAGTGTAAGAGTTCTAAATGAACTACTTAAACATAGTGTTACAGTAGTATCAGATGGGAAGGAGTTATGGGGAAACATACAGTCTATGTATGCTTCCTTTTTTGTTTGCAGCTTGTCTTAGCTTAAACTGTATCAAGGCCTTTTGTGTTGAAGAATATAATTTTTTTCCAAAAGTCTTCAGAACAGTTTTATATGTATCAAAAGAAATGAGATAATAGTCCCCTGCCCTAAGAGGGCTCAAAGTTTTAAAATATTGCATGCATTCTATCCTGATACTGTAAAAATGTTATTGGATTATAACAATGATCTTCTGTTATAGGTTGTTGGAAAGGATACCAATGTCATGTTGGTTGCTTTGGCTGCCAAATGCCTAGCTGGACTGGCTACTGGACTCAGGAAGAAATTTGGACAGTATGCAGGTCATGTAAGTAGTAATCTACTTACTGTGTATCTTGCCACCCAGGATACAAAGCAAACCACCTGCTGATATGCCCTACATTTTTTCTTCCTATATTTGAAGACTTCCTTCTATTAAACCTTCTAAAATAAAACACAACAGGGCAGTAAGTAGTAGACTGATCTCTTTTGCTGAACCTGAACATGATTCGGGTGTTGTGATTGTGGGTCCCAGTGTTCCAGAAAGCTGGACTGAGAGAGCCTTTCATGGCAGAGTGTGAATGTATGGGTCTTCCTTGGCCCCAATCTTCTGTTTTCCCAAGCAAGTTGAGAAAAACAATACTTCAGCAAAGAACACATTGTAAATGTGAGATATTTTCTCTTTCCTGTATATATGGGACAGCTGAGAATGTCTTCGTGGCATTCATGTTCTCTCTCCCCCTCTTGCAGACTCTTCCCCTCTTGGAGCATAGAGAAACAAAATTCCATCTCTTTTGTGGTATTTAACACCTTGATCTTTGTATAGGTTGTCCCAACAATCCTAGAGAAGTTCAAGGAGAAAAAACCTCAGGTGGTGCAAGCTTTGCAAGAAGCCATTGATGCAATCTTCCTTACTGTAAGTGCATAGCTGCTAGTATTCTGAACAAGTTTACTGGACTCGTATGTAACCAAAGCTGACCACCTCTATTCAACTACCAGACCACATTACAAAACCTCAGTGAGGACATATTGGCTGTGATGGACAACAAGAATCCAACCATCAAGCAACAGACATCCCTCTTCATTGCAAGAAGTTTTCGTCACTGCACTCCTAACACTCTCTCCAAAAGCATGCTGAAACCCTTCTGTGCTGCTCTTCTCAAGGTAAGAAAAAAGCTGTGTGTTCTACAGTAGGCTGTATTCTTAGAATAACCAAGCCTGTGCATGAAAATAGCATGTAATAGTGGAGAGTATGCTGTCATAATTCTTGTGCTCAGCAAAATGTGGCAGAATTCTCATCCAGTCAGATAGGAGAGCAGGTAGTTTTCAACTCCAGGAAATGGGAAATTTATTTAAAAGGTTTCTATTCCGCCTTTTCCCACAATGAAGTGGACTCAAGGGGGCTTACAATAAATAGATAAAAACAATATTAAAACAGGATAAAAACAGATTAAAACAACCAGGATCACCAACATTAAAAACCATTTCATTAAAAAAAATGCCAGCCAACTCATTTAAACGCCTTCTGGAAAAAGGAAGGTCTTGAGGCCCCGCTGAAAGGTCTCAAGAGAGGGAGCTGTTTTTTAGTTCAAGGAGAAGGCAATTCCATAAACGAGGAGCCGCCACTGAGAAGGCCCTATTCCTAGCTGCCACCCCCTCATCTCTCCTGGTGGCGGCACAGTTAGAAGATGGGTAGGATTTTATGCAAGAAGGGTTCCCTCAAATATCCTGGACCTAAACCGTAAAGGCCTTTAAAAATCAAAACTAGCACTTTGAATTCAACCCTGAAATGAATTGGCAGCCAGTGTAGTTAAAGCAGCAGTGTAGTCAATGCAGCACTGAAGCAACAGTCCCACAGAGTTGAACCAACTTGTTCCAGTAACTATCCATGAGGTGATAGGCTTACTATTCTCACACCTTCAAAGGGTGTTAATGGCACTTATTACAATTGCCTTTTTTGTGCTCGGTATGTGCTGTGTGAACTGATAGGGATAAAAAAGTGAGTACTCAGAGCTGAGCTTGATACAAGTGAGAACACATATGTGTGTTCAAGTGACAAGTTTCTACTTCCCCTCAAAAGAATTGCTACCCATAGTACCTGCTGCTTGACTCCAGTGGGTAGGAAACTGTGGCTTCAAGAAATCTTTATCTCAGTTCTTCTAATATTTGTTCACAAGCCTTACAAAAAGAGCTTGTCTTCTCATACTTGTGTTGCAGTTCTTGCCTGTTACATTACCTGTATTTGCATTCAGTAATTGTGTTGCAAACTAGAAGAATGAAAATAAAGGTGTCCCCCGGTATCCATGTGGGATAGGTTCCTGCTGCTATCGCAGATACCCAGAACAGCAGATAGCAGAAACCCCTATTCAAATGATCTCTGCTGTGCATATGGTTTACCTCTCTTCATTGGCAATTGCTTGTAGACCGTGAGAACCTAGACTCATAGCTGCTAGAGGATTTCCTGTTAGTGAGAATGCTATCATTTCCTGTGGCATTCCTCTAGCAGCTGTGAATCTTCCCATTTGCTTCCTGTTCCAAAGCAAAAGGAAGAAAAAAAATCTCGCTTTTGCCAAGCTTTTGCAAATGGAGAAGTGAGTTGTGAGTGTTACCAGGGGGTGGGCTATTTGAGAACCATGTATATGGGACCCACTGATATGTGTGGATGCCTGTACCCAAAATTGCCTTTCTTTACTGCAATACTAAGTGATGAAATATTTCTCAAGGGAAAAGAGCTGTCTTTGTGCTTAGTAGAAATGTTCTGGTTTTATTGTTCATATTGTTGTTTTTGGCTACAGCATGTTAATGACTCTGCTCCTGAAGTTAGAGATGCTGCTTTTGAAGCCTTGGGTATTGCCCTGAAAGTGGCAGGTGAGAAAGCTGTGAACCCATTCCTAGCAGAAGTGGACAAACTGAAATTAGACCGGGTAAGCCTCACTGTGTTCGACACTGCAGTGGTCTGAAAGTTCCTTTTCTCAATACAGCAGTGTTGAGGGATGGCACCTGAATGGATTAGACCAGTGGTTCCCAAACGTTTTAGCAACAAGACCCACTTTTTAAAACGACATTCTTTTGGGACCCACCTAGCGTTAAAAATTCACTTTATCAGCCACTCAAGCCTCTGTTTTAATCCTTCTTACTGTGGTGATGGAGGAGAGAACTGCCTTCTGGAATTTGTATGGCTCTGTTTCGCTTTCCATAGGGCTCAATACATTTTCCTTGCCGACTTTCAGCTACTTAGTTTTGCAACCCACAACTTGGGAACCACTGGATTAGACTACTCACTTTTATGTCTTGCGTGTTTAAAGCTTCTTGCAGCCTTTAGTGGCCTGGTTATAGATTTCATGTTCTGTGTAAAAAAGAAGCATAAACAGTAAGCTTATATTTTTTAAAATGCATTGGTTGATGTATCATTAAACATGGAATTCATAACTGTCTTAGACTTGCTTTGAGATGTGGTTTGCCTGCCTTGAAGTAGAATTTGCAAGTTGAGACATTTATTTATAAGGATTTTGTATTTTGACAGTAGTGCAACATCCAAAGCTTGCAGGTGGTGTGTACTAAGGTTTGTTTGTTTTTGAGCTATAGTTACTAGAGCTATAGTAATGGCTTTACAGTGGAAATGTACTTTAATGTATTTGTTCTCCTGCCCACTAGATTAAAGAGTGTGCTGAAAAGGTAGAGCTGGCTGGTGGTAGTAAAACAAGTGGAGGAGCTGATCGAAGAGAGACCAGACCTATTTCTGGGAAGGCTCCAGCTCTTTCAGGGGCTGCAGGAGACAAAGATTCAAAAGATAATGTGGCTAAATCTGGTCCACAGAAAAAGGCACCTGCTGCTAAGGTAAGAGGAGCTGGTTTGTCTATGATATGAGCATTATAATGACCTAGTTGCATGTTTGTACTAAGATCTTCTAAAATGACTGAATTTTTTTTTTTGTATCTCATTTAGAGTGGAGGATGTGTTTGTTACTTCCATCTAGCACCCACATCCCTGATACAGAAGTCAGGGATGCCATCTTGGGATAGGCATACTTTGACTTTCATCCACTTTCATTGCTTTGCTCTTTCAACTGCTTTTAATTATAATTTCAAATTTTGGTCTCATGCTTTCCTCTTTTGTTATATTCATCCAACCTACCATGATGATCATAGATGTTCTTATATATTTTTTTTATTTCTGTTTAGGCTTCACATACATTTGCATGTGTTATTAGTGAGCTATTTGTTTTTCACTGGCCAAAATAAGTTTGCAAGCTAAATATGATTATGCTTCAAAATTTATCAATTTTTTATTTTCATCCATGTTCTGGTCCCAAAACTAGATGAACATGCAAATTATCTCTGAATACTACTTCCTGTTTTAAGAATAAAACTTTGTTTTAAAACTCTACAGATGCTGACCCTTGGGCCTTTTAATAAAAAATCTACATTACTCCTGATAGATCATATTCTCTGCCAAAACATCTGCGACAAACACATTCTAGAATAAATTTTAATTTACCTACTATGTGTTAAGTGAATGACGGAAGACTTGATTACATTTCAAAAGAAGTAGTAAATAATGCAAAATTTTTCTTTTCCCTGGTGGAGTATAGGTTTGAGGAAATTGGAAGCATACAGTAGAGCATTTATAAACCAGATCCCAAGTTCTGGTTTAATACTGAGGTTTAAAAAATGCTCTTGGGATACCTGTCTTTTGGATTAAGGCAGCTCTGAATACGAGAACACCTTTGTTTATCCTCTTCTCAGTTCTCATCAATGCTCTCATCCTCTTCTTAAAGACTATCTAAAATGCAGCAATGCTTACATCTTTCCTATTCATCCCATTGCACTCTGCTGTAAGAAGCAAATTGTTCCATTTACATTTATAAATGGTCACTTATGGAAACCATTGTAAATCAAGATGCATTTGTCATGGTTAAAACTTAAGCTGCAATCTAAGTTTGCTTAAATCAGTTTAGAACTTTGACTTGAGAGGCTTATTGTGCTGCTTTCTTCCTACTTAGGCTGGTGGCCCACCCAAGAAAGGCAAACAAGGTGCAGCTGGTGGGGTAGGAAGTGCTGGAGCAAAAGGCAAGAAAGGACCTGATGTAAAGGAGATATTTGAGCCAGAACTCTCGGTAGGCACTACAGTCTGTGTGGAATCTAATGTAAAATGCTATGTTTTCACATCTCTGTGTTTACATCAAAACAATGGCATTCAAATTACTGGAGATGGTTTTCCATTTTAATATCTGGTGGGAAGAGAGAGTGCCGGGTCATTCTGTTATGGGTGGGATTTTGATAGGCACAAAATGTTGTCTGAATCCAGCTTTCAATCTCTGTTCCTTTTGAAGCTTGCTGTTAAACAGCAACTTAAATCTGGTGCAGCAGTTGGTTTATGAACATGTCCAGGGTGGGATGGGGTGAATGGATGGAGGAAGCGCACTTAGATGTGGACAGAAACAGCCAGAATAGGAGTCAAATGCCTAGCTACAAAACATAATTCTTCAGGTTCTGTTGAATCTTGCTTGTGTGAACATTTTGGATGTTCACTGTTTTGAAGAGAACTTGGTCTGTGATTGTAAGTTTGATTTAATTTACAAATCAGTGTTGCAGATACAAGCCTAAAATCTTTGCATTATCTAAAGCACTCTGAGTGTTCTACTGTGTTAACAATTATACCATCTTATGTACATATGATGGGACGTGGTGGCGCAGTGGGTTAAACCACTGCTGCTGGGCTTTCCGACCGGAAGGTTGGGAGTTCAAGACTGCGCAACAGAGTGAGCTCCCGTTGCTTGTCCCAGCTCCTGCCAACCTAGCAGTTCAAAAGCACGTAAAAATGCAAGTAGATAAATAGGGACCACTTCGGTGGGAAGGTAACAACATTCCGTGCACTACAGCGTATAGTCATGCCGGCCACATGACCACGGAAGCTTGTCCTCGGACAAAACGCCGACTCTACAGGCTTTGAAACGGAAATGAGCACCGCCCCCTACAGTCGGTCACGACTAGACCATTCGGTCGTGGGAAAACCTTTACCTTTATGTACATATGGCATTGCATCTTTTTTTCTTTTTAAGTTCTTTTTAAGGTGTGTGAATTAACTTGTTCCAGAAACCTTTAATATGCACAGAATATAAGAGCAGGCTTTTTTTCTTCTGATATAGATAGAAGTATGTGAAGAGAAGGCTTCAGCTGTCCTCCCAGCTGCTTGTATACAGCAGCTGGACAGTGGCAACTGGAAAGAGAGACTCGCTTGCATGGAAGAATTTCAAAAGGTAATTGTAAAAGCATGATGCTGGAAGATAGTATGAGACAGACATAGTCTTATAATTATAGAAGACTTATTTGAAGCTTCTGCAAAGAACTTTGGGATGCTTTGAAGCAGTGTGAGATGCAGGAAGCATCTGTGGATTGCCAGATTGTCCTATCCTTTAATAAATGCTGAGTTTTTTTGCTGCTATCAAAACAGTGCTCAAATTACCGGGGCGGGAGAGGGGGGCAGGGAGAAGCGACAGTTTCCACAAAATTTTTTTATCAAGCCCCATTAACTACTGTTTTAGAAAGGCATAGGGTAGTTGTAATGCTAAAATTTCAGGGGTTGGGAGATCTTATATATTTCATTATGGGACTTCCCCATGCCCCATTATTTTTTCTCCCATAATGTAAGCACTGGTAAACACCCTTTGGAAAACATATGCTCATTTTTTAAAAATTAAAGGAAAAGCACACTCTGTTTGGGGCTTGCCCTGTTACATTTTCATTAATGTAACGCAGCAGAAAAAGTAAACACAAACCTGGAGTAGGATTCAAAAGTGCAAGTACAGAAGCTTTCTAGCATAAGAGTACCAGTAGAAAGTTAATTACATTGGGTATAAGATTATTTCCTTCTAAACTGACAAAAAATAAATGAATGGCATTTTTATTAAGAGATAATAGGTTCTTTGCATGGTAACTGGGCCTACAGATTTTCTGCAATTTGAAAACCTGTCCAGAGATGAGTTACAGGCCCTAATTCATCTACAGTTAAAATCATGAGAAGTGCTTTGCTTTTTCTGGAGTTAATGATGTTCCTTGCATTAACCTTTAAGGCTGTTGAACTGATGGATAGAACGGAAATGCCTTGCCAGGCTTTAGTAAGGATGTTGGCCAAGAAGCCTGGATGGAAGGAGACCAATTTTCAGGTATAGTAGTAATCTGTTCTTCTGGTATTAAAACAATTTGCAATATAGTACTAACTACTGTAAATCTTATCAGCTGAGTAACTTTGGAGCTTGTTGAGTCACAAAGGTTTAATTTTTGGCACTAGTGGCACAATACTATGCATGTCTACTCAGAAGTGGACACACATAGGATTGTACAGCAGATGATGCTGTGTTCCATACCAGATGAACTCACCTTAAACTGTTCAGTTAGTTGTCCTGTTACTGAGGCTGGAACATGTTCTAGAACATCTCTCTCAACCCTGTAAGAGAGCCAGGATGGTGGTATGGTTCTGGAATTGGACTTAGACCTGGCGATCCAGGTTCAAATCCCTGCTCAGCTATGAAGCTTCCTGGTTGACCTTGGACCAGTCACACTCAGCCTCATCTACCTCACAGGGTTGTTGTGAGGTCAAAAAGGAGGGAAGGAACTATGTTCAACATCCGGAGTTCCTTGGAGGAAGGGCTGTATAAAAATGTGAAAAATAAATAAAAGCAGTAATGTTGCTGTCATCTGTAAAGTATTCAAACTTGCCCCTGAAGAAAAATGCTGAAAATTGTTTGTGTACTGCATTGGTCCAGTACCTTAGATCTGGGAATGCATATTAAAATGGTAAATCAGAATCGCGAGCAAAATTTTGTGAGGCTTAAGCCTGTAAGATTGTGGTTCTGTGCGTTCTCCACAATACCATTGAACTCCATTCAATGGTAATTCAATGGTTCAAGCTCCATTGAACACTGTGGCACTTCTTCTTCTACAACCTTGACAGTGTTCTAGTGTTATGGCAGTTGATAACGTTAGTTGGTACTAAAGTGGCGGCGTTTATCTTTTAAAGGTGATGCAGATAAAGCTTCGTATAGTTGCCTTGGTTGCTCAAAAGGGAACCTTCTCCAAAACATCAGCACAAATTGTGCTGGATGGTCTTGTAGATAAGATTGGTGACGTGAAATGTGGAAACAATGCAAAAGAAGCACTGACAGCAATAGCAGAGGCCTGTCAGTTGCCCTGGACTGCTGAACAGGTATGTGAAAAGCTTCCTATAAAAGTACAATTATACTCGTGTATAAGTAAAAAAAAAAATTATGCCTTAAAATTGACCTGGAAAGCTTGGCTCAATTTATACACAGGTTAATATGGTAAAAGCAGGGATTTGCATGGTAGGCAGAGCAAGACTCTTATGCCTCTGGTGGAGCAAGTCAGGTTGTAGCACCTGACCAAGCTAGGGGAAAAATGTTTCTGCTCAAAATAATCTAGGTGGATTTTGCCCTGCATGAATTTATGAAGCTTCTTGCCTAAGCATTAATGCATATTCTATGCATAGTACAGCCATTTAAGCAGCATTTGCCACATAGGCCTCTCAAACATTTTTAGGGCCACAATGTTGTCCATTTCCACATTCATTTGCCATTACAAATTGGACAAATATGCCTTATTGGACACTGCATATAGACATAAGTGTTTCAGCAGGTGGTGCATGCATGGATCATCCATGAGAAGAGCCTTCCATATAGCTTTCACTGCTTTTGGACATCCTGTTTAAGGAAGCCATCCTCCATTGCCAGAGAGCAAATGTTGGATTTACCACTACCCTAGGTGGAGGGTATCCTGGCTCCATCTCTTCTGATAGGAATGGAGGAGTATGTGAACATCTTTTGTTCATTTACTGCCTTGAAACTAACACAGAAAAGATCTTGTTCATCTTATAACTATAGCCTGCTATGGCTACTTTGCTGTGATTGAGAACTTTATCCCTTTATCATTCTGCTGCTTTTGCAAGCAAAGTTTCAATAGGCATCAGTCACCCTGTGCCTGTTGCCAGGCTCACAAATCTGGAATTGTGTGGACAGTAGGTTTAATGTCCATCAAGAAACAAGTAGGGAGCACATCCTGTGCAGGAATATCCTCTGTCCCCTACCAAGCACGAATGTGCCATAATCAGTCCAATATTGGGCTAGGTGGGTCCTAGCTGCATTTTTTTAAAGCAGTAAAGTTCATGGAAGTCAATATCATGCTATATGACAAGAGGCTAGATTTCACTGCAGTAATTTTGGCTTGTCTGTACATTCTTGATGTTCAGGAGTTGTGAAGAGAGGATAAATCTTCCATTTTCATTTTAGGTGATGTCAATGGCCTTCTCTCAGAAGAATCCAAAGAACCAATCAGAAACATTGAATTGGCTCTCAAACGCAATTAAAGAGTTTGGGTTTGCAGGGTAAGTATCAAGCAGTTGCTGTAAGTGAATATAATATGAGCTATGCTGCTCATGCATCACTGGGTTGTATCATCATTCAGTGACTATAGTGTACTTGGTGTACACACACCAAGTGTGTACTTGGTGTACACACACCAAGTGATGGTGTGTGTACAAAAGAGCCATTACACATCAAACACCATGGACAGCTCATTTCGTTTGTCACCACCTCAGGCACACTAGGTATCCTGGCTTACAGTACTGTGGTTAGAATAAAGTAGGACTTACTGGGCTGATGAGCAATTTGGCAGTAACCAATCCCCATTTATTGGAAACTGCAAAAGGTCTTAGTAAACTTTAGGGTTTTGTGTGAAGCCAAAGAACTGACACATGAATCCAAAAGTATTAATGAGGGGCAATAGTGGTAAAGGGATGATTCCGAAAGGTTGCTGGAAGTAAGTCATAAGCTGCAAATATATTTCTTCTGCCTCTGTCTGATTTCTGACAGTGATAGAAAAGTAATGACTTGGTTTGTAAATATTTCCATTCTGAGAGAAAGTTGGCAGTGGAAGTCTGTAATAGGGTTAGATATTGTATTTTTGCCCTGAATGGCATTCTGTCCTTGTTTATGGACTGTTGTGTTGTCCTTCACTGATTGAATGGAACTTGCATTTGGTGTTTGGTTTCAAAACAGAACAAGGGAATGCTTCAATGGTCAGAGTGGGGGGGTGTCCAGTATAACAGAAGCAAAATGCAAGTAAAGGGTATTTGCATTCCTTAGCTAGGGTGCGTGGCATCTGTGTCTAAAGGCTTAATACAGTACATAGAGCCCATTCACACACAGTTTTTCTCTTTCCACAACACTTCTGTACAATGTGCTGTGTGATTGGCAAGGAAACATCAAATTATCCGTTCCAGGAAAGTGAAACCTGTTCAGGCTCCCAACAAGTTATTTCTGTATTGGTGACATTTGCACAGAAAGCCTGTTTTGAAAATACAGTAGGTAAAACTCATTGAATGGAATGGGACCTGAGATGAAAACCCTGACAGTCTTTGCAGAAAGGGCCATGTTGAAATCAGCTCAAAAACAAGAGCGTAACACATCAGCAGTAAAATCAGAGTGCAGGTAATAATAATTCAGACTGAAGGTTCACTTAAAATGGATAGCCTTCTGTAATTTACAAAATGCAAGGAAGGTGCTAGGCAGTCCCCCTGAGGGAGGGAGTTCCAAAAACTAGGTGCCACTGAGGATGCCCTGCCCTGTGTACCCACCAATGATGCTTCAAATTAATGATTGCTAAAAGAGGGACGCAGAGCTTCCCTAGCCACGCTCGAAGGACAGGTTGCATCCTGGGAAGGAGGAGGCACTCCTTATAGAAAGTACTGCATGATATGGCCTAGTCTTCCTCTCATGTCATATTCCTTTGTCCAAGGATGTTTTTGTGCAGAAGAAAATGCAGTTACTTCTGGAGTGGCACAGCCAAGACAAAGTTTACCATCTTGGTAAACACTAGAATTAAAGATAGATCTATGCGTTTTGAGATCAGGCTGTCTAAGGTTATTTCCATCCTCTCGGCCAGGGGTAGGCGGAATTCTGTCAGATGGAATGTCTTCAGTTTATACGGAGTTCAGTAGTTGCCTCATAACAAATGTATAAAAAAAGTCACTGTTCCATGTTTCGATGCTGCTTATGGTGTTTCTGTTGCTGGAATATGCTCAACAAACTTGTCCTTTTTCCCCCCCTCTCAGATTGAATGTAAAGGCTTTCATCAGCAATGTTAAGACTGCTCTTGCGGCTACCAATCCCGTGAGTAAATCTTTCTTCAAGCTAAAATGTTGATGCTATTGGAGTAATTTTGAAATTAAACTTCTTTTTCCTGTTAACAGGCTGTAAGAACATCTGCCATTACCTTATTAGGTGTCATGTATCTCTATGTTGGCCCTTCTTTGCGGATGTTCTTTGAAGATGAGAAGCCTGCTCTTCTTTCCCAAATTGATGCAGAGTTTGAAAAAGTAAGCTGCTTTCTTCTAGGTTTATTCTTGATGAGTGCTCATTTGCATTGGCTCAAGCACTTGAACAGCTTTGTCTTTGTAAAGATTATTAAAAATGTTCAAAATAAATTGCTCCAGAAGGTAGATTAATATTTTAAGTTGTAACTTCTTTTGAGATGCTGTAAATACAACTTTGAATATCCATAGTTGTTACAGAAAATAGATAAAGAATTAAGATTAAAATAAAATCAAAATTGAACAGTGGCAAATCATTGAAGTGAAAATGCCACGACAGAGTTTTCAGCACATGTATGACTTTTTAAGGCGCATTTTTGGAAGTAGCATTTCCTCTGATTTCTTTTCATGGTGGCCTTCATGGATGTGGTTCTTAAATAATTTACAACCATGTACAAAATCATGAACCAAATTGCAGACCTACCCAGTTAATATTGACACAAACCTCCCAAATTACAATCTCTCACCTGACATGCACATACGTTTCAGATGCAAGGACAGACACCTCCTGCTCCAACTCGAGGCAATTCTAGGCATACTGTTGGCAGTGGGGATGATGGTGAAGATGGAGAAGAACAGGAGGATTCCGGAAATGATGTTGTTGATCTTTTGCCGAGATCTGATATCAGGTTTGTGTTCAGTTAGGCCTGCTAGAAAACCAACTATTTTTTTCTATCTTTTAAGACTCGTAGATATGTATTAGAATTATTTGTCTGTGAGGTGTGGACAAATTTATATTTATTAATCTGTAACATACAGATGAAACAGTTTTATTTTTAGTTCAAAGAAACTGGAATGTACAGACTGAAGTTGAAGTACTGACTCTGCTCTCTCTTTAGTGATAAGATCACATCTGAATTGGTATCTAAGATTGGTGATAAAAACTGGAAAATCCGAAAGGAAGGTCTTGATGAAGTGACAAGCATAATTAATGAAGCCAAATTCATACAGCCAAACATAGGTGAACTTGCACCTGCATTGAAGAATCGCCTTAATGACTCCAATAAAATTCTGGTATGCTATTTGTGCATAATTTGGAAGTAAACTTGTTGCAGTCAGTAACCTCCAAGTCCCTGCTTCTTTTAAATCTTGAAAGCAGAATTTAAAGTGAGCTATCATCCAATATGTCAGCTATGCCATTTAATCTTCTACAACAAGGAAATCTAGATTTTTACATTTGCCAGCTTCTCTGTTATATAGCTCTTCTTATTTATTTATTTTATTTATTTATTGAATTTATATCCCGCCTTTTTGCCCGAAGGCACTCAAGGCGGCATTACAATAAAAAAGCAGTAAAAACAAAGTTTACATTAAAAAACAATTAAAAACAATGTTAAAATACAATTAAAAATTTAAAAACAGCAAGCAACAAACCCCGTGGATCATAAGATTAATAAGGTTAAAGAGATATAGCCTGTCAACAGTTAAAAGCTTTTTGAAATAAAAAGGTCTTCAGCCCCTGCCGAAATGTTAACAAAGAGGGGGAAGTTCTCAGTTCGAAGGGGAGGGTATTCCAAAGTTGGGGGACCACTACCGAGAAGGCCCTCTTCCTGGCCGCCACCCCTCTCACCTCTCCTGGTGGCGGCACATTCAAAAGCGCCCCCCCCCAGATGATCTGAGAGTACGGGTAGGATTATATGGAAGAAGGCACATAAATGGAGAAAATCGTACAACTATAAATACTCTGTGCACCTCTGAGAACGTACTCTGTTGCTTTCAAAGCAAAGGAAATGTGCGCTACCACAGAAAGCACAACAAGAGCACAATCAGGCTTTGTTAATCTCATTGTCTCATATGCTCTGAAGTACAGCTGGGTGGATTTCATAATGGTGCTTCTATTTCTCCTGAAAGCCCATTAGAGATTATCATGGTCTTATGACAAATGAAAACAAATGGAAATCTTAAATTGGTATACTAGTTTAAAGGTCCATAAAATGAATATGGTTTAATACATATGTATACACAATAGTGTATCATACTGTATAGGTACACTTAATGACAAGGAGATGGAATTATTAATCTATGTAGAAACATACTGTAGGTTTTTGTAGCAGTTAAAACCTGTGTATAATCAACTAATTAGCATCATACAGAAGGAATGATATCCTGATGCAATCCTCAGCAGGCCAAGCCTACATTGGTCACTGTAGACTTCATGAGAGGAGCTTTGCAACACAACTGAATCTCTTCCTTTGAATCCCTGCTGCTTCTTTCTTATCAGACCACTTTGATTTCTTTTCAGCGTTAGATAAGTGGAATTGGGTGCCAATTTCTTAATTGACAATAGTTAAAGTTCAAGAATGAATTCAATATATTTGATTAAATTCAATATTGGATTCTTTCACATTTAACTTCCGAATTCTCAAGCTTTTTAGAGGATCTAGAGGATGCTGCCTAATTTATAAATGCTGATTGGGTAATGTTGCTTTCCCCATCCCCAAGTACCAGCTTGTTTAAGCCTTGATGAGCCTAATCTACCCTGTCAGTTTCGCGAACCACCAAAAATTGGGTCACAACCTGGATCCTAGACCAGTGATGGTGAACTTATAACACGCGTGTCAAAGGTGACACTCCACAATGTTTGGGGTGACACACCAGCGTTCACCAACAGCTGACAAAAACTGAGTTTGTTTTACTCATTTTTCATTTGTGTAATTATTTGATGTTCCTTTATATAATACACAGCACAACACATGATTGGACTGTATTTTTTGTTTATATAAATGAATATAAAGAATTTTCTCTTTTGTTTGGGTGGGGCGGGGGTTGACATACCAGCAGAGTCAAGTTAAGCGCTTTCCAAAGTTTTGACACACTGAGCCAAAAAGGTTAGCCATCACGGTCCTAGACCCATGTGGTCTTCTCTCCTCCTGCACACCAGCGTGTGCTCCAAATAAGGTAAAACACGGAGATGGGGAAAATGTTTTCTGCCGTGGGCTGTGCGCCCTAACAGCCAACACCCTACTCCAAGCGAAAGAGGGCCAGACTTTGAGTAGCCATTGAAACAGCTGACCCTACCTTGTGTGAGTACGGGGGCCTTCCCAGATAGTTTGGAATGTTTGCCCTTCCTCTGCTAGGAACAAGAATTCACCTGGCAACTAAAATGCCTGTTTTTTTGCCCCATTGGCCCACTTAACTAAGAGGCAGACAAAATAGCAGGATGAGGATAACTTGATGTGGTGTTTTTTTAGTTGCCTAACAAGGTACCATCAAGTCAGCCTCAGATTTATAGGTTCAAAATTCTCCTGCAAAGCTTGTTTCAAAGAGACCACATTGTTATGGATCATATAACCCTAGATTCCTCAGGTCCTGCACCTGCCTGTCTATGTCCTTCTTGTAGCCATCCAGGTAGAAAAACATTACAGAGAATGGACCAAAGCTGGAGATGCTGGTCCCATCTCTTTAAAATCTAAGTTTCTTAGCGACCAGTTTTCTGTTTCTCCAGAGTTTTAGAGCTAGGCAAGTTGTGAGTAGTAACATGTGCTGGGGCTGACTAGTCATATCTTGGCTAAATAAGCATCTAAATGTAGAATCTCAAAAGGGTGGGTTGATTACATTGAATGCACAAACTTGCTGTGTGTGAAATCGGTTTGAGACACAGGCAATTGCACGTATGCATACATTAGGTCTTGCTGCTTTATGAACCCTTAAAGTAAAGGTGGAGCACTGTAAATTGATAGTAGTATGTCAGGCAGGCCAAGATCATTGCACTTCACTACTGAAACAGAACATAGGTGAATGTAATCAAAGTTAAATTTTCATTTTGTTTCCCATTCAGGTACAACAAACACTGAGCATCCTCCAGCAACTGGCAACTGCTATGGGCACAAATACCAAGCAGCATGTGAAAAATCTGGGAATTCCCATCATCTCAATCCTTGGAGACAGTAAGGTAAATTTTCATAGCCTTTAGGAATGTTGGCTGTCACATATGCTATCTGTTGTTAACTGTGCATTTGATAAAAGTGCATTGTAAATTCAGTGGTGCCCCATTTGGTAGGCTTCTCAGTAGGAAGATCAGCTTCCTACTCTGTACTTCCTGCCTTGCAGTGGTCTTGGATTCAGGGATTCTTTCCAGTCACCCTTCAAGAGGTTCTTTTTGAAGAAAGATGTGGTGGGGAGTGGGTAGGAGGCACCACCTACTTCCTCTGCTAAACTTCCATTTCTTGATTTGCTCCCCTGCATTTGTTTAGTATTCAGAACAATTCTTTTGAGAAACCATATTGAATACAAGCAATACTGGCTGTACTGCTGTTCCTATTAGGGGTGGTATTCTGATTGCAATTGCTGTGCACCAAAACAGGCCCAGATAGACCACTGGAGTGGATTCTTGCATACTGGTAGGACTCCCCAGTGTTGCAGTGTCTAGGAAGATCTTTGTCTCCTTAAAGGCATTATTTTCACCCAATTCTCCTTTCCTTTTCAACTGTATAGGCAAATGTCCTTGCACATTTAAGATACCAGCATACAAAAACAAGCATCTGTGCAAATTACTTGTAGGATCAGGAGCCAGATGCAGTCTAATGGTTAGACAAAGGAATTAACGGCATAATGCTTTGCAGAAGTGCCCATGAATTTATTGTATGGCCTTAAGTTGGCACATGAGATATTCCTCAAAACCTATGCTACCTTTTGAGATAGCAAATTTAGAGTGTTTTCTGGTACTGAACTGAAACGGGAAATGTGTACTTGGAAAAAGACCCGAGTCATACATATCCCTCCTGAGGATTATCATGTGCTAATCTTTGTGTGTATCAGAGCAATGTACGAGCAGCTTCCCTTGCAACTGTGAATGCCTGGACAGAACAGACAGGGATGAAAGAGTGGTTGGAAGGAGAAGACCTGTCTGAAGAGCTCAAGAAAGAGAACCCTTTCCTAAGGCAAGAGGTAAGGATGATACCATATAAATGAGCTGTGCTTTTATCAGTTTGTAAAGATGAGCGGATTAGTTAAACATCACAAGGTTGAACTGTGGATAAGAATCCTTGTACCATTGTGAAACTGGGCTCTTTTGTTTACTGTAACCTCCAAAGCTATTCCCATTTGGTGTTTCAAAAGCTGCAAATTACTGTCTTATGAAGCACTAATTCTAGTGCAAATGAGTGAATTTCCAAAATATTGACCAGTGCCAGTCACTATTGATTTCACCTTTTAGGTTCTCTACCAGCCTATCCAATTGTGTAGGATCTGTGGGTGTTCTGAGCTGGAACATTGAGCTGGTGTGGGTGCTGCAACATTGCATCTAGCCTTTCTTTTGCTTAAGGATTTTCTCTGGTTGTTGCCAACCAGTGATCCAGGCATTGCTTTGCTTTGCTTCTTGTTCACTGAGGCAGTATCTCGATAAGAAGATACATAAGGAATGTTTTTCTTTCAGCTTTTAGGTTGGTTGGCTGAGAAGTTGCCCACTCTCCGCAATGTCCCATCAGACTTGGTTTTATGTGTGCCGCACCTGTACTCTTGCCTGGAAGACCGAAATGGTGATGTCCGTAAAAAGGCGCAGGATGCCTTGCCGTTTTTTATGATGCATCTCGGGTTTGAGAAGATGGCCAAAGCCACTGGCAAGCTCAAGGTACTGCAAACAGTAAACTTTTTTTCTCTAGTTTGTCATCCAAGGATAAATTAAGTGTAGCTTGGGGGGGGAGAGAAAAGTAGCTGCAAATCACTTTCTAGGCAGCTCTCGGCAATATGGAACTTAAGGATGATAACTTAAATTCTGAGGATTATAAACACGGAAGTGTTTTGTAAAAAGCTTTTTCATATTGGGTAAAATACAGTAAATATTAGCTGCTGCACTTATTATTCAGAACTTGAAACACCATCTCTTTCCTAATATCATCTAATACACCGATGATTTTTGACCACTGTGCCACAGCACATTGGTGTGCCGCAAATGTGGCTATTTTGCAAATGTGGCCACAGTAGTAGGTGTGTCACGAGGGTTTGGAGAAGGGTCATTTGTTAAGGACCACTGTGGAGGGGTGAGTTCCCCACCAGCAGTACTGTTGACAATTATAAATGCCTTCTCAATGTGCCCTGAGATGAGAGAGGTTGAAAATCATTTATCTACACCGAAAATAGCTTTTCAAAATAGGAAATTGCAAAGTAGGAGAAATATGGCATCTACTTAGCTTGTTATTTTGGTATTGGTGGATTTTGGTATTGGTGCCTAATGCTCTTATTCTTGCTCTCCAGCCAGCTTCTAAAGACCAAGTACTGACCATGCTTGAAAAAGCCAAAGCCAATATGCCCGCCAAACCTGCTCCACCTACAAAGGCATCTTCCAGAGCAGTAGGGGCAGATCCAACCAAATGTCAATCGGGTAAATTTTCTTCATACTACCAGCCCTCTTTTGTTTTGGAAAAGCTTTGTCTATTTAAAGAAGAATTGAGTCTGTCTACACAGACACAGTCACGCCATAGCATGGTGGTGCTGTGGGTTAAACCGCTGTTGCTGAGCTTTCTGACCAGAAGGTTGGGAGTTCAAGACCATGTGAGAACTTCCGTTGCTTGTCCCAGCTCCTGCCAACCTAGCAGTTCAAAAGCACCTAAAAATACAAGTAGATAAATAGGGACCACTTCGGTGGCAAGGTAATGGTGTTCCATGCACTTCGGCGTATAGTCATGCTGGCCACATGACCACGGAAGCTTGTCCTCGGACAAACGCCGGCTCTACAGGCTTAGAAACGAAGATGAGCACCACCCCCTGCAGTTGGTCACAACTAGATCATTCTGCCGTGGGGAAACCTTTACCTCTAAATTTACAATTACAAGTGGAGTCACAGCAGATTTGGTGGATTGCAAGCAATAATATCCAGCCGAAATATCTTTGATTAGTACAGTAGTAGGGTAACAATCTCAAAAGGAAAGCCTGGAATCAAAAAATAATCTTACGATCATTATGTGCTACCAGGCAAAGATACAAGCTTTTTAAAAGTACCTGTTGCATGATTAGAACTGCTTTCACACTTAGCACTTGTTTCAGATCTAATAAAATAGAAAATGTGTGTTTATGTAGCATAACAGTCTTCAAAGTTGAGAATGGGACCTACCCAAGCCTGTAATGTGAGACCCTCCCCTTCAGGACCCCAAACACCCATTGGCAAAGGTCCTCCTTTTCATCTTTTTGCCCTGCCAGATGATGGCTAATCAGCATGCACTGCAACCACATTATTTTGCTTCTTTCCTTCCAGACCAATTGGAAGGAAAGGAGGGTCAGGGCATGACAATCTATAGTCGGTTTTGAAACGTGAGGAGAGTGGAAATGAGAAAAGGGGCAGAAGGCATTCTGCAAAATGAGACAACAGGTGGATCAGAGGGAATCTGAAAGGATCCACTAAAAAATGGGCGACTTGGTCAAAACATACCTTCTCTGATGGGATTTGTGTCATATTGAACCTGTAACTCTGGCTGCTGTATAAACTTCCGAACAAAACCTCGGAACAAAATGACAGCATTAGCACTGCTTCTGGGCCCACCTGAGAAGCTGCCCTATATTCAGTGGGATCATTGATTCATCTAATTCAGTATTGTCAGGTTTGCCAAGGTTACAAGCAGATGTTTTCCTGTGCCCTAACTGGAGATTTCAGGGATTGAATCTGGGACCTTCTTCATGCAAAACATGCCTTCTACTACTGAGCCACAGTCACCTCCCCAAACATGGGGTCAGGATCCACCAGTTGAAGGCCACTGTCCTAGCATAAACATGCTTCCAGCATGTAGTCTTCAAACAAATTTGCCCCAGGGGTCTTCCCAGTACATGTGCAGTTTACAGGAGAAATACAGAATTCATGTAGTGTTGATTGTTGTGGGTTCAGCTGTATGAACAAGCTCTTTCCTTCTTAACAAGATTAATAAAAGCTTAACTTGGGCCAAGATCCAAAGAACTGCTTTTTAGGTGTGCCCAAAGACTGGAGCATGCCTTGAAGGGGAAAAAAGAGTTGTAAGTCCTTTGGACAGCAGGCTTTTTTTCTGTATCAGAAATTGGTTTTTGGAAGGCATTTCAGTTTCAAAAGCAGTTTGCAACAGGCATCTGTTAGCGAAACTCGAGCCCAATATGCCATGCTAGTTGCCCATTTCTTTTGATCTCAGACTTACATAGCTTTTTAGTTACACTATTTCATTTCTTGTTTCTAAGGTTCTGGAGAAGATTTTGCGTCTAGCACAGTGGAGACCAAGCCTGATGCCAAAAAGGCCAAAGCAGGAGCATCTGCTGCTAAAAGCAAGGTACAGTTTACTTGCACGAAGGAAGTGGTTGATAGAATTCATGTACTCTAAAGAGTAATTGTGCCAAGTTTTGGAATGCCCCATCATGCCCTCTTACCTCCAGGGAGTGTTACAGGTGACAATGGACTCTATCCTATAAGTTGGTGAATGTTATACCAGAAAATGACAGTACAGTGGGCCCCCGTTATCTGTAGGGGTTCTGTTTCAGTAACCCCCGCAGATAAAGAACACAACAGTTATTCAGATCTGCAGTTTTTGGGGTGGGGGCATTCTCCAAACCTGACCTGAATGAATGAATCAGAATGAAGCCCAGAACCAAATAAGGTGACTTCTGGTTTTTGTTGAAAACCAGAAGTTGCCTTATTCGGCCCTAGGCTTCAGAATGCCTCTGGACCTAACTGGAGCTCTGTTCTGGTTCGGCTCAGAGGGCTTGGGTAGGCCAGCTTGGCATCGGTAGTTGCTGAAATCTGGATGTTGGGCCAGCAGATAACACAGGTCCCCTGTACATAGTACATGAGTTCTGTAGTATACATATAATCACTGACTCATTCCCATGACCTGCAAAACATTTCATAAAGGGTTACAGTTAGACCTTAGAGCTTCAGCAGTAGAACTGTATCATGTTCCTTCATACTGCTCTGGATTATGAGACATGGGGCAAGCTTTATGAGCTAATAAATCATGTAGAACCTCTGTGGTAAAGGACAGTGCTAGGCAAATGGGAAATGGCTTTGGACTGCTTATATGTGCAAATGGCCTGCCCCCCCCCTCTCTCTCTCTGATGGAAGTGCTAGCCATGAGCTTGTGATGAATTCTAATGTATGGGTATGCCAATGTGTTGCACGGATGTTGGGAAGCACTTCTACTTGACTGAAGCCAGCTTTTTTTCTTTTGGAAGTATCAAAGTGAAGGTGTATATAAAAATGTAGCACCCCACAGATCTAGTCATGGGTTCAGTAGCTGTAACATTTGTAGATGAACAATAGCTAGCAGTGGGCACTTGCTCTTGGATGGACTTTCTAGAACAGGAACCTGAAGAAACCAGCCAGTGGCTCTTGATGAAGCTCAGTGCTGTGTGCTGGTGGTATTGAGAAGTCACTTACCACTCCCTTCTGTCCTGTCTTACCCTCCCGCGCCCCCCCCCATCTGAAGCACTTTGAATGTGTCTTGGGATGTGATGCCTGATGCTGTTTGTCTAGGATTTTGGCCTAGGCTGTAACATTTTGTGTGAAGCTTGCTTTGTACCTCCTGAAAAAGGGCCGCTTATTGCTGCTATTGCATACCTGATGCTGCAAGGGAGAATCTGCTTTGAATGGACAGATGAACAATTTTGTTTTAAGGAGTATTTTTAAATTCCTCTGATTACATAGAGACTGAGGAGCATTTGTGTTCAATATTATCTGTCACTATGTTTACATAGTTTCCCCCTGAAAGATGGATACCCTAAAAAGAGATGTTGCCATCTTTACTATGGTTAGGGGATCCAACTTCGGAAGGTGAAGCCCCAGGATTCTGCCACATTGATTTTATTAACTATACCTTGCCCCTCTTCCAAAGAGCAGGGAGTATCTTAATCTGGTTCTCCTACCCTGCAAGCCTCCTCTTAGTTAGACCTTAGCGCTTCAGCAGTCAAATTGCATTAGTTTCTTTCATACTGCTCTGGATTATGAGACATGGGACAAGCTTTAAATGCTAACAGATAATGTACAACTTCTGTGATAAAGGTCAGAGCTAGGCAGAGTATTTTGATTACTGACCTGAACTCACTGGAGGATTCTGGCCTAATCTTTAACCAATCATAACTGCACAAGTAACATGAGCTGACATTAGCCAGTGCTCTGAAATAAATGTTCTCTAGCAGTGGAAAAGGGTATTCTTGTATACTCCCTCCTATCTACCACTTGAGAAAACATGATTATGTCATGTTGAATCGTTTCATTGCCAACTTGTTGGTCGTTCCCAGTTTCAGTTTTGTTCTAGCAAGCAAAATCATGCTCCAGTCTTATCTTCTCAACCTTTACCTCTATCCACTGGATAAAGGAAAGGAACCAAATTAAATATCCTCATGGATATGCCCCCCTCTTGCTGCTGTTTAGAGGATGCAGCCTCTTCAGTTGGAAGGGCAGCTGAAGTTTTCCAGGGTACTGCCTACAATGGGGGAGAGTCCTATTTTTTCACAGCTTCTTCCTTTCAAGTGTAGAAGAAGCCTTTGCTTTTTTTTGGAGGGAGAAAAAGATCTCTCCAAGTTTAACATGCCTAGAAAAAACAGGGACAGGTCCCCCAAATCCTAAGATAGGGAAGCTTGCAGGAATTTGCTTGCCCTTTTCTCTCCCTTCTCTGAAAGATATGCTTTTGTCATGTCTCCAAATGACTTTTCTTTAACCAAGACTGTGTTCTTGGTTCATTTCATCATGCAAACTTAGTGCGCAATCCAATGCCCTGCTTTCAGCCAACACTAGCTGCCAGCGCCAACTGAACAGCAGCAGAGCTGGCGCAAGAGTGCTGGCTGGCACCCTCGCATCAGTGCTGGTGCCGTTCGGCCAATGCTAGCAGCAGGGTCAGCCCAGGGACGCTGGCCAAAGGCCACACTGCTTTGCCCATGTACCAGCTGAATTTGGCTGGCGCAAGAGCGGTTTTGGGCGGAGGGAGTTCCTGGGCGGGCCAAGAGGCCTGCTGGTCTGGGGAGGGGGTGGAGCTGGGATGTGGCCTAATGGACACATCCTAGCTCCTGATTCAATGAAAACCACTTCCTCTGTTTGCGTGGAAGGGGCTTTCTGCCTAATCAGGGAGGCTTGCGGGGGGGGGGGGCTACGGGCCTCCCAGATTATGTCAGAGATTGGCATGACCCCCCCATGAGGTATGAACCCCAGGGGTATCTACAGCACTGTGATCCCACCTGCCGCAGTCACTGCCTCCACAAGCACTTAACAGTGGTTCCAAGGTCCACATAGGACATTGGGAACTGCTGTTCTAGGATGTCATCCTAAATACACCCTTCGGGTGTCAAGAGGTTAGTATTAATTGAATTGTTGAGTGTCAGTCTTTTCTGGATGTGCAACATGGTCTGGTTCCTGTCAGACTTGTCTCACTCAGGCACTACAATGCATCCATTAAGTGTGGACTTCTACCTTGCCCAAAATAAGCACAGAAATGGCTGCAGAAAATGCAGGGAGAATTGTATTCAATGAATCCAGTGCATTGACCACCAAAAGGAACCCTTCAGTACTCTGTGTATTTGGGGTTCTTGTAACCAAAGTCTAGAAGACATATTGTACTTCAGGTCTTGACTTTTGCTACTATCTACAGAGGCTGTTGCTGACTGACCTGCTTTCCTGTGCTAGTATTTCTCTGTGTCATTTGAGGCAACAACTCTTAGGGAATTTTAAACTGCAACTGTGGTTGGTTGGTCGATTTCCAAATAATGATGGTTGCTGGAGTCCTGTGGGGGTGCATGCAATAGGTTTGGGGTTTCAGATGTTAATGGTGTGATTTGGAGCCAGCAATTAACCACTGAGCATTTTATGACTTTTCAGCATTCTGAGGCTAATAAAAGTCTCACCAAAGCCACTAGCAGTCTGACAAAGAACAAGCCTATCAAACAGGTAATAAGTAGATACAACTTATAATGACTACTGCATTGACCAGGTGAAAAATCTTGCTGCTCTAAAAGCTATTGTGCACTGTGGTTCGCTTTCTCTTCACAATACTAAAACATACAGCCGAGGGCTTCAGTGCACATTCTAACAACTTCTGTATAGGTCACTTACCTGCCCTGCATGTTAAGATGGATTTTGTTTGTTGTGGGTCAAAGCTTATTAAACTAAGACTGAAACCTCCTTTTGGAAGGGTGAATCAGTTTTACTTGATTTTTCTAGAGTATCCAAGGGAAGAAGGTACCAAGCAAATCAAACTTGAAAGAGGATGACGACAGATCTGGTCCAGTTTTTATTGTAGTTCCAAATGGGAAAGAGCAAAGGATGAAAGACGAGAAAGCATTAAAGGTGAGAGAAATGAATACCTGATCTATGCTTGGAAGTTCTTCTAAGTTACGCTATTAGTCTTGGGTATCTTCCTAAGGAACATTGCATTCTTTTACAGAACTTTGCCAGCATTCTTTATAGGTGGCGGTTTTCATTTAGTGGGCCGTCCTTATCCGTAGGCTCAACATCCATGGATCTGAATAGCATATGATGACTTCATGGCTAGATGGCCTCCCAAGCGCTTCTGAAAGTCACTTCCTGTTTGCTGGCACTGCATCCCCACTGTGGATTTCAGTATCTGTGAATTCAGTATCTGTGGGTGGTGGTGGTGGTGGTCCTGGAACGGATCTTCTGCAGAAACCCAGGGTCCACCGTATATCTCATACAAAGATTGCTAAGTAAAATGCGCTTTACCTATGGAAAGTGCATCTTTTTCATCAAAATGTAAATAATGGCTACCAGATGGAATTGAGGGCTAACAGGATTTTTAGGACAATGCAAATACATGCTTGCCTATTTTCCTATAAAGTGAGAGTGGGTCTACTTTTTATACCACAAGGAGCATGAAAGGGAGGAAGGACAAAACTTGTTTTGCTGTGCTTTGCTACTTTAAGTAATGTTCTCCTTGCCTGGCTCACTTCTACTATTGGAATCAGGCTGGGGAGAGAACTGATTAAAAGCAGTAGAACATGGAAAGGTGAAGTGGGGGGATTTCACTCCCCCCCTTTCCCCCACTGATGTGTTCCTTGTGGTATAAAAGGTTCCTTCCCCATCCCTTCCCTGCTGTATAGATGAACGGATCAAGCATATGCTTAACAAGTAAATGCTTCATATGTCAAGGTTGGCTCAATCCTTATGGAAGTACAGGCATGCCCTGGTATCCCCTAGGGTTCCATTCTGAACCCCACCACATATATCTGAAACCATGGATACTGGGGATGCCTTTTTAAAGCTAGAGGAACATCAGTGGTTTTGCTGCAACAAGGTAAAAAAATTAAATGTTCCCGTATCTTTTTAATTGGTGTCCCAGTATCCATGGTATCAGTGATGCATATAGGGCACTCCTGTATGCATAGTAATTTTTGACAATGTTCATTGACTGACTAACTGGCAGGTGACCAAATATGAGCGCACTTAGGTGTGATGTGACAAATGAACTCAGATTGTATTATAAATATTAGTGGAAGAAGACTACTATTTTTGGTTCATATTACCTTTTCGGTATTTAAATGCATGTTTCAAATTTAAAATTCACAGTCTGTAGAACAGATAATATTCATTTAGACATATTTACCAGTATTGTAGCTTTCAATGAGCAGAGGTGATGTGACAATTTTGGGATAGCCTTCTTTGGCCTGTGCTGCAATTAGAGCACTGTGCTGTGTACACGATTATTAGGACACAAGTCCCACTAAAATCAGTAGTACTGACTTGCAGTTCATAACTATAAGTTCAACCTACCCGCCTCAAAGGTTTGTGAGGGTAAAATTATGTGATTTTTACCTTAAATTGATCCTTAGGAATCTAAACAGAGTAACTTAATGGGCCCAAATGTTCAGTGTTCTGTGATTAAGATCTTCATTGCTTTCCCTTTTTTACAAATATGATTTCATTTAGTTTTGTATAGTAGATGATGCTATTTTAAGTACCGTATTTAAGCCTGTACAATTTAAGGAAATTTGGGGTTGACAACCAAGTAAATGATATCTACATCTTTTTTAAAAAACAACAACAACCACCTCTCCCTCCTCTTGAATACATCACTTCTCAATTTAGAGAAGAATTCCCAAGAATTCACATTATTTTTCTAGTCTCATGTTAAGTCATGTGTGCTCCCTCAGGTTTTGAAATGGAACTTCACTACTCCTCGTGATGAATATATTGAGCAGTTGAAGACTCAGATGTTCAGCTGTGTTGCCAAGTGGTTACAAGATGAGATGTTCCATGCAGATTTTCAACACCACAACAAAGCTCTTGCTGTCATGACTGAGGTGAGAAGAATGGATTTGTGGTGATTGACAAACAGCAGGAGTTTTCCCCAAGCAAGCAAGTTTGGGAAACGCCTACTCTATTTAGAGCCCTACATAATATTCTCATAAGAACAAGGCAATTAGTGTCTGCCTCCTGCTTTTTCCATTATGGCATTATACAAGTGGTATATGGAATGAAGCCAGTTCTAAGAGTTAATGCAAGGTGCTATTATGCATGTATAATGCATCTTTCAATGCATGTAGTACCGGGAATACAACCTGTAGCTTCTTTGGCTAATTGGGTAACTTTACAAGAAAACACTGCCTTTGATTTGTCATTTGATACTGACTTTGCTTTTCCTTAAGCACTTGGAGAGTGAGAAGGATGGAGTTATCAGCTGTTTGGATCTGATCCTGAAGTGGCTTACTCTGCGGTTCTTTGACACCAACACCAGTGTCCTGATGAAGGCCTTGGAATACCTTAAGCTGCTCTTTGCTATGTTGAACCAAGAAGAGTACCATCTCACTGAAAATGAGGCCACCTCCTTCATCCCCTATCTAATCTTGAAGGTATCCAAATTGTGCAAAACTGAATAGCTACCCTGGCCCCAGTAATGTATATTTAGAAATCTGTGTCTGAACTATTCCCACAGAGTAGTGATGGTTTCTTCAAACATCTGTAAATTTCCAGTGTTTCTCTTCTTCATCTCCAGGTTGGGGAATCAAAAGATGTTATCCGCAGAGATGTGCGTACCATTCTGAACAGGATGTGCCTTGTCTACCCTGCCAGCAAGATGTTCCCTTTTATTATGGAGGGGACAAAGTCAAAGAACTCAAAACAGCGGGCAGGTGGGAGATGTTATCCTAATTTGTAGATCATTGTATGCTTAGTTACATTTCCAGTGCGTAGAAACTTCAGGAGCAATGAGAATTTAAACAGTTCAAGGAAGGAGGTCGTGTTCTAATGTGCCATAGCTAATGTCACGAGACCATTGCACTCAATTTGGCAGCAAATCCTCACAGTGCTTATTTCAGTGATTGAAAATTATGTAAATTTTCTCCTGTTGGTCTCAATGATCCTCTCAGCATCAAGTGTGCCAACAAAAAGTGGGTAGTTTATGGCCTAGTTGTTCACAGGGAGTGTCTTGAGTTGAGGTGGTTTAGTAGAATAGCCTCTCCCTCAGATAGCCAAATGCTTCTGGTTCTGTGCTATAACAGTGTGCCAAGCACAAGGGCAGCGGTTGTGTAAATGTCCTCTGGGCCACTGGCCTGCTCTATCAAAGGAGTTGAATGCATCTGCCATTACCCAAGTGTCCAGTGGTTTAGTCAGTTTCAAAACAACTTGAGTTTGGCATGGCAAATGAGGAGATTTTCTTATTAAGCATGACCTCCATTACCTTGCAATCCTACTCATGTCTATTAAGAAGCAAGTTCCATTGAGTTGGGTGTGGCTTACTCCCAGGAAGATCTGCCTTGGATTGCAGCCTTAACTTGCAGACGTGTTGACATATCTTTTGAGATACATTTTTGTGCACCTTATATTAGCTTTTGTTTTCATGGATGGTCCTCCTTTTTTCTATAGAGTGCCTGGAAGAGCTGGGGTGTCTGGTCGAATCATACGGCATGAACGTTTGTCAGCCAACACCTGGCAAAGCCTTAAAAGAAATGGCAATTCACATTGGTGATAGAGACAACACTGTCAGAAATGCTGCACTCAACACTATAGTAACAGTTTACAATGTGCATGGGGACCAGGTGTTCAAGCTGATTGGAAATGTAAGTAAAATGGAAACAAGGGAGAAGCGTTTACGGTATGGTTAATTCTAGACCCTAGAATGACAGCGTGGTAACATTACTGCACAAACTGACTTTATTACAAGGTTCAGATGTTCTTGATGATTTTCTCAGATGTCCCTACCCATCTGATGTTCTCAGATCTGATGTCCCTACCCATCTGATGTTCTCAGATGTCCCTACCAACTGTAGCATGATGGTGATCTGAAATGCCATCTGTTAAGTTGGGAGACAGTTTCAGTATAGAATAAGTAAAAAGTCTTAAAGAATTGATTTAAGTGACCATCCTGGTTTTTGAGATATCTTCATTTTGCACCTTGTAAAACAAAAGCTGCAAGAACATCCTATGGCATGCACTTGGTAGGCTTCGCTGTTCCATTGACTCGCACCACACAATGCTTCAGGAAGCAGACTTGGCTGGAGTCTAAATCATTTCACAAAGTTGCTGCCCTTTTGGCTTGAAACTTCTTTAACCGGTTATCCAAACTAGACTATGTATCCTCTGTAACACAGCAGAGGGTGGTGGTGGCGGCAGCATTTAATATTCTGTGTCTGACTCTGCCTGCTCCTACTCTGTGCTTTAAAGTAGTTTTGATATGCTTCAGGAATAAGTGGAGTGCATAGCAACTAGTCTTTGTGGTGAGCCTTGCTCTGAAGTCCAGTTGTTTGTCGAGATGACAAGGCTTTGGAGCCCAGTTTCTGGTGTCGCAGCTCTAAATTAGTTGGGCCCTAAACCAAATGCTGAAAAATTGCTCTTCTTGCGCAGCTTTCTGAGAAGGACATGAGCATGCTGGAGGAGCGAATAAAGCGTTCTGCTAAGAGGCCAAATGCAGCATTGGCAAGGCAGGTGGAGGAGAAACCCCAGCGTGTTCAGAGTGCCAATGCCAACATGATGCGGAAGGGACCAGCTGAAGACATGTCTTCCAAACTCAAGTATGTGGTGGGAAAACTGCAACTTTTATCTTGCATTTTCATAGTGTGTGCTAAAAACATGCCTTTACTGTTGCTGTGTTTTTGTTCTTTGTTTTTCTCATCAATGTCCGCATGTGTTGCAAACTATCCAAGCAAAAATACTGCAAAGCAAAATGTTTGAACCTTTCTTCATTTGTTTTGTTGTGTCTTGAATGCTTTCTAAATGGTCTTGTGCCTTTTTTCACTGCTTCTCCATGGACAGAATTATGTATCGCACTTATAGGATGTAAGTACTGACCACTAAATCCTTGGTAGAAGGGCTCTCATAGCTTTGTCTGCATTTGCCCTAAAAATGTTACAATAAGTCCCATTGAGTTCAGTGCAACAATACCTAGTAAGAGTGCTTTAGGAATCTGAGAGCTAGTGAGGGACCATTGGGGATTGGCAATCCTATCTCTGCTGTGAATCTCTTGGGTGACCTTGGCAGCTTACTATCTCTCGACATCACTTGTATTTTCAAATAAGAATAGTTAGAAAAATGAATCTTATAGAACTCTGTATGACCTTAAAGCACTACATGGATTGATGTTGGCCTGAATCATTTAGGTTTGAGCAGCATTTCTGAGTATTCCAAATGTTTATCTACACTAAAACCTTCAAAAGGTGGTGGTATTAATAGATGGTTGTGCAGACTTACTATAAACCCAAAGGTCTTAAGTTATTTCAGTGCTAGGTAAAGTTGGGGAAAGGATCCAGATCCATTCTTAGGGAAGTACATTGTTCACATAGTGACATTAAGATGTGAGCCTAAAATTAGAACACAATCTGGATACAGAATACCAGTTGTGCCTAGTGTCATGTGCTATTTGTCACTGTAAACAGTATGCACAGCCTAGCACAATAGGCATCATGTTAGCTTTTATCAGAAGTGTGTATAAAACAGTTCCTTGAGAATCTGGAGAGTAGTGCTTGATAAAAGATTAGAATCATAAACTCATCAGAACCATGTTACTGTCGTATCCATTTGTTGTGATGCAGTAGTATATCTTCCATGTCATCTGCTGTGAAGTTTATAGTTTTGGGGTGATGGGGAACAAGCAGTTCCTTCGTGAATTTGCTGCAAGTTGCAATTTGCCAATGCATGGGATAAGAGCACTGAATAAAATGTTCTCATTATCAACATAGCTGTCAGTGAATGATACCATTCTCACTTTGGGTGGTTGTAGTTAATTATAACCAGAGGCCCACAAATTTTTTATGTAATCACCAGCTCTGTTTGTGGCTTCCAACAATTTCTCCATCCCCATCTTTGGCTCCTGCAAAAGCCCAGTAGGAATGGAGATAAACTCGCTTTTGTCTGCAAGAGGATCCCAGTTTCAGTTTCTGGCAACTCCAGGTTTAGCTGGGAAAGGCCTCTGTCTGAAACACAGGAGAGCCACTCCCACTTGGGGTGTGTATAGTGCTAACCTAGATGACCCAATGGTCTGACTCTGTATAAAGCAACTTAATGAATGAATCGGACATTGTGCTCTTTGCAAACTGTAGGGAGCGGAAAGGGTGGGGCATTTTCCCTGGCATAGTGCTGGGCCTTTGCAGATGACAAAGCAGCATCTTGCAGTTTTTGAATAATCCCAAAGGGGGAGAGACCAGTTCTCTACAATCAATTCACAGAGTACTGAAAACAACAACTTTGTACTGGTTGCATGAGTTAGAGGGAGGGACTGTCACCCCTGGTGACCTGACCAGTAGACCTGTGAGACCTTGATGATACAAAATGTCTGTCTTGGTTTCTGCAGCCAAGCCCGAAACATGAGTGGCCACTCCGAAACATCTCACACAGTTCCACGGGAGTTTCAACTGGATTTAGATGAGATAGAAAATGATAACGGCACAGTTCGGTGTGAAATGCCAGCACTTGTCCAGCACAAACTGGATGACCTGTTTGAACCTGTCATGATCCCTGAACCCAAGTGAGTGCAATTGGAGGGCTATAAAGGGGATTGCATAGCCTGAGATGGTTGTGAGCCTCTGTATGTTGGTTGATGCACCTAAATCTCCTATTCCACCACCACTTCATACGAAGCAGTTCTACTCATTGTAGAGAGGCTTTAAAATACGGTTGTCCTTGGTGCCAAGTCTTAAACAAGAGAAGTTTTCAAAATGCTTCTTGTGGTTTGGGCAGATGTCCTTAGTATAGTTGTATGTTCCTGTTGAATGCCACCCTCTTTCCCTAATCTATATATATAAAGAAGAACGTGTGTGTGTGTGTGTTCTGCATAGGCTCCGCAACGCCTGGAGCGATTGGCACGAAATGTGGCACGCATACACCTTGCGGCCTGGCGACAAACACTGTGGGGGTCAGACCCCCCCCCCAGCGCCCCGGGGGTGGGGTATGCAGGGGTCCCCGCGTGAAGATGGTCGGCAACACCGGGTAACAAAAAGCTAGTACATATATAATATGAACTTGATTTCTACATGACACAATGGCTTTTATCTTCCTTCATTTTTGTCACCAAGTTCTTACTGGAAATACATTTAGAGTTGTTGCATTAGATCCCCTTGAAGTTACTATGCAAGTATAGAGTGTTGTCACATTGGGCATCTGAAGAGGGACATGCGTTCTCATTGAGAAGAAAGCAGCCATATTTAGTATTTAATGGCCTGGATAGCTGTTGAATGCTGAAATCTGTAAACTAAAAATTTAGCATGGATCTGAGTGTCTGACATAGCTCAGTAGTTCTAAAACTTTTTAGACCAGGACCCACTTTTCAGAATGGCACACGTGTCAGGACCCACTGGAAGTGATGTCATGGTCGGAAGTGACATCATCAAGCAGGAAGTGCTGTCATTGTGACATAATAAAATGGCACTCCTGAAATGCAAACTTTCATTCTTGGACTGCAGCAATTGCACAACCATGAAACATCTCTGACAGAAAGCAAGATTAGGACAAAATAGGATGTAAAAGCACTGAACTAAGAACAATTTTTTTTTAAAACCCTCACTTGACAATTCAAATGGTTAACACTCACAAAAGGAAATAAAGTAAGAGAAAGGTCTGCAGCTTTCAAGATGGCTGCTTTCTGCAACCCAGCTGACATTAGGTCATGACCTACCAAGTAGGTCCTGACTCATAGTTTGAGAAACGCTGATATCCATACCTATTTCCCACATATACATTCTTCCCATTTTATAAATCCTTATCAAAAAGTTAAAATCCTTTGGAAACGGAATAAATGAGAAAGGTAACCCGATATACCTAAATTTGATCTGCATAATTTCAGAACTTATAGTAGGTTTACCTTGATAACAGTTGTATGCAGCATTAGTAGTCAAATATACTTGTGCGACCAACATACAGAAGTAAGTTGTCCCGTTTCCCCCCATGCAAGAGGGGCTTGGTTTAGTTAATGCATAAACATGTGTTTGCTGCTTCCATTGCACAAACTGGAAAGAGGCTTTGTACTCTGGAATGGCTGAAGGTGATTTCTACCCCAGTAATTTTAATGTTTTGAGTCAAAAAGTACCGAAGAGATGTTTACCACTTCTTGGATTTTATCATTCTTTCTCTCTCCACCACCCAGGATTCGTGCTGTCTCACCCCACTTTGATGATATGCACAGTAACACAGCTTCCACCATCAACTTCGTTATCTCCCAAGTAGCCAGTGGTGATATAAATACTAGTATCCAAGCTCTAGCACAGGTAAGTGAAGAAATTCTGGTTGACAGCTGCATAGCCCTGGTGGGGTTAACAGGTCATTTGCGAGAGTGATGAGTTGCACGTTTGTGGTGCCTAGTGTCCGGTGACACAAGCATCACACAGAACCCCTCTGATGACAGAACCAAGTGCACAGGGGCCATCTGACTCGCTTCTCTCAACAAAGAAGAAAAAGAGGATGTGAGGTGCTGGTGCAAGAGCACTCTTCTCACTCTTTGGTTTTCTCTCCCACCCCATGGACAGGTTTAATCTGTTTGAGACCCCTTTCTCAGCACAAGTAATGCACGTTCTCCCTTGACCCACAGGCCAGATTAGGCAAGTTCTCCTGGCTTGCCTAGGGGTGGAATGTCTTTTCTTCTCCCAATCTCTCCAATGATGGTAAAAAGGTAAAGGTTTCCCCATGACCGAATGGTCTAGTCGTGACTGCCTGTAGGGGGCAGTGCTCATCTCTGTTTCTAAGCCTGTAGAGCCGCCATTTGTCCAAGGACAAACTTCCGTGGTCCTGTGGCCAGCATGACTATACGCCGTGGCGCACGAAATGCCATTACCTTCCCACCGAAGTGATCCCTGTTTATCTACTTGCATTTTTACGTGCTTTCGAACTGCTAGGTTGGCAGGAGCTGGGACAAACAACGGGAGCTCACTCTATCGTATGGTCTCGAACTGCCAAACATCTGATCAGAAAGCCCAGCAGCAGCTGTTTAACCTGCAGCGCCACCATGTCCCTACGAGTGGTGGTATTTGGATTTTTAAAAAGGAAATATGTTCCTTTTGATGATAGCATAGAAGCAGCTTACAGCTGTGAGGCTTGGAAAGGCTTCAAGGTCACAGAGCTCTGGCAAGGAATCACTCAGACAACAGAGATTAGGGTAGCAAGAACTTCTATATTCTCAGAAGAAGGCTTCTTGTAGCAAAGAACAGTAAACAGGTAACAGGTTCAGCAAAGCTCTTCCAACAGCAACACTTACATCTCCAGCAACTAAGCACAGGTGTTTCTGGTCTTGATTAAATAGTCCCCAGCATCCAATCAGAGTTCAGATGATCTGATCCCCAGTTGAAGCTGAGTCATAATGACTCAGCCCTTTACTGCTGGTCTGCTAGGCCTGAATGACTCAGCACTTTACCCCCTGATTCGGCCTAGTGTTAGGCCTTTCCCCATTCAGGCCTGTAAATTTCCAGGGACTTCCTTCAGTATCCCAACACCTTTCCTTTCCCCCTTTTTGTCCTCTCACCAGGCTTGGGCTTGAGTGTAGGGAACATTGATCACTCCAGTGAATCTTATTTTATTTTGCTGTCTCCAAATGGAGAGATGCCAGATGAGCAAATTGTTCACCTGAGGGATGAGATTAGGTAAGAAGCTTATAGGTTTGTCCAAGACCTTCGTGCCTTCTCCGTACTGGTTCTTGAGAGCTCCTGAACAAATTAAATTATCACATCCTCAGTGGTCCCTGGTTCTCTCATGTTGAACACTCATATTATGAATATTGCTCAGAAGTCACCTTCCAAAGGCAGCCAAAAATTATTAAAAGGGGCAGAGACAACCACATGGATGTCCTGTAAACATCTTTTGTTGACATCCTTGGCAAAGGCACCTAAGAGCTAGCCATGTTGTGCAGTGAGTGAATTATTGCCACCTCCTATTAGATTTTGAAATACTTGATTCCCCAGGCCTCTTTGAGATATTTGCTAATTCAGTACCCTAAAATTAGAACACTTCTACTATTTAAGACTTTTTCCTTTTCTGGTTGATATTTGGAAGACTTCTGACATTCTAGTTCTCTCTGACCTTGTCATATTGCTGTTGTGCAATGGAGAATGGTGATTTTCCAAATCAGTTGGTTTAAGGCATGAATGTTGCTCTGACAGAAATGGCTAAATCTAACCATTATTGTCTACCTTTAGAGCAAATGGATAAAAAAATGCATTAGGAAGGCACACTTTTTCCCCATCTCTGGAATCTTTTTATTTGACGCTCACGTAGTGAATGTTGGGTGGGGTGATGTTTTATAACATTTAATAGGAAAATAGGGATCGAATGTACCCGAAGGTAATCAACTAATTATTTCTCCAAGACATTTGACTTTTATTGACACTTTTTTCTTGAAATACTCTTTCGAGCCACCAGGTGGTACAATACAATCCCATTCATGCTGGTAAAAGTTAACTCTCATTTAGGTAGTTAGGTGCTGGGTGTTGCCTTGTTTCATGTTCTTCATAAGTTGTACCATCATAACAAATATAGAATCAGTAATAAACAATTACAATGTTTTTGTGCAACTCTTGCTGTTGCTACATAGGCTTGATTATAAACATCTGAAGCTGTGGGTGGTTCTCTAGGAAGGTGAATAATGGAGTCAAAAAGGTGAGGGAAACTGTTGGAATGCAGAGAAGTTGATGTCAGTATTATAGACTGGTAGTCTTTACAGAAAATTAACAATTAGGTTTCTTCCTGCAGATCGATGAGGTCCTGAGACAAGAGGACAAAGCAGAAGCCATGTCTGGCCACATCGACCAGTTCCTAATAGCTACATTCATGCAGCTCAGACTCATTTACAATACACACATGGCTGATGAGAAACTGGAGAAAGATGAGATAGTCAAGTTATACAGTTGCATAATTGGGAACATGATTTCGGTAAGGTTTTCGACATATTGAAATATGGAGCAAGCTTTAGCCAGTGAAACTGGTAAACAAATTCTGTATACAGGTGGTCTTTGCAGTGTTGTAAAAATTAGTCATAAAAAGTATTCTTAACAATCCTGTACAGCAAGGCATTTGCCTTGTCTTATGTACACTTTCCTGGTCACTTGCTCATATATTTATATTTTAGCATCACTTAGTTGAGCCTCTGGAAATCCTTACTTATCAGACTTAAGGAGTGTAAAAAGTTTGCCCATAATTATCGTTTGGAGGAAAAAGAAGGTTGTTTAATCTGTAAGAAATCAAAATGACTCCACAGTGTTGATCTGTTGTGGCTTTTGTATGCAATGGCCTTTGCTATGCCTGAAAAAAAATCTCTACAGCAGGGCTCTCCAAACTATGACCTGGGGCCAAATCCAGCCTGCCACAAGATTTTATCTGGCCTGCAGCAACTTAAAATAATTGACATTTTTAGTAATTATAGATCATTTCTCGGTTAAGCGTGGCATTGTTTCTTTGTAAATGTCACATTGCTCTGTTTTGAATCAGATTGTGCCGATTACAAAAAAAGATCCAATTACAACTTATTCATTCATCTAAATTTCATTCAGTTATAAAACTGACTTTTGGGGGCCTGTGAAAAATCTGTAAAAGATATGATGTGGTCTTTGTACTGAAAAGTCTGGAAGTTTTTCAGCAAAGGAAGATCTTTCTACTTAAGTGCAGTAAATTTGAGTATGGAGCCTGCCCATTCAAGAGACTTTTATGGACAAAATGCACTTGCTCTTGTAGCACTACCTGGACAAAAGAGGCCCCTGGAAATACACACATTAGCACACTGGAGTAATTGGGTTGGCCTGAGTAGTGCGGGTGATCTGTCACCCTCACTCTTTGAAAACATCACAGGTTGTGCAGTTTTACACTGGCTGAATTATACAGTAGGCCCTCGATATCGGCAGGGGTTCTGTTCCCAGATACCAAAATCTGCCACCACTGAACCCCATCGTTTCCCTTTAACTGTCATCTTAGTGTTTAACATACTAGGTGCTCTGGAGAGATTTTTCGAATCTGCAGTGTTTTATCTTGAAGAAAGCCTAATACCTAACCCTGTAACTCAATTTGCAGCTGTTCCAGATTGAAAGCTTGGCCAGGGAGGCCTCTGCAGGAGTGCTGAAGGACCTGATGCATGGCCTCATTACCTTAATGCTGGATTCAAGGGTTGAAGACCTAGAGGAAGGCCAGCAAGTTATCAGATCTGTCAATCTCTTGGTAGTCAAAGTTCTGGAGAAATCTGACCAAACCAACATTTTAAGGTAAATAAAACTGTGCTGACATCTAGCCAGTCTTTCATCCTATCGCCACACTGCCACACGACTTAATGCTTGCTATACTTCAAGCACAAACTACTAGTGTTCCTTTTATTAGTTAATTACTGCCTGACCAGGTCTCTTTGCAAGACAAATTACTTGAGGACCCCTGCAATTGATAATCAAGACTGTATTTGGATTAGGTTGCTTCAAAGTAAACTGGGCAGTCTTTCAGACTTGGAGGACTTGTTTGTCTTTAAGAAACAAACAAGCCTTGTTGGGTCAAGTCAAGGGCCCATTTTGTCCAACTTTGCTGTATCTCACAGTGGCCCATCAGTTGCCTCAGGGAGCAATGAAGACCACATGCTACCTGTATCCTTGCATCTGGCAGAGAGGCTACCTCTAATACCTGGAGGTTGCATGTAGTCATGGCTTGTACTGTACCCTATGATGGACCTTTCTTCCATGAATCTGTCCAATCCCCTTTTAAAGGCATCTAGGCCAGTTATTATGGCAACTTCCTTTGGCAAGGAGTTCCACAGATTAATTACTCACTGGGTAAAGAAATATTTCCTTTTGTCTGATCTAACTCTCCCACCACTCAGTTTTGAATCTGTATAGTATAGTACTAAACACCTGAAAGCCTGTTCAATCTTCTGCCTGAAACTATAAAGCTAAACTTTCCCCATCTTGGAGAGCCTAGTTGATAGTGTGCAAGAAATTGCATAAGCCCATAAAAAAAGCTAAGTAAACTTTGTGCAAAGCAGTTCTATTCTGCCCTCTGTCTTTGAGGAATTTGTATAGCTAATGCTGCACCATCTATTCTTCCTAGTGCCCTGCTTGTTCTACTCCAGGACAGTCTGCTAGCAACGGCAAGCTCTCCCAAGTTTTCGGAACTTGTAATGAAAGTGAGTGTGTGTGATGGGGTTTTGTGGTCTTAATTTCTTGTTGCAGCTGTATTAGCAGACAAGACTATGCATTGCATAGTCTCAATAGTTTACTCAATATATGTTGAGTAAAAGGAAGATAATGGACTTTAAAAGTCCTGAACCTTTCTGAAGTAGATATCAAATGAGAGTAGGAATGTGCTGGTACATAATGTAAGGCATTTCTCTCAAGAATGTAGCTGCTGGTTGCACTGGGTAGATTTCAGTATGAAACCATTGCTAATTGCAATACCCAATTATGCGCTGATGTGGTTTCAAGAACAAATGGAAACTTTAAAAACTAGTGCCTTTAGGCTGAGCATTGCCATTTCTAGCAAATGCTCTATGAGCCCAGTATATGCAGTATCTGTGTGCAGATGGGAGGAAGCTCAAGTCCGTCTGATGGATGGCTTCCTTGGCACAGTATGTTGTCTTTAAGTACAGCGTGGTGTATATATGTTTTATAGGTGATCATGTTATCCGCTTTAAAAAAAATCAGGTTTAGCACTGACAATTCTGTATTTGTAATTGTAGGTACTTGCAAGTAATTGTAGGTAATTACAATTGTAGTAATCGTAGATAGTTGCTCTGGGTTAAGTCACTGATTACTTTTATAAACATTATTCTCTTCCCTATAGTGTTTATGGAGAATGGTAAGACTTCTCCCAGAAACCATCAACACAATCAATCTGGACCGAATTATGCTAGACATCCACATTTTTATGAAGGTGTTTCCAAAGGAGAAACTGAAACAGTGCAAGAGTGAATTCCCAATAAGGACCCTAAAAACCTTGATTCACACCTTGTGCAAGCTGAAAGGACCCAAGGTGAGAGCCTCACCTCACCTTACGTATAGTTTCCAAGAATATTTTAAGATTTTTCTTTAAGAGTTATCTCTCTCTCTCTCTCTCTCTCTCTCTCTCTCTCTCTCTCTCTCTCT
>JAJKFI010000007.1:13694748-13743437 GCA_029204185.1 Lerista edwardsae | reverse complement strand
TCTCTCTCTCTCTCTCTCTCTCTCTCTCTCTCTCTCTCTCTCTCTCTCACAGATCTTGGACCATCTAACAATGATAGATAATAAGAATGAGTCTGAGTTGGAGTCTCACCTGTGCAGAGTGATGAAACACTCCCTGGACCAAACTGGAAGTAAATCTGACAAAGGCACAGAAAAAGGTGCTTCGCGCATAGTAAGTGTATTCTATATTTAAAATGTAGTGAGAGTAGCCTTGGGTGTGAAGCTGATTTGTTTGGATACTTTCTGAATTGTGATTGATACAGTGATGTGCCCCAACTGCACAGGTGATCCAAATACGCTTTCAAGTGAGATGGTTGAAAAAAAATGCCAAGTCAGAACCGGTCATGTCACAAGACATTCTGGGTGATACTTTGCCACCAGCGAAAAGATGTTTGCCTCCTTGTGAAATTGCAGTTTCCCCTGCTGTGTTGTTAATGTGTCTGTTTTCTTCCTATAGGATGAAAAGTCACCAAAGGCCAAAGTGAATGATATTTTAGCAGAAATATTTAAGAAAATTGGCTCTAAGGAAAATACTAAAGAGGTGAGGGCTTTACCACTAAATTGTGGAGACGGAAAATAGCAGTCACTGAACTGCTATTCGTGGTTTCTGTGCATTCCACAGATGAGTCTAAGAACTGGGCCTCTAGAATGTCCAGAAACCGTATCTGTGCAGGCTCAGACCCATATGTGGAGGGGCATAAATGACTGCTCAAACACGGGTTATAGGCAAGAAATCTGTCTCGTAAATATGCAACATTTGAATGGCATATTTCTCTGGCACCTTTCTTCAGGGCCTGGCAGAGCTATATGAGTACAAGAAGAAGTATTCTGATGCAGATATCGAGCCTTTCCTAAAAAACTCCTCACAGTTCTTCCAGAGCTACGTGGAACGAGGCCTCCGGCTGATTGAAATGGAAAGGGAAGGGAAAGGGCGCATTCCTTCTTCTACAGGTAACTCCGTGGTAGCGTGGCTGCATGACGCCACTGGCTGGAGGGCATCCACAGCTGCTGCTCCAATGCAGTTGTCGGGCTTTCTGAGACTCAATAAGGGACTGAGCTGATGGTCTTGAATATTGACATAAATTAGGGCCTTGTAGTTGCACGTGCACAACATTTTCACATAATTCAACCATCCCTTGGAGGGAATCTCACTCTTTGACGTTCCCTTAAGAGCTGGCACCTGGGCTACATAGAAGCAAGGGAGGAAGGGTCACCTGCTGTGATGCAGACTGCTCAATACAGCAACTGGAAATGACAGAAAGGTTGCACATGATGCGCCAGACGACATGTGGAATAATATTGAATGCAAACATATGTAAAGACCTCTGTCCCAGCGAGGGCCTGTTCTGATACTAAATCAGAGTGGTACGGGAGGTGGTGCACTGCAGTGTGGCTGACTTTGACACCCCTGGGCACACTTCAGAAACCCACAGGCCATTAAGAAATCAGAACCAGTTTCCTTCCCACATCAGCCTTGTTCCAGTTCCAGGAGGGGCAACACTAGCACAGAAAGGAGCATGTTTATGGCCTTTCACCCTGTGGTCCAGGCCTCTTAAAAATCCCTCAAGCATGGAAAGGAGTCCCTCCCCCCCCCCCCGGCTACTCCAGGCCACGACTTGCCAGAGTGGACTCAAAGAAGCATTACAATCACCTGTTCATGTCTGCATGGATTCATTTTGTGTTTGTGTGTGTGTTTTTTCTTTTTCCAGGGGTTTCTCCACAGATGGAGGTATCGTGTATCCCCACTCCCACCAATACAGTTTCTTCATCTATAGGAAATTCAAATGGGGAAGAGGTGGGGCCTTCAGTTTACCTGGAAAGGCTAAAAATCCTCAGGCAGCGATGTGGGCTTGACAATGCAAAGGTATTACCTATGCAACTATCTCTGCTTCAGTATTGCATCTATCTGGTCCCTTAAGCTGAATGCACTTTTTCAAGGCATGTTTGCTATTAGTACAAAGGTCTTTACACATCTTTGCTTCCAGACTACTTTCTAATGAAATAGGATTTTGTGGGATTTTGAGAGCCACTTCCGACTTTAAATAGAAAGGCAAAGTTCAAGTGAACTATGACTTGCGTGACTGCTTTTGTTGCTTCTGCTGAAATACGGAAGGTGAGACTTGAATAATTCACCTGGGATGAAATCTGTGAATCCCAATTGATGACTTTTGAATTTCAAGGAAGTCTCAGCAGTAGCACAACTTACCTTGCTTCAGGTCTAACAAGCTCTTAGGGGAAAGGTGGTTGTGTGATGGACTCCAAAGAATGACTAAACTATGATGAATCTCTAAATGTTCAATTCTTGCTCTATTGCGGATTCTCCAGTTAGTGTGTCTAGACTCTGCTGTATTGGGGTAGGTGGGAATAATGGGCAGGTCCGTGTGTACTCTGTACCTAACACAAGTAGTTGTGTGTCAAGGAAAAAATGCATATTGCAATAACTTAATCGGAAGTTATCACACATTTTGTGTATTAATCGGAATACACACATTTGAGGCCTTAAAAGCAGAAATTTACTGTAGAAATAAGATGCCATACTATGAGATTGACACTAGCCAAGTTACTGGAGATTGATTGTAGTCTTGGATTACTGCTAGTGCTTATTTCTCTTGCTTCAGATCCAATCCATAATGTTCCTACTAGAGGTTTCCATTGGGTACTTCTAAATGTTTAAAAATTGAAGACTTTTTGGAAAGTTGTGAAAGAATCTTTGAATGAACAAATGCTATTATTGCTAGGGTATCATTTGGTTCACTCCAAAAGGTATATTAGACAATTAGATCTGCCAAGTCTGCTTTGTTTTCAGAATGAAATGATTATAGGCATAATGCTAAATGTGAACTCAAGCCAAGGCTATGTGCACAAACTGTGGTGTTGAAAGGAGTACGTGGAATGAGCCAAGATGTGGTAGAATTGTCACATAACTCAGCTCCTGTGTAATCAGAATTGACTTCTAAAGCCTTAGAAAGATCAACACAGCTGCTTCTTAAAAACGTTTCTCATATTGTGAGCTTGGCAGAACCCATGCTTCTGCCGTTATACAACTTTAGCCTCATGAATAAGTGTCTCCAAAATTGTCTTTGACCACAGCAGGAAGACCGAGCAGCACTGACCTCCCAGCTGTCCAAGCCATCAGCCCCTACAGTTGCATCTTCCACGGATATGCTTCACAGTAAGCTTTCACAACTCCGGGAGTCACGGGAACAATACCAGCACATTGATCTGGACTCCAATCAGACCCACTCCTCTGGCCTGGGAACCACCACCTCCTCCTCTGCAGCTTCAAATATTGATGACTTGAAAAAAAGACTGGAGAGAATAAAAAGCAGTCGCAAATGAAATGGCGTGAGCCCGTTTGGCTGTTGCAGAGCTGTCCAGCTTTAGTTTACTAAACTAGAAGTCTTCATAGATAAGTGGCCTCATGTAGGCCTTATGTATACAAACTGATTTATGTGTATAATACAGCGGATCTTGGAGGCGGATCCACGTCATTGTGGCACAAGTCTTTGTACATACTTTGCTTCTCTGTGAGCATCTATTGACCGTAGAAGACTGTCTGTGTATTAGTTTTAGTGTACAGAGCTGTAAACAACCATTCTCCTACTCAGTCCAATTTCTCATCACTTGTTTTTATTTGTAAAGTTGTCTTATCTTTCCTAGCTCTTAACTCTTAGCGGCTTTTCTGTGGATGCACTTTTAATTTTGTGAAATTCTTCTCCATATAATCCTTGAACTGTTTCTGTACGGACGCATGGCATGAAGTAACTAATTTAAGTGTCTTTTTGTAAATAAAGTTTGCATTAACTCTCAGTGGGAGCAACAGTGACTGTTGGAGGGAAATGGCTAGCCGTGTTCCTAATTGCCAGTAACTCAGCACTTTTAGATGCAAGTCAGCTGCTGTCTAAATCTCAGTGGACTGGTTTTCATTGAGGCCACAGGGAGAAGCTGAGACCCTAAAAGTGCAAGCACACTCCAGGTGAAGGAACCTTCAATTTCTGTCGGTAGCATTGTTGCTCTTTACTTACCATGGCTTCCAGAACAGCTTGGGGCAAAGGCAGAACATTTTACATCCCAGAAAACACTTTTGTAAGTCTCCACCCCAGTTAGGTGGTCTGCAAGTGCTAATGCCCTTGTTTTTTTGAGGAATTAATTTCATCACTTTTGAGGATTGGAACTTGAGTTTAGAATATTGTTCATCCGCCATGTTAAAGACTGGTTAGTCGGTTTCTCTTAGCTTCCAGGTCACTTTTTCAGCATAAAATCTGCTAGAATATAGTATGAGCATTGATGGCTGCCAGTAGTTAGGAATGTTCTGCTGGGAATCTGCTTCCGAAACAGCTGTGTCCTGAAGTGGATCATAACTGAAAATGGGTGGTTGCCAATCTAGGTGGTTGTGGGACTTCATTGGTATGGGTTTTCAGTATGGGTTATGTGGTATGACTTATGTGCCTCTTATGATCTGATCCTTTGGCACACAAGGCTTTAATTCAAATCATTCAAGTTGGAAGCAACAGGAAAGACTAAATTCGGTTTCTGCTGCTTAACCACCACTTCTGGAACATTAGCTCTTTTTTTAATTGACAGAGGTTTAGTCTCATTTGCACTTCATCTTCCTTAGATTTTTTTAGATAGCACTGCCAGTGCCATAGTTTTGTGTTGCACCTACAGTAAACCTAACATTACTCTTTTCTAGAAATCTCATTGGTCGCTGGAAGCATACTATGAATGTACATTAGTTTGGAGCAGATAGTTACATACCATCTGAGAGTTTTTGTCCATTGCCCTAAAAACCTTTCTAACTTGGGGCTTTTTCCCCAGTGAACGGATAACTATTGCGATGGAAGGCGTGCTGTGTATTTAAAAGCCCCAATCATCACTTGCTAGCACTATGGGGTGCCTTGAAAAGGTGGCTTTGGGGGCTATAATTTTGTTCTTGTGCACATTTAGCGCACACTCTCATTCTGGAATTGATGCCCCATTTCGATTGTCATGACATAGTAAAGCATCTCATTATTGCTCACTGAATCAGTTGGTACAATGCACTGAATTATAAGGAAATCGCAATCAGTAATACAGGTTTTTTTGGGGAGGGGGGAATGTGTGAGAAATGCAATGCAGCCTCAATGGCAAACATTCTGTTTTGTTTGAAAAGGTGTTCTCCTTCCCCCGAATGTGATTTGAGTTTCGATAGATCCATCCTCTTTCAGTATTGGTTTCTGAAATGCCCTGTCTTCATTTACTTTTAGTGCGTAACCTACCCTCCAGTGGAAATGTTTCTACAGTACATTTGAATAAATGTTACGTTTTATTACTAAATTTCTCTGTATTCCCTGAATATTGCTAATACAGCTATTAGAGATACTCCAGGATAAATCAAATTGGCTTTGCTTTGTCAGTGTCTGAGGGGGGTAATATTTCCTTGACTTGTGTGTGTAGAAAACAATACCTTCAGTGATCTTAAGCAAGCAATGTAACAGTTTAGCCCAGTGGTTCCCAAATGCCTACCAGGGAGGGGGAAAGGCAGCAACCTGATCCCCAGGACTGAGCTGCTGCCCCGGGTGAAGGGGTTTGTTTTAGATTCACCCCTGGCAGTGCTGCAATCCCCGATGCGGGGAAGACGGCGAAACGGACCGGAACACAACGGGCGGGCTGCCGCTCACCCGTTCTTCCCGCCCAGCGTTCCGACTGCATGATGCCGCTGGGTGTAGGGAGGCCTGGAGAGTGGATGCCGGAAGTGGATGCGATTGCATTTTAAATTTATTCTGCAGTTTGGGGATCCCTGCGGGGGGGGGGGCTCCCCAGGCATTCCTACATCCCTCCCCCGCCCCCGGACTGCAGGCTGCAAGGGGTGAATCTGAAACAAGCCCTTCACCCAGGGCAGCAGTGCAATCCTGGCGATAGCGTTGCTGCCTTCCCCCTCTCCCTCCCTCTTAAAGGGGAAGAAGCCAGTGGTGGTGGGTCACAACCCACCACTTTGGGTTTAGTCAGCTTACATAGAATTTCCGTTTCCACCCACCTTCTTTTAATCAGAGCTTCACACATTCAATGGAAGAATGTTTGGGGCCGTAGAAAAGACTTGGCCCCAAATCCTATCCAACCTCCTAGTGCTGGTGCTGACTTGCCAACAAGGCATGCGCGGCATCCTTCAGGAGGGGGGCAGTCACAGAGTCCTCCTTCAGCTAAGGGAACACTTCTTCCCTTTCCGCAGGGCTGTGTAGTGGCTGCTCTGGCACTGGAAAGTTGGACAGGATTGGGCTCTCAGTTAACAGCCCTGGAACTAGCTTTTGGCTGCAGAAATGCTACTGTGATATATTTTTTTAATCAAATAAAAGTACTTCCCACCAACTGCTGTTAAAACCTGTGTGTTACACTGTTGCCCTCTTCAACTGCTCCTCGGTGTAGTCTGTTCAGTGCTGAACTGGTAGCATGTCTGGCCTGTTGGGACTCGGTTTGCCTTTTTCCACTGCTCCCGTTGAGTGAAGATTGGGACAACCCGCACAGAGGTACAGGGAGGCAGATCTTTGTTAAACTGACCCAAAATAATGTAAGCTCTGACTTGATGCATGTGTTGTGCTGCAAACTATTAGAGTTGTGGCTGGCTCCCAGGTCACATTAGCACTGACAGGCAGTCCCTGGTTCAGAGTCTGCTTCACCCCCATACCCCCATCAGGGTCATTAGCCTAGGACCCCCATCATGTGACTGGCACTTGTACATTTGACTATTGCAACTTGGGAACTGAGTGATTGTTATTTTGCAGCTTCATAAGGAGAACATGTGAATTGGTCTTGGTGTGCTATTGTTAATGCCGACGGTGGGTTACAGGTTTGCTTCAGCTTGATGAGACATACTTTCATAATGAAATTTCTGCATGAACTTTGGCTCTGGGAGAAAATAGTGGTGCCTTAAAGCCAATATTTTCAAACCCAACTACATAAACATTCCCTGCTTATAAGGGAGTGCAAGGCAGAGGCTACCACAAACAATACTCCCCACTTTTTTTTTCCCCAGGAAGCAAAAGTTGTTTCCTTGAAGGTAGCTAAGAACTGGTTCCATGATGTCCTACTTCATATTACTGTAAGGTAAATAACGCCATGTAATTTGCCTCTTCCTATACTGACATCCCAATCCTATTGAACCTCCTCTCCCGATGTAGCTATGCCACCAGAGCACGCACTGGATAATGTGGGTGGGCAGTCCTGGAGGTCTCTTTCAGATAACACTTTTTCCCTTGACCTGGACATAAGCCTTCACTGCCGCTCTACTGACTTGCGCCAGCAATTTGGCCCAAGTCCAAGGGGATCCAGGAAGGTTGATGGAGGATGGGTAAGATATTGGTGGTGCCTCTGCAGCCAATACCACCCCCTTCCCATCCGTGACCTGCCCTCCACCCTGCCTCCCAAGCTGACTTGCTGGGGTTCCTTTCTAAGCCATTGGCCCATGGCCGCTTGCATCAGTGGCCCAGCTGTGCTGAATGGTGCGTCACATTTTGCAACAGCCTTAAAGGACCTTGCACTATTGGAACGCTAGTTCTTGCAGCGCAATGCCCTCATAGGATTGGGCCATTGGACTTACAGTCCTTTGCGCACTTCAGCAGGTTCCAGTGGAATTGATGGAATATACAGCTGCACAGTCATTCATTGAGTACCTGATCAGACGCTGGCAGCACTACTGCTATAACTATATAATAGCACTTGCAATGCTCTGAACACAGTTCGGTTGTCATTCTTCACACCAGTTTTTTGTTGTAGACCCTTTTATTGGGGTTGTGCTGAGAAATTTCCTCCCTAGGTTTTCACTTAATGTCATGTGTTTGATTAGCATGCAGACTTGCGTCAGCTCCGTGCAGGTGCTCAAGTGAAATTCCTTTAACGGCCATGTTTCTCAATAGTCTTTTGCATCCACTTCTTCATGCGGAATGTGTGTGTGTAGAATCCATATTTGCCATCACGATCGCAGCCTTCTCCCCATGAGACGATCCCTACTTGATACCATCGCTTACTGTCTGGGTCCTGAAGGGAAGAAGGCAGAGTATCAAGGCAAGAAAGTGAACGTACTATAATACATATAATGTATGAAGACCATGAATGTGATGGGGCAGACTATCCAAGGCAGAACTGGGTAGATTGTAAAGCTGTGGGAGCACAACAGAGTTCCACAGTGTGGTTTTGGAGGCACAATGCATGCGCCTAAAGGAGTGCTGCCTTTTTTCCTTTAGCAACTCTATTGGATTCTTAGTTAAATAAATAGTTGCAAAAAAGGGCTTGTTTGTGTGTGGGTGATGCATGTTTATCTTGGACACCATTGGCCTTGCTTATATGAGATGTCTGGAATCAAGGGGTTGGGGTTGAAGTACCCTGCATAATACTTTGACGGTCAGAAATGGAATAAATTGTGCAAAATGCTAGTCAGCCCTCCTCTCAAGAACAATGTCCAGTTCTGGGCACCACAAGAAGGTTAAGAAGGCTGCAGCCAAACTGGAGCATCTTCAAAGATGCTGGAGCATGTTCCAAGTGGAGAGGGTCAGGGATCTATGAGGAAAGGTTGAGGGAATCCAGTAAGCTTAGCCTGGAAAAGAGAAGTGCTGAGGGGGGAACAAGATGGCACTCTTCCAATACCTGATCACAGGAAGGAGAAGAAACATTGTTTATTCTCTGCTGCCCCAGAGAGTAGTGGGCTTAAGCTGCAAGAGGGGAGATTTTAGCTGGATATCAGGATGAAGCTCTTAATGATGAGAGCAGTTTGATAATGGAACTATGATTACAAAGAGCAGTGATGGGTTCTCCTTTGCTGGAGCTGTTCAAGGACCAGTTTAACACAGTGTATTGCTGTACAATTGCCAGCTCTTTTATGAGCATCCGAGGTGTCCCTTCCCCCAGTCCTGGCATGTGCTGCACTCTCTGAATTGTAGGCTCTGTCTTCCATTGGGCCAGTGGTGAGCTCATGCCTCACAAAGGAAACTTGCTTTATCTGAAGCCTCTTATTCTGGCTGCTACAAAAAGGTACTTGTGTGTTATGACCCGGTACATTCAAATACCTTCATGACAAAAGGGCCTCCACTGTCCCCCTCGCATGCGTCTCCTCTCTTGTCATCCTCAGGACTGTACCCTAAAAAGAGAAGGGGGAAATGTTTGGGCACTGTGGCTGATAAAGGGTCCTATCCTCTCAGATAGGACAGACAGTACTGATCGGCCAGTGGCCTGATGTCTGATGTTACAAAAGTATGTGGTCCCAAGACATATATAGAATAAAGGAGATCCAACCCCATGCTTTTGCTGGGTTTTTCGTATACTCCATTTTAATTGAATCAGTTGCCTCCAACTCTAGGGAAACATGCACTGAGGGCATCCTGTGATGCAAGGCAGATGATGCACATTAGTTCACTACCTGAAACTTGAACTTACACTGCAGATTTGGGGTCCAACTGTGGCTCTCTGCAGCCAACTTATTGTTTCACCATTTCCTTGTATATTTATAAGGTGAAGATATCCATGGAGCACCTGGTGATCTTCAGCCTGCCTTGTGTTCTCAGATGAGCTTAAAGCAGCTGTTGGGGAGGAGCTGGCTTGATTTTTTTTATGCTGCCGCCGCTGCCACCACCACCACCCCACTTCTTGCACCAGTGAATACTGCTGGCATAGCCAGATTGCCTATGCCCTGTGGGATTGGTTGCCTTCATGTGCTCAGCAGCTTTGTTCAGGAAACAGTGCTAGCCACAAAGAGAATATTGACATCCCTTCCAACTGGCCAACACACGTCCCAGCCCTTCATAAGAAGATGTCTTGGATGCTTCTGGAAGTGAAGCACCTAGAGTGGCCATATTGAAAATATGGAGAGATGGGGCATTGGAAAGGGGGAGGGCTATGTGATTATTTTGCTTGGGTCAAGGTTGTAAATAGTTTTTTTCTTTCTGATTCACTTTGCTATTGAAAAATGGCTGAGAAACAACCCAACTTATTGTTGCATTAAACAATCTTGAAAGCAGCAGGCTCTGGTGTCACAATGGCGGCACTTCCAGGAATGGCATCACTTCTGGTGGGCCCTAAACAGATTGTAATTCTAAAAAGTGGATCCGGGTGCTAAAAGGTTTGAGAACCACTGGTCTACTGAATCCAGAGAAACTACACTTGGGTCATTCCTGGCCGGTTCTTGAGACTAGTGTGCAGACCTTCCCAAACAAGTGCTCCGCTACTAGGGATGGTTCTGGGCTTCAAACGTCCTTTGCCACAGTGGTTTTAGCTTCCCAAGCTTGAAGACATTGCCCATCCTGATTCAAAGAAAATGGTGAGTTCTCCTCTTAATCTGCATGGTTTGGCTCATTACATGGAAGTGTTAAATGAAAGTAGTGTCTATGAAAGGATTAAATACAAAGGAAGGTTTACCTGCACAATACATGTTGTCTGTGATTTTAATCTTAGTGGATGCCTTACAGGTTTCCTGGGCCACAATGGGGAGGGCTACCTGCTGCAGCAAGGTTGGCAAGGCTGCACTGCCAGAGGTCCAGGTTTCATACAGGTTTCCCCAACCAGTCACGCGCCCTTTGTATCTTGCGAGCAGCAGGCTGCAGGAGAAAAACCGAGTCAGACACATGGAGATGCTCCAGACCAGGGGTTAGCATCAATAAGGAACCAGAAAGTTCAAGCTCATCAAGAGAAGCATAGAAAGGTAGTCAGTTTTATTTGCATAAAATATATGGATTGTTTGTAAAAAGCCAAATGGAGTGAGCTTTCTGACATGACTGGAATTATAGGGCAACTGTGGTGTCTTGTCCCTGCCATTTTTGTCACAGTTAAGTTTGTAAAGGTGCTTCTACCTATGCAACCAGCAATTTATGCAATGGCTTAAAATAGCATTGTTTAATGGTTAATAGTAGAAGACACCTTGACCCTGAAATGCAGATTTTTAACACACCAGCCAGATTTTTCCAGTTCAGAGGCTGTGTTGCACAGGCATATAGATTTGCAATTGGCAGAACCAGCCATAGCTCATGGATGATTCAGCTAGAAACCGCCCCTGCCGCCTTAAGCTATCAGTACGATTTGGCTGTAATCTTAACCAGAAAATAATCACCTCTAGCTATGCATCATTTCTAGCATACATCAGTTCTTGAAAGATTTGGCAATGGGAGTGAAATTGCGAAACCCCCCTCCTCGGTGTCTAGCCATCACTGGGTTCCCAGCCACAAAATGATGGGGACAAATCAAATTGGAGCCCTTAGATAATGGGAATTGCACAATTCTCTCCAGTTCATTGATTCAAGGCTAAACAGACAAGTTTCTTCAAAGATCATGCAATGAACCTAGACCAGGAGTTCCCAACCTTGTGGAACATATGAGACAGGATGGTTGGCATTGTCAAAAACCGCCTGCAGCAAGCAGCAAAGTCAGGCACAAATGTACACACCTCCACCCATCCATTGCTAGGGATGCACCCTCTATCCATACACATTTGCCCACCCTCGCAGCCAGGCACACTTTCTTGCCATCTGTTCCTGTCATCCTCATTGCCTCGGTTACTGACTCCTTGCCTCCACCTGTCTTGCTCAGTGTGTTCCTCTTTAATACTGCTGGGCTCAGTTAATGCTTTTTGTTTTGGCAAGAAGAGAGCAGAAGTGAGTGATGTGCTCCTCTTTCCACCTTCTTCTTTTCTCCATGCTTCCTATTTCAGACAAGCCTGTGGAGCAGATGCTTGGTAGCAATGGTGCGAGCAGATGAACAAGAAGCCCAGGTGGCACCACCCTCTGTGGGCACAAGGATAGGCTTGGGATTCCTGATCTAGACTTAGGGCAGTGGTTCCCAAACTGCACTTCAATGCTTAAGGGCACGGGATGCCCCACTAGCCTTCCAGCCTTTCCCATGCCCCCCCCATCTTTGCATGGTAAGTTTGGGAACCACTGGTCCTCTCCAGTTGCATTCTGGGAGTTGTGTTCATTCTTCCTCCTTGGCAGCTGGGAGATGGTGAAGTCTGGTGCATTAGGCAGAACTGAACTGGGGTGTGCCATGTTGTGGCTGCTATTTTGTTGGCAGAGAAAAGGAATTTTTCTCCATCTCTTGACTCTAGTTGGGCACCTAGGCAAATTACTCAAAAATTACTCAAAAATCTGTTATTGACCCCTGCATTACTAATTTAATACATCAGGGGGTGAATATGTTCTCTGCAGCTGAATTTCCACATTCAGAGCTAAAGACCTTCAGAAGTATTCTCAAGGCCTAGTTCAGTTCTGTCCCTTAGCAAAAAGATGCTCTGCTCTGGCTACTGCACTCAGAGAGGGAGGACCAAGACAGGATTTGGTACTACATTGATAAATACACTTTCTCCTTCCTCTGGAAGATGAGAAATTGTGCTTCCTTATGGCACTTTCTTCAAGGTGTGATCCAATGTACACTGAGAATAAACTCAATTGGGGTCAATGGGATTTATTTCCAAGAAAACATGGGTATGATTATGCTGTTGGTATCATTTAGGTCTAATGTTACCTTTTCTCCCTTATTGGTCCTGTTTGACTTTTTAATTTTTTTTTACAGCAGTCTTTATTGGCATAAAAAGCAAAAAATATATTACATTTGAAAGACAAGAGTAAGCAATGACAATGCTTTAAACCCTGACAATGTTTAAAAATTATTTTGAAATATAGACATGATTGAATCGTTTGATGTTTAATTACTGTATACAGTCTATAAGATTGGCCACTTTCTCTATCTTAACTGCCACTACATTACTCAAAATATAGTGGATTTTTTTCCTCATCAAGATGGCCTCTCACTCTTGGCAGAATTGATCCCAGATACTTTTCATGAGGATCATTATGGAGTGGACAATATAAAAACATATGTGATATTGTCTCAGTGCCTCCCAAAACGCAAATACAGCACCTCTCCTCATATGGTATCTGTCTGAATCTGCCTTATAAGACCATTGACAGGATAACGTTAAATCTGGCCAGGGAGTAAGCTCTACACCTTTGAGGATCTTGCGGGTGCTACAGATAGAAGGCCATATGACCAAAATTGACCGGAGATCCCAAAACGCAAGGGGGAACAGACTTTTTAATTGTTGTGTTCTAATTATGAGTGTACTTGCTACATCTCACCAGCCTGAAAGGCTGCTGTGTCTACAGGCTTCAATTTTGACTACCTTATTCTGTGGGTGGCAAGTCACAATTTGCTAGTGAAGACTATCCATCTTCGGCTGAAGGAGAAATGTGATCTATTGGAAAGTACCAAACTCCCAGCAGAGTTGCTGCTAGTCCAGATTCCAGAGAAGCAAGATTAGGGAGATGGTAGGTTGAGCGCACTCACAGCATAGTTTATAATTGGGATGTTCTTTTTCCCTCTCTCACAACACCAGAACCAGGGGACATCTGCTAAAACAGTGTTGGGAGAGTTCAAACAGATAAAAAGACATACTTTTTTACCCAGCGAGTAATTAAGCTGTGGAACTCTTTGCCACAGGAGGTGGTGATGGCATCTGGCCTAGATGCCTTTAAAAGGGGATTGGACAGATTTCTGGAAGAAAGGTCCATCGTGGGCTATAGGCCATGATGGGTTGTGCAACCTCCTTACATTAGTAGTAGGCTACTTCAGAGTGCCAGGTGCAAGGGAGTGGCAACAGGATCCAAGCATCTTATTGTCTCGTGCCTCCCTGGGGCACCTGGTGGGCCGCTGTGAGATACAGGAAGCTGGACTGGATGGGCCTTTGGCCTGATCCAGCGGGGCTCTTCTTATATTCTTAATTAAAGCAATATCCAGTTGGTCCACGTCCCTCTTGCCCAGTGATTACAAGACACTAACTTGGACAGGGGACTTGGTGCCCTGATAATAATGGCAAGTGGTTTTGGATGGGGCTTTCCCCATGAAAAGCATCAAGCCCTGTCCAGAGGTTTCTCCAGTTTCATATCTACTACTGAGCATCCTCACCGTTGCACAACCTCCTTGGTGGGCAAACAGACTGGGTGGATATAGTCGGAGAAAGGAATGGATCTCTTCAGACGCAGCAGGGCAATGTCTCGGTCCAGATTCTCCTTCCAGTTGTATTTAGGGTGGATGATTATCTTATCCAGATTGACAATTTTCTCCATGGTCCGCTCATACCTGAAACAATTGTAGCATTTGAATGCTGATATCGCAATGCCTTCAACCTGCCCCCATTGCTTGTAATAGGCTAGTCTAGTGGATGGCTAAAGAGAACATGTTTTCACATAGGACGGAACGTGTAAGCCCATACTTGGGATCCAAGAGCAACGTGTGGCAGCTTGGTTTCCGAAGTGTTGATTCCAAGAGCTCCAACTCCCAATTGTCTATCTGTGTCCCCACGTGGTTTCCCCCTTCCTAACGTCTTCCATAAGGTGGTCAAAGTAATAATATAAGTACACCATTTACGTGGGATCATTTCCCTTCCCAACTCTTACAATTTCCTGTTGTGCTTGCCAATCCGCACCAGGAGGTCAGCTGTCGTGAAGTTTTTGTCCCAGGGAGGGTAGAAGATACAGTGGGCCGCGGTCAGGACCCAGCGGTCACTGATGAGACTGGCACCACACAGCAGCTCTTGTGGGCTTCTCCTGAAAAGCATCACTTGCCTAGAGTAAAGGGGAGAAATAGGCCTGTGGCTTAGCAGAAACAAAAAAAGTGTGCAGGTTTCTGAGAACAGCAGTCATGTTCTTATAGGGCCTGATGCTGTTGTTTTTCCACTAGCAATTTAGTCCCTATTATGGCCATGTGAAAGAGAAATGTGCATCACAAAGACTTTCCCCCAAGGTTGCTGTGGTAGCCATACAACGTGGGTTAGCCACTTCTCCAGCCCCCTAATGCCACTAATCCAAGGCACAGAGGGAAGAGAGCAGCCTTGAACAGAAAGGGGTATAACCAATCCCCAGTGCCAACACTTACCATGGAGAACTGCCCACTTCTGCTTCTTCGCCTTTCACAATTCGGCCTGCCCGGTAGGATTCTTCTAGTTCATGCTCTGATTTATCCAAAATCTTCTTTTTCTCAAATAGGGGGCGAATACCACAATCTGGAAATATAGACCCATCTATCTGTGATTGCTTAATTCACAAATATGGACTCCTCTTTCTAAAAGCTCACATGTTCTGCTGGAAATGGGTGTGTGTAGAAACTGGTGTCTAAGTTTCTGGGATTCTGTCGGCCACTTTGCGTTCCAGGAGAGTCATTTGATTATCAATCAATCAATCAATTACTAGTATTTATATACCGCTTTTCAACACAAAGTTCACAAAGCGGTTTATTATGTCACAATGACTGCACTGCCTGTTTGATGACATCACTTCCGGCTATGCCATCACTTCCAGGTTAATGGCATCACTTCTGGTGGGCCCTGACACAAGTGCCACTCTAAAAAGTGGGTCCTGGTCTAAAATGTTGGAGAACCAGTGTCTTAAAGCATAGGAGCAGGACAGTGGAAACACAAATAAGCCTAACACCAGCACCAAGCGAAGCCCTTCCACCCCTAGGCTTGTATGGCTGCACCCTGTTTTGCCCTGTTTCTCACCTGCTTCACCTTGACCAAATGTCTTTGGATCAAAGAAAGTGGTGGGTTGTTGGGTCCGGCCAGCCATCGCTTCATCCAAATCTTCGGCATTGCTTTCTAAAAGAGAAGACGGGCACAGATGGGGGAAGACACTGAGAAGGAACATGCTTTATATTACTGAAAAAGACGAATCAACTTTGAACTACCATCATGCAACTTCATGTAAATAGCACCAAAGCATCTGAACCCCCGAACACGTCATCCTGCATAAACCAGACTCTCTCTGAGATAACAGCTTTTAACTTCTTTCCTCTAGCTCAGTGTTCCTCAGCCTTGCGGCCGGGACCCCAATGGGGTAGTGAAGCCTCCGTTGTGGGGTCGTGCCGACTTATGGGAATGGAAAAGGTGGAAGACCACTAGAGTGAAGCACCACCAGATAAAGGGGGAGGCATCTGATGTACCCCTTCAGGTACCAGGAGATGGTGTCCCCGTCCTGCTCAGCTTCTTAGCAATTGTGTGAAAATAGTTTTCATCGGTGCCAGGCTTCATGGCAGCATTTTCTGTTCTCTTTAACAGGAATATTTAGGGCGCAATCCACAGTGCACCCTAGGGCCGATGCAAGCTGGCGCAAGGGCGCCACCCAGGACCCCTGCACCAGTGCTGCCTCGCAGGCCCAATGCTGGCAGCAGTGTCAGCCCTGCGGTTCTGGCAGAAGCTGGCACAGGAGTAGTTCCAGGCGGCGCAAGGGCGTTTCTGGGCACGCTGGGAGGTGTGCCGGCCCGGGGGCAGGTGGAGCTGAGTTGCAGCTGTTAGGTGCAGATAGCAGGCACAGAGCCGACCGTGCCCTTGCCCCAGGGTGGCTCCTGCCTGCTCCCAACTTGCTCTGGATACAGTGCAGGCCCCCAGCCTGCCCGTTTCGGGGCAAGTTAGGATTGTGCCCTTAGATACAGTGAATGAGTGTTGGGAGGGGGGATTGTATGGTGACGGGGTGGGTGGGTGGATGGATAGGGTCCTGGGGGGCAGGCTCAATAGAGGTCCATACTTCCTAGCCCATACTTTATTTACTTATTTATATATTATATGGCGGTCGTGGCATGAAAAAGGTTGACGAGCACTGCTCTGGCTACGCAAGAACCAAAGGCCTGTTTCCTGCAGATCCTCACCACAGTAGTGCAAGTCACAGTATTCGAAGGTGTTGTTGGGATGGTCGATGTAACACCAGACCCCTTCCTCGTCGTCATCAGGGTTGCGACAATAATTCTGCACCAGATTCACATCCTTCAGGAAGGGTTGTCCTTGAGTCAGCTGTCTGGCCTTTTCTGAGGCCCAGGGCAAGCAATGAGCCCCGGAGAGGGTGACGGAGAGCGTCCCAGAATACTCCAGCCCCTTATTAGCCTCACAGGGCTGCTGCTGCTGGTTGTCTTGTGGACTGTTCCTTGGAGAAAATGGAACCGTGGTCCGGTTCTCACCTGAAAGAGAAGCAACATGGACTGTAGTCATGAGAAAAGGGTTGTTCGTAGTTCAATAGTACAGGAAAGGCTATGCGATGTAGCGTTCATTCACCAAACCTGTTTTCACCAAACCTGTTTTCTCGGCTACGTTTACAGCACAATCTTGTTGTTGTTCAGTCGCTAAGTCGTGTCCGACTCTTTGCGACCCCATGGACCACAGCACGCCAGGCCTCCCTGTCCTCCACTAGCTTCCTGAGTTCACCCAATTTCATGTTCGTTGCTTCGGTGACACTGTCTAACCATCTCATCCTCCGCCGCCCCCGCACAATCTTATGCATGTCTATTTTGAAGTTCCATTGCGTTCACTGGGACTTCCTCCCAGGAAAGTGTGTATAGGATCGCAGCCTTAGGGCGCAATCCTAACCACGGGCATAGCTAATGTAAGTGCAGCCGATCAGGGCAAAATGATGCCTCGGAAGTGACATCGCAACAGGAAGTAACATTACAGTTATGTTTTCATTTTCTTGGGGTTTTTTTGGCCATAACATTTGACAGAATGAAGATATTACACTCCAATTTATTCCACTGCATTCTGCATGAGCTGCCATATCAAAAGTTGCACAGCATGATGGTATTATTCATCCATAGCAAGGTTTTCACCATTTTGGCCACTAGTGCCAAGCTCAGCTTGTTGCCCCCCACCAAAGCTTGTTGCCCGGTGCAATTGTACCCCCTTCCACTTCTTTAGCAACGCCCCTGATCCTAACCAACTTTCCAGCACTGACATAGCTGTTCCCATTGGGACAGTTCTGCATTCTGCAGTGGAGCAGTAGTTCCAGAGGTCTCCTCAAGGTAAGGGAATGGTTTGTTCCCTTTCCTTGGAACTGCATTGCCCTTACCCCAGTGCTGGAAAATTGGCTAGGATTGCACCCTTAGATAATTTAGAACTGGTGTTATAAGAATGCAACTGTGGCTTAGAGGCTCCTTTCTGTTAACCAGAAAGCGCTGCTTACAGTCCCATTTCATTCAATATAATTTAATTTCTAGAACTTTGAATACTAGACATTATAAGGACATCTGCCCTAATCAAAGACTTCACATCATCAGCCTTTGCTTGTGCTAGTCTTAACTTCAGCAAGGGATGAGCTGTGCTCAGGTTTGGGACCAATTTGAAATCCCAAAGTTTAGTCCATGGTATATAAAAGACAGAAGTATCCCTGAGCATGTATAGAGTGTTTTCCCATCACCATTCAATCTGGTTTTGGGGTAAAATGGTATAAACTCCCAAAATCAGGGCTAGGACTTTAGTCAAGCTTAGCTCAGAATACCAGCACTCAGACTCACCGCACACAGGAACAGCGCACTCTTCTACTCGCACTAATGGATTTCGGGTGTAGCACCAGGGCCCTTTTGGATTCTTGTTTGGGTTCCTGCAGTAGTTTTTTGTGAGGTTGGCACCTGGATGGGTTGTCGTGTTGAAACTGTAAGAAATCATGTGACAGTAGAGAGAGACCAGAAAGACCGAAAAACGTATTTCACCCTTTCCAGTTCAGTGTACAGTATTTGGTGGGGAGATACAGATCCTCTAGCTCTGACAGTGACATCACAACCTATGCTTTTCCTGCATGGAATGTACATCTGTATAGGAAAAAGGGTGAATCCTACACATAGACAGTCATGCTGTTCTGCTCTTATACAGTTGTTTCTTCTTGTCTATGTTATTTTAATGGCTTCTAATTTTTGAATTAATTTTAATTTTAATGGTTTTAAAAAAAAATTGTAAAAGTTTCGGTATATTAATATATATTAATTGGTATATTAATAAATAAATAAATTTAGGCAAATAACATAGATACAAATCAAAATGCTGTGTAGTGATTGGCTGTAGCTTCTCAACATGTGCATGATATCACCAGTATATGTAAGCTAAATGCACACACGTGACTATAGAATCTACATATAGTCTTCACTGTGTCCCTTCTGGCCCTACATGTTCCAAATGAATACATGGAAAGGGGTCACAGTATGCTATCGGAAAGCTCAGTACTTTTTAAATGTGTGCTTTTAGGGGAATCATCTCAAATCAAAAAGTAAAAGTAATTGGACAACTCATTCAGTATCACTAATTAACATCCATTATTATTAATAAATATTACCACTATTATTTCATTATCACTATATAGGTACTTGGCACGAATGTGAATTGTCACTGAGCTTTCAACAGAACTACACAGAATGTACCTCTTGTAAGTTATAGCCATTTGGCCCCATGGTTTATATTATTATTTTATTAAGAATATGTATATACTACTTTTTGATAAGTTCACAAAGTGATTTCCATTGAAAATCAAAAAACTAAATGGCCCCTTATCCCAAGAAGCTTTTATAGTTTTCTTTTTCTCTGTATCTCCATGTATAGGGCTAAGGAGGTACAGGTAGATTAGCCCTTGTTCGGGCTAATCCAAAATCCAGACGTCTTTGTCTAAGACTTTTTGAAAACTTTCGGTAGAAAGAAGGTCTTGAGCTCATTCCCTCATACAGGCTATAAGTTCTGTTCTGTGCTCTGTGGTTTGTGCCAATACAGATATTGTTGAAAACTGTCAAGGAGGCCAGCAGACACCCAAATGGGTAACAGCAAAAAGAGCAAGAGGAAACAGTTCCGATTATATTTATGTAATTATTCAAAAATCCAGAAAAAATCCAAAATCCAGCTACCTTCCCTTCCCAAACAGTCCAAATAAGGGATAATCAAGCTGTATTGCATCTTGTATCTGAAGATGTAGACTGTACTCCACAAAAGCTTATGCTGCAATATACAGTTTGGGTTACTTTTTAAGGTGCCACAAGACCCCCTGTGTTGGTTTTGCTGCAACTAATCATCTAGAACTGTCATTGAAATGTTTTAATCATTACTGATCCAGGAATCCCTGATAAGCTTCTAATTGAGGACCTCCAGGATTCCCCAGAACACACCATGAAGGCCAATTCTGTAGCTTAAACCAATATACTATTTCTTTTATTTGTACTGATTTACATTGTCAGCATCCTACCCAAAGGTTCTCGAAGCATCACAGAGCTGATCATAAGCTCAACATTTGGCACATGGCAGAGCTTACTCAGGCTTGTGAGGAAACTTGCTTGACCAGTACTGGCATTCAGTCCCCGACTTGGTGACAGAAATGGTTCCCCTGTAGTTTTGCCCATCATCTTGGGCACAGTCATCTGTCAAGAGTTCAAAACACAAGATTGAGTGGGTCAACACAAGCTTGAGCTAGCAGCAAATTCACAGACCCCTGACCCAGAGGCAGTGGTGTCATCTAAATGATTTAAGAACAGGTACTCACTTTTGATTGGCACGTGTCGGGACCCGCCCACCGGAAGTGACATCATAAGCCAGAAGTGATGTTGTGGCAGGAAGTGACATGAAAAAAGCCCTTTTTGAGGCCTCAGATGATTTTAAACTGACCCAACAGTTGCAACAGTATTCCACAGCACCCTCAGAACATGTTAAGGAGGCCTGGCATCATGTTAAAACCCCAGAGCAACTCATTTTCAGTGGCAAGGAAAGGAAAGGCTCCGCTCGCTGCCTGCCTGCCTGCCTGGCTCTGATAACATGCAGGCAACTCAAACATGCAGGAAATTCAAACATTGCAGAGGGCGGAGTCAACAAGTGGGAGGGTGAATGGGCGGGGCCAGCTGTAATCCTAGAACTCGCGTACCTCTGCGTACCCCCTGCATGACATCACTGCCCAGAGGCACATAGGGCTGGCTTACATGTGCGTGGCTGTCACTTGATTTAGCCATACCTGATTACTTTGCACTGGTAGCTAAAATGAATGGTGAATATTCCATTTACAAGGAATATGTTTAAATTGCAAGTTTTAAAACATGTTTTGAGGTGATATGAGAATTCATGCGAGATCTGCTTTACACCATTTAGGGCACAATTCTAAAGCTAGCACACCGATTGTGATACTCCTGGGCTGGAACAAGGGACTTGTGCCGGCCTAACTCCAGGTTAGGATAAACACACAGGATAAACTGCACTAGAGGTTGCAGTCATCAATAATGTAGGCTGTAGCAAACAATATACAGCAAGTCTGTTGTCAAAGGGTTCTTGGAAACAGCAACTTTAAGTGAAACGACTTGTAATGAAACCAATTTAAACATACGCCAGGGGGTTTCAAACTGGGGCATCGCGATGTCCCAGCCTGGAAAGCCCTGCATCTTTCCCCTTAAGGAGGCGGGGGGGACTTACCACTGACATCACAACATCTGCCCGACCCCTCTGCAGGGCTCCCTATGCATTCAAAAACTAAAAAAAACCCAATTGCGACCCACTTCCGGTTTGCACTCGCGAAACTGGAAGTGGTCACAACCTTTTCTTTTTTTTAGTGTTCAGATGCACAGGGAGCTCTGCAGAGGGGTCGGCAGAGCTCCCCGACCCTCACGGATGCTGGGGCAGGCAGCTGTAAGTCCTCCCCAGCTCCATTATGTTGCCAGCAGTGACCCAATTGTGGTGATCGTGTCGCTGCCATTCCCTGCCCTTGCAACACTTACATTGGTTCCCAAGCTCCCGGAGAGTTGGGGAACCGCTGCCACAGGTTGAGATATGTACAGTGTTGTGCAAAAATCTTAGGCCAACACAAGCTGCCAGCCCTGGCTTGGGGCACACTGCATACAAATTTCCTGTATTTTCTGCTTGTATTCTAATAAAGTGAGAAATAATTATACATGGTTATTATACCATTGCAAAAACAACAAATCTAATGGTGGCCTAGGACTTTTGCACAGTACTGTGCACAAGAGTTGCGTTCCTACAGCATATTTCTGGTCACAAAAGCATCACCAAACTTCTCAATGAACACCCAAAACACTAATATTGAACACTGAAATAAACCTGAGCTTTCTAGGCTGGAGAAAACCTACACAGACATGGGAAGAACTTGCACACTCTACAAGACAATGGCCTCAGGCCAGGAATCTCAGGCCAAATTTGTAACAAAACTTAAGCTGAAACAACTTTCAGCAAGGACTTGCTGTAGATACAGGCTTTTCTAAACACATACATACATACATACATACATACATACATACATACATACATACATACATACATACATACATACATACATATTTCCTTAACTTTTTTTTATTTATTATTTCAGCCCTTTTGGGATGCCTGAGGTTATTTTAGGGCTGTTACAACATTACATAAGACAAACATGTACAACCAGGAACTTCATTCAATGTATGTGGATGCAAGTAAGTCAGTCCTCTTTATATATAAACTCGATATCTGCAAGGGGCAGAATTGCTACTTAACTCATTATCTGCGCTTCTGAAGGCTGCAGGGACCTTCTGACCCCTTTAAAATGGCCTGCAGAAACATCCGCATGCTTAAGAGCTCCATGCTATATACAGGGGCCGTTCTGATGGACTGAGTGTACACAGTTTTGACATCAGCATTGTTAAGCGCAGGGCCAGCCTTAATCCAATGTGACCAATGTTACCACATTGGGCCATGTGCTTTGGGGGCCCCCACACCAGTGCAGTGAGCATATCACTGCTGCAGCAGCCAGGATTGCTATGGGCTGTAAGTCAGTGGGGCCAGCAGAGCAGCTTGACCTTGGGTCCTCCCACCTGCCCCTGCCCCAGGATGGCCAAAAATGGGTCTCTTGGAAACAGTTAGTGGTGACATGATGATGGCACTTCCAACTATTTCCAGGGGCCATGTTTTGCACTCTTCTTGGTCAGTGGAGGGCCAAGCGGGGAGCGTGGGGGCCCTTTGGGAATGCCCCACATTGGTTAAGCATATGGACCATCAGTTCAAGTTGGAGAAACTTAAGTATGGGGCTTCTTCTCAACCAGTGACTTCTACAGTGCAACCCTTGAAGTGCCATTGTGGGCGTTCAGAGGAGAGAAAGATGAACTCTCCTGCAAGTACCGTTTCTGACCAGTATTGCCCAGCCAGTCCCTCCCCTTCTCCTAAGTGCCTCTATGAGAAATGGATTCCTAGCACTCACCATCAGGGATACCTTTTAAGCACTCATCCAGGGCTGATCTGGGATTCCTCTGAGAGCTACAAGCTGACAAAAGAAGGAAGAAAAGAGCATTCAACTCAAAGGGAACTGATGGTTCATAACAGCTAGAAGACAGCCAGCTTCAAGCGGCTCAATCATTGTCACCACTTCCCTAAACACTGTTTGGGGGTCAAGAAAGGTAGTCGCTCTACCATCTCCCAGGTAATTAACATTGGTAGCTGGTCTGGAGACAGAAAGCCTTTTTTTCTCCTTATTTTCAATTGTCCTAAACTTACCGGAAAAAATTGTAGCTAGAAGGGCACAGAGTAGTGGGCAGTATTTCTGCTGCATCAGAATGCCAGATGCAGGGGAGTGGCAGCAAGATACCACTATCTGGTTGTCTCATGTGCTCCTTGAGCCATTTGGTGGGCCACTCTGAGATATAGGAAGCTGGACTAGATGGGCCCTTTGCCTAATGTATTTATTATTTATTTAAATTTGTTTATTTTTCTGGCTCTTGATACCGTGTCAGATACAGGATGTGGCCCTCCTACTGAAAACATTGTGGACTCTTGAGCTAGAGTACTTCAGTTCCTGTAAGAAGAAGCTAAATCTTTGCTGTTCAGCTTCATGCAAAGCATGGACAAACATTAGGACATTCAGCAGGAATCAGACAAACATACCTGTGTATTTCTTCCAGAACAAATCCTGCAAGAAAAAAAAAAAGAAAAAAAAGAAGAAGAGAAAGGGTGCTCACTTAGACAAATGGCCAGAGAATGGTCTTACTGTAAGTCAAATGATGCCTGCACAATCTGCCTCTCTAAACTACCCAGATGAGAGGCTGCTCTGGGCTCTTTGGAGGAAGAGTGGGGGTAATACAAGTGTTATAAGGGGTCAGCTCTGACTTTTCTTTTGCCATCTAAAACCAAATGGGGCATCTCCCTTATGAAGAAAGACTGCAGGATTTGAGGCTCTTCAGTCTAGAAAAAAGGCACCTGAGCGGGGACATGACTGGGACGTACAAAATTATGCATATAATTATAGATTATAGATTATAATTATAGATTATGTCCTCTATAGAGTCGATAGAGGGATGTTCTTTTCCCTCTCTCACAACACCACAACCAAGAGGGCATCCACTAAAATTGAGTGTTGGGAGAGTTAGAACAGATAAAATGAAATTCTTTTTTTACCCAGTGGGTAATTAATCTGTGGAACTCCTTGCCACAGGAGATGGTGGTGTCATCTGGCCTAGGTGCCTTTAAAAGGGGATTGGACAGATTTCTGGAGGAAAAGTCCATTGCAGGCTATAATGGGTGGTACAACCTCCTTACATTAGTAGTAGGCTACTTCAGAATGCCAGGTGCAAGTCTGTGGCAACAGGATGCAGGCAGCCCGATCTTGTGTGCTCCCTGAGGCCTCTGGTGGGCCACTGTGAGATACAGGCAGCTGGACTAAAAGGGCCTTTGGTCTAGATCCAGCAGGGTTCTTCTTATGTTCTTATGTTGTTAAATATATTCCTCTGCTGACATGCAAATGCGTCCAGAGGAACTGCTTGGGCTTTGAACAAACCACCCTTCCTTAGGAAATTGGGAACAAACCTTAAATGGCTAGTAGAACCTTGTGGGAAGAGACATTACATTATACATACTGTTTGGACATTGGACTCGAGGGCTTCCCGGGCTTCCTCATAGTTGCAAATTTCCTCCAAGCACTCCCGTTCTAGGTTGCCTTGGCGCATTTCTTCTAGCAATCCCTTGTTGGCACGCCGTGGACGGTTCAGCAAGGACAGCGCTTGCTTCTGCTCAAGAAAAACTATGAAGACCAGAACTATCAAGTCCAGAACAGGGGTAGACCAGAGACGGTTTCACCCATGATAAAACCATGGAGGTTTTAAGAACGTGAAGGACATGCTAATCTAGCCCTCTTCTGAAACAAGACAGGATTGTGTGTAGACTAATCTGGGCGTGTTTATATGTTTTGCGTTCATGAGTTAGGGCGCACTCCTAACCTGCAGTTAGGCCAGCACAGTTAGGCCAGCAAAGTTTGCCTGGCACAAGGCCATTGTAAAGTACCGTTTGAACCACTCTCGGAGTCAGGGAGGATGGCACTCTCTGACTCATGAACACAAAACATATATACTGTACATCCCCAGATTAGTCTACACACAATCTAGACCATAGTGGATCAAAGCAAAATTTGGTTGACTACAGAAAGCTCCAGATGATTCAATGCCTTGAGCAAGCCCATGAAGCCCATATGACTTCTCAGTGTATTTTAAGGATATGCTTTTAAGCCTGAGAACAGAGTTCATCAACCTTGGGGTCGGGACGCCAATGGGGTCATGAAACTGCAATTAGGTTGCAGCAACTTCTGGGAATGAAAGACCACCACGGATATAGGGGGAGCACCATCGGATGTACACCATCAGGTATAATGGGAGACTTCTGGTGTACCCCTTCAAATACCAGGGGATGGTGTCCCAGGGTGCAATCCTAAACTGAGTTAGGCCGGCATAACCTAAGCCAGCAAAGTTTGGTCAGCACAAGGGACACCGTAAAGTATGTTTGGACTACTCTTGGAGTCAGAGAGGCCAGCACACAGATGTGAGCCATCCTTCCTGACTCTGAGAGTAGTCCAAACACGCTTTATGGTGGCCCAGGTGCTGGCCAAACTTTGCTGCCTTAGTTTATGCCAGCCTAACTCAGTTTAGGATTGCGCTCCCAATCTTGCTCAGGTTCTTAGCGATTGTGCTAAAATAGCTTTCAGTAGAACCAGTAGAAGGCTTCATGACAACTTTTTCTGCTCTCTCTGATAAGAATAATTGGTTACAGTGAACATTCCTGGAAATGTGTCACTGGGGCAGGGAGTGGGCAGATAGGGTCCCAGAAGGAGGGCAGGATCAACAGTGAGTCTCTAGGCTCATACTTTATGTATGTATTTATTGGGGTCACAGTACATAAAAGGTTGTAGATCACTGGCTCAGAAGATTCAACTACAGCATATGAAAAAGTCTTCTCTGTTTTGATTCTGTCTCCTCTGAAGACTTCAGATGTCTGATTGAAATACAGTGCATCACCTCCAAGCCCAATTTGCTATCTTGTGTTCTAACTAGGATACAAAACTATCAGCTCTCATCCCTAACATTGCATAACTGCATACTAGTCGGTGGCGCAATTCTCACCCATGCATATGCAATAAGTCCATTTTCCTATCCGGTTTTTTCTCTCTCCTTCCTATCTTTATGTTATGTCCCTTTAATTTGCTTGTGGCAGAGTTTTAGTTCTCCACTGGGTTACATTTTCTTCACCATTAAAAATCAACTGTATTCACTTAGGGAGGTGTGATGGTTACTGAGTAAGGGAGTAGGGAGAAAGGAGGGGTTTGTCAACTTGGAAGAGATCACATTTATGGTCTTAAGGTCTGTTGAGTTCCTGTTGTTTTCATCTCAACAATCAACACAATATTAATATAAGAAAAACAAACCAGTCTATTCTGCTCTTATGGGGGAAGGATCTACTCAGCTGCTAAAACAGCAGGATTGGGCCCAGAATCAAATGCCTTTACATGACTGGGGTCTCCGCCTGCTTTAGCCCCTCTTCCTTGCCATTTCTTAGCAATGCAGAAAAGCCTGTTTGTTCAGAACTCCTGCCTTCTTGGTGGCATACGCTGGCATCTGTTTGTCTAACCTCAGCGCTTGAACCTTCGTAGTTTGACCTCCCTTATTGACTGCAACATGCTGGGACGTGTGTTTTCTTCTTCACGTTCAGATACTAGAACGTCCAGCCTAGCTCCAGCCACAAGTTTTGGAGAACGATAAAAAAACACCCCTGGCTTCCTAGCAACAGATAGGGGGAAGTGACAAGCTGGTTTGAAACCCAGCATCCTATTTTGGGGATGGAGAGCACACCCTGTTTGTCCAAAGAAGAAGAAAGACAGAGTTGGTAAAGGGCTTGAAAGTGGTTCATCTTTTTCACATAAATAAAAAAAAATAGTTTTTTAAAAAAAGCATTCAAAGCATGGAGAAGGAGTACATTTATGGCGCAATCCTAACCTGGAGTTAGGCCAGCAAAGTTTGGTCGGCACAAGGAACACTATAAAGTATGTTTGGACCACTCTTAGAGTACAATCCTAACCTGGAATTAGGCCAGCACAGTTAGGCCAGCAATGTTTGGCTGGCACAAGGGCCACTGTAAAATACGTTTGGATCACCCTTGGAGTCAGAGAAGCCAGCACACAGATGTGCATCATCCTCCCTGACTCTGAGAGTGGTCCAAGCATGATGTGCCAGCCAAACTTTACTGGCCAAACTATGCTGTTAGGTTACCTAACTCCAGGTTAGGATTGCACCATAAATGTGCCCTCTGAGTCAGGAAGGATGGTGCACATTTGTGTGCTGGCCTCTTTGACTCTGAAAGTGGTCCAAACATACTTTATGGTGTTCCTGGTGCCAGCCAAGCTTTGCTGGCCTAATTGTGCCAGCCTAACTCCAAGTTAGGATTGCGCCTTTAATGTTGTAATAAGCATAAGGCTCTGTTTAGTCCGTCCGGTACGAAGAACAATCATTCTATGAAGATGAAAGAATTGCAGCCAGGAAGAACCGGTTATAGAGCCTCTCTCTTCTCTTCCTGCCCACCAATCTCTTCTCAACAATCATGCAAAAATGTAAGGTACACTTCAATTTGGTACACTTCAATCTGGCTGCTGGCACATAGGAAATTTGGACTCAGGCAAGCACATTCAAGGATGAAAAGTAAAGTAAGAGCTGGCCTGTGGAGACATTTCAGCAGGAGCATCCTTCTTGCCTTCCGTAGAACAGAGGCCTTCAACGTTTTTCATGCCATGACCACATAAATAAATAAATAACTGAAGTATGGGACTGGGGACCAACTGCCAATCCCACCCACCTCCCGGGACTTGATCTGCCCTGATCACCACCCACCCCATGTCTTGGCCTATCCCATTTCCCCTTACGTCTTGCATCTTCACAACAACCCTATGAGGTAGCAGCCTAAGCAAGGCTGGCCTTAGGAGCTGCAGGGTAAGACAGCATGAAGCAGCTGTGCAGGATTATAACAAGAACTCAGTGTTGATAAGGCAGATACCATTACTGGATAGGACCCCAACCCTCTCTTGCACAGGCTTTGAAAGTTTGCCATGACTCCCAAAATGAACCTTCACGATCCCAGTGGTTCCCAACCCACAGGTTGAAGAACACTGGCCTAGAATCCTTTGGGGACAAATTAAATGCTTGCCAAATTAAACTGTGAGCCCCTAGCACTGTGGTCCAAAAACAAACCATGGTGATACCGAATTCAGTAAATGTTCACCAAATGTAGTAAAAGTTCACCAAATGTATGACATTTATGCGACGATACTACTAGTTAGCTAGCAGAATGATACGCCCCAAAAGCGGGGTTAGGGTTAGGGGTAGGGTTCAGCTTCTGTTATGAAAATTTACTGTTTTGGGGAGGCAAACACATTTTTTAACTGTCAAATACGTTGCAAAAACGACGAGAACTCAAGATGTGGTTATCACTTTAGGCTTATTAGGTGGTCTCAAATTTGGTGAACATTTACTATTTTGGGGAACAAAAGTATTTTTTTTTTGAGGAACGTTTTCATTAAATTATCACTTAGACATGAGCCGAATATTTTGCCAGTAATCTCGCTCCAAAGTTGGGAGTCTTTGAAATATGCAGTGAAATCAACATCTGTCTCTGCCCAGTTCCAATGGTCCCTCCCTCTGCAGGATGCCTTGGCAATTTCTTTCCAAGGCCACTATTATACTTCTGCTTCTGTAGCAAGAATGCCCTGGATGCTTGAGATCCACTAGTCTGAGCTTCCCTCTCCTGGTTGGGCTCAGTGATCCTATGCTTGCCTGCTCAAAAACCCCTCCGAGCTCAACACTCCCTCCCCTAGTCTAAGGATTGCAGTCTTAGTGAAAAGCTCATTGACCTGTCTGGTTTTCTCATTCCATCCCATTTTCCTCCGTTCTCACAATCCCTTACCCTGGTCATGGCTCAGTGTGAGGTGCAGGAGGCTGGCCAGGAGAAGAGTCCTCAGCAGTCCGGTTCTGCCCTGCCCCATAGTGTGTGCTCCCAATTGCAAAAGTGCAGAGGGAACAGAAGAAGAGCTATTGCAATCCGGCCTGGGTTAATGTTGAACCAGCATGAAGAAACAGGAACCAGGTCACAGTATGTCAGGGACAGCAGTGCCAAAGCTCTTACTATCCCACCCATCACCACTTCCTTCTGTTCATTCGATGCATTTTTGCTTCCAGCGAACTGGTTGGCCCTGGGAACTAATAAGGGCCCCATTAACATGTTTAATTGAGTAGCTGCTGTAGCAAACGTGGTATGAAGCAGCTTTGAGTTCAGATCTTTGGTACATCTCGCTCAGTTATTGTTGACAGTGTCCAGCAGTGACATATCACACGTGTTCTAGTTTTATCTAGCGCTACCACACATTGAATCTGCAACCTTCTGCACGCAAAGCATGAACTCCAGCACTGAGCAAAGGCCTTCTCTGCTTCCAGAAGTGCAACAAGGCCTGTTGCTTTTAGCGCATGACATGTGGCCATCCTGGCTGAAAATAAGAGAATGCCCATGCAGTTACGGAATCCTTGCTGCTGCTGCTGCTGCTGGAATTTCGCCCAGATGTTCCCACAAGGTTCCTTACAAGACCCTGATTCATTTTATTATTTTCTTCATTATTCCAGATTTCATCAAATGCTCCACAAACCAGACTTCATCGTTCCAGCATGCCATTGTTTCTGACTGTAGGATTCTTTCCCCCTGGCAATGAAAATTACATACTAGTCACACTCGATATTGCACAATTTCCTTCCTGCCCCCAACTGAGAATTGCAATGCATGTGGGAGACTGGAGAACTACCAATCCCAGAACCCTTTCTCCTGCTCTTTTCTCTCGCTTTGTATCTCTATTGCTTTTCTGGTCAATGTTTGTTATCTCAACCACAGGCAAGTCAATATTAGCATTGGGCAGCTGCAGAATGACTCTTTGGCCACTTGTACAAAGAGCAATTGCACAGTCCCCTCCTCCAGCCACGAACAGGATTTCAGAAACCCACACACATTACATACGGAAGAACAGAGATTTTTGAACCATTTCCAGTTCTGGAATGGGCTGGATGCGTCTATGTGTACATGAAGGGGTAGGGAGCCGCCGTGCACCTAAGGCAAGCATGAAACAGACAGCATGAAAGCTGATTACTATAAATGAGGCCACGGGCAAGATATATAAAGAGCAACAAGTTCCTGTTGAGTAGAGCTGCATAATTACATTGTGAATCTCCATGACCTCCACCTCCTCCCAGGGCAGACACTAGGAGCACAATCCTAACCTAGGGTTAACCTGGCACATTTAGGCCAGCAAGGTTTGGACCACTCTCTGAGTCAGAGAGACAAACACACAGATGGGTGCCATCCTCCATGACTCTGAGTGGTCCAAATGCACTTTACGGTGGCCCTGGTGCTGGTCAAATTTTGCTGGCCTAACTGTGCCAGCCTAACTCCAGATTAGGATTGCGCCCTAGGTACGTGAAACAAAGGTGTGGAGACTCAAGATAGATGTGGTAAGGATTGCCATAGATTACAGGAGGAGGAAACATTAGCACAAGGAAGCTGATTTTGACATTCAAAATTAAAGATAAAGGGTGGGAAGAAGGGAACATGGGCAAGGTTCCAAGTACAGTGTAGGGAATAGAATGCTGGATGTTGACCAGGAGACCTGGGTTCAAACCCCTGCGTAGCGTCATGCCAACTAGGCGACTCAAGACCAGTCTTGATCTTTCAGTCTTGCCTCTTGGAGCCACTGTAAGACTAAAATAGGTAGGATATATACACAATACCCCCAGTGCCTTTAAAAAGGCAGGGATGAAAATATGATAGATATGTTATGCACGTTGCCCATGTGTCACGGTGATAGTAACCAGAGACACTTGCCCTGTGAGGAAAAAAGACAGAGTCACATATTTTGAAGGAGGATAGGAGACCGTCTGGAATGTGCTGACTCAGCTCATCTGGCATCTAAGTCACGTGGAACCATGTTGCTCCCACCCTGATTCCCTGGTGGTTGACACAACAAACAAGAGGAATTGCAGATCTGAGCAATTAGGAACAGTCCACACTGAGAAGGGTGTACAAACCCTAAGGTACCTTACTTTGCTGATGCTGTCGTGTAAGTCCTCCTTCCACCTACTATATTTAACTTCAATTAAAGACAGGCAGCTGCTCGAAGATCTCTACCCAAGCTGCAACCACTCTGTGTGGCTACTACAGGCCTAAATACAGTGCCAAGGAAGGCTTAGTTAATACCTGAACCTCTTCCAACCACAGTGGAAGCCCATATTGGGAAGTACCCTTCATTGGCTTAGAAGACAATAATGATTGGTGACATGTTGGAAACCCAGCCAGAATCAAGGCCAAGTAGAAGAGAAGCAAGGCCTGCTGAAGAAACCAGTGTGCATTTTGGGATCTTTGCACTGGCTTCGCATAAACACAAAGAGCACACGCAAACATTCCAAAGTTGTTTTAATGCCATCTATAAAAAGATCAGTGGTCACATCCCCACCTCTACCTCAACCACCTCAGCCACTGTGCTGAAACCCACCCCTTCCTGAATAATGAACATGCCACTGGGGGAGTCCTGCTCCTGAAAGATGAAGCACTCTTCCTCAGCATCCGAGTAAGAGATCTCAATGACATCCTTGTGCCAGGCAGAGCCTTGCTGTGTAGCAATGTAGTGCCCGTCGCTGGTTATATGGAGTTTTGCTTTGTTCCCTGGCACTGCCATGTCCACAGGGTGCACTAGAAGCACCGCAGGCTGCTCTGAACGCGGCAACTCCTGGGGGCTTTTCACGCCAGGCTGAGGTGCATCCCTGTCTAGGCTTCTTTTGTGTTCAAGCTGATGACGATGCAGGCTCTGGGGGAGAGCATAGCCCATGCCACAGATGCTGCACCGGTGGGGCTTGTCGCCATGATGGGCTTTTTGGTGGCGCCGAAGCTTTGTGGCTAGAGGGTAGGATTTAGGACACAGGTGGCAGCGGAAAGGCCTCTCGCCTGTGTGCAGGCGCTCATGAGCCCGCAGGGTGTGGGGGTCACGCAGTGCTTTCCCACATACTGTGCACAGATGGGCCTCGCCTGTGTGGGAGATCAGGTGGCGGCGCAGCTCAGGGCGCTGCGGAAAGGCATCTCCGCAGAAGTGGCACCGGTAAGGGCGCTCTCCTGTATGCAGCCGGAGATGGCAACGTAGGTTGCCCTGCTGGCGGAAAGACTTAGGACAGTGGGGACAAGGGTACGGGCGTTCCCCTGTGTGCAGCCGCATGTGGTTGCGCAGTGACCCAGGGTTGGCCAGGCGCCGCCCACAGATCACGCACTGGCAGGCAGGCGTGGCGGAAGGGCTCGGCTCCTTAGCCTGGTGCGTTTTGCGATGGATACGGAGGGAGGGCCGGCGGGCAAAAGATTTGCCGCAGTCTGGGCAGGCAAAAGGGCGCTGGCCTGTGTGCAGCACCTGGTGCTCTTGCAGGTCACGTTTGGTGCCGTAAGTCTTGTGGCACTGCGGGCAGGGAAACGGCCGCACCCCTCTATGGCCCAGCATGTGGGCTTTGAAGCTCTCTTCCGAGCTGTAGCTCTTGCCACACTCCGTGCACAGGAAAGGTTTGTGATCAGTGTGTACAAAGCGGTGCTTTTTCAGGTGGCAAAGCTGCAAGAAGGCTTTACCACACTCCTCGCATTGGTGCCGCCGCCGCACACTGCCAGCCTCCCTGAGCTGGGAAGCGGGACACAGCTGGCTTCGAGGCTCTTCCTTGCACGTAGGAGGCTGTCCCTGGTCCACCGTGCTTCCCCTGGGCGCGGAGGTGGCACATCTGCTGGGGGGTTCCTCAGCACAAGACCGGCCCCTCGGCACTTGCTTCTTCAGCTTCCCAGCCAGGCGAGCACTGAGACGAACTGCACTGGGCTGAAGTGGTCGTGAAGGAGTTCCAGCCGATTCCATCTCTGTTGGGGTCGCATGCACTTGCTCTGCCTGAGGACTTGGCGCAGCATCTTCTTGGACTTCATCATTCGTAACTATGGGAATACTCAGGAGGACTTGGCTATCCTCGCTCTGCTTCTTGGCCTCCCCCAGCTCACACTGCAGGGCCTGGTTTTTATCCTCTCTCTCATGGTCATCTTTCAGTTCAAGGGGCTGGTCAGTTGCTAGCTTCTCATCCAGCACTGGGATAGGATGGGCTCCAGCTTTCTGCTCCAGCACCTTGGAAGAATTGGGGGGACCTGCAGATTTTAATCAGCAACTGTTACTTCCAGATTTTAATCAGTAACTGTAAGATCATTATTGCTCCTCCAAAGCAAGACCTCTGTGTTTTCATACACCACAGCAGCCCCCCTCCCCACAGCCCATTCATTTAGAAGATACCTGGTTGATTGCAGAGATGCTCAAGAAGTGTCACATCAAACATGAAATTCCTGAGAATTGCACTATACGTAATGTTAGTTAGAACGTTACGCAATATACTTCTGATTAAATTACAATATCCTACTTTCATGGTCGCAGGAGGAGAATTGTAGTGCCCAGTACAAGGTTCTTGCTGCCTGTACAATTTTGTCCATTTCTAAATAAAGGCATTCTTGGGAATAAGAAGAAAATGCTCTACTGCATTCCAAAATTCCTTTGGTATGGCTTAGGGGTTAGTTTAAAGAGGTTTGCTGCAAAACTACTATACTTGGAAAAGTACTAAAAATGTGTGGAAATGTACTGTATCTTTCAAAAGCTTTGTGGTTTGGGTACTGAGGATTGTTTTAGAAAGCAAGAAGAGCCAACCAAATCAGTTTAACCACTAAGCTGTGGTAATGGTGTCGTTTTTACCAAGTCAGTACAGTGAACTTAACTTCTTTTTTCCACCCAAGATCATTCTTAAATGGATATAGAAATGGACATAGAATTATGATAAAGATGATGCAAACGTGCGTGAGAAACTGAATGAATACACAGAAGCTTGACTGGTCCCTGCATCAGGGCCACAGATTTGATACAGCCAAGAATTATAGGCACTGAAATACAAAAAATTCACAGATGTGTACACTGTGAGAAGCCCATTTGTCAAAAGGAAGTTGTGAGCTGCACCTAAGGGGTCAGACATCTGGCTGCTGTATCGGAAAAGAGAGAAGTAGCTTTTGGCTTATATTAGGTTATAGATAAATGTTAAGGCAGACGTTAGGGCCTTGGTTCTCAAACTCTTCGAGAGCTTGAGAATTAGGGTAAGTGAGAATTAAGGAGGCAGGGCAAAGGCAGCAACATGACTCCCATGATTGCGCTGCTGCCAGTGATGGGCGAGAATGTTTTTCACTTACCTGAGTGAGCTGTGGCCTCCTAGGGACGTTAAAAAAGCAAAAAATGCAATCTGAACCCACTTCCAGTTTTTGATAGCAAACCAGGAAGTGGGTTGCAAACCTCTCCCTTAGGGTATATCTGCACAGGGTTAAAGTAGCTTAATAGTTATTCTCCATGAGGAATTTCTAACAGTGATGTCTCACTGCCCTCCCTACAGTTTTTCAGAGTTGTTTGAGGAGGAAACTATTATAGTTAAACTGGTATAAAATCAGTGAATTTGTAGTAGCATAGATGGGCCCTCTGACATTTCATTACACAAATTCTGGCATGACAGAGCAATATTTCTCAGAGAAATTGCCACCTCTGGTGTTGTGATGGAATGGCAAAGCATTGTTCAAAAGGGCAGCGGTATCCTAGCGCTGTCGAGCCAAATGCAGGCAAACAGGTCTGAGGGTTGGACACTGAGATGAGTCCAAATTCTGCTTGGCCCTAGTCTGCTCAAGTGGTCCTGGGCAAGCTTGAGGCTGCAATCCTACATACACTTTCCTGGGAGTAAGCTTGTTTGAACACAATAGAACTTACTTCTGAGTAGACATGTCTAGCATTGTGCTGCAAAACTTGATTCCCTAGCATTGAGAAATGGAAAGCCAACCTCTCAGGAGCCATAAAACAGAAGATTTAGCTGAGAGGGTTAATGCCTCCGTTTGCCCGAAGATAACACCTGAAGATCTCAAGGCTGTGAGCTCGGGACGGCCGGAAGTCTCTGCGAGCAGCAGACCTTGGAAACGGTGGCTGATTAAAAGCTGAGTTTCAGCTGCCTCGTGGGAGGAGGAGTGTGCTGAAATTAGCTGCATCTCTGGTGGCAGCAGGGAAGCCTCATCAGCCAGCAGACGACAGACAGGTGGCTAAAGAAAGAAGGCTAAATCCAGAAAGAAAGATCTGTAGGAGTGTTGTTCTTGAAAGACAGAACATTCTGTAAAATTGTAAAAACCTTCGGGTTTGTGAGAAAGTCTGCCTATGTAAACCGCCTTGAGTTCAATCATTAGAGAAATCTAGTTTTATTAAGAAAGGCGGTATATAAATAAATGTATTATTATTATTATTATTATTATTATTATTATTATTATTATTATTATAAAACCATTATGAGCATTGAAAATATTATGGGGACAATGCTTATTCACAAGAGTAAGACAGCATGCTTTCCCAAACATGTTGTACCTTTTGTGGGGGTGCTGGCATTTCAATGCCCTCCATCACAACATCTGAAGAAAAATGCAAGAGCCTTTAGTGCCAAAGCTATAGTGCCAAAGCTCAAGGTGAACTTGTTTAGAGATAGGAAACAAAAGGAGTACCCACTTAGATTTTAGACTAAGCCATTTAGTCTAAACATCTTCTATGAAAAGGAAGAGCAAAACGTAATGAATTTCTGCAACCTAGATGTAGACTGAACATTAGTCAAAACCTCCTAATTGCAAAAAGAATTTGTTGGTGGAGTTCCTTGCTTAGCGGAACCTCGTGCAATTTCAAGTAGCAAAAGTTGGCAAAGTCAGGATCTTTGAAAGTACAAGAATTCCTATTCCAAGTTTGCCTAAATGACAGGTGAGGAGCCTTTTGAGGATTCCCATTACAGTACCTGCAAAAGGATTTGCTGAATTTCCATCAAAGAAGGCACCTTCTCGCTGCACCAAAGCCTCTACTTCAACACCAGTAGTCTCAGTCACGGCAATTGCCAGTGGCTTCTGCAGTTCCCTCTCTGCAACAACTACTGCATCTGTTTTACTTGCTGTTGCATTCTTTTCCAGGGAGACAGGGCTTGCATCAGGCTCTGCTAACCAGTACAACAATTCAGTGCCAGCAGGAATGGGGCAGCACACCTGTATGTGGAGGAGCCCACTGATCCACACGAATGACACATTTGCCTCATCTTCCTCCTGACTTCGTTTCACCAGGCTGCAAAACACACCATGTCAAGTATAAATAGTCAATTGGGCTCAAATCAGAGCACAGAAACTGACAGGACTCCAGAAACACTGTCTGTGTACATGTGGGACTCCCGTGGGACTGCAAGAGGGTGCAAACGGGGTCTCAGTTGGATCCAGAAACTAACTGGTTTATGGATCTTTAACATTTCATTGAATAACTCCCTGGAAAAACTGGTTTACAAGATTTTTAGTATCCATCTAAGGAAAAATCAACAAAATACAGTAATTTTACATATACTGCTATCTGTGGACTTTTCTGAATTGTACAGTCCAAGTTAATAAAAATACCTTCAGTTAGAGCTCAATTCTATGGAAACAAAATTCTGAATTCAGATGCAGAAAGCTTTACTCCAGCGTTTTTGCTCAAGTTAAAAAAAATAGTTACTGTAACAACATTGCTGGTTCATAATCTTATCAGCTAAATCTCCCTGTCCAATGGCAAAATGAATGTATTAGATTTACAGTCCTATTTTCTGGAAGAGGGTAAAGACAGATAAGAATTCTTTACAAGAGCTTTTCTAAAATGAGTGAAATTTTATTGCTGGCTGACAATTTTTTATACTTCTTTGATTATATGAATATTATGTTTTCTTGGGTAAGTATATAGGTGTAGTTTTTTAAGTGTGATCCATTTTTGCCTTTTTCCAAATGGAAAAGTGGAATATAAATTATTCTGACAGACTAAAGGCAACTTTTGCTCATCTGAGGACACTGGGTGCCCCCTTACAGAACTGGCTAGGGCAATCTGAAACACAGTTTCACCACACCCCTAAATGCACTGGATGCTAGTCAAAGTCAATAATAACTTATTTTGCAAAGCATGATATGCTTCTAGTTTCTTTGATGATAATGTAGAGCAGAATGAGAAGAACCAAACGGAAGTTAGGGTGTGGAGAGGAATTACCAGTGAGGAAGAAAGGAAGCCATAAATGGAACTGAAACTAAGTTCTCTGACCACAAAAATAAAAAATAAAAAATCCCTATCCCTTCTTGATAACACAGGTCTGTAAAATTAAAGTTCAGAAAAACATTTTTTCAAAGTTTATAGTGGTTTTATATGAATCCGGGGCACTGTGATTAAAAAAATGGCATCAGTTTTACCCCTCTCGTATCTAGTTTCAGAGATATGGCATAGACTCTTCCATGAATGTTCAAGCAGCTTCCTTCTGAGGAAGCCTAGGGAAAAACTGATGCCATTTTTGGAATCAGCACCTAAAATATTCCCAGGAATAGGGCTAAGAAAAGACAGCAAAATATGTGTAATCAGGAAGGTTAGAAACTTGTGTTTTTTTTAAATCAAAACTAAAATTTTCAAGATACCATCATTTCTTAAAAGTTATTTTTATGTCACCTTTCACTGTTAAAAACAAGCACAGCTTACAATAAATCACTATGTACCCAATTCTGTTCCTGCACATATCTGTGCTGTTATGCAGCATTTACAATTCAAAAATTATAAAGTCAGAAAATGCCATTCTCATTTACTAAATGGTGACAGAACTGCTTAAAGGCAGACCATGTGAGGGCCTGATGGATTTTGTCAGGCAAATCTTTCCGCAGGCACGATGCTAACACCAAGTAGGCTCTGTTACTGGTCCCAACCAACCAAATCAGAGGTGGGCCAGAGGGCACGGCCTGAGAGGGCTCTATGGATAAAGGTGGTCCTTCAAGTCCCAGACTTGAACCCAGACAATATAGGCCTTTTGACAGCTAGCACATTGCAATGGTCCCAGAAACAAACAGGCAGCCAGTGCCATTATACCAAGATAGGTGTGACATGCTCACGGTTCCTCATACCCCTCAAGCAGCCTCGCTGCTACATTTTTGTACTATCTGAAGTTGGTGTACTGTTTTCAGCAGCAGCCCCTTTCAGGGGAGTGTAACTCTGTTGAGCACTAGTTGTAAGTTGCTATGCAGACCAGCAGATTCCCAACTTGTTAGAATTAGAAGTATCTTTGTTCAGTTGCTAAAATTGGTGGTTTGTAATCCACCATGGGAATGGGAAAAGAACCATTTCCCCCAGCAATGGCTGCCCTGACGGAGCCACAGCAATTGTAGCAATGCTGGGACCCAAGGGCTTTTAAGCCTACCTGGGGTGGTGGTGCGCTGGTCTTGGGGAAGGTCCGAGAGGCTCACGCCCTCCCCCCCCCCACCACCCGCAGGCTTCCCTACTGCTTGAAAGAGTTTGGGGACTGATGTGCATTTCTGATTTTTGATGGAAAACTGATTTCCATTCTTTTCCCTCCTCCATTACAGCATTATTCTATGAAATTAATCTAGCATAGGTAGCCCACTCCTTCCACCTGCGGAATTACTAGGGTTAATAACTCTACCAATTAATAAATTACTGTCAATTACTATTTCTGCCCGTGGTATCAACTGAATAAAGAAATTCCAGTCAATGAATCATATGAGTTTTGACTAAATCTGTGCCAATTTCTGTATGAATATAATGGTAGTTCTTAAACACAGAACCTTATCTAGTAGGCTTGGCATCTCCAATGCTAGAAGAAACCTACTCAGGGTTGCATAACAAACTTCTGCCACATAAGATAACCAAAGTAGTTAATAATAATAATAATAATAATACATGTATTTATATACCGCCTTTCTTAAGATCACTAGATTTCTCTAGTGATTACAACTCAAGGCGGTTTACATAGGCAGACTTTTCATAAACCCGAAGGTTTTTACAATTTACAGAAATGTTCTGTCTTTCAAGAACTACACACATTCAGATCTTCCTTTCTGGATTTAGCCTTCTTTCTTTAGCCACCCGTCTGTCTTCTGCTGGCTGATGCTTCCCTGCTCACACCAGAGACGCAGCTGACCTTCAGCACACTCCTCCTCCCACGAGGCAGCTGAAGCTCAGCTTCTAATCAGCCGCAGCTACAAGGTCTGCCGCTCTCAGAGACTTCCTGCAGTCCCGAGCTCACGACCTTGAGATCTTCAGGTGTTATCTTCGGGCAAACGGAGGCATTAACCCTCTCGGCTAAATCTTCTGCCTAATCTAGTTAGGAAATTAACTCCCCACAATATCAACCTACAGCACACCCTCTGTTTAACTGCCCTCAATTTTAACGGACTCTGGAAACAAGAGACTTTATCTGCTCCATTAAAAACTAGTCATATGTTTTGCGCGTGTTTGTCTCCACTGACTTCAGTGCATTTGGATTTAAAATAGCTTTAAGCACTAAATGATATCCCTTCCTCCTCCCCCATCTGCGAAATCAAGGTTTTACTGTACTTGCTGACCTGTTTGCCTCCCTTTTGCTAATTTTTTTTTAGCACCATGAAAGAGTTGCAAGATGAAAAAAAGAAGGGAACAGGAGAGTTGATAAACTCCTAGTGGTGACAGAGGGGAAGCATGGAGAACTAGTTGACTTTAAAGACAGTTGAATTTCTGAAGCTGCTGTGAAATAATATACAGGCATACCCTCGTATCCACTGAGGTTCCGCTCCAGACACCTCCTTAGATACCTGAAACCATGGATACTAGGGATGCCTTTTTAAAGATAGGGGAACATCAGTGGTTTTGCTGCAACAAGGTTAAAAAAAGGGATTTGTTTAATGTTGCCTTATCTTTTTAATAAGCGTCCCAGTATCCATGGTATACATGGATACTGAATCCGTGGATAACCGGGCTGCTTGTACTGATCAAATAGCATCCATCCATCAATGGCTACCATGCTACAATCTTTTCATCCTTCCATTTTCCTTTTTGAATTTTATTAAGCACTAGCTTTTCCTTACCCGGCGTTGCCCGGGTATTTATGTATCTCAAGCTTCTATTAGATACGAAAAGGAATGAATTCTACCAATCAGCTCAACACCAATGTCGGCCGTTTTCGACCATTTTCATGCGAAGCCCCGCGCATACCCCCACCCCCGGGGGTGCTAGGGGGGCTGACCCCCACAGTGTTTGTCGCCAGGCCGCAAGGCACACATGTGCCGAGTTCGGTGCCAGTTGCTCCAGCAGGACATGGCGGACGTTTTGTTTCGCACCCCTTCTCACTCCCCACGCCCGGGGGGGGGGGGCCGAACACGGACTCCAACGGTGTTGGGAGCGTCGCCGCTCATCTCGGCGACCCTGGAAACTACGGATTCGACACCGATTTTGGCCGTTTTTGAACATTTTCACGTGGGGTCCCCCGCACACCACCACCCCAGGGGCGCTAGTGGGGCCTGACCCCCGCAGTGTTTGTCGCCAGGCCGCAAGACACGTGTGCCGAGTTTGTGCCAGTCACTCCAGGTATTCCAGGAGGGCATGGCGGACATTTTGTTTCGCACCCCTTCTCGCCCCCCCACGCCGAGGGGGCCCGAACCCGGACTCCACCGGCATTGGGAGCGTAGCCGCTCGTCTCGGCGACCCCGGAAACTACAGATTCCACGCCAATTTTGGCCGTTTCCGACCATTTTCATGTGGGGCCCCCTGTGCACCCTCACCCCAGGGGCACTAGGGCCCCCCGACCCCTGCAGTATTTGTGGCCAGGCCGCAAGGCTTGCGCATGCCAAGTTTGGTGCTAATCGGTCCAGGCGTTCCAGCAGTGCAGGCGGACGTTTTGTTTCACGCCCCTTCTCACCCCCCACACTGAGGCGGGGCTGAACCCAGACTCCACCAGTGTCGGAAGCGTCGCCGCTCGTCTCAGCGTCCCCGGAAACTACTGATTCGACGCCAATTTCGGCCGTTTTCGACCATTTTCACACGGGGCCCCCTGCCCACCCCCACTCCTGGGGGCGTTAGGGGGTCTGACCCCCACAATATTTGTCACCAGACCGCAAGGCATACGCGTGCCAAGTTTGGCGTCAATTGCTCCAGGCATTCCAGGAGGGCATGGTGGACGTTTTGTTTTGCACCTAACCCCTTCTCGCCTCCGATGCCGAGGGGGGGGGCAAACCCGGAGTCAAATGGTGTCGGGAGCGTCGCCGCTCATCTCGGTGACCCTGGAAATGACTAATTCGACACCAATGTTGGCCGTTTTCGATCATGTTTACATTGCACCCCCTGTGCACTCCCACCCCCGGGGCTGCTAGGGGGGTCTGACCCCCTGCCAGTGTTTGTCACCAGACCGCAAGGTGTATGCGTGCCAAGTTTGGTGTCAATCGCTCCAGGCGTTGTGAAGCCTATGCGAAACCTGTACGTATGTACAAACACACGTTCTCTTAGTGTTCAGTGACCAGAGACTTCCTCCTAGTTACAAAATGTACTCAGTAATAAGATTCTAGACTTACAGTGGCATCCTATGATCAACAGGACTTACATGTATTCAGGACAGCAGCTTTAGGCCCATTTGACTGAAAGTTAGTTCAAGCTATGCAGTCAAACAGTAACCTAATTGCTTTGTTATGCATCTGGATTCATTTTTTCAAGTGTGTGAGGAAAAGGTGCTATTTACATTATATGTTGAAAATTGATCTGGCCACAAAAGGGAGAAATCAGATGATCACTGGTTGCAGATACAGGCATCCCCTGCTCATTTGATAGGTTAGTGTAGGTTGCCCGGAGTAGTGATAGGTTGTTCGGAGTAGTGGTGAAAAGCAGAAACGGTTGGAAAGCAGAACATGCTCTTTTTCCCCCAATTACAACTATTGCTTTCAATACTTTTTTTTAACTAACAAATTGCAAATACCATTTAATTTTAATCTTGCATTAATCTTTAATTCCTTTTAAAAAAAAATCTTGCAAAGATTTCTGCAAATGGACTCTCATTAACCTCTGCTAACTGGGCAAGTTGAACTTTCTCAAGTGATGTTCCTCTTATATTTAGCAGGGGAAGAGCAATTATCTCTATTCACCCCTGCACAGTGTCTTCTCTAGTGGCTATTACTGGTAGTGTTCTGTATTTTTTTTTTTACATTGTGAGCCCTTTTGGGACAGGGAGCCATTTATTATTATTACTATTTGCCTGTAAAACACTTTTTGAACTTTGTGTTGAAAAGCAGTACATAAATACTGTTGATTAATACTTTCAGGAATGGGAACAGACTCTCTTTCACATACCAAAACAGCTTGAATCACCATGGCATATGCAAATCAACATGGGGTGGGCAATTTTTGCCTTTAGGTTGAAAGAGCGGAGCATATGTTGAATGAATGACTTCCTGGCATAATTGAAATGTGTTGAAAGAGTAGATCACTGAAAAGCAAACTATCAGAAAGCAGGTGATACCTGCATTGGCTGCATGGCCAAGTGAGATTTTCAACACAGCTGGCACTCAACAAATTCAAATCCAGCTTGCATTAATTTACCCTAATTAATTGACCCATTATGATTTGGGCTACTGAAGCCAAAAATCTATCAGATTATGAACTTGGCTTAAAAGACTTTTTTAAAAAAAGGTTTTTAAGTTACTCTCATGTTTCTCACCTCTTCCAGCTGACTATACTGCTGCAAGTGGAAGCCTCTTTCCAGCAGGCTGATGGTAATGCCTGAAATGAAGAGGAAGGAAGGTCTCAATTAGACAAGGTCTTAAAATATCCATAAGCAAACTACAGAAATAATTGGCTAGACATTTATTAGAAATTATTTTTAGAAATGGCTAACCTCATGTCTCTCACATGAGAATCAAGTCACTCACCCATAATAGTTGAATGAAAGTCAGCATGATTTCTGACAAAGATTCCTTACTAGCTTTCTATAGTTCTTTGAAAGTGTCAATAAGCATGTGGACAGAGGTGATCCAGTTGACACTGTATACTTGGGATTTTCACAAAGCTTTGAACAAAGTCTCTGACCAAAGGTTTCTGTGTAAACTTTGCAGTAGTGGAATAAAATAGAAAGTTCTTTTATGGATTGGTAACTAGTTACTAGAAAATAGAAAGTAGGAATAAATAGGCAATTTTCACAATGGAGGGAAACAATGTCCTCCAAGGATCTATCTTGGAACTGGGTTTTTAAAAAAATGATAAATGATCTGGATTTGGAATAAACAGCAAAATAGTCAAGTTTGCAGATGACACCAAATTGGCACAGCTATGTTAGTGCTGGAAGGTTGGTTAGGATTCTGCCCTTAGTGTCTGACGCAGTGACACCTCAGTCACTCCACATTTTCATTCAGCTGTAAAAAATGCTTGTTCAGTACATGGCTGGATGTTACAGATGACAGACTCCACACAGCTGCAGTCACTGTACAGTGTGATCTTTTAAGCAGAAAGTGTGGTGTTCAGAGCAACAATGTTAAACTATGTAGAATATCAAGGATTTAACCCTTTCTCAGCGACCTAGCCACCAGTTATTTCTCAATGTAACATAGGCAGATGTGAATAAAATTGTTGTCTTTGGCACTTGCAGATAATACATACAGACGTGCCCTGGTATCCACTGATTCTGTATATGTGGCCACCATGGATCCTGCAACACTTATTAAAAAGATAGTTGAACATTAAACAAATCTCTGTTTTTACCTTGTTGCAGCAAAACCACTGATGTTCCACCATCTTTAAAAGGTGCCCCCAGTATCCATGGTTTCAGGTATCCACGGGAGGGGATCCGGGACGGAACCCAAGCAGATACCGGGACACGCCTGTAATATGGGATACATGTTGAGCAAAGAAAGGTGTGATAGGGCAGACATATGACTGCTTGTACCTTTCCTTGTACCTGTTTGTACCTAACTGCACCCTTGAACTTCATTCTCCATGTAACAGCCACATAAACTGACTTCAATCCGGAGATATAACGCTAGAAACAGTCGTCAAAAGGTAAGTGCAGCATCAGCACTAGGCCAAGAAGAAAGGTAAACAGATGCTCTCAAGGGCACCGGAAAGAGCCGTAAGAGAGGAGGACGAAGCAGCAGGGCGAAGCAAAGAGGCAGAATTTGGGCAGAGCTGCTGAGGGAGGCCTCTGGCCTTGTATGTGCAGCACATGTTGACCCCTTGAAGCGGCAGACGGGGCTGCAGGACCCCCGTCAGCCACTTGTTGCTCTCGCCCGCTGCCAGCCGCTCACCGCCAAGGAAGCGCCAGCCTCCGGTTCCTCTTCCCGCGGCCCCACCAGGAGCAGCCGCGCCCCCGGCCGCAGGGCGCCCCCCACGCACCACACTCCCAGCCCGCTCTCGACGGCCAGGGAAGGGCCCAGGGCCAGACCCCGCGGGAGGCGCCACGCCGGGCAGCGTCGGCAGCAGCAGGACCAGCCGCCGCGCGCGTCCGGGACAGGACCTGCAGGGGACGGAAGAAGAAAGAGAGTCAGAGCCACCACGGGGAACTGCTATCCCCATCCTGCCCGTCAAAGAGCCACTCACTCCGGCTGGGGCTCTTCTCCATCACCGGCGGTTCCCAGACAACGGAACGGCTCTCTCAGCGAGCCTGGTTGCAACCCGGACGGCTTTTCCCTTCGCGTTCCGTCCCTCGAAAGGAGGCGGGAGCACGTTTCTAGGGGGACCAGTCCGCTTTCCGGTCCGGAGGCGGATGTTTGTGAAGAGGTTCGGCAGCAGGAGCAGTGGTGGGCGGCTGCTGTGGAGCGAGCCGTACAGGAAGTCCGTGTTGGATGCGGACTGACAGCAGCGGCGGCGGCGGCGGCGTAGCTCTCTCCTCACGATCGAGGCGCTGATTTGATTTGAGGTACGCGCACGCCCGGCTGGGGGGGGGGGTTCACTTCCTTGGTCGGCGGGTCCCGCTTTGAGGGGGGCTGTTTCGCGTCTTCCTGACCATTCTGGGAAGGGGGCCCCGAGCCCGCCGGGAAGGGCGCATGCGCAGCTCTCTGTTGGGTCGGACTCTGTTCTAGGGTCTCTTCTTAAGCAAGCGCTGCTGTTTGGGAAGCGGCGCGCGCGCTGGAGTTCTCGAGCTCGAATCCCGCCTGTTTCCCCCCTCCTGGCGCAAAGCCTGAGAAGTTCCTGCCCCTGCAAGGCAGCGCTCCTATGCACGCTTATCTAGGAATGAGTAAATATCTGTTCGACTGAACTTTTTCTGAATAAACTTGCATTGCAGTGAACAAGCTGCACGAGTTGCCTAGAAAAGCGTGCGTTTTAGGTAAGGCTTTGTTTTTCGAACCACATACCTGTAGGGAGGAGAACAAGGCGCACCTGGGAGAATTTGTGCCACTCCTACAGGAGCCCTCTCAGGGCGTGACTCTGGGAACCCTCATTGTACTTACTGCCTTTAGGGTTCCCATAAATTACGTTGGTGTGCGAATGGAGCCTGCTTTAATCAGCCCACTTATGCAAAGTTTCGGTGGTCAATCAAGGCGATTGACTTAAGGTTCTGTGGTTCAGTCATGAAACTGTCGAACTCTGTAATCTTTGTATCTGATACTCAAAGTGGAAAGTTCATGATCTGCAGATCGCTGAAGAAGAAAGTGGAGATGGGGTTAATTAAAAAAAGAAAGAAGCTCCATCCCTGTGATAAAAAGTGTTCAAGGTAGTGCTTATTATTCATAATGCACTGATGCACTGGTAGTGATTGATGTTCTGGCATGAAAGGAAATTAAGATGGAGCCTTTTAAGGGAGTGTTGTGCCTGGCTTCCGAACAGCATTCTGAAGCTGGAATAGGATAGGGAAACCCATGTTTGTGGCAAGTGCTGCCATGAGGTATAAGCTTGTGCAGGCTGCCACAACCTTTTTTTGAAACCTGCTTCTGCCAGGCATGGAAATTGCTGAAGCTAAGCATTTTCATTTCAATGAAATGCTTGTGATGTTTAACCCCCCCTGCTGTTTTCAAGTCCATTTGGGCTGTAGAAAAAAAATCATAGGCCAGAAATATTCTGAAAATAGCGATAAGCACATTGTTGTTCAATATGTAAAATACATTTTAAAAATTACTGAAGTTGTTGTAATGTTGTCTTGCTTGCAGAATAGACAATTGGGAAAGCTCAATGGGGGCAATCACAGAAGAATCCAATTTATGTCTGGCTCAGGAGAGGTGACATTTTTCAGGCATGTCACCTGAATCATTTCTTGAAGTTCAGCATATTGTGTTGTGTAGTGATTGCATCCTGTTTGTCTTTAATTGGCAGCTCATAATGGGGGGGGTAAGGAATCTGAGGGAGGAACCTAGGTTTGGCTGTTGTGCTTGTTTCTTGAGCTGGACAATGTTGCTGGTTTAGATATAACAGCTATCTTTCTGTACAGTACCTAATGCTGCATGCAGAGAAAATTCAGGAGGTTTGGCAATTATTGTAAATCTGAATTGCAACGGCCTCTGACATTGATTGATAAGCAAAAGCAAACAATGTGCAAGAAAGAGGGATGTGCTTTTCTCACTTGAGCTGGTGGCACTACTACTCACTGCCAGCAGTTTAACCCACAGATATATCCTAATTTCTATTTGCAATAGTTTTGTTTTGTTGGTATTGTGTTTTTAAATTTATTTTTTCCTCACAAACATGGAAAATTAAAAAATAAGATAAAGTTAAACTCATTGTTTATTGACCCTCTCAAAGCTGGCTGTTAAAAGCATTAGGGGATTACTTTTCTAGGTACTATCAAGATTTGGTTTGTGAATACCTGAATCTGGGCACTGTAGGTTATGGTGTGGCATATATGGAATAGATTCCCTTAGGAGACTTGTTAGATTTTCTAAAATTGAAATGGGGAAGGAATCAGTCAACATTTTGCTAATCCAATAGAGATTTGGAGCTGCTTCTTACACGGTTTTAGGACTGGTCTTGTTTTTTCCATTCTATGTTTATACTTATATTCTTATTGTCATTACATTATTTTTTAAAGATTTATATTTAACCAAATAGGTTTTTAAGGTGATTTTCAAATATCAAAACAATAAAACCAATTTAAAGTAAAAGAGTGTGAGTGAGTGAGTGAGTGAGTGAGTGAGTGTGTGTGTGTGTGTGTGTGTGTGTGTGTGTGTGTTTTATACTACTTGAGAGCTTTTGCATAAAAAAACAATTTATAAGTACTGTACAGGAGAGATGTGTCAGAAGATTAGGACCATTCGTGGAGTGTCATATTTGCCTTTGAAGTAATTCTGATTTCAGGTCCTCTTTTAAACTGGAATGGGTCTAAGGTGAGGTGTGATGTTTCTTGGAACAATATTGCCAGGGGCTGGTACAGAGACTTGCCCTTGTTGATTTTTTCCCCAAATATCCATATATATTTGATACAAAGTATGTGTATGGTATGTTAGCAAAGTGTAAGTTAGAAAGGGATCTGCTCTAAAGAATACAATTGAAAGCATACTGTAGCAGCAAGTCCAAGTGAGGGTTGCCATATAGGAAAGTAGAAAAAAGAAACTCAATAAACTAGATGGAGGATGTAAGAGGATCTTAGATTTTATTTGAGTCCGAGTACTGACAGTTGTGGATTTGAATTATGCAACTTGCCTTGAATTTTGTGCAAGAGTACTTGAACATGAACCAGATATTGTAGCGCCTTTTTTGTTTAGAAATGTGATGTAGCTAATAAAAAGGAAAATTACCAGATGGATTTTCACAGTTTGATAGCAAATTTTTCTGTTGAAAGTATGAACTGCCTCCTTTGAATGATTTGAGAGTTCTGTCTAATGTTTCATCTATAATGTCCATGTAATAAAGCATGGAGTGTGCATACATGAATTCACCCACAATGATGTACAAAAGTGTTGTCGAACATCAGCACCTGAAATAGCCAGTACCTCAACTTCTTTCCTCTCTACTAGTTTGGTAATTTCCATGTTCACTAACTAGTTCAGGCAAAAAAAAATCCATCTTTTTCTATGTGAGAACCTGAAGTTATTAGTCATTAGCAAAATTATTAGCAGTAGCTTTGCTGTATAGAATGAGTTTGGTTGCCTTTCGGGAAATAGTTTCAAGGTGGCTAACAAAAGTATAAAGCAAACAAAATGGAAATAAAATTCAGCAATTTAAAATACTGATTAACTGCACATACTCTCTCTCCCGCCCCCTTCCAGCTGCATATGCAGGAACTAGGAGTTCCTAGTTCTGCATAGGCAGGGGCTAGGAGGACAGGTGTGTCTTGAGTATCTTCTTTTTAAAGCAAAGTGATAAGTGGCCTTCCATACTCCTTGAGGCCGGAAGTTCCATGTTTGGGAGGAGCTAATTCGGAGAAGGCTGTAGCCTACATGCATACTAGTCAGACCTCACTTAATAATGGCGCAAGAGAAAAGCCTCCCACAAAGATCTTGAAAGATAGATTCATATGGCAAAGGTAGTCTTTAAGGTTTTGAAGGTCTTAAACATATAGGGCTTTAAAGGTAATGAGCAACACCTTGAATTGGCCTTCCAGCCAATTCAATAGCTTCCATAGAAACAGTAGTTCTGCAGGGAGGGAGTAACATGCTCCCCACATGCAGTCTGACTAGTTCTTGAACCAGTTGCAGTTTCTAAATACCCCGGTATCCACTTGGGTTCTGTTCTGGACCCCACCATGGATACCTGAAACCATGGATTCTGAGAACATCTTTTTTAAGATAGCGGAACATCAGTGAT